>JAQOOD010000005.1:22658731-23284016 GCA_029633175.1 Citrus glauca
TGAGGCGTGGCTATCATGCATGTCTAATTCTCCTCTCATTGGTATCATTACAGACCACGACAAAGCAATGCAAAAGGCAATCGCAAATGTTTTTCCTACGACTAGGCATCAATGGTGTTTGTGGCATATAATGAAGAAGGTACCTGAAAAGTTAAGAGCTTTTAAAGAACGTGAAGGTATTATTTCTTCGTTGCTTTCTGTTGTTTATGATTCACTGAGTATGAATGTGTTTGATGAGGCTTGGCATGACATGATGACGGTGTATAATTTATGGGATAATGATTGGTTGAACAGTTTATATGAGGAGCGGTATTGTTGGGTTCCATGTTATTTGAACGACTACTTTTGGGCAGGAATGTCAACATTTTCGTTATCTTTTTCTCTTGTAATTAAGAAATATAAAAATTTGTGATTCGTCTCATGAGCTCTATCTATCAGAAAACATTCCTTACATGGCTGTTGTCGAGTAATTTGACAGAAGATTACTTTGAACAAGCAAAGTACAAATGATTCTTTGATTCAATCTAAATTACTACTACTATTGAGTAGAAGTATCGGCACCCTTCCAAAATCCTCTTAAAACTCCTTTTTTAATTATGCTTCACTTAATACCAAAAATACCCATTTTTCTACATAAACACTCTTTTCATTCGAGGTATTCTAGTCATGCCAACAAAATAAAGGTTCTGCTATTCAGGACTTTGCACTCGCACGCTTACAGCTGTTCATGATGCCATGCCTGAAGATGTTGTTTATCCAGCTGAGATTGTGGGAAAAACACTTTAAATATCGCCTTGATGGATCCAAGATAATCAAGATTTTCTTGGATCACGGGAAGAAGAACAACACTGAGTACAAGCTAGATACAGAAAGCATACTATGAAAGACATGCTTTCCAGTTATCCAATTACAAAAGCCTAAGAGAGTTGTTGCAGATGGTCAATTCCATTGTTGTTGTATTGCAGCACTACAATTACTTAGAATAGGATACTATTAATATTTTTCCTCTTAAATTTAGTATGTCTTGTCGCATAGGACGGATATTTTTTTAATTTTTTTTTTAAAGTTTTTTATAATTGCAGAGAATTGTTGAGCTGAAGAACATCATGCCTTTGCGTTGAAGTGAAAGATATTTGAACTTTCAGAACAACAATAAAAGGTAAACAGATTGAATTTTATTTGTATATCTAATATTAATATATTTAGTATTATATATATCTAGTATTAATTTAATTTAATTTTATATATCTAGAAAAAAATATATCTAGTATTAATTTTATTTGTATTGTCCTTAATTATAACTATAATAAAATAGATGTTTTTATATGATTAATGAAGGGGTGTAAGTAGTCAAACTCTTTAATATTATATATCGCATCTCTAATTAATTCTCCATATTCATTATTAATTTCATAAGAGAAGTAAGCAAACACAAAATCCAACAGAAAGCAATAGAAGAATACAAACACTACTCCAACAGAAAGCAATATAATCCTCCCTATGGTGTTAAGGTATGGTTGCGTAATGATTGTTTAGGGATTGCTTTCCCTCGTTTTGTTAAGCCTTAGCTAGTGTTAGGTTCGTTTCTCTTACCAAAAATTAAAAAAAAAATACAAATACCACTGCAACTTACAAGAATATAAAAGGTTATGGCCATCCACGTTCGAGCTAAGGATGGCAATGGTACTTGCAAACCCGCCTAATGAAATTCAAGCGTTGTGATAATTTTGTGGATTGCGGGCGGGTTTAGTATTATAAATTGAAAAATCCGCACTAGGTTATTAGTGGATTTGATATTAGTCAAATATCCAACAGATAGCCTTATGGGTATACACCAACCAGCAACTTTTTTTTTAATTATTTTTAATTAAAAAAATATTTAAATCTAAAATTATATAAAGTAAAAAACGTAAAGTGTAAACATATATGTAAGTTGCAATGTGCCTAACAACTTAAACCCTAATTAAAGTCATAACCTAAACTAAAGGAAATCCAAACTAAAGGGAAATCACCCTTGAGCCGCACACATGAGATCTCTCATCTCTCTGTATGTAGTGTTATATATTACAAACTTATAATCAACTATCTTTTTGCATGATAAACTTGTAAATGTAAATTCTTCTAATAAAGCAGAAAATAGCAAATTCTCTAAAGACGAAGATATTTTTAATGAGGTAAAGAACTAATTTTTTTTTAACTTAATGCATAGATTATTATATACTTATTATAATTTCATATGGAGTATTATTCTTTAACTTAATCTATGGATCATTTCATTATTATAATCTTGTTCTTCGGATTAGTATTTAAAAAGTATAATTTTTAACAAAAATATTAATCTTAATTATTATTGTAAGAATCATGTTGGATGCGTGCTAATAGTGTGAATGAAATATCTTCTCTTGGAGTTTATGTTGAATGATAATATGAAATGATAATTATTATTTTTATATACTAGTTTATGGCTTTTTTTTTATAGATTTGTATATTTTATACTTAAATTTGAGAATTTGTGCTGGATTGATGTTGAAATTTTAATTTTCCATTTACATTAGTTAATTTTAGAATTGAGTTTGTTATGTCAATTTGAGGTTATTATTATAAATTTATATATTAAACATTTATAATTTTAAATGTAGAAACTCTCAAAAAATCTGTCGAGTATCAATGCAGATTTAGTAATTGTCAAAACCTGATAAAACCCACAGCAGGTTGTGGGTGGGGTGGGTTTGTTAATTTATATTTTATGCAGATGCGAGTTTGGTAATAACAAACCCGTTGCGGACAGTACTCATTGTCATCCTTAGTTCGAGTCTTGGGAGAGCTGGGGGAATAAAAAGATAATTTGAGCTTGCCACCATCCTTTACTGTAGAAAAAAATAGTGAAACCCTATTATTTGAATAAATTAATCGAAAACCCTTGACAATTTAAAATACATCCAAAAAGAGTGAAACCCCCATTGTTTGACTAAATTAATCGAAATCTCCTTGATATTTTAAAATACATCCAAACCCTCTCGAATATGTTTTAAAACATTAGCTAAAAAAGTTGACACTCAAGAAGGTTTGGATGTATTTTAAAACATCAGAAGAGTTTCGATTATTTTAGTCAAACGATAGAGTGGGTTTTGCTCTTTTTCCATTGAGGCAAGGAAGTACATGTTACAATTAGATTTATAAAATATTTACTTGAATGTAAGATCAAAGATGTTTTATTATAGCAATATTTTTTTCCCCTGGTCATGTTGATTATTTTTACTCATGTTTGATGATGTAATTGAAAAATATAATACCGGTCTAGTGGTCAAAGATTTAAATCTATGTGCTACAAAATTTAGCCAAAGATTTTCACTTACAGTCTACTTTACTTCCATGTCTTATTTATTTAGCTGAAAACTCCCTTTTCTTATCTAAGATTTATTTAATTACCTAATTGGTCCTCGGATAGTTGTATTCTTAAATATGCCTTAAAAGACTATGTTGTTACTTTTGTTCATTTAGCCAAAGCCATTTTTAACTTCTTTAACATTTTTATCATTAAAATGTTAAGTAAAGTTTATCCTAAATCAAAGAAGTAATTATACAAATATCCTTCTAATTCAAAAAATAATATTGTACGTGATTTTATATAAATATCCATCTAGTTGTAAACTTGTAAACATGTGCTTCCTCTCCGCCAAGATCTCTTCCGAACGTGCAAGATCTCATTACAGCTCTGCAACCAAATCAAATTAATGGTTGTTTCGATAACCGTATATGCTAGTGAGGTGGCCAAAGAAATGACTACTTGTAGATTTCTTAGCTATACATTGGACGTCATGTTATTAAATTTCAGTTGCTTCATTGAGGACTCAAAAAAGTGATTTTCAAACCCTTTTTTTTGTGTATTAGCAATCCGAGTTTGATCATTTAAAGGAAGATAAATGGTTTAAAAAATTGATTTAGGTTGTATGTACGCCTCTATCTTAAAAATAAATAAATAAATAAAAGTCTTTAAGAATTAAACCGAATGGCTTTCAAACAAATTTATTTTTACTGGTCATATTCCCAAAGTTAAGAGACTAAAAAAATATTTTAAACTTTGTTTGTCCTCCACTTTTTTTTTTTTAAAGAATGTTATTAATTTTTAGATGGAAAATATTATTGCATTATCTCCAAATCTAGTTGGAATTAATTAAAAATCTTATTAGTAATTGTTTTATGCTATTGGTGCCAGCAACGTGGAAGCAATGATCCATAATTCCATATACGTACATGTAAATGGTGTGGAAATTAAAAAATTTTAAAAGCCAAATGGATAGCCTATAAAAACCCAAAACTCTTCACCATTATTTTCATCACATCTCAATAAGCACAATCAATAATACTCACAAATATTATTCAACATTAAATTGAGAGAGACATCATTCGAAATGGCTTCAGCATCAAAAGCCCTTGTGCTATTCTTCACACTGCTTTGTTATTGCTACCTCAATCCCATCATCATCAGCTACTTCATCATCATCATCATCATGTCCAAAGAATACCCTCAAGTTGGATGCATGTGTTGATTTGTTGAATGGTTTGGCAAAGGTGAACCTTGGCGAACTTGTTCCCACTCCAAACCATCCATGCCTGCAGCCTCCTTGGTGATTTGGTTAGAGTCCAAGCACGTGTCTGTCTTTGCACTTCCCTCAAACTCAACGTCTTGGATTTGATCAAACTCGACATCCCCAAGCTTTCTGTCAACTTGCTCTTGAATCAGTGCAGGCCCAAGGTTCCCCGCGGCTACAAGTGCTGATAAATTGATCCCACACCCAATGATCTCTTTTGTCATCATCAATTCGTGATATATCTTCAAGACATTCTCATGGTGTGCATTGTTTTTGGGTATTTGCATTATGTTCGTTAATAATTCTTTTCAGAGTTGCTCAGATTGGTTTATTTTATTTGTTTTATTTTTTAAGGAAATTGAAGCTCTTCAGCTTCTTCCCTAATTAGCTACTTATCATTTGTTCCATTTGCATTTAATTGAAATGTAGTATATGGTACACAATTGTGTGCTATTTCAATATTCCCTATTAATAATAATAAACTGTTGTTTTCTTTAAATTTTTTTTCTCCCTGTGTTAGGGGATAATTAATTTTAGCCACCTTAACACTGTTGGGCATAAATCAATTTGCTTAAGATCCTAACTATCATTCACATTACTCTCTCTTCAGGTGACAATATATAGATAAGAAATTTAAAAAACTTCATGGGTCAAAATAAATTTTTTCTTTTAATTAATTCAATGTGTCTCAAAGATCTAAACTACCCAGGTCTAAATTATCCACGAGAAAATATATTAATGTGGTAATCACTAATTATCAGATAGAAACATAAATAATTGAATTAATTGAATATAGATATTAGTAATCAGGTGGTATAAGATTTTCAAAAGTTCAAACTACAATGGTAATTTTGTAAATATATTTGTGGCAATATTTGAAATAACAAATTACCTTTTTTTTTTATAAAGAAATAACAAATTACCTTAAACGCTTGAACAAAATATTTCAAATTTGGGCTGGCTACGTGGCGCAGCCTGGCTCACACTAAGCAATTAAGCATCACTTTGGCTGCAAGTAATAATAAACATTAATGAACACGTGTAATTACATTTAAAATTCTAATAATACAAGGTAATACGATGCTTATTTATTTTTTAATTATTAAGTAATTTTATTTATATTTACAATAATAACAATACCTATTTATATTTATATAAAGTTAAATCCTCTCATATGTAGAGGTTAATTTTACTGAAGTAAATTCGGTTTTTAAATATGTGAATTACATGGCAGCTCTAATTCAAGAAGTTTAGATAGAGTTTAGGTGGCAATTAATAATATCAGAATTAATTAAAATAATTATTAATTAATCTAATTACGCAATATTTTATCTTCGTATATGATAGATAGTTCGCATGCAAAATATATTTTCAATTTGTTGCCAAAAGGGGCGCCATTTCTTTCATTTTTGGACTTAATTTGTTCCTTTAAACCAGATAAATATCACCCTCAAATTTTCTTTCTTTGTACTAATTTTCCAGAATTTCTGTTCTAAGGTAATCTCGCTATTAGCTTTCATTTCACTGCTCAACAGTTAACATACAAAATTAAGTAAATTAGAAAAGCCGCCGAAACTTAAACCAAATTTGTCCATTTGTTTAATTTCACTTTAATTTCATGTTTAAAGCTTCGGTGATGATGAACTGAGCATTGGGTCTCGGTTTCATTCATGGGAATGCTTTCCTTATTAGGTTGTTCTTAATGCTCACCAAGTGTTTGTTGTAATGTCTGTTAGTTATATTAATTAAGTTCTCTGGCTGTTGAGTATGCAGAAAATTTGAGTCGCTGGGAGAAAAAGTGCGGCTGCTTCTGCATTTTTGCTGCTGACTTGTGCGTTAATTGTGGCATGTAACTTTATATATAAATATTACTTATTCATCACGCTTGTGGGTGCTTATGAATATGATTGTTGCAAACGATATGGCTTTCGATTGTAAATATTGGTTTCCCATAAATAATGAAAGTGAAGGCATGGACTTAAGGTATGAGATGAATATATTGTTGTCCCAAGAATGCGACTTGTGAGTGCATTATATCTGTTTTTTAAATGGCTTAGTTGAGCAATTTATGTTTTCTTTTTCAATAATTTGTTATTATTATTATTGTTATAGGATCATTGATATATGACTTGTCGGTTAATATGAACGGAGATTCATTTTTAACGTTCATTTCTCTGACTTGTGATGGTTTCTCGAAAATTCTAGATTTGATGGCTTGAAATTTGTTCTCCACAAAAAGAAATGTTAAACCTGTTAAACCTATGTCGGATTTGTTATTCTTCGCTATATTTTGTATGTGCCAATAGTCTCAGGTTACCAGAATCTACTTCAGTTAGTAATTGTGATGACTAAAAACAGATAGGTACTTGCATTCATTCTATTCGTAGTTTTCCACTAATACATTTTGTAATTGCTATCTGATGAAGCATTGAGTTTGGAGTTCTCTCTTTTTATTCAATATGCAAATATAGTGTGAATTATCAATTTACTAGCTGGAAACAAATTAGTTAAGGGAAACATGGGAACTGTTTGAATCATCTGCTGTTTGTTATGCTTTTTATGAAACAAGAGACAAAAATAGAGGCAATTAATCAAATAACAAATGTTTTTCTCTTTCTGATTTCAGACACCACTGCTTTCCTTTTATGTTCGGAAGGATGTCATTGTCAAGGCTTTCCAGTAGAACCCATATATTGCCACTCCTACAACAGTCCAGGTAATTATCCTATATATCTAATATTTCAGCAAACGTTATGACCCAGAATCATTCAATGTTAAGCCAAACCTCTCTTTGTATCTTCATTATTTAATCCTCTAGTGACCTTGATGTCCAGATGCGTAAAAGATGTTCTGTGGTCGAATTATAAGAATACCAGAGTTGATACTAGCTGCTATGCTGGTTTGTGGGGTTTAATGCCAAGGTGTGGATATGGCTCAAATATGACTAATGGGTATCGGAAACCTCAGTCTTTTGGCTCCGGATGTCTTTGGAAATCCAATTCGTTTTCTAGCTTTCAGCGTCATTATGCTTCTCATGCTTCAACAGAGCAGAAATCAAGAAAGATGCTTTTATACCTTACAGCATTGGTTTTTGCAATGGTTGGAAGTACTTATGCCGCCGTACCTTTGTATAGGAGATTCTGCCAGGCTACTGGCTATGGTGGTACTGTTCAACGAAAAGAGGTTATATTTAGTTTATAGTCATTTTTTTTCATCTGCTTTACTCTTTTTGTGATTTGTCAATAATCACAAGACATGTTTGTCATTAGACTGTTGAAGAAAAGATTGCTCGGCATTCCAAAGATGGAACTGTCACTACAAGGTGTTGTTTTTACTTCTCAGATTCAAAGCCTATCTTGAACTCTGTTTCCTTTAAAATCTTTGTTTTATATCTTCTTGGCTGGTTGAACATCTGCATTTTCATGTGATTTTTCCTTCATAATTATTGTTTGCCTTACGTTGAGAGAATAATAGAGTTCTGACATCATAAAGAAATGAGGATAGGAATGAAAAACTGCAAAAGCTCTCCCATCTCCACTCTTTCTTGAAAGATCTATACAGAGCAAAGTGCCCTACCTATTAATCCTTGGTAATGCAGCTTACCTTTCAATCTATTTTCAATGTGACTGAACCAGCCTTTACTGATATTGTGGAGGATATGCTGCTTCCCCTAGTGACTAGAAGGGGCAGCAGTCAGTCGAGTCTTTTGCTTTCCTTAATTAAGCATGGATTCTCAGGATGGATCCTGAATAAATGAGTGATATTTGAAGTTACTAGGTTTAGGTTCATGCATAATTTTCTTATTCTTCTTTTATTTATTTGAGTTTGATTATCCTCTGCTTTGTGGATGTTTTTATTCGACAAATGTGGTTATTGACTTATCCATGATGATTGTACATGTGATTACATTTTTTTTTTTTATACAAAACTCAATATTTAAAAACCTTGTAGGGAAGTTGTTGTGCAATTCAACGCTGATGTAGCTGATGGAATGCCATGGAAGTTTATTCCAACACAAAGAGAGGTGATCCACTTGCAATTCAATATCAATGCATGCACATCCACAATTTTGAAATCATTCAAATGCTCATTTTGCAACATGGGAATTTTACTCAGTTGTCCTAGATTTTTTCCTTGGTTTTCCCTCGTAGGTAAGGGTAAAGCCTGGAGAAAGCGCACTTGCATTTTACACTGCTGAGAATCGAAGTTCGACTCCAATAACTGGTGTCTCTACTTATAATGTCACCCCTATGAAGGTACTGATGTCTTAACATTTGAGCATACATTGATTGGCAGCCTCAACGAACTTTCTACTCTCAGATCTTATAATATTTAGATGTTTGATTTTTGATCTTTTGGTGCGAAACGGTGATTGGAATATTAGCTGTGATTTTACCTTGTAAATGCTAGATCTGAAGGTGTTTGAAAAGATAGATAGATATATCATCCTACGTTTTGGCTGAAAACATGAGAACAGCAGTGTTTTTCAGAGAATAGATGCTCAAGGAGAAAATCATAATAATGACCTTTGTGCATAATTTATCAAGTAAATATATTTATTGGTTGGTGGTTTTGCGGTATTTTGGAGTCTTTCAGATGACTCTAATCTGACCTAGAGTCAATTTGGATTGTTCATTTGAGAATCTTTTCATTAAGTATCATTACTGACATATCCTTTATATCAAAGGCTTCTTTTAAATCAGACAGTATGGAGCTGATTATGTGTTGTAGCACGTGATGCTACAGCTGTGCTGCCAAATGCAATTTCTTGTCTCTTGATCTTTCTCACCCTCTTTTTTGAAATTTATTTCTCCCCAACAGAATTCTTAGTCTATGAATCAACTTGTAGCCCACATTTTCAAAATGTGTCGTAATTGCATGTCCAGGCCACTGTCCTTTTCCAATGTTTCAAGTAGTTTTAGTAATGTATCTTAGGAGCTTCAGTACATGATTTGTGCATCTCGTCTCATACTAGTATGTTCCCTCTTCATTTGAAACAAATGTATCTAATATCTAAATTGAAGTTCAATGGGAAAGTTTGTGATTTCATTTTAACTTCTTTCAGGCTGCCGTCTACTTCAATAAAATACAATGCTTTTGCTTTGAGGAGCAGCGTCTTCTCCCCGGAGAGCAGATTGACATGCCTGTAAGTGGTGTTTTCACAGTTTATCGAGTGTTTTAGAAGATCTCTCTCTTCATTTTTCTTGTAATGTCTGCTGAATAGCTTCTCACACTGGCAGGTATTCTTTTACATTGACCCTGAGTTTGAAACAGATCCCAGAATGGATGGTATCAACAACTTGATCTTGTCCTATACATTTTTCAAGGTTAATGAGGATTAGGGAAGTTTCTAGAATGCAATTACTTCGGAGAAATTACATCATTATCAGCAACTGGAAGTTATTTTTTGACATAATCAAAGATACTCATGAATAAATAGGTACTTCTGCAGATGCTTCAAAATAAGGGTTTAGTATTTATATTTGTATACGAATTGAGGTTGCGGAGATAAGTTAATCCTCGGTGGTTTGCTGATTTTTCTTCCTTTTCTTTTATTAACTGTCTACCATTCGCATACAAGCATAGTTTTATCATCATCAAGGATTACATGATTTGAACAAAAATATTTCTTATTTTATATTACAATAACGTCATTTTAATTGTATAAGGATAAGTTTATCCAAATTTATGTGGCATTGATTAGGCCATTTTAAGATTAAAGAAGCAAGAACAAAAATTTACAAAATATGATTGGATAATGACTGACTGATTGATTTTCAATAAACCAATGGGCCGGCTTCTTGTTTCTAGTATTTGGGCTTCTGTGTGATTTTATTCTCCAAGCTTATAAACAAGGAATGTTCAAACTTCAAAGCAAAAAAAAAAAAAAAATGGCTTAAAGAAAAGTTAAGGAAATGCGTCTTTAATATTAATAATTAATCCAAATAGGGTTGAATTATCATAGCCAAGGATTATGTATATAAAACATCGTCACCCATCCAATTTTTAAGACTCGATCACATGAAATTTTTTACTTGTAGCATGTCGATGCCAATTGTAACGTACAACGTCAACTTGTAATGCGAATTAAACGATTTGTAACACAAGAACAATGACTTATAATAAACTCGAGACTTTGGCATAAGATATTCATTAGAAAGATATTGACGTTTTTTTTCATTAACTCGGTAATTGACCCAAAAGTTTAGAACTATTAAAGTATGAATTATGAATTTAATTTTTATTTATTTTATTATTATAAAATTAGGCGGCCTAAGCTTAAATTTCAATATGTTTCATTTTCATAGCTTCCGGCTCATGCGCGGGACAGGTGGGTCAATTCATAATCAAACGGCAAATATCTGGCAGCAGTTGCGCACACCCAAGTTGGTGCATGGTTTTTGTCATACATTACTGATGCAACACGTAACAGGCCATTGACTTTTTCTTAATGAGAAAATAGAAGCCAAAAACAGAAGACATTGCTAGAAACAACACCAAGAGGCCTCCTTCGGTTTTTGGTGGCTAGCCCTTTAATTTATTGATAAAATCAGAAGGAGAGATACAAAGGGTGCACATGGAATTGGAAAACCCTTTTAGGAGAGCAAAAGAACTAAGTTGTTGAAATACAAAAGCTATATTTAGGTACTGTAGCGGATTTAAAAAAATAATTTATCGATGGTTTAATTACATAATTATAAGTTGTGAAAATTAAAATTTTATTGGTTAATAAGTTTTTAGAGAATATTTTAATAAATTTAATGGGGTCTAAATTAAATAATAATAATAAAACTACACATATGGCTTACTGTAGACTTTTATTTCTAATTGAAATATAGGATTTTATAATTTAGGTTAAAGTGAATATAAGGGTAAATAATCATTTAATCTATATAATTTTTTGCTAATTATTTTGTTAGTCTTCACATTTAATTAAATTAGACCACAAATACTATTTTCACCATGAAAATTTTTATCTAACTACTGTTGAGAAGCAACGATAGTGAATTTACTGGATAATATTTGAAAATACAGGAATTAAATGATAAATTAGCTTAAACTATAGGTACTAAAAGAGTATTTACCTGTGAATATAACAAAAAATAATGCTAGAGCTACAAAATACTAGCACAAGTCAAATATATTGAATAAACTAACATGACATAACAATATTAGATGGATGAAAATACAACATATTCTATTTTCATTATTTTGTACTTTCCTTCAACCATAATATTATGCAACATCAATTTATATTAATAATTAATGGCTCCAGTATGCATATATATATATATATATACACATTTTTTTAATAATTTCTCAACCCAATCAACCATTGTCTCCAACATGAAAAAGTCATATGCCGCCGGTGAAAAGTATTGATGAATGAAATATTAAATTAAGTTTCACCCACTTTAATAGTGAAACGACCGCAACTCAAAGATGCAAATTCGATTATACCATTACTACTTTGTACTGCTAAAAGAAAATGGAAAAAAAATGTATAACTTATTTCAACTGAACCCTGTGACCAAGTAAACTATTATCAGCTCCCTATGCCAAGTCAACCAAAAAAAAAAAACACCAAACCTTCCAAAAATATTATTCATTTCCTCTATATATATATTTTCTAATCACAAAACAAAGCTATACGTTAAAACAAAACAAAAAAAAAACAAAAAAAATAATCATGAGCATAAAACCAACACCACAATAAATTAATTTACATGTCGGGGTCCTCGGAATTTGAAGTTCCCGGCTGCCGCCTCGACCTATGTCTATGACTCTTATGGCTGCCGCCGAATTTCAACCTACCGGTGTCTTTAAAACGTTGTCGTTCTGATGGAACAAGAACACATTCGGGTAATGGCACGGGGTATCGTATTGTGTCATAACAGTATGAATAGTACATGTAACGTTCCCGGAATCTACGCATGGCCCGTCTCCGGGGTGGAGTTATGACAGAGAAGCCTTTCTCGGCCAGCCGGGAATCAGTGTCTTGGCAGTTGGAGGAGGGGACTTGTTCAATGGGATCAACCGGGCAGCCCTCTAACACAAAGTCTTTAAATTCAGAAGTGAATGGTGCGTACTTGTAATTAACTTTGGCTTTGCCACCTGATGTGGCCCAATTTGAGGCATCCCAAATTGTTGTGTACAATGACATTGGCTTTGATGGGAAATCTGCACCCATTGCCTTTGAGCGCACGACTTCCCTTATTGGTACTTCATCCACATAGAATCTGTTGAACCAACAAATAAAAAGAAAAAAAAAGTCAAGGGTTGTTTTGGCATTTTATACTTAATCTCATAGTGTTTGTTTTTTTTGTGGGGAAGGGGGGGGGGGGGGGTTGTAAAATCATAAATTTGCTCATGGCAGACTAATTTAGAATCTAGAAGATTTAGAAACCCACTTTATTTTGGCAGCCTGACCATGATCAGAACCTTATAAAATGCAATTTCTACTTGAGTGTGGTCCCAACTCTTGATCTTGCATCATGCAATGAATTTTTATTAATTTATTCAATATACAACAATATTTTCTAAATTGACCAAAGATTGCTTCCCAAAGAAAAATTCTTAAAGTTTGAAAAAAAAAAAAAAGAAACAAAAATTTAGGCCGCATTAATGGGAAATCTCGAAACAAGAGGAAAAGTTGGCCTTAAAATCAGGCTAAAAATTGATATTGATTTAGGTGTAATCCTTGGTCCACAAGTTTTAATGTCATGCATTTAACACATTCCACACGCAAACGCCAACCTCTCTCTCTCTCTCTCTCTCTCTCTCTCTCTCTCTCTCTCTCTCTTTAATTTGTCAAATTCACATTTAAGGTCAAAAAAAAAAAGCAAACATCCAAGAATAAATATGTTATAATAATAATAAAAAAAAGTCGACAACGGCTTTATAAATTATTATACCCTATAATCTCGATACTATCAAATACTTAAGTTGTATTATGTCATATTTTTTTTCGATATTATCAAATAATTAGGTCGAGTATATTACCCAGACTGTAGGGTATCGTACCCTTAGAAACAAGTTTGTTAAAAAAAAAGAAAACTCACATAATGTTGTTGCTTGTCCAAAGAATGCTATATCTATGAAATTGCTTCGTGGGATCAAACCAAAGCTGGTATCTCTCTTCTCTGCCGCGTCCGGTGCTCCCATTTCCATAGAAATTTGTTTGGAACCTCCACGGTTTTCCAGCCACGTTTCCTAGAAACTCAAAGTCTAATTCGTCGTGTGTTTTTGGGAACACGTCTCCATTTGATGTCTGAAATGGGAAAAACAAATAAAAAATCAACGATATGTATTTTATACATTAAAAGGCCGTTCGCTGAACAGTGAACATTCCAGAAGCTAGCAAAAGAAGCTTTATTGACAATGAATTGCCGCTTACATAGAATGCAACACATAAGCCAGCCGTGTGATCCGATGGCAACTTGATCATCGCGCTAAAGAACCCGTGATTGTACAATTTCGACGAAACAAAACCGGACCCTAGTGACAAAATTGTAAAACCAACATGAGTATCTGGTTCAAAAACGCAAAATGTGACAGATTTAAACTCATAATATTGGAAATAAAGAAATCTATAGCAGGCCAAGAGTAAATATTTTTAGAAGCGGGGTAAATTTCAATGAGCCCCCTTAACCTTATTGAATTTTTTTTTTTGACAACGGGTGGCCTTACATCTTCCCTTGATCATAATATTATGGAGATGTTTCACGTACCGGAGAAGCGGTTGAGGAGGAGACGAACGTTCTTGCCGTCTGGGGAGCGAATGAGATTGCCGTCGCCGAAGAGATGAGAGTAGCCTTCATCGAAAGAGATGGTGGTGAGGTTGAAAGCAGATGATGATGATGATGCGTTTGCGAATGTGAACACAAGTGATGGTGATGAGCAGCAACACAACAGAATTAGAATTAGAGTGAAGGGTGCTGATGATTTTTTTGATTGAGAGCAAAGAAACCAATCCATAATTATTTTTGGTTTCTATAAATAAAATTTGTTAGGCTGTGTGTTGGTTTCTCTGTGAGTTGATGAGTGTATATATATGTATACGAGTAAAGAGGCGTGTTGTTGCCAAGAGACTAGTAAATGGTGTGGGTAGTATTTGGCTGCTGCTTTTTTGACGTTTGAATTGGTGTGTGGAGACCAAAATGACCTTTCCCTTTTGCAGAATTTAATTATATTGCCACTGTGAAAATTAAATGATTTACACCCAGCTAATGAAATTATAGTATATGTGCGTGTATATACAGTGTGTAAATTGGGAATTTTGATTCTTTTTTAAAACAAGAATTTTCATCTTATTTTGAGAGATTTTCGAAATCTAATTTTTTAAAAAAAGATATTGTGTAGTTTTTTTAATATTTTATATATAGAAGTTGCCTTATTTAGGTGGAATTCAGTGGTAGAAGGAAAGAGTATATACTGTTCCCAAAAGAAATAAATTATTATTCACTTGTTAAGCAACAATTTTGTAACAAACAATGTTTAGTGGGATAATTAGTAAGGTCTATGGAAATTATATTGGATGTAATCAATATTAGTGAAAGAAAAATATTGTAACAGTCGTTCTTTTAACAATAATTTTAGGTTGTCTTTAAGAGTTTTGTTGAGTAATTTTTTGGTACTTTTATTTAATTGATTAATCAAATTCGAATCCTAACGAATGTAAAAATTGAGACTTTATTCATCTATTTTTTATTTTTAAGAAAATCAATTTTTATATTTGCTTTTATTTTTTTCTCTAAATACATGTCATCCTTAATGTATGTATCTTTCATCCAATATTTAAATATTTTAAGTAAATTCTAGTCATCTTATGTTATGTAATTGATGTTTTTAATTCATTAAATTATTCTACCTGTTTTTAATTAATTTTTTTTTTAGAAATCTTGACCAAAAGAAATAAATTATAGCTTCTTAGAGGTGGATGATATTTGTAATTTTTTGATTGAATATTGATGATGATTGATCATATTCTTACCTTTGAACACAAGTTTGTTTTAAGTGACAGATATATGTGTTGTTAAGTAGGGACAAGGAGTGTTAGAAGGCTAAGGACAACTAAGATGATGCGGACAAGATGTTTATCTAAATGACATATATATTATACAATAACAAATAGCTAATTTAAAGATTCCATAAAGATTTAGTTGGATACTAATCAAGCATGCATTATAAATTAATATAGGTAGCAGTTACACTCAACATATTTCATAAGTTTAATATTATTATTAATTTTTTTAAAATCTAGTTTATCAATCTACTATCAAAGTCAGCTTAAATACCTCTGTTCATGAAATGCCATTGGACACATGCACAATGTTCAGCAAGATTAAAAACATTTTCCACCTAAGCTTTAATATTATTGGGGCCTCAAGACCCATGTGCCCATTTCGTAATCTCATGATGGCATCATATATATATATATATATAGAATTATTAACATTCAATTTTGGTTCATAAATATTAATAATTCGAGTAATTATTAGTTGTGGGAGAAAGTCCAAAATTTTGGTTAAGTTGTGTATGTAGGACAGCGATTGTAACCTGCCCTATTGATGAAGTTGACCGATATCAAGTAGTTGATTATGATAATTAATCATTTATGAAGAATATTTGATAAAATGGTTTTTTTAGTAAAAACGAATAGCACTGGGTGGGTAAAATTGTCAACTAAACATGGAAAACAGCGTAAGAAACTGCGGCGCCCGTGAACGATTACGTCCAATAATTACGTTGTAATAGAAGGGCATTATGGAAAATAAATATCTTGGCTTGATAACGGGTCTGTAGTGGAACCTTCGGACGAAAACGGAGCGTTTTATTCTTTTATTTGATTTATTCTAATGTTTTGTTTAATTACATAAATTTCTTCTGTGTCCCACGAAATTTCTCCTCCGTGTCTAGTAAAAAATTTCCGCAATATACATAAATAACATTAGGTAATACTATTACTTCTTAATTTAAGTAGTTTATTTTAATAAGCCTATTTTTCAATAAATTTTGTAAAATATTCATGGAAACCTTCTTATTTTAAAAAATGATTAGACTGCTCTTTGTTTAGTCAAACTTTTTTACATTGTGTTTGGTTGTGCTTCGAGATGAGCAATCGAACATGTGACGTTATTTTATAATTCTCTGTGAATAGTGTCGAAATTATAGATCTACGTGAAAGCGTCACTCAAATGTCGTCCTCTAGATTATTACTCAATATATTTTTAGACAAAAAGAATGGGCAAATCAGATTCGTGTGTACATATGCATCATTGGTTCACATTATTCTTGGCTAAAGAAGCAATCGTGCAATACGTTGCAATGGAATGAGATACTCCAGAAGGGAAAAAATAAATGAAGGCATGAAGCCAAGTTGTAAGATCAAAGGACGCATCTTATGAGTATGGATATGAATAATGAATCTTTCTTTTCCCTCTCTTTTTTTTTTTTTCAATTACAGCTATCTGTAGAGTGGCCATCAAGTAAAAGACATGCCATCATAGAGCTTTTCAGTTTTCCAAAAGGATAAAAGAAAAAAAAATGCCTATTAAGCAATGCCTACACATTAAGGAAGTTCGGGACAAACTTTTACGTTCATTGTTTCTTGTCCAACACTCTTATAGCTTTATTCATCTAATGCACCATCATATAATGTAAGATATAAATGCTGCGCGTGTAGTATGGCAGCTCAAGAGAAGCACAGCCTAATGGCTCTTGTGGGCTAGGGGCATTTAGATGCCCCTCTCATTGTTGAAACCTAATTTATGGGCTCAACAAAAGAAGTAAATATAAGCAAAAAAGTGGACTAACGCAGTTCCAAATTGGGCAAGAAACTTCAATGTCTAAGCTAGATTGCTCGACATTGGACAAATACCAACTATAAATTTGAGCTCATGAACAAAGGGCCGGCCATCAAGGATTTATATTAGTGTAACTATGAAAACATGGTATTTACTGACAACTATGCATTATAACACAACAGATTTTCATCAAACCTTTCAATCTACATAGCCGGTAAGGTCATCAATTATTGATGATGGGAAGAAAATGCACTTAGCTTTTAATGAAAGGGTATTTTGATTCGACA
Source organism: Citrus glauca (assembly GCA_029633175.1). Lineage (NCBI taxonomy): Eukaryota > Viridiplantae > Streptophyta > Magnoliopsida > Sapindales > Rutaceae > Citrus > Citrus glauca. Next base: position 22,676,417 of record JAQOOD010000005.1, read on the forward strand.
TAACTTTCAGAATCCCACATGAATGATCCAAATGCTACTGCCTCCAGTACTAGCATAGTCAATCCTAAAAATGTGACTGAAATCACTTCATCTTTAGATGTGTCGATTGAACCATCTTCAAGAACTCTGATATCAGGTCTCCCGAATAAGGCTTGTGTCTGCTTTTCAATCAATGAAATAGCTTCCTTCGATCTTATGGTTGCATATCTTTGAAGTGTCTCTGCATCTAAATACATAACGTAGGATCTCAGCCTATATGATTTTCCTTCACCACCATCCACAAAGCTTTCACCAATAGTTCCATCATCATTGGGCAGGATTCTGATCAAGGAATCTGGATCCCAGAGACGGCTCATTGGAGATGGTTCTCGTTCTTCATATCTAACCTTGTCTTCATCAAAACCCTCAGGAAGAGTTTTCATTGTTCTCTCGAGTTGAAACCGTTGATCAACTCTTCTGAGGAAATAACCATACATGATGGAAGCAGCATACAACTTTCCGAGTTTGATTTTGCTAATCTGAATAATGGTATCAAGGGGACCCACCAGTCGCTCCCCAAGTACAAGGGACAAGTGGCTCTGTATCATCTCAAATGCTTCAGGAGAATGAACTGATTCTAGTTTCTGTTCTTGGTTTGGCCAAAAATCCACTCTTCCGACAGGATCTGAGGTTTCTCTTATCTTAGGAATCATTGAAATATCATTCTCCACAAATTTCTGGACTATCAAGCAGTATATTATCTCCTCCAATGCCTTCTGTCTTTCCTTCTCTTTGACTTCAGCTATTCTCCTACAATTCAAAGGATTCAGTTATAGTGGCTACTCAGTAACAGTAACCAAGACATTTAACAACTTTCGGTAAAAATTGAGCTGAAAAATAAAAAATAAAACACCTGGGAACACATTTAAAACCAGGGAAACAATTAAAATATTATGCTAAAACATATTTTAACATTTTGAATGCCGTGGACAGAATTGATAAAACTGAAAAAGAAAGCACTCCAAGCATGCTCATATCTTCACACTACAGTTATAATAATAATAATAATAATAAATTAGGCTCAAATAAGCTAATTTTGCAGTAGTTAACAATTAATTTACATGTGTTATAGCTCCCTTCCCATTTTTGTTTCCCTTCTTTTAATAACTTTTGTTCTTTCAAAACTCTACCATTGGTTTTTAGCAGAATCATTCAAATGTGACAAGTGCTGATAAATTGATCCCACACCCAATGATCTCTTTTGTCATCATCAATTCGTGATATATCTTCAAGACATTCTCATGGTGTGCATTGTTTTTGGGTATTTGCATTATGTTCGTTAATAATTCTTTTCAGAGTTGCTCAGATTGGTTTATTTTATTTGTTTTATTTTTTAAGGAAATTGAAGCTCTTCAGCTTCTTCCCTAATTAGCTACTTATCATTTGTTCCATTTGCATTTAATTGAAATGTAGTATATGGTACACAATTGTGTGCTATTTCAATATTCCCTATTAATAATAATAAACTGTTGTTTTCTTTAAATTTTTTTTCTCCCTGTGTTAGGGGATAATTAATTTTAGCCACCTTAACACTGTTGGGCATAAATCAATTTGCTTAAGATCCTAACTATCATTCACATTACTCTCTCTTCAGGTGACAATATATAGATAAGAAATTTAAAAAACTTCATGGGTCAAAATAAATTTTTTCTTTTAATTAATTCAATGTGTCTCAAAGATCTAAACTACCCAGGTCTAAATTATCCACGAGAAAATATATTAATGTGGTAATCACTAATTATCAGATAGAAACATAAATAATTGAATTAATTGAATATAGATATTAGTAATCAGGTGGTATAAGATTTTCAAAAGTTCAAACTACAATGGTAATTTTGTAAATATATTTGTGGCAATATTTGAAATAACAAATTACCTTTTTTTTTTATAAAGAAATAACAAATTACCTTAAACGCTTGAACAAAATATTTCAAATTTGGGCTGGCTACGTGGCGCAGCCTGGCTCACACTAAGCAATTAAGCATCACTTTGGCTGCAAGTAATAATAAACATTAATGAACACGTGTAATTACATTTAAAATTCTAATAATACAAGGTAATACGATGCTTATTTATTTTTTAATTATTAAGTAATTTTATTTATATTTACAATAATAACAATACCTATTTATATTTATATAAAGTTAAATCCTCTCATATGTAGAGGTTAATTTTACTGAAGTAAATTCGGTTTTTAAATATGTGAATTACATGGCAGCTCTAATTCAAGAAGTTTAGATAGAGTTTAGGTGGCAATTAATAATATCAGAATTAATTAAAATAATTATTAATTAATCTAATTACGCAATATTTTATCTTCGTATATGATAGATAGTTCGCATGCAAAATATATTTTCAATTTGTTGCCAAAAGGGGCGCCATTTCTTTCATTTTTGGACTTAATTTGTTCCTTTAAACCAGATAAATATCACCCTCAAATTTTCTTTCTTTGTACTAATTTTCCAGAATTTCTGTTCTAAGGTAATCTCGCTATTAGCTTTCATTTCACTGCTCAACAGTTAACATACAAAATTAAGTAAATTAGAAAAGCCGCCGAAACTTAAACCAAATTTGTCCATTTGTTTAATTTCACTTTAATTTCATGTTTAAAGCTTCGGTGATGATGAACTGAGCATTGGGTCTCGGTTTCATTCATGGGAATGCTTTCCTTATTAGGTTGTTCTTAATGCTCACCAAGTGTTTGTTGTAATGTCTGTTAGTTATATTAATTAAGTTCTCTGGCTGTTGAGTATGCAGAAAATTTGAGTCGCTGGGAGAAAAAGTGCGGCTGCTTCTGCATTTTTGCTGCTGACTTGTGCGTTAATTGTGGCATGTAACTTTATATATAAATATTACTTATTCATCACGCTTGTGGGTGCTTATGAATATGATTGTTGCAAACGATATGGCTTTCGATTGTAAATATTGGTTTCCCATAAATAATGAAAGTGAAGGCATGGACTTAAGGTATGAGATGAATATATTGTTGTCCCAAGAATGCGACTTGTGAGTGCATTATATCTGTTTTTTAAATGGCTTAGTTGAGCAATTTATGTTTTCTTTTTCAATAATTTGTTATTATTATTATTGTTATAGGATCATTGATATATGACTTGTCGGTTAATATGAACGGAGATTCATTTTTAACGTTCATTTCTCTGACTTGTGATGGTTTCTCGAAAATTCTAGATTTGATGGCTTGAAATTTGTTCTCCACAAAAAGAAATGTTAAACCTGTTAAACCTATGTCGGATTTGTTATTCTTCGCTATATTTTGTATGTGCCAATAGTCTCAGGTTACCAGAATCTACTTCAGTTAGTAATTGTGATGACTAAAAACAGATAGGTACTTGCATTCATTCTATTCGTAGTTTTCCACTAATACATTTTGTAATTGCTATCTGATGAAGCATTGAGTTTGGAGTTCTCTCTTTTTATTCAATATGCAAATATAGTGTGAATTATCAATTTACTAGCTGGAAACAAATTAGTTAAGGGAAACATGGGAACTGTTTGAATCATCTGCTGTTTGTTATGCTTTTTATGAAACAAGAGACAAAAATAGAGGCAATTAATCAAATAACAAATGTTTTTCTCTTTCTGATTTCAGACACCACTGCTTTCCTTTTATGTTCGGAAGGATGTCATTGTCAAGGCTTTCCAGTAGAACCCATATATTGCCACTCCTACAACAGTCCAGGTAATTATCCTATATATCTAATATTTCAGCAAACGTTATGACCCAGAATCATTCAATGTTAAGCCAAACCTCTCTTTGTATCTTCATTATTTAATCCTCTAGTGACCTTGATGTCCAGATGCGTAAAAGATGTTCTGTGGTCGAATTATAAGAATACCAGAGTTGATACTAGCTGCTATGCTGGTTTGTGGGGTTTAATGCCAAGGTGTGGATATGGCTCAAATATGACTAATGGGTATCGGAAACCTCAGTCTTTTGGCTCCGGATGTCTTTGGAAATCCAATTCGTTTTCTAGCTTTCAGCGTCATTATGCTTCTCATGCTTCAACAGAGCAGAAATCAAGAAAGATGCTTTTATACCTTACAGCATTGGTTTTTGCAATGGTTGGAAGTACTTATGCCGCCGTACCTTTGTATAGGAGATTCTGCCAGGCTACTGGCTATGGTGGTACTGTTCAACGAAAAGAGGTTATATTTAGTTTATAGTCATTTTTTTTCATCTGCTTTACTCTTTTTGTGATTTGTCAATAATCACAAGACATGTTTGTCATTAGACTGTTGAAGAAAAGATTGCTCGGCATTCCAAAGATGGAACTGTCACTACAAGGTGTTGTTTTTACTTCTCAGATTCAAAGCCTATCTTGAACTCTGTTTCCTTTAAAATCTTTGTTTTATATCTTCTTGGCTGGTTGAACATCTGCATTTTCATGTGATTTTTCCTTCATAATTATTGTTTGCCTTACGTTGAGAGAATAATAGAGTTCTGACATCATAAAGAAATGAGGATAGGAATGAAAAACTGCAAAAGCTCTCCCATCTCCACTCTTTCTTGAAAGATCTATACAGAGCAAAGTGCCCTACCTATTAATCCTTGGTAATGCAGCTTACCTTTCAATCTATTTTCAATGTGACTGAACCAGCCTTTACTGATATTGTGGAGGATATGCTGCTTCCCCTAGTGACTAGAAGGGGCAGCAGTCAGTCGAGTCTTTTGCTTTCCTTAATTAAGCATGGATTCTCAGGATGGATCCTGAATAAATGAGTGATATTTGAAGTTACTAGGTTTAGGTTCATGCATAATTTTCTTATTCTTCTTTTATTTATTTGAGTTTGATTATCCTCTGCTTTGTGGATGTTTTTATTCGACAAATGTGGTTATTGACTTATCCATGATGATTGTACATGTGATTACATTTTTTTTTTTTATACAAAACTCAATATTTAAAAACCTTGTAGGGAAGTTGTTGTGCAATTCAACGCTGATGTAGCTGATGGAATGCCATGGAAGTTTATTCCAACACAAAGAGAGGTGATCCACTTGCAATTCAATATCAATGCATGCACATCCACAATTTTGAAATCATTCAAATGCTCATTTTGCAACATGGGAATTTTACTCAGTTGTCCTAGATTTTTTCCTTGGTTTTCCCTCGTAGGTAAGGGTAAAGCCTGGAGAAAGCGCACTTGCATTTTACACTGCTGAGAATCGAAGTTCGACTCCAATAACTGGTGTCTCTACTTATAATGTCACCCCTATGAAGGTACTGATGTCTTAACATTTGAGCATACATTGATTGGCAGCCTCAACGAACTTTCTACTCTCAGATCTTATAATATTTAGATGTTTGATTTTTGATCTTTTGGTGCGAAACGGTGATTGGAATATTAGCTGTGATTTTACCTTGTAAATGCTAGATCTGAAGGTGTTTGAAAAGATAGATAGATATATCATCCTACGTTTTGGCTGAAAACATGAGAACAGCAGTGTTTTTCAGAGAATAGATGCTCAAGGAGAAAATCATAATAATGACCTTTGTGCATAATTTATCAAGTAAATATATTTATTGGTTGGTGGTTTTGCGGTATTTTGGAGTCTTTCAGATGACTCTAATCTGACCTAGAGTCAATTTGGATTGTTCATTTGAGAATCTTTTCATTAAGTATCATTACTGACATATCCTTTATATCAAAGGCTTCTTTTAAATCAGACAGTATGGAGCTGATTATGTGTTGTAGCACGTGATGCTACAGCTGTGCTGCCAAATGCAATTTCTTGTCTCTTGATCTTTCTCACCCTCTTTTTTGAAATTTATTTCTCCCCAACAGAATTCTTAGTCTATGAATCAACTTGTAGCCCACATTTTCAAAATGTGTCGTAATTGCATGTCCAGGCCACTGTCCTTTTCCAATGTTTCAAGTAGTTTTAGTAATGTATCTTAGGAGCTTCAGTACATGATTTGTGCATCTCGTCTCATACTAGTATGTTCCCTCTTCATTTGAAACAAATGTATCTAATATCTAAATTGAAGTTCAATGGGAAAGTTTGTGATTTCATTTTAACTTCTTTCAGGCTGCCGTCTACTTCAATAAAATACAATGCTTTTGCTTTGAGGAGCAGCGTCTTCTCCCCGGAGAGCAGATTGACATGCCTGTAAGTGGTGTTTTCACAGTTTATCGAGTGTTTTAGAAGATCTCTCTCTTCATTTTTCTTGTAATGTCTGCTGAATAGCTTCTCACACTGGCAGGTATTCTTTTACATTGACCCTGAGTTTGAAACAGATCCCAGAATGGATGGTATCAACAACTTGATCTTGTCCTATACATTTTTCAAGGTTAATGAGGATTAGGGAAGTTTCTAGAATGCAATTACTTCGGAGAAATTACATCATTATCAGCAACTGGAAGTTATTTTTTGACATAATCAAAGATACTCATGAATAAATAGGTACTTCTGCAGATGCTTCAAAATAAGGGTTTAGTATTTATATTTGTATACGAATTGAGGTTGCGGAGATAAGTTAATCCTCGGTGGTTTGCTGATTTTTCTTCCTTTTCTTTTATTAACTGTCTACCATTCGCATACAAGCATAGTTTTATCATCATCAAGGATTACATGATTTGAACAAAAATATTTCTTATTTTATATTACAATAACGTCATTTTAATTGTATAAGGATAAGTTTATCCAAATTTATGTGGCATTGATTAGGCCATTTTAAGATTAAAGAAGCAAGAACAAAAATTTACAAAATATGATTGGATAATGACTGACTGATTGATTTTCAATAAACCAATGGGCCGGCTTCTTGTTTCTAGTATTTGGGCTTCTGTGTGATTTTATTCTCCAAGCTTATAAACAAGGAATGTTCAAACTTCAAAGCAAAAAAAAAAAAAAAATGGCTTAAAGAAAAGTTAAGGAAATGCGTCTTTAATATTAATAATTAATCCAAATAGGGTTGAATTATCATAGCCAAGGATTATGTATATAAAACATCGTCACCCATCCAATTTTTAAGACTCGATCACATGAAATTTTTTACTTGTAGCATGTCGATGCCAATTGTAACGTACAACGTCAACTTGTAATGCGAATTAAACGATTTGTAACACAAGAACAATGACTTATAATAAACTCGAGACTTTGGCATAAGATATTCATTAGAAAGATATTGACGTTTTTTTTCATTAACTCGGTAATTGACCCAAAAGTTTAGAACTATTAAAGTATGAATTATGAATTTAATTTTTATTTATTTTATTATTATAAAATTAGGCGGCCTAAGCTTAAATTTCAATATGTTTCATTTTCATAGCTTCCGGCTCATGCGCGGGACAGGTGGGTCAATTCATAATCAAACGGCAAATATCTGGCAGCAGTTGCGCACACCCAAGTTGGTGCATGGTTTTTGTCATACATTACTGATGCAACACGTAACAGGCCATTGACTTTTTCTTAATGAGAAAATAGAAGCCAAAAACAGAAGACATTGCTAGAAACAACACCAAGAGGCCTCCTTCGGTTTTTGGTGGCTAGCCCTTTAATTTATTGATAAAATCAGAAGGAGAGATACAAAGGGTGCACATGGAATTGGAAAACCCTTTTAGGAGAGCAAAAGAACTAAGTTGTTGAAATACAAAAGCTATATTTAGGTACTGTAGCGGATTTAAAAAAATAATTTATCGATGGTTTAATTACATAATTATAAGTTGTGAAAATTAAAATTTTATTGGTTAATAAGTTTTTAGAGAATATTTTAATAAATTTAATGGGGTCTAAATTAAATAATAATAATAAAACTACACATATGGCTTACTGTAGACTTTTATTTCTAATTGAAATATAGGATTTTATAATTTAGGTTAAAGTGAATATAAGGGTAAATAATCATTTAATCTATATAATTTTTTGCTAATTATTTTGTTAGTCTTCACATTTAATTAAATTAGACCACAAATACTATTTTCACCATGAAAATTTTTATCTAACTACTGTTGAGAAGCAACGATAGTGAATTTACTGGATAATATTTGAAAATACAGGAATTAAATGATAAATTAGCTTAAACTATAGGTACTAAAAGAGTATTTACCTGTGAATATAACAAAAAATAATGCTAGAGCTACAAAATACTAGCACAAGTCAAATATATTGAATAAACTAACATGACATAACAATATTAGATGGATGAAAATACAACATATTCTATTTTCATTATTTTGTACTTTCCTTCAACCATAATATTATGCAACATCAATTTATATTAATAATTAATGGCTCCAGTATGCATATATATATATATATATACACATTTTTTTAATAATTTCTCAACCCAATCAACCATTGTCTCCAACATGAAAAAGTCATATGCCGCCGGTGAAAAGTATTGATGAATGAAATATTAAATTAAGTTTCACCCACTTTAATAGTGAAACGACCGCAACTCAAAGATGCAAATTCGATTATACCATTACTACTTTGTACTGCTAAAAGAAAATGGAAAAAAAATGTATAACTTATTTCAACTGAACCCTGTGACCAAGTAAACTATTATCAGCTCCCTATGCCAAGTCAACCAAAAAAAAAAAACACCAAACCTTCCAAAAATATTATTCATTTCCTCTATATATATATTTTCTAATCACAAAACAAAGCTATACGTTAAAACAAAACAAAAAAAAAACAAAAAAAATAATCATGAGCATAAAACCAACACCACAATAAATTAATTTACATGTCGGGGTCCTCGGAATTTGAAGTTCCCGGCTGCCGCCTCGACCTATGTCTATGACTCTTATGGCTGCCGCCGAATTTCAACCTACCGGTGTCTTTAAAACGTTGTCGTTCTGATGGAACAAGAACACATTCGGGTAATGGCACGGGGTATCGTATTGTGTCATAACAGTATGAATAGTACATGTAACGTTCCCGGAATCTACGCATGGCCCGTCTCCGGGGTGGAGTTATGACAGAGAAGCCTTTCTCGGCCAGCCGGGAATCAGTGTCTTGGCAGTTGGAGGAGGGGACTTGTTCAATGGGATCAACCGGGCAGCCCTCTAACACAAAGTCTTTAAATTCAGAAGTGAATGGTGCGTACTTGTAATTAACTTTGGCTTTGCCACCTGATGTGGCCCAATTTGAGGCATCCCAAATTGTTGTGTACAATGACATTGGCTTTGATGGGAAATCTGCACCCATTGCCTTTGAGCGCACGACTTCCCTTATTGGTACTTCATCCACATAGAATCTGTTGAACCAACAAATAAAAAGAAAAAAAAAGTCAAGGGTTGTTTTGGCATTTTATACTTAATCTCATAGTGTTTGTTTTTTTTGTGGGGAAGGGGGGGGGGGGGGGTTGTAAAATCATAAATTTGCTCATGGCAGACTAATTTAGAATCTAGAAGATTTAGAAACCCACTTTATTTTGGCAGCCTGACCATGATCAGAACCTTATAAAATGCAATTTCTACTTGAGTGTGGTCCCAACTCTTGATCTTGCATCATGCAATGAATTTTTATTAATTTATTCAATATACAACAATATTTTCTAAATTGACCAAAGATTGCTTCCCAAAGAAAAATTCTTAAAGTTTGAAAAAAAAAAAAAAGAAACAAAAATTTAGGCCGCATTAATGGGAAATCTCGAAACAAGAGGAAAAGTTGGCCTTAAAATCAGGCTAAAAATTGATATTGATTTAGGTGTAATCCTTGGTCCACAAGTTTTAATGTCATGCATTTAACACATTCCACACGCAAACGCCAACCTCTCTCTCTCTCTCTCTCTCTCTCTCTCTCTCTCTCTCTCTCTCTTTAATTTGTCAAATTCACATTTAAGGTCAAAAAAAAAAAGCAAACATCCAAGAATAAATATGTTATAATAATAATAAAAAAAAGTCGACAACGGCTTTATAAATTATTATACCCTATAATCTCGATACTATCAAATACTTAAGTTGTATTATGTCATATTTTTTTTCGATATTATCAAATAATTAGGTCGAGTATATTACCCAGACTGTAGGGTATCGTACCCTTAGAAACAAGTTTGTTAAAAAAAAAGAAAACTCACATAATGTTGTTGCTTGTCCAAAGAATGCTATATCTATGAAATTGCTTCGTGGGATCAAACCAAAGCTGGTATCTCTCTTCTCTGCCGCGTCCGGTGCTCCCATTTCCATAGAAATTTGTTTGGAACCTCCACGGTTTTCCAGCCACGTTTCCTAGAAACTCAAAGTCTAATTCGTCGTGTGTTTTTGGGAACACGTCTCCATTTGATGTCTGAAATGGGAAAAACAAATAAAAAATCAACGATATGTATTTTATACATTAAAAGGCCGTTCGCTGAACAGTGAACATTCCAGAAGCTAGCAAAAGAAGCTTTATTGACAATGAATTGCCGCTTACATAGAATGCAACACATAAGCCAGCCGTGTGATCCGATGGCAACTTGATCATCGCGCTAAAGAACCCGTGATTGTACAATTTCGACGAAACAAAACCGGACCCTAGTGACAAAATTGTAAAACCAACATGAGTATCTGGTTCAAAAACGCAAAATGTGACAGATTTAAACTCATAATATTGGAAATAAAGAAATCTATAGCAGGCCAAGAGTAAATATTTTTAGAAGCGGGGTAAATTTCAATGAGCCCCCTTAACCTTATTGAATTTTTTTTTTTGACAACGGGTGGCCTTACATCTTCCCTTGATCATAATATTATGGAGATGTTTCACGTACCGGAGAAGCGGTTGAGGAGGAGACGAACGTTCTTGCCGTCTGGGGAGCGAATGAGATTGCCGTCGCCGAAGAGATGAGAGTAGCCTTCATCGAAAGAGATGGTGGTGAGGTTGAAAGCAGATGATGATGATGATGCGTTTGCGAATGTGAACACAAGTGATGGTGATGAGCAGCAACACAACAGAATTAGAATTAGAGTGAAGGGTGCTGATGATTTTTTTGATTGAGAGCAAAGAAACCAATCCATAATTATTTTTGGTTTCTATAAATAAAATTTGTTAGGCTGTGTGTTGGTTTCTCTGTGAGTTGATGAGTGTATATATATGTATACGAGTAAAGAGGCGTGTTGTTGCCAAGAGACTAGTAAATGGTGTGGGTAGTATTTGGCTGCTGCTTTTTTGACGTTTGAATTGGTGTGTGGAGACCAAAATGACCTTTCCCTTTTGCAGAATTTAATTATATTGCCACTGTGAAAATTAAATGATTTACACCCAGCTAATGAAATTATAGTATATGTGCGTGTATATACAGTGTGTAAATTGGGAATTTTGATTCTTTTTTAAAACAAGAATTTTCATCTTATTTTGAGAGATTTTCGAAATCTAATTTTTTAAAAAAAGATATTGTGTAGTTTTTTTAATATTTTATATATAGAAGTTGCCTTATTTAGGTGGAATTCAGTGGTAGAAGGAAAGAGTATATACTGTTCCCAAAAGAAATAAATTATTATTCACTTGTTAAGCAACAATTTTGTAACAAACAATGTTTAGTGGGATAATTAGTAAGGTCTATGGAAATTATATTGGATGTAATCAATATTAGTGAAAGAAAAATATTGTAACAGTCGTTCTTTTAACAATAATTTTAGGTTGTCTTTAAGAGTTTTGTTGAGTAATTTTTTGGTACTTTTATTTAATTGATTAATCAAATTCGAATCCTAACGAATGTAAAAATTGAGACTTTATTCATCTATTTTTTATTTTTAAGAAAATCAATTTTTATATTTGCTTTTATTTTTTTCTCTAAATACATGTCATCCTTAATGTATGTATCTTTCATCCAATATTTAAATATTTTAAGTAAATTCTAGTCATCTTATGTTATGTAATTGATGTTTTTAATTCATTAAATTATTCTACCTGTTTTTAATTAATTTTTTTTTTAGAAATCTTGACCAAAAGAAATAAATTATAGCTTCTTAGAGGTGGATGATATTTGTAATTTTTTGATTGAATATTGATGATGATTGATCATATTCTTACCTTTGAACACAAGTTTGTTTTAAGTGACAGATATATGTGTTGTTAAGTAGGGACAAGGAGTGTTAGAAGGCTAAGGACAACTAAGATGATGCGGACAAGATGTTTATCTAAATGACATATATATTATACAATAACAAATAGCTAATTTAAAGATTCCATAAAGATTTAGTTGGATACTAATCAAGCATGCATTATAAATTAATATAGGTAGCAGTTACACTCAACATATTTCATAAGTTTAATATTATTATTAATTTTTTTAAAATCTAGTTTATCAATCTACTATCAAAGTCAGCTTAAATACCTCTGTTCATGAAATGCCATTGGACACATGCACAATGTTCAGCAAGATTAAAAACATTTTCCACCTAAGCTTTAATATTATTGGGGCCTCAAGACCCATGTGCCCATTTCGTAATCTCATGATGGCATCATATATATATATATATATAGAATTATTAACATTCAATTTTGGTTCATAAATATTAATAATTCGAGTAATTATTAGTTGTGGGAGAAAGTCCAAAATTTTGGTTAAGTTGTGTATGTAGGACAGCGATTGTAACCTGCCCTATTGATGAAGTTGACCGATATCAAGTAGTTGATTATGATAATTAATCATTTATGAAGAATATTTGATAAAATGGTTTTTTTAGTAAAAACGAATAGCACTGGGTGGGTAAAATTGTCAACTAAACATGGAAAACAGCGTAAGAAACTGCGGCGCCCGTGAACGATTACGTCCAATAATTACGTTGTAATAGAAGGGCATTATGGAAAATAAATATCTTGGCTTGATAACGGGTCTGTAGTGGAACCTTCGGACGAAAACGGAGCGTTTTATTCTTTTATTTGATTTATTCTAATGTTTTGTTTAATTACATAAATTTCTTCTGTGTCCCACGAAATTTCTCCTCCGTGTCTAGTAAAAAATTTCCGCAATATACATAAATAACATTAGGTAATACTATTACTTCTTAATTTAAGTAGTTTATTTTAATAAGCCTATTTTTCAATAAATTTTGTAAAATATTCATGGAAACCTTCTTATTTTAAAAAATGATTAGACTGCTCTTTGTTTAGTCAAACTTTTTTACATTGTGTTTGGTTGTGCTTCGAGATGAGCAATCGAACATGTGACGTTATTTTATAATTCTCTGTGAATAGTGTCGAAATTATAGATCTACGTGAAAGCGTCACTCAAATGTCGTCCTCTAGATTATTACTCAATATATTTTTAGACAAAAAGAATGGGCAAATCAGATTCGTGTGTACATATGCATCATTGGTTCACATTATTCTTGGCTAAAGAAGCAATCGTGCAATACGTTGCAATGGAATGAGATACTCCAGAAGGGAAAAAATAAATGAAGGCATGAAGCCAAGTTGTAAGATCAAAGGACGCATCTTATGAGTATGGATATGAATAATGAATCTTTCTTTTCCCTCTCTTTTTTTTTTTTTCAATTACAGCTATCTGTAGAGTGGCCATCAAGTAAAAGACATGCCATCATAGAGCTTTTCAGTTTTCCAAAAGGATAAAAGAAAAAAAAATGCCTATTAAGCAATGCCTACACATTAAGGAAGTTCGGGACAAACTTTTACGTTCATTGTTTCTTGTCCAACACTCTTATAGCTTTATTCATCTAATGCACCATCATATAATGTAAGATATAAATGCTGCGCGTGTAGTATGGCAGCTCAAGAGAAGCACAGCCTAATGGCTCTTGTGGGCTAGGGGCATTTAGATGCCCCTCTCATTGTTGAAACCTAATTTATGGGCTCAACAAAAGAAGTAAATATAAGCAAAAAAGTGGACTAACGCAGTTCCAAATTGGGCAAGAAACTTCAATGTCTAAGCTAGATTGCTCGACATTGGACAAATACCAACTATAAATTTGAGCTCATGAACAAAGGGCCGGCCATCAAGGATTTATATTAGTGTAACTATGAAAACATGGTATTTACTGACAACTATGCATTATAACACAACAGATTTTCATCAAACCTTTCAATCTACATAGCCGGTAAGGTCATCAATTATTGATGATGGGAAGAAAATGCACTTAGCTTTTAATGAAAGGGTATTTTGATTCGACATAACTTTCAGAATCCCACATGAATGATCCAAATGCTACTGCCTCCAGTACTAGCATAGTCAATCCTAAAAATGTGACTGAAATCACTTCATCTTTAGATGTGTCGATTGAACCATCTTCAAGAACTCTGATATCAGGTCTCCCGAATAAGGCTTGTGTCTGCTTTTCAATCAATGAAATAGCTTCCTTCGATCTTATGGTTGCATATCTTTGAAGTGTCTCTGCATCTAAATACATAACGTAGGATCTCAGCCTATATGATTTTCCTTCACCACCATCCACAAAGCTTTCACCAATAGTTCCATCATCATTGGGCAGGATTCTGATCAAGGAATCTGGATCCCAGAGACGGCTCATTGGAGATGGTTCTCGTTCTTCATATCTAACCTTGTCTTCATCAAAACCCTCAGGAAGAGTTTTCATTGTTCTCTCGAGTTGAAACCGTTGATCAACTCTTCTGAGGAAATAACCATACATGATGGAAGCAGCATACAACTTTCCGAGTTTGATTTTGCTAATCTGAATAATGGTATCAAGGGGACCCACCAGTCGCTCCCCAAGTACAAGGGACAAGTGGCTCTGTATCATCTCAAATGCTTCAGGAGAATGAACTGATTCTAGTTTCTGTTCTTGGTTTGGCCAAAAATCCACTCTTCCGACAGGATCTGAGGTTTCTCTTATCTTAGGAATCATTGAAATATCATTCTCCACAAATTTCTGGACTATCAAGCAGTATATTATCTCCTCCAATGCCTTCTGTCTTTCCTTCTCTTTGACTTCAGCTATTCTCCTACAATTCAAAGGATTCAGTTATAGTGGCTACTCAGTAACAGTAACCAAGACATTTAACAACTTTCGGTAAAAATTGAGCTGAAAAATAAAAAATAAAACACCTGGGAACACATTTAAAACCAGGGAAACAATTAAAATATTATGCTAAAACATATTTTAACATTTTGAATGCCGTGGACAGAATTGATAAAACTGAAAAAGAAAGCACTCCAAGCATGCTCATATCTTCACACTACAGTTATAATAATAATAATAATAATAAATTAGGCTCAAATAAGCTAATTTTGCAGTAGTTAACAATTAATTTACATGTGTTATAGCTCCCTTCCCATTTTTGTTTCCCTTCTTTTAATAACTTTTGTTCTTTCAAAACTCTACCATTGGTTTTTAGCAGAATCATTCAAATGTGACTATTTTATGTCCAATTAAATTTCGAACACTAAGTTTTCTTCTAAACATATCATTCTTGAATCTGGATAGTAAAGAACGATTTGACAATGTGCTTCAAGCAATTCAAGTTAGTTTTATAATGTATCATTGCAAAGATGTGTCAGCAAAACTTGAATTTAAAATTTAATTAACAATTTGATATCTCAAGAGGCATAGAGGAATAAAATATCCTACAACATAATATTTAATTCATATGTTTTTTTCTCCTAATATCAAAAATCAATAACCCTGATAAAGAATTTTTGGCTAAGGTCTCAAATTCTATTGTGTTAGTCCACCAGAAGTTAGATATTCTAACTTACTCTTCTCTCACACACACAACGGTTAATGAAGTTCAGTAAAAATAAACCAAGGTTGTAACTTAAGAAACATATATAGAATTATAACTTAGGAAGAGAAGACAATAATTCAAATTTCTCTAAGCTGAACTACCATGCTCTACTTTAGGAAACTAAAGTGCGTGACTAGCACATCCTCTTCCTGACTATTATAGGTCCCCTTTAAGTGATCCAAAATGCAACCGTAGCAGTCTAATTTATTGCTTCTATCTCCACTTCCACCACTGTATGGTCTACCAGGCAACTAAACTCAACTAAGCAATAAGACTAACTAAACAGGTTGGTTATCAAATCATCTCTGGCATTGCATTCCAAATAAAATTATCTCCCTAGCAACCCAAAGTACTGTAAGTGGCATCATGTTTGAAAATACAGCCCCAAAATATGTGATAAAACTGCATTTTTCAGGCACATGGTCTTGCTAGCTTATGACATGAATAGAATTCATAAATTGGACAAACTGTTAGATGGAAATGAGTTTCAAAAGAAGTGGTGAATGGAGATTTAACTCACTTGTAAAGGAGATCCTGAGAAGTATCTTCTCTCTGGACATTTTTATCAATTTGAATGTTCTCCAGTTGCTGATCAATGGCCGCAGGGAGTAAATGCGGATGCGTTTGCAATATTTGTGCTAAAAGCTGGCCAACAGGGGATTCAAACTGAAGAGGAGCAATTGGTACCACATTCCGATCTGAACTCCCTGATGCTCTAACAGTTAAGTCTCTCACACGGCACTTATCCATTCCATTTCCTAGCTTTGGGATGCAGAATGACGGACAGCTCTAATAGAGAAAAGATTCTATGAGACACTAAGAAATGATTAAAAAGCAAATGAATAAAAAAATAAATGCAGATTTTGCATCAAGCCTCAAGCCAAAAATAACGGTCCTCTGGCCCTGCAACCAGAGATGCAACATAATGGAGCCAAAACTTTGTCCAAGGTAGGCCCATGACAACTGTAATCTAGTCTAACAGATGTTCACAGTTTTAAGTATTTATAGAGAAAACTATAAGTTCTTTGAATCTTATAATTTATACGTTGTCGTGCAGTTATATCTATTAAGCAACACAGTATTGTTATTGATAGTATCAACTAAACCAGATTATTAAAAAGTCAAAACTTTTATTTCTTCACCTTCCCTTGCGCATCATTCTCTTTCCAAGATAACCATTTCAAGACACTTATTATAAGCTACATCATTCTCAATTATGTTGCAATTCTCAAATTCAATATTTTTTTTTTCAAGATTTCTTCTTTTCTTTCCTATTGCTAATCAAGACTCACCTAAAAGGCCTCTAGAGTCTCAACGTGAAAATCACTCAAGCAAGTGTCCTAACTAATTTTTTCAACAGAAGTACACAAGACAAGGTCACCCAAGAACCAAGGCATCATCTAGACAATAAATATTATACCACAAATTTTGAGAACAAACGAAGTCCAAATCAATTTTTTAGCCTCCTACCTCTCTCCCGGGATTCGAACTCGGATGGCCAACCAAAGAAACCACTCGAGCAGGGCCCCAGGGGCAACATATCACGAATTATTCTCTCTTTAAATCTATCAATAAAATTTATCTACAGAAGAAATATATAAGGACAATTGTGAACCACAAATTAATTAACATATAAGATTATGCCAAAAACCATAAACATCTATCAAGCTCAGCTACAAGAAATGGAGATTATCATTTTGGTTAGTTGCAGAAAGTAAAATGACCATGTGGGTGTATAAATTAAAACTTTCCGTTTTACTGCTCCTACTAATCAAAATTATTCTATCAAGCAAATCTAGATAATAAAATTGTTCAAAGGAAATGAAATAATAATGATGATGATGATGATTAAAACAAACTTACCTTAAAAAAAAGTGAAGAACAAAGATACTTGGAATGAGGAACAGAATGGAAGTGCTGTCTGAAACTAAAACTGAGACCTCCAGTTGATGGACTTATCAACAACACATCACTTGCTGCTCCTGCTAACTGCACCATTCTTTTATTTGTTTATTTGTTGATATTTTTGTTTTTATTTGTTATTTATTCAGCTAAAGACCTCCAATTTCAACCCACAGGGCGCAGGCCAAGAAAGAAAGACACAGAGAGAAGACGTTGAATGTGGCTCTTGCGGTAGTTATTTATTTATATTTATATATATAGAGAGGGGGATATTTTAAGTTTCATGGATGCGGTGCCGTTTTACTCAGACAAAATAACAAATTATTTTGGAAGGGGCCTATCCTTCGGATCCCTATTTTATTGAATTATTTTTTATTTATGCGTATAGTTTTAAAATTATTTCATATAGATCCCTTTCGTTACAGCATTACTGCATTAGTAAAATAAAAAACACCTATATAACAGAATAATGAATTGAGCGTGCGTTAAATGTTGTTAAGAGCAATATTATTCTACCAACTTAAATTGAATTGTACTTATTAGTAAATTACGTTAGGAGTATTTTTGTATTGGTATTTTTTATTAAAAATTAGAGTGTTCAAAGTAAATTGATTAAATTAGAGTGCTGGCATCCTTTATTTTTTTTAAAAAAAAATTGATCAGATTTACTGTTAAAAAATTAATAAAAATGTTACAGAAATGAAGCAAAAAGCTAGTCTTGCAAATATATATTTTCCCACAGGAATTATTCGAAAGATTATCAAAATCCAAAGCAAAAGCAGATGTTCATCAAAATTAAGATAACTAATTCTTAAAAGAAATAAGAGGGAAGAGTTGATGAAAAATTTTTGTCTTCTTAAGTGGTATGAGTTGAGGTTTATGAAAGTTTAGAGATATTTTAAAGGATGTCATTCCATGGGAGGACACTTTGAATTAATTCTTAAAATAATTTTAATATTAAATATAGGTTACATCAAGAGAATCCAGAACAATAAAAAAAATACTAAGTAGATAAAATGTTGATAAAGACAAAATAAATAGTTTATCTTTTGTTCAAGTTAATTGAGTAAAATTGACAACGATTTAACTTATTTGTATAAAAAAAAATTTATTAAAAACTGCCAATGAAAGAAAACAGGAACAATTTAGATTAAAAAATTATATGGTCTTTAAAAAATTTCACACCTGTTTTTTATTGTTCAAAGACAGGTGGTGCTTTTATTCTCATTATTGTCCCGGGTCAAAATGAGGGGCAATGAATCATATTTCATTTGCAAATCATCACAACAAGCTTGCAAATCATTGTAATTAAATTGCAGCTCTCTTAATCCGTCTTCCACTGTTCTAGGTCTTGAAGCGTCAAGTTGCATATTTGACTCATGGACATGGGTTTGATTCTCTGTAACATATATCAACTAATACTTCTTTCACATTCTTAGTTTGTTTTTCTTTCAGCAGCTGAAACAATTTTTTTTTTTTTTGAAAAGAAACCAAAACTTCATAACTTCAAACAACACTGTTCAATACATTTTAAATATCTGCTGGTAGTGATTCCAACTAGATAGTAGATGTATTTGCTCCTGCAACATTTTTAGCGAAGAAATAGGCACAAACATTACAAGTTCTAAGGACATGTTTGAACTTTACCTTTTTAAACTCCCTTTTTTTTTTTTTATCTTGTATTTCTGTAATTACCCAACTTATACTGGTTATGTTGCCCTTTGTGTTGTTCAATAAATCAGGCACACCTTTACAATCCATCTCCATGATCAAAACAGACAAATTTGCATTTCTAGCCACCTATAAGCCCCACTTGATAGCCTCTACCTCTGCAAAGCTAACGTCCTCCTTTAGGTGGGCTTGTTTGATACTTGCAGCAACTACTTGCCCTTTGAGTCTATTTATAATTGCATCCACTTTGATCTTGAAAATGTTTTTGGGAGGGTGCTCCCACTTCTGATGCTCATCGTTTCTAACCTTGTGGAATAGTGATGGATCCGTTTTTACAGTCCTATGATAGGCTTCTAGAACTGATTCCGCCTTAGCTGTTGAGATTCTTGGATCAATCTTCTTGCCTTCTAAAATTAGTTTGTTTCTTACATACCACACTGCCCAACAATATGTTACCATTAACTCAACATCAGTCCTACTCCAAGAGAAGAACAAATCATGGATAAGACTGAGAATGTCTTGGTTTGAGCCATTTTGAGTTTGGATTGAAAATGGAGCATGAAGCCAAATTTTCTTTACTACTTTGCATTCTAACAAGGCGTGATTAATGGTTTCCACCTCCCTGTTACACCTCTGGTGAATTGGATCTTCTAAACACTTTCTTTTCCACAAATTTTCAGCAGTTGGCAATAAGTTCTTAGCTGCTCTCTATATGAAAATTTTGATTTTTTCAAGGAGCTCGAGAGACTTAGAACATTCTACCTTTTGGAGCTGCAGTTAGAGCTGTTGGACACATTTGGAGCTTTGATCTTGAGGGTTATCTAATAGCCACTTTTTTACATAATACTCCCCTCGTTTATCATAATGCCACAATAGTTCATCTTCCTTCTAATTTCTTGGAAGAGGAATTTTGAGAATTACCTCTATATCTTCCTGCATAAAAAACTGGTTTAGCTTGGTTTCATCCCACTTGTTCTCAACATCAATCAATTCAGCCATACTAGTTTCCATGGGTAAAGTTGGAGGTGAAATTGGCTTGAATGTGTTTCGTCTTGGAAGCTAGCTGTCTTTATACATAAAAATATTGTTACCATTCCCAATTCGCCACCTTACTACCTTTTTAATGACTTGCCTGCCCCAAAGAATACTCGTTTATATAAATGATGGATTGGAACCAACTTTTGCATTTAAAAAAGAGGAGTTTTTCAAGTACTTTGCCTGAAGCACTTTAGAAACCAGGGAATTGGGGTATTAAGTCAGGTGCCATCCTTGTTTCGCCACCATTTCTTGATTAAAGATAATAAAATCTTTAAAACCCAACCCTCCCTTGCTTTTGGCACAGCTCAACTTGTCCCATCTAATCCAGTGAATTCCCTGCTTATCTTGCTTAAATCCCCACCAAAACTTTGCAATAGCTCTCGGAATGTCTTCATATAAACCCTTAGGAAGCTTGAGGACTCTCATAGCATATGTAGGAACAACTTGGGCAACTGCTTTTATTGAAATCTCCTTGCCTCCACTTGACAACATTTTGTGTTGCCAACTGTTAATCTTGCTAAGTACTTTAAGCTTGACATCTTTGAAGAAACTTGTTCTTTTCCTACCTATAATAGATGGGAGACCTAAATACTTTTTATATTTGGAAACCACATTTAAATTGAAAATATTCTTTATTGTTGTTATCTACCCCTCCGACATCTTGCCTCTAAATGAGCATATCTAAATATGGAACCAAGTCAAAAATATTGAGAAATGGAATCATCTGACTTGATTTGTTCTCAATAGCCATGAGACGGTTGTCTTAGAGGATGATCTTTTTGTCGAAGGATGTACTGGTAAATATGTCATATATACAGCATCAACAATAACCATATCAACAAAGAATTAAACACAGATTCGCTACATTTAATTAATAGCTGAAAATTTTTATCATCTTCATTGAGCACAATGTTGTGCGAGTTTTGCTCCTTTATTTTCAAGAATGTGAGAGTTAGAGAAAATAAGAACAACAATTGATGAAAGATCTGCACTGCAAATTAAGGTGTGCGCGCGCGCACACACTGATAAAAATCTGCCCCGAAGCCCTTGCATATTTGTTAAAGATTCCTTTCAGGTATTGCATTCAGCCTCTGATGCTCTAGTAAAAACTAAACTATCATACGCAAAAAGTAAGTGAGAAATTGTGACATCCTTGGCAAATCTTAGCCCTTTGATCTGCTGATTTCTTTCTGCCTGCGTCAACAAATTTGAAAATGGTTCAACACATATAATAAACAAGTATGGAGAAAGAGGACATCCTTGTCTTAAACCTCTCTGTGGTTGAATAAAACCTTTTGGGACTCCATTAAGAATTACAAAAAAAGCAGTAGTAATACAACCCATTATCAACTTCAGCCGCTTATTAGAAAAACCAAGCGTTTTTCATTGTTTGTTCCAGAAATCGCCATTCAACCCTTTCACACGCCTTGCTTATATCTAATTTTAAGGCCACAAATCTCTTTCTTTGCTGAGTCTAATTTTATAAAGGCATTCATAACCAATAATAACATTATCCGTAATGAGTCTACTGGTATGAATACGCCCTAAGTAGGAGAAATAATTTGAGATAGGATTGATTTTAATCTATTTGCAATAGTCTTAACTACAATTCTGTAAATCACATTGCAAAGGCTAATTGACCTAAACTCAAGGACTTTTCTGGGCTTGGATGTCTTTGGAATAAGAGCAATGTAAGTGTGATTAAGGGCAACTAACACTCCCCCATGGACTGTCTACCAATGTTTCTGGAAGAAAGCAGCAAGCAAGCCATCAGGCCCTAGGGCTTTAATTGGGCATATCTGGGAAAGAGCTTCAACAATCTCCTCTGTCGTAAAAGGTTCCTCCAGATAATCATTCGTCTCTGGAGTTACTTTTGGCAGCATTCCTCTTAAAGCATCTTGAATCTGACTTTGAATTGGGCTGGAAGTTGTAAACGAGTTCTGAAAATACTCGTAAAACTCCTTTTCTGCATCCTCTCTGTTTTCTGTCCATTGCCCTTGAGCGTTTTCAATCTCCCAAATTTTCTTTTTTCTTTTTCTTTTTCTTTCTAAAGTTTTAGCATGGAAAAACTTGGTATTTCTGTCCCCTTCCTTCAACTAGTCAGCTCTTGACTTCTGCTTCCAATAGATCTCTTCATTCATCAACATGCCGTTAATCTGGTTTTTGAGCTTTCTAATTCGGTTTCCATTTACCTCACGAGCTCTACTTTGTTTCACATACCTAAGTTGGTTAATCAGCTTGTCTTGCTTCTTCTTTTTGTCAGCGAATTCAACCCTGCTCCATCCCTTAAGATTAGCTAGCGCGCTTTTGGCCACCCTTTGGAATTGCTTGACTGGATTCCCCACTTTTTCCCCCACCAATATGAGCCCACTCTTCTCTCACTATGCTTTTGCAGGCTTTATATGAGCTCCACATGTCTTTATAGTGTTCTCTGTTAAATAACTTTGTTACAAAGCCTTTCTTTTTACACCTTTCTCTAACCTCCATTAAAATTGGGCAATGGTCAAAAACCCAATTTACTAAATTTGTGGTTGCCAAGTCCTGAAAGTTGTTGCTTCAATCTTTGCTACGGAGGAACCTTTCCAGACATTCCTCAATATGATGTGGTTCGTACCTCCTGTTTGACCATGTGAATGGGTAGCCCCTGTAGCCCATATCAACGAGGTTGCATTCCTGAATAGCTTCTCTGAACTTGGCTACCATGCTTATATTTTTGTCATTGCCCATGATTTCTCTTGTAAATGCAATACTTCGTTAAAATCACCAGAGCAGCACCAAGGATAAAAGAAAATACCTGCTAGCCTCTCCAGCAATATCCAAGTGTGGTGTTTTTGCTTGGTTTCTTTGTGGCCATAAATCCCTATACATCTCCACACCTTGCCACTTTCATTATACGCTTTGCATCAATATTGTGAGAGCTAAACGATTTTATTTCGACATTCACCTCCGAAGAGCAAAATAAGGCTAAGCCTCCTCCTATTCCATTTCTATCCACTGTGAAGCAATTTTCAAAATTGAACGGTCTACCTTCTACATTAACCCACTTGGCCAACATTTTTACAGTAAAAGAAAATGTCAGGCTGATGCAGATGGAGATTTTTTTTAATGGCCAGGCACGCTTGAGGCTTCTCTAGACCTCGAACGTCCTAGCTTAGGATCTTCATTGCTATCGGCGAGGTTGGCCACTAGGTCCCACTGATGTATCATCCACCATCTCATTTGCTTCCATCCCTGCTTCATTCTCTGCATCCACTAATTTCAGCTGAAACTTTGCTCGAGGGGAGCAGGGGAAGCATCCAATAGCGAGCTGTTTTAATGGGCTGAAAATTCTCACTCTTTTAATCTTAATAATTGTATTCCTCCCTTCAAACTTTCTTTATTATTTAATTTTTAAAAAAAATTAAAAAGAAAAAATAAGAAAACTTTATAAAATATTGAATATTTTATGGGTCCAATACAATTTTATCGTACATATAAACTTTGGGTGTAACAATTAATTTGAGAATGTTTGAAAAATAATTTGTAGTGAGATTTAATTTAATTTTATTTATTTTCTCACAATATTGTATCCTAATTTTGTTGCTACATATATTACAAGAGTATTATTTTGGCTTAAAATTTTATTTCTTAAATTTAAACTAATTTAATGATTAAAAAAATTTATAGACTGTTTCTTAAATTCAGATTATTCTAATGATTAAAAAAATTATATTGTACAAGTAAAATGAAATTGAAGAGAAAAAGAAAATATAAATAAGATTAATTCTATTTATATTTATCTTTAAATGTAATTATAATATCATAGAAGTTTTATAATATCAACGCAGGAGTTCCAATAATCCAACTCTTTTCGACCGAGTTTTGTCTTTATTTGGCCCATTTACCACCTCTTCTTCATCTGATCTGGCCTGTTCCCCAGCAAGATTTTTTAAAATATCCCCTAGCCCTTCACTTTCCCTCCAACTTCCATTTCCCGCCTGCACTTTCTTGTTTTTGAGGTAGCTGTCATTTCTGTACATGGTTTGTTTTCTTTTAACATGTTACCCTGCTGATTTATCTGATTCCGTTATGAAGAATTATTGAATTTTCTGATTTATTGTATGGGTGTAGATTGTTATTTGTGTGTCACTAAGTTTGATCCTAACATGGAAGCTGGCATCTGCAGTTGCGGAAATATGAGGAAGCCCTTCAACTGTGTGAACAGACTCTTCCTGACGCTGAGAAGAATTTTGCATCAGTGCTCACTGATAACGGAAGTGTAACTGACTCTCTTGCAAGGCTGCAGAGGTGGCGCCTCATATCCAAATCCTACTTTTGCACGGGAAAGCTTGAGGTGGCACTAGATTTACTTCAGAAGCTAGAGCGAGTTGGATCCATGAGCGACAAGTAATGCAGAACTTTTATCATGCATAAATAATTCTTGAATTTTCTATGTCCACTTACACTGGGGAATTTCTTTCTTGTCATTATTTGAACTATATAGTGTATGGCAGTGAGATATTGGAATCATCAATATCATTAGCTGCCACTATTCGTGCACTTCTACATCGCAAGGAACCATATTTACTGCTCTTAAGTTATTTCTTTGCCTGTATTTTTGAGAAAATAGTCATTAGAATTCCCCTGCGGTCCTTATTTGGATGTACTTAATAAATTGGACGCATGTAATCTCTATTACTCTTAATTGTGTTATGAAATAGATAAAGAAATAGGCCATCTCCATTTTTTGGAAAATCATGAGTGCAAAACTTGGTGGTTTATGTAACTGGGAGGAATCTGGCAGAACCACAATGTGTTTTACTTTTCATGGATCATCACAGAAACAAAATTTGTCAATCCTTTGAAATTGAAGCGTTTTAATAGCTAGACAAAATCCAATGCAGAATGGTTCTTGCAAAGGACCAATGGCATTTTCAGAGCCTTGATAGTTAGCTTTGTATATCAACAGGACTTTGGGATCTGGTTGGGCTTACCTATTGTTGCCTTGATTTGTTTATTTGTTGTCTTCATTTGTATTTGTTAAGCTACCATTTCTCCAAAAGTCTAGGCTCTAAGGTACTCTTTCATGTGCAAGACACATGTTCATACACTACCCACAACTACAACGTGTTCAAATTCTATTTGTATGATGGAGTGAATTGAACAGAAGACCACAGTCAATCTGGTGTTAATACTATACTAAGTAAACACTTAGCATAATAGATAAACCACAGCTGTTCATTTATTTCTAGAGAGGTGCAGGGAGTAATCCTTCAAATCAATAGTAGTCGTTGATGCTTAAGAAGTAGGATTTATATTATGGAAAAGAGAACTTTGAAGAGGTGTGCTCTGTTTTATGTAGTTTTGTTTACAATATCCTTGGTTGCTTGTAGTTTTAGGTTTAAGTTTCTTCTCAGCTCCTCTGGTCTTTTAGTTTTAGTTGTAAGTTTTTGGAATTTACAAGGCAAGTCATTTATATATAAAAATAGTGATTTTGGAGAGAAAATATAACCCAGATATTGCTGCTATAAACACTCGACAGCAATATGAAAACCAGGTTCTGGTACAAGAAATCAGGTTGGGTGTGAAATGATGTGTAAAACCTAACTAAAACTAAAATTTCATCAATGATAGAGAGCTTAACTTAATTTGAGTTTTCCAATTGCAGTGAGAATTTTGTTTCCTTAACAAGAAACTAAGAAAGAAAATCCAAAACTTTATCGATGAGAAAATCATATGGAGATTTCTTGTGGAAAATCAATATAATATCTAAGCCAAAAGTAATACCCTGTATCCTAAGCCACAGCAAACCTAAAATTTAGCAAAATACAACTAAGTTATAAAAAAGAAAAAAACTCCACCTGGGTATTAACTTGATAAAACCTGATAATGTGATCAATATTAAATAGAAACAGCTATTTGCGACTCCAATTAAACCTACATTAAGTTTAGACAATGCCTTGGATTTTCCTTGTTTTTTCCCCCTGTTTTTGCTTCAGCATCTTGTCAGCTACACTAATTAGATTCAGTATTTGTAATCTCTTAAACTTGTAGGGCAAGCTTTTCTGGGTTAATTGTTTTTCACAAACTAAATATTATATGTGGCTCAAATGTATGGCATATGAATGGTTATGTGTGATTTTTGGACACTTAACTGAATGTGCACGTTGTAGAAGATTGCACCGAATTGATAGAATTAATTAGGTTGGGAATCAGAAAATCCAGAAGTTTGCTGCATGGTTTCATTTTGGCAAAATCTTGTGTATCGTGAATTCAAATCCTGTCACATAAAATCAAGTGAAATCTGTCCTTTTTTCTGGATTCAGTGCTTTGTTTGTCTGTCCTTTAATTTTGAATGGGGTTGAGAGTTAACTGGTATGAATATTAATTTGTCTTATAATTAATTTATTTTACTAGACTTTTGAATTTCAGAGTGCTGCGAATGAAGCAGTTAAATCAGGAAGGTATACAGAAGCAGTGGAGCATTACACTGTTGCTTTATCAACCAATATCGAATCTCGTCCTTTTGCAGCTATCTGTTTCTATGATCGTGCTGCTGCATTTCAAGCTTTGGGCCAAATAGCTGATGCTATCGCAGACTGTAGTCTAGCAATGGCCCACAATGAAAATCACACCAAGGTTTGCCTCTATAATTTATCTTTGGTGCTTCTTGGTGGCACAGTAGCTCACTTGGATACAATGAGGAAGATTTGTCAGATGACATTTTCCGTTTTCCTCTGTGTGTGTCTTTGTCTGTCTTTCAAATTATGCTGTTGCATCATGTGATGTGTACTTCTTTTAAATTGTTAAACCTACCCACTGAAGTGAAGCTGCCAGTTGTTTAGCAGAAGAAGTTTCTTGAAGAAATCTACTAGTTAAATCTTGGATGTGGTAAATGAGTGTTTCTCAAATCTGGAAACAATCTGAATACAAGTTTAGACTGTTGCCTGACTAATTACCTGTACATGTATTTGATCATTAGAATTTTGAGTATTTCCATTTTTCCCCCTTTTCTTTAAAAGGCAAATCCACTAGGTTTGTTTGCTCAAAATGTGATGAGACGTGAAAGTGTCAGTTTCTATTGATTTGAGAATTGCCTGGAAGCTATCAACCTTTTCAATTTCTTTTGAGACTTAATTTTGATTACTTTCTTGTCAAAATTAATGTCCGCTATTTTCAATATAAATTTTGACTGTCCTTGCTGCTTACTTTTGTGCTTGCATTAGACTTTATCTTAATACTATTGTATCTCCGTGTCTGACTATTCATCCCCTTTCAGGCTGTTTCCAGAAGAGCTGCCTTACATGAGATGATCAGAGACTACACACAAGCAGCTAGTGACCTTCAGAGGCTTGTATCAATTCTTGAAAATCAATCTGCTGAAAAGGCCAAACAGTCAAGATCACCAGGTAGGACCATTAGCAGCAGAGACATAAGGCAAGCTTGTCGACTTGTGTCTTCAATGGAAGAAGATGCGAAGAAGTGAGAGCCACTGGATTTCTACCTAATCTTGTAAGTCTATTCCGTTGGAGTCTTTTGAACTTATATTTTCTGTATAGCCTTTATCAAACATGTTTTATGAGAATTACTGACTCAAAAGTGGATCGGCAATGTCCTGTGAATAAAAGAAATAATACTTATGTTATAATGAATCAGTCCTTCTAGTGCTTTAGAAGTCATGATCTTGATGTGCAAAATTGTTTTCTTTCGGGATGCATCTTTTTTCTACTTTTCCCACAGCTCAAAATTAGTTGTCTTGACATGTTTGTGTTATTCAGATGCTTTTCCTTGTCAGAAGCAAAATAAATCTCAAAAGTTATTTTAATCTTGTTTAAGTTGCAATTATGAAATAAGAAGAACTTATGCAAGGTTCTTAGGTGAATTTTTAAACTAAATAGACCTTTAAGTTTTTTACCATTTCTTATTGTGATACCAGGGGAGTTGAAGCTTCTGATACAGCAGCTGATATAAAAAAGGCATACCGAAAGGCAGCACTCAAACATCGCCCAGACAAGGTCCCACATCTCTGTACCTGCTCTTTTTAACTTATTTATAATGTACTATCATACTGTTTTTAACTTATTTACGATGACTGCTTGTCTGCTTCTCGATACAAGCTGGACAGTTCCTGGTAAAGACTGAGAATGGAGATGAAGGACAACTTTGGAAAGAAATTGCTCATGAGGTTCAAAAGGATGCTGACAGGCTTTTTAAAATGATTGGAGAGGCATATGCAGTACTTTCAGACCCCAATAAGGTTTGCTTTCTCTTTGTACAACATGAGAGCTTGTAATGAGTGATGATATATTGTGGGTATTAAACCCTACTGAGGTATGCTATCGACCTCCATCTTGTTATCTGCATTTCAAATTTAGTTGTTAGTCTTAAAATTTCTTAATGTAGATTCTTGTTCTTTTGTCTGTTTCTGAGTCTTTGACATATTAATTGTTCAATAGGTAAGCATTTGGTCAAAACATTATATCTAGTTGCTTTAGCCTCTATGAGAGTTTGTGTAGCAGATGTGGGAATGAAAATTGGACTAATCCATTCGTGCATCGGGACAAGATATACAAAGCTTTTATCATAGTTCTGCACAGGATAACTTTTTTACAATACATAATTACTCGAAAACTGGAAATATGGATGACTTTAACTTCAACCTGGGAAATTCTTCAAATCCGAACGATTGAACTTGTTCTAATACCTAAATTTAACTCACAATCACCTGTTTGAGACTTAATAGTGATAGGGTGAGCACGTCACATGCCTCATTGCCTATTTTGAAAAATAGTCTGTGCTATTAGTGCAGCCCCTGCCTACATTTGCAAGTTAAAAATGTCAGAACTTCACTGCATTATAACTTCGTTGATATTGAGCAAGTCACCAGGATGCCTAGAAAGGGTTATCATTTTTGCATTCTTGGTAGTTCATTTTTAATTTGGCTATAGCTTCTCTCTTACTACTTTGATGACCCTTTCTTCTCTTAACAGGGATCAGAGTATGATCAGGAACAGGAAATAAGAAAGGCTACAAAGGAAGTCCACAGAGTAGCCATTACAGAGGATCATCAGATGCATACAGTTATGCGTATAGGAGTTCCAGAAGACAAAGTTGGCAGGATAACTGGAAGACATGGAAATTCATATTCTCGATGGTGAGAAACAAATAGAGTAGTAATTAGTTCTATGTGGAGTCACATTGTCCACATTGTCTGAATCGAGGAGTTGGGTCAGCTTTTAAGTGGCATAAGTTCTCTGATAGATAAACAGAAGTGACTGCGGACCTCTGTTAAGGTCCAATAATTGACAGCTGTATAATGGAAGTGACTGCCATTGGGATCCCTCTCTGCAGATGCAGATATTGCATACGTTTTGTATGGGAAATTTGCTTGACCTACATAGATGAAATGAAGAGATTGGGAAGTGGTTGTTGCTCGGCAAATATTTATCGAGGAAATCAACTGCTGAGAGGGATTTTCCTTTCTCAGTGCATCTCTGCCCATCAGCTAGTTCTCAATATGGAAGAAAGACTTGGATTTTTCCATATATTCAACGCACATGAAGAAACACGGAGTTTATACACACAATTGTTCCTTTGGTTAGTATTTACAAGTACTATAGACGTTCGCATTAAGGAATATTAACGTTACAATGTTGTAATCAACTAGGGTTTTCTTTTTTTTGGCCTCATCACTTATTTGGGATTACATGATGGTTAATAAAATGATGAATGCCACTTTCAATTATTGTCAAAGGAATTAGTAGATTCTATGCTCGTACAGTTGTAATAACTATATTTATGATTGTAAATCTTTTATGTTTTCCTTATTTAGGATATACTAGCTATAGGCTATTTTAGATAGTTCTGTATATGGTAGTTTAGTTATGTTTAATGTTAAATATAAGTTTGTATTCATAGTATATAATGGGAATTCTCCTCCAAAGAAAGTACAACTTTTGCTCAAAATTCTCTGAGTTTATCATGGTATCAAAGCCTCAGTTCTGAATTATCTTCTTCCTAGTTCATTCTTTTGTTCTTAGTTATTCTTTTTGTAACACCCTAGGCGAATTCCATATCGGCAAAGCACAGGAGAGATGTTGGGTTTATAAGGAGTGATCCACACCTTAATTGGCAAGACGCGTTTTGGGGTGTATGGGCGCCCCAAGAACAAATCCGTGCAGGTCTTGTTAAGGCCCAAAACGAACAATATCTTGCCAGGTCTGGGTTGGATCATGATATTATGGTTTCAGAGCGGCTCCGCGTGTCCTCTTGAGCGATGGTGGGGAAAACCTCAGTAAGGACGCTGAGTCTCCAGGAGGGGTGTATGTAACACCCTAGGGGAATCTCATATCGACAAAGCATGGGATAGATGCTGGGTTTATAAGGGATGATCTACACCTTAATTGACAAGACACATTTTAGGGTGTATGAGCGCCCCAAGAATAAATCCATGCCCAAAGCGAACTATATCTTGCCAGGTTTGGATTGGGTCATGACATTATGGTATCAAAACCAGGTTTCGACCTGGGACTTGTGGGTTATGGGCCCACCATACTTCTACTGCATCACTCTGATACCATAATGTCATGACCTAACCCATACCTGGTAAGATATTGTTTGTTTTAGGCCTTAATAAGGCCTGCACGAATTTGTTCTTGGGGCTCCCATATACCCCAAAATGAGTCTTGCCAATTAAGGTGTGGATCGCCCCTTATAAACCCAGCATCTCCCCCGTGCTTTGCCGATGTGGAATTCGCCTAGGGTGTTACACTTTTTTTTTTTTAATCAAGTTATCTCAGTCTTATGTCTTTAGACAAGTATGATGCTTTTTTTATCCGTTTTAATGGCACAAACTACTCAGCCTGAGCATTTAATTTCGAGATGTTTGTCAAAGGCAAAGATCTATAGGGACATGTTGATGGCAGGAAACCTGCCCTTGACAAAGACGTAGACCAGGATGGGCACGCCAAGTGGGAAGTCAAAGATGCTCAAATCATGGCATGGATTTTAGGATCTGTGGAATCCAACTTCATTTTGAATCTTCGTCCCTTCAAGGCCGCAGTAGGAATGTGGAATCATTTGAAGAAACTCTACAGCCACATAACACTGCTTATCGATTTTTGCTTGAACATGAGCTAGCCAATCTCCAACAGGGCAGTCTTTCTATTTCTTATTTTTATTCTAGCTTCATGAATCTTTGGGCTGAATATATTGATATAATCTATGCTACCTTACCTCCCGAAGGTCTTAGTTCTGTTCAATCTGTGTATGAAACTACTAAGAGGGATCAATTTCTAATAAAACGAAGATCTGAATTTGAAAGCACCAAGTCCAATCTTATGAACCGGGAATCTGTCCCTTCCTTGGACACATGCCTCAATGACTTATTTCGTGAGGAGCAACAACTTCTCACTCAAAACATCATGGAATAACAAAAATCCACTTATGTTCCTATGGCTTATGCAGCTCAAGGCAAGCCAAAAGGTAAGGACATGAGTACAGTTCAATGTTTTTATTACAAAGGATTTGGACATTACACTTCAAACTGTTTAAAAAAATTCTGCAACTACTGCAAAAAGGATGGTCATACCATTAAGGAATGCCCTACTTGACTTCCCAAGAAATTTGAAACAACATATGTTGCCTCAATTGGTTCTTCTAGTGCTGGTAGTTCTATGGATACAATACATTTAACACAAAGTGCTTCTACTCCTGTTCAATCTGTGACCCCATAAATGATTCAACAAATGATCATTACTGCATTCTCCTCATTAGGACTCTCAGGTAAATCACCCACTACATCTCCTCAGCACTTTGATTCTGGGGCTTCCCATCACATGACAAACAATGCTAAATTCCTCACTAATGTAAGTAAATACCCTAGAAATCTAAAAATTCATACAGTTGATGGCAACTCTTTACCTATCACAGCCACTATTGATGTTTCTTCTTCTATAACTAATGTATTTGTCTCTCCTGGTCTTACCACTCATCTTGTTTCAGTCGGTCAATTGGCTGTAAATAATTGTAAAGTAAAATTCTTTAAATCTGGTTGTGTTGTACAAGATCAACGGTCAAGGAAGATGATTACCAGGGGGCCTAAAATAGGACGTCTTTTCCCTCTTCAATTTGTTGAGTCTCCATATTTCTCTTTGCCCGTCATCACTAGTAATTTTACTAATGTTGATTATCGAGCATGGTATAAACGTTTAGGACACCCAAACTGTAATACCCTAAATCTAACACCCAAACTGTAATATCCTAAATCTAACACGTGTGGAGCACGTGAAAAAGGAGGTTACTTACAAAACATAATTTTTACTCATAAATTCAAATATGAAATACCTCAAATTCTTATTCAAATTGATCTACAAATTCATACATCTAACACTAAATAATCTCTTCAAAAACATAAAAATAATAGAAGTCTCAAACTCCAAATTTCAAGTTCATAACATAAATAAGATAAAAGAATATGAGTCTATTCCTCCTCTTATTCAAATAGCAAACGGAAATAAAATCTCTAACTCTAAAGCTAAGCACACCTCTCAAAAGAAATTTAATCTATAAAAAGTAATGACGAGAGGCGAGCCGTCAACTCAGTAAGTAAAACTATTCCTAATACACTAGGCCTATCGATATCAAAAATATTGCAAGCCTTATTTTGTTTAAAACATATATTGTAATCCATAAATTTCATAAAATGATATATCACGATAAAATAACATAAATTCATTGTATCTCAGAATATTAAAAGCATAGTTACTTGCGAAAGTAAATCATATATCACATTCACAGAAAACAAAATGTTAGCTCATGTCACATAGTGTCACCTATAGTCCCGGTGACCCGGCCAGAAAAAGAATCAAATAATCGTGTACACACTCAGAACAGAAACCCAATATTGATTTAGAACAGACATATATCATATTATATGATCAAAATCAGAATTAGAATGACTACAGATAATGAGCCAAAATATAATGACTTATATGTGGCAGTTTGTACTAAATGTGTCACTTTGCGACGCTTTGGCCTTCAAGAGGTGGCCCCTATATATTCCCAAATGACCCCCATACAATCATATATAATTGAAATTATACATGGTCACAAAACATTCGTATCGGATTCATAAAAGTCCATAATAATAATTTAGGTTTGCATAATATTTTAAAGATAAAATCATAAAAGGTTGTCATGTAATAAAATCATTTACATATTAAAAAGCATTTATAAAATACTCTGTTAAAAAGAATTTAGGTTTGAAAACATTTACATAAAACTAATTTTGTTATCAAAATCAATTAATCCTTTAAGTAGTATAAAAATATTTACACTTATAATAATAATATCAAAATACTTATTCATATCTAGTATACTAGGAATGAAGTTATTTACCTCAACAAATGAATTTGAATTAACACACCTCTGAGCTTCTAAGAGCCTCAATCACCTTCAACACCTTAAACAAATATAAGATATGACAATTAATAACTTATTCTAAGAATTTGATTTTCTAATTTATATCCGTACAAGTCTGGTTCTCAGAATTTAACTCTTGATCTATAACTTATAATGATATATTGTTCTATGGAACTGTTCTGAACATCCATGAGTACCGCATGTAAAATTTGCAAGAGGATCCGACATCAAAAACATTTTCAAAGCTATTTATTTCTCAACAATTTCGAAACTGTTTTCACATAACCTAAACCAAACAGAATGGGTTCTGTGATTTTTATAATATAAAATACTAATAAGAAAATTATGAAATTAGAACTGGGAATCTTAGACACATATTTAACCTACATATAAACTTTCAGAGTTTTCCAAGTTCATTTGGTGGTATAAATAATCTTGTGAATCCGATCGCAATGCTGGAATCGCAGTTTTCCAGTGCATTGGTTTCTATTTCGAAAATACATATAAAATTGAAAACAAAGTCGAATTTAATGAAATAAAATTTATCCAAAAAGCTCTACATGTCTAGTTTCCAGAAATATAAATTTTTTAAGAAAAGTCATTCAAAAAATATAGGTTTAAATTTGAGATACTCATACTGTCCAGAATTATCCTGTGCTTAATACGTCAAGGATTGATTAACTAAATTCAAAATAAATCAAGACCCTAAACAAAACCTAAATACATTCTAAATCATGCATTATGATCTATAACCATCTAGAATCGTGCCAATATAAACCCTAGATAGAGTTATTAGAAATTTGTTGAGAATCGGGAGAATAACTTACCCGTCGCTTTGATTCTCTCCTAAACAAAGGTTTGAATCCTAGGATTTGGATAGAAGTGTAAAGAGCAGCAAAGAAGAAGAATAAACGTTGTGGACTTAGGGTTATGGAAGGGAAAAAATATGAATTTATAGGGAGTCTTAAAAAACCCTATTTAATAAAAAAATAACCATTTTCTAAAATGATCTCATAAATAACTTCTATTTATTATTTAGTATCCCTTTCGTAATAAGGGTTATAGGCCACCCATAATTCCCAATGAAAGCCCAATTTCCATAATTTAATATTATAAAAATTTGTGGCGTTACACAAACTCTATTGTACTTCATGCTTTGCTAAATTCTAGTTTACTTAGGAATACAAGATCACCATCTTTTAGTGTTGCTAAATTTTATTGCAATTCTTGTAAGCTTGGAAAAAGTAAAATTCTGCCATTTCCCACTCACACACCAAATGTCATCCAATCTTTTGATTTGATACATAGTGATGTGTGGGGTATGTGCCTGTTACATGTCATGCTAATTACAAGTACTTTGTCACTTTTATTGATGACTATAGTCGCTTCACATAGATTTATTTTCTGCATTCTAAAGATGAAGTGTTCTCTATTTTCAAGCTTTTTCATGCATATATTCAGACTCAATTTTCTACTAATATCAAAATTCCTCGCTCTGATAATGGAGGTGAGTATACGTCTCATTTATTTCAAGACGTTTTGCACAACAATGGTATAATTTATCAAAGATCTTGTCCTTCAACTCCCTGACAAAATGAGGTGGCTGAAAGAAAAAACCGTCATCTTCTCGATGTTGTCCGCACTCTTCTATTAAAGTCATTTGTACCCCCTCGTTTTTAGTGTGAAACTCTCTCCACTACTATCTATCTCATCAACAAATTGCCTTTCTTTCCTTGAACCATGTTTCCCATTTCTTTCGATTATTTGGCCATTCACCGAATTACTCCCATCTCCGTACCTTCAATTGTGTGTGCTATGTTCATCTTCCTTCACACGAACGCACAAAACTCATAGCCCAAGCAGTGAAATGTGCTTTTTTAGGATATTTTATGTACCAAAAAGGTTTTCTTTGTTATGATCCCATTTTGCATCGTATAAGGATTTCTCGAAATGTGATTTTCTTTGAAAATCAGTATTTCTTTTCCGCACCCCACGACAATCTTTCCTCTTCATTTTCTATTTTGCCAAAGTTTACTAACCCTTCTGCAGGTTATGTACTTTCTAAACCTCTCATAGTCTATCAGTGATGCAAGAATTCAATACCTTTCGGGCCCTCTCCAACAACTTCTCTAAATGTTAATCTAGTTCCAGCAACTGCACCTGAACCTCTCAGACACAGTACGCGAGTTCGTAGACCACCAAACAGGTATGGTTTCACCTCTCCATTATCTTTGACAGCCACTTTGTGTTCTATTCCTATTCCATTATCCTATAAACATGCGATGGATCATGAATGTTGGCAAAAAGCTATTGAATCACAACTTCTTGCACTTGAAGAAAACCAAACTTTGGATATTGTTTCACGTCCTCCATTTGTGAAACCCCTTGGTAGTAAGTTAGTGTTTTCTATCAACCTACGTTATGATAGATCCATAGATTGTTACAAGGCTCGGTTGATGGTTCTTGGCAACAAGCAAGAATATGACCTAGAATACGATGAGACCTTCACACTAATAGCCAAAATGACCACTGTTCAAATAATATTAGCCCTTGCTACGTCACAGTCATGGTCTTTACATCAAGTCAATGTAAAGAACACTTTCCTACATGATGATCTCAAAGAGGAAGTTTACATAAAACTTCCTTACGGTATGACTACTTCCTCACCTAATGATGTTCGTAAACTAAAACGTTCTTTGTATGGGTTGAAGCAGGCACTATGAGTATGGTTTGAAAAGTTTCGATCAACTCTTCTCAGCTTTTCATTTACTCAAAGTCAGTATGACTCCTCTATTTTTTTTCAAGACACATCTAAAGGCATAGTTGTTCTTTTTGTTTATGTAGACGACAGCATTATCACTGGTTCTGATATGAAGGCAATTTCTAAACTTTAAAATTTATTGCACTCTGCTTTTCATATGAAAGACCCCAGTCAACTCACATTTTTTTAAGGTTAGAAGTGCATCATCGATCTCAAGGTATCATCTTGAATCATCACAAGTATATTCAGGATTTGATTCAATTAGCTGGACTTATGGACATAAATTCTGTTGACACCCCAATGGAACTTAATGTGAAATATCGACGAGACGAATGGGAACTACTTCAAGATCCTACTTAATATCGGAAGCAAGTTGGTAGTCTTATCTATCTAACCATCAAACACCTAAACATCTCTTATGTTGTCTACACCGTCAGCAAGTTCATGCAAGCCCCTTGACATCTCCACATATTTGCAGTTCGTCGCATTATTAGATATATTCTTAGCACTCCTAGTCGTGGTTTATTCTTCTCTAATGGTTCTTCACTCCAACTACAAGCCTACAGTGACACAGATTGGGTTGGATGCCTAGACACAAGAAAATATACTATGGGATGGTGCATGTTTCTTGGTGATGCCCTTATCTCTTGGAAATGCAAAAAGCAAGACTCAGTCTCCAAATCATCCACTGAAGCAGAATACCGCGCCATGTTTGCAACATGCTCCAAGATCATTTAGTTGCGTAGTCTCTTAACAGAGTTTGGTTTCCCACAACATCAACCTACTCCCCTATATGTTGACAACACTAGTGCCATCAAAATTACATCCAATCTTATCTACCACGAGCGCACGAAACATGTAGGGGTTGACTACCACTCTATTCGAGAGGCCTATGACCACCAAGTTATCACCCTCTCTCATATCTCCACTACTCTACAGACTACGAATATCTTCACCAAATCCATGACACATCAGCGATATAACTTTCTTCTTAGCAAATTGATGCTCGTAGATTTATCAACATCAATTTGAAAGGGGATGTCAAAGGAATTAGCAGATTCCATGGCAGATTCTATGCTTGTACAGTTGTAGTAACTATATTTATGATTATAAATCTTTTTATATTTTTCTTATTTAGGATATAATAGTTGTAGGCTATTTTAGATAGTTCTGTATATGGTAGTTTAGCTATGTGTTGGGCTAAACATAAGCTTGTATTTATAGTATATAATGGGAATTATTCTCCAAGAGAAAATACAACTTTTGCTCAAAATTCTCTAAGTTTATCAATTATATGTGCAGGAATGATTATAATCTTGTTCAGTCGGTTTGGGAAGATTACTTTTGGCACATGCAGGAGGTTGGTTCTTTTATTTTTGTTGGAACCTATGATGAATAAATTTTAAAACTAGAGTTTAAGGTTAACAGAAGAACTTTGGCTTTAACAACAAAAGTTTGTTTGATTTGGAATAACTGACTCCTGCCTTTGTTCATGGCTTTCATGTCTTAAATAGTCATTAACAATAACTGATACTAATTTATTGACCAAATCCCAAAGAACTATGGAAAACTGATTCTTCCCACAAGACTAGGTCCAACTTAACAACCATTGACCCACTAAACTCAAATTCAAGTCATAATTTTAAATTATAATAAGACTTTAAAAATAAATAAATTTAAGACCCGTAACAACTCCTCCCCTCTTAAGAAATAGCCTTGTCCTCAAGGTTATAACTAGGGAATTCATTTTCTATTACTCAAATACTAGTGGCAACTATGGTGGTTCAGGGTTTATAACTTCCATGTCTTCAATAGCATTGCTATCATTGAAACAAGCTTAAATCATGAATAATTTTTTGCAATGATGTCTAGGACCAAATTATTCATTACACTTGAAGCATAGTCCTTTCTTCATTCTCTCATCTATCTTTTCTATGCTAAGCCTTTTGATGGGCATTGGCATGGAATTGTTTTCAGCTTCATGAAATTTGAATAGGCCTTGAGAGTGTTACGAACTTCATACAAGGGAGCTAACTCGATGGTTAAGACTATGTTGTCGGACAACATGCTAATACACCTGCCTTGATTGAATCATGTAACCCACTAATAAAACAACTAACTTGACGATTTTGAGGAAAGTGTCCAACCTTTGCTAATAATCCTCTCAAATTGAGTTTGATATTCTTTGACTAACCCAACTTCTCTCGGCTTGATTAACTCCCCAAAGAAATCTTGAAAATTCATAGCTCCTACCTTTGGTTCAAGCCATCTTGAAATTCCTGCCAAGTCATCACTCATTTTTCTTGCTTAAGTAGTTGATACCATAATTGAGCATTACCTTCGAGATGAAATTATGTTAGTGCCACACGATCTTCTTCTGCTGTATAGTTGAAGTCGAAAAATTGCTTTACTCTGCAAAATCAACTCTTCGTGTCTTCTTCTCCACTAAAGCAAGGGAAGTCAATTTTGACAAGAAGTTTTTGCTTTTTTAAAATTAATTGAAATGTTCCCATAAGTTGAAGTTGCGACCCTTTATATTGAATTTATTATTAAGTTGCTCATATAAAATATATTTCTAATTACCGCATTGAATGAAACATATTCTATTATTGACTATCGATATGTTATAGTTGAACTTAGTCTACAAATATTCCAATTCCCATGTTGCACCATTATAAGGAGGTGAAGAATTGGTCACTGCTAAAGCAAGAGGTGGTTGACTATATGAGTGTATTTGGCACACTGTATTGTATTATAGTATATTGTTAGGGTTGGCAAATTAAGGACTTAGGCCGGGCCCATTGTGGGCCTGGGATTTTAGTTATTTTTTCAAATTTTTATAATTGTTGTAAACTTGAAATGAGTTAATAACAATCAAGTTGTTATAATTAATAATGAATTAAAAAAATAAATATTTCAAAATAAAATAATAAATAAAGAAAATAAAGTAAATTAAAGTTTACATATTTAATTTTTTAGTACTTAATTTTTTAATTCAAGCACTCTTTTAGCTAATTAATGTTTAAAAGAGAGTTTAGTATTATAAATTTAATTTTTTTGATTAATTATTGATAAATAAATTAGGAATTTAAGCTTTTTTTTATTTTCCCATTATTTTTCAAATTTCAATTTATTATTTTAATTTATAAATTTATTTTTTTAAAAAAATTAAGGACTTCGGCTTGGCCCAGGCTTTTTTTTCCCTAAGCCCTTATTTGTGAAGCCCGAGCCAAAGCCCGTGGAAATTTTGTCATCTCAATGTATTAAATTAGCGTTGTATTATAATAATATTGGACAACGTTTGATGTTACACTATACTGTATTAATGTCTTTGTGATTAATTTAAATTATATATTTAAAAAATATTTAATTTATTAGTACTTAAAAAATTAAATATAGAAATCTTAAATTTTAGAATTTTTACATTAATTTTTTTATTTAAATTAAAAAAATCATAATTCTTCATAAAACAAGTGTAAAACTAAAAAAGTTTAAAATTTTCGACAGCATAACCATTATTTTTAGCAATTCCCAAAATATATAACTTATGAAATAGTTCAACTCTTTTTTTCATGCACGTGAAAATTGAAAGCTCACACATTACATATGCAACAGCCAATAGCTCTATATACAAATACCATTCAACAAAGTCATAAATTAAAACTGCACACTTAGACAACAACTAGCAACCTGTAATCAAGTCATCAGCACCTTATGGGGACTCATCAACAGTCACAAACGCAACGCATTGGAAAAGCCACTATGACAGTACGAGGCATCTACAACGAAGCTACCATGCTGATCTTGGATATCCACATTGTTATGCTGATTAAATTCTTGTGGGTAATGTTGTTATCTCATTGTTATAGCTTGCTAGAAAGACAGGCTCTTGTTTGATCCCCATAGTGGTTGGTGATAAGGAATAGGTAGCCGAATGCCTTAGGCACGAGATTGCCTTTGTAAGCCATGCAGATATAGTCTATAAAGATTTCGTAGTCCTGCAGCAAGAGAAATATTTCATTTCCTGAAGATCCCCAGGTTCAATATTTCTAATGCAAAAGATCATCAAAATATTTGATATAATAATCTTCTACTTCAAATTTCAAGAAGTGTACATTTTTGTTGAACAAATTTTAATTCCGATTTCCACGAAATAGGGGGCATAAGAAAATCAAGAACGTACCTCATACAGTGGCTGTACATCAACAACAATCCAAGGCACTTGATATTTCAATGCAAGTTGCAGCTGAAACAATTATCTACAACAAGGAAGAAAGACTCTTTAACACGCATATTCCTAACTAATATCCCTACAATATTTTGTTCAGGTGAGCATAGATATCCCACACTTTATGGCTTGCAATACAGTATAATGGTCTCTCTCAGATCTTGACACGCGTGCAATCGTGCACATCCTGATCATTACTCCATCATTGCGTACAATTAACACACGTACATAGTATATTACGCTAGTTCTTGCTTTGCACGCATTGCATTTCTTCTCAAAAGACATCTACCGAATCTATTCTTTTACATTTCTTTATCTGATGAAAAAATAATCTAATATTAGCATAAATTAACTTATAGAAAGTTGTGCAGACTCGTGTGGTTACATCTAGGTAAGACTTTTACATCGGTGTAAAAAAGTGAGGCCGTAGCTGAGCATGATACGCATATAATAACGACTCACCTTGGATCTCTTTTTACACAAAACTAGTTGATCGGTTTTGATGCTAACGTTTCTAAACAGCTCCAATTCGGCCTCATCACAATGAGAAGTCAATACAACATTAACAAAGACTAATTGTGTAATTCCCCAAACAAAACCCCCCAATTTTAATAATAAAAAAATTGCATGAATTCGCCCCTTGCTCCTCCTCTTTAACACACAAGTTTATGACCAAGAGTAGAAACAACAGATGGCGTGCCCAAACGATAAGACAGGAAGCAAAAGCTTGCCGCTTATGTCTAAGAGAAGCTGAATAATCAATCACAATCTGCAAATGAATTATAAGGGCGGGAGGGGGGGGACAGCAGTATAATTATTTATGTTTGAATATTTTAACTAAAATAAAAACAAATATATAGGGTCTTTTTTTAAAAAAAAAAGAAGTTAAATCATAACTATACGTGCCCCCTTTGCAGGCGGATAAAATAGCAAGGTTTTTTATGTCACCCTCCTGAAACATGTAGCCAAATGTGAAGATTAAATTTAAAAATAGTTATGAAAATAGTGCAATGGATTTCAATTTGAGTCTAAGATCTATATATAATTGCCTCATCATGTCAACTATTAATAGTTGTCTCGTCTGTCCAAATGTATAACTGTAATTAATTTGATGTGCAATTGCAGATAAGTTATCACAGAGACTCGAGTTAGGACTCCTAGCATTACTTTATTTGATGTGAAAAAAATGAAGCTGAAAGAAATTGCCTCTTATCAGATATTTGAAGCTTCTAATCCACTGTGCATTCAACAGTAATATCTGTGCCAATGTCGTAAAAGCAATGAAGGCCAGATAAAAAATACCAAAGACTATTTTTTTCTGCATACTGATACTTGATTCTTATACTAACAAAACAGCCCAGACGAAAAAGATAAGCATTGGAGTAACAACCAACGTTAAGATCTGCAGAAGAGAAAAGGGCAAATGTAATTAATAAAAGAAAAATAACGGTGAAGAAACTGAAGGTTGACGGAATGCCGAGAATACCGATAAAAGCAACTGTTCTCATCAGGATTGTTTTACCCTTTTAATTGCATTAA
Source organism: Citrus glauca (assembly GCA_029633175.1). Taxonomy (NCBI): domain Eukaryota; kingdom Viridiplantae; phylum Streptophyta; class Magnoliopsida; order Sapindales; family Rutaceae; genus Citrus; species Citrus glauca. The sequence goes on from JAQOOD010000005.1 coordinate 22,718,645, forward strand.
CAAGATAAAATAGACTCAAATACAGTTGTTTTTGTCAGCAATATTTTACGTACCAAAAAAATTGAATGCGGACTTGCGGATATAAAGCTTCATGTTAAGTCGCAGTGGCTACTCATCTTTGCAATTAATCCATGGCAATAAGGAGAGGCACCGACGACAATGTAAACAATTTTGAGAGAATTTTAGAATCCTATTTACTCAAATCAATAATTTGCAGCTAGAATTCCGATGAGTAGTTATATAGAATTAAACAGATTAAAAACAATTTGAACAAATTTATTTTTATTTTAATTCTTCCACTTACGAGGACAATGTCTTGAGGATGTATATCTTATCATTGTACTATTACTCCCTGCATATCCCAAATTTTTCAACAAATATCTCGACACATGGTTTCATAATTCCTTTTGAAAATGCAACCGTTCCAACTATTGGACAAGAATAATTAAAAATAATAAATAATAAATATAAAGACGATTTTCTAATATTCTATTTATATATAAAACACATTGTTTAAAAATTTTCTGATATAAATTATTCGGATGTTGTAAACTAATTGACCCGCCACTTCGATAAGTTTTCTAGAATGCCATGTTAAATAGATAATCATGATTTTAATACTTTGTATTTCCTAAATTGATTAGAGATAGCAATCTCACCCTAATTTCCCTACAGATAAAGAGGAGCTCTTGTAATTTCATTCTTCTCAGTAACAAAGCTTGAATTCAATAATAAAATGCTTTCCTGAATGTTTTCTTTCTAGTTTAAATTTTCTTTTCCATTTCTCATTTATTTATAATATTTGAGAGAATTAATAAAATCATACGTTATCTCGCGCAAAGAAGCACTCAAAATAATAAGTTGCATGTGAAACAACTGAATACAAATAATTTTGCCGAGGAAATTCCTTAGATGCTTTGCTTTTTACTTGTGAGATCATTCGTGGATTTTTGCATTTGAATTAGCCCTAAGGAAAGCTTGGTAATCCATTGTCATCACTAGGTGGCTTTTTTGTAAATGGTTACAGTCTACATATATTTACAATCTGAGATCTCTATTAATTGAGAGTCTGAATTTATTGCTCAGAGGTCTAATAAACATACATGTATATCTGAATTTGTGATACCCCCAAAGTACGTTACCTTCACAGGTTTTTTTTATACGTTATTATTTCTTTTGGGATATTCTCTAAAATATACAATATTTCTCTTTCTATAAATTGATTGAATTTACATAAATAAATTAAAATTTCGCAAAAGTCCTACAAGTATTCCCATAGGAATTATCTAGAAAAATTATAATAACAATAATGATAAAAGCTTATAGTTGTAAACCATAAAAAGTACCATATCTATCAGAATTTATCCAGGCCTTAATTGACATCTAATATTAACATGAATGGACAGACGCATATAAAGATGTGTGGACTTATGTTGTTACATCGATGTAAAATTGTGAATCTGTACATGAGCACGACCCACAAAAACTTACCTCTGATCTCTTTTTACGCAAAACAAGTTTCTGGGTTTCAGTGTTAACGGCTCTAAGCAGCTTCAATTCAGCCTCATCACAACGAGAAGTTAACTGAATGCTAGTGAAATTTAATTGGATGATTCACCAAAAAAAAAACCCACAAACACAAGAACATAAAAGAATTTACTCTTCTGGCGAGGGCACATCTTTCACAATCTCCTCATCTACATTATGTTGGGAAATTATGCTCTTTAAAAGCATGTGTTTATTTAATTGTAATAAATATTTTTTCTGATTAATAAAATTAATGAGGTATTTTATTCAAATATCTTAATTGCATTTATATTTGTATTAAAGTCCATTTAATCATATTATATGTATTTATGTGATTACTATATGGATTCACAGAAGACATAAATACAAGTTATCTTATGATTAAATAAATTTAGTTCGCAGTTGATAAATAAAGTTGGGCACTTTATTTAGGTATAAACTGTAATAAATTCATTGAATGATTTGTCTTAATCATGTATGAATTTATTGATGTAGTACGACTACATTGAACTGGATCACATATGAGATTTAATTAACTTTGTAATAACTGTCAGACTTATTAAATCTCATAGGCGTTGATTTTATTGTAATCTTAATCTTGAGTTAATTATGATTTCATGATTGTGATTGTTATTCCATTTGAGTTACCAATGGGCACGACACATCTTTGTGGTCAAGATTACTCGGTATCTTGGTGGGAGCAATTATGAGTATTGGAGTTATAGATTAACAATATAGAATTTGTACAACACATCTCTTGATAGGTTTTCGGCACTTGATCATAGAATTCTCTGGCCAGAGTGTGTCAACATATTTAGTATGTTGAAAATGATCATTAGAGAAAACCAGTAAGGATCAAGGAATAAGATGTTATTAAATTGATTAGACAGTTGAGCTATCAATTTAATTAACGATGTGGTACAAAGGATTGTGCAGTAAAGAAATCAATGTGGCTTGGAACGAATTATTATTCGAGCACACAATTATGGAAGTCAGTTCCAATCTTTTAGTGGAGTAGATTTGGAATTAAATAATTGGGCTAGTTTAATTACAGGCCTAATTATTGTAGCCACTATTGTATGTTCGCAAATGATCCCCGGGTTAGCTCATTTAATTGACTGCACCACTACTGGACTAATAAGCAAGATAACTAACTATTTGGGTCAAAAGCCTAATTATATCATTAGTGGGAGGCTCCATTTAATTAGCTCATGTGTAAGGGGCCTTATGTTATTTTACAAGGTAGGTCTCCAATTGAAAAAGAAAAGAACGTGAGATTTAATTTTGATGGTTTTTGAGCCTAGGGTTTCACTAAAGGGTGATATAAAATGCTTATTTTCTCAACAGAAAAAAAGAGGAGCCACTTTACAAAAATCTAATAATAAGATTTTTCTCTCTATTGTTGAGAGAAAAATTTTCTCGTGTTAGTTGCTTTGGTAGTGATAAAGGCGCCCACACGTCAAGTGCAGATCGAACCTGAGTCATAACCTGAAAGATCATTGGTGGCAGTTCGTGATCTAACAAGCGTGGTGGTGACGGATCGTGATCTAACAGGAGAGGTGGTTGCAGATCGTGATCTAGGAGGCTAAATCACTTCAGCGGAAAAAGCCAACTCGGATTTTCAAAGTACGATTTCTAGATTACGTGTTCTTATATATTATATGAGAGCGGTTCTTAATAGGTTTTATAAAAATTTAAAAACCTAATTTTTCCCCAACACATTACACAAGTTTATGATCAAGAGTAGAAACACCAGGTACAGGGCCCAAGTGATAAGACAGGAAGCAAAAGCTTGCCATCCATGTATAAATATGTAAGATAGGGGAGGTGAATAATCAATCGCAATCTGCAGATGAATTAAAGGGAAAAAAAATTGAAATTGCAGTATAAATACGTATATATGTTGGATATTTTGAAAGAAATACAAAGAAATTTATAGTTTTTAATATATAGTTTTTTCTGCAATTTAAGCATAAAGATACATGCCTTCTTTGACTGCGGACGAATAGCACGGTTTTTGATGTCACCCTCCTGAAACATTGTAGCCAATCATGAAGATTAAATTTTAAATTATTGTGAAACAGCTATTCAAAAAAAAAAATATTGTGAAACAGCAGTACTTTTAAATGAATTTCAATTTGAGTCTAAATTTATAACAGCATCATTATGTTCAACATTAATAACTAAGCTGATGTGATAATTTATAAACAAGATTATGAAAAATCAATCATTCACAATTCTTGATAAAGGATATTCCTTGAAAAGTTGAGGATTAGGAATCCTTTCTAGAGGTTGAATGGACACAGAGAAAAGCAGGAAGATGATTTCTCTTTTATTTTATCATTTAGAAATCGCGCCAGAAGGCCTCATGCACAGTTTAACAAAAGCAATTGTACGTCAAGCCTGTTTTAACCTTGTTAATTGGATGAACGCGATAAAAATGGACTCTAAGTACAGTTGTTTTTTGTCAGCATTGTACGTACCAAGACATTGGATTCAGACTTGTCGAGATAAAGCTTCAAGCAAAGAAGTAGCTGCTCATACTCATGCTCTAACTCATCATCTTTGAGATTCTTCATGGAAAGAAGAGGAGATTTGGTCAACTCATCTCTGCAATCCATGGCAATAAGGAATGGCAGCGATGATAATGTAAACAATTTTGAGAGGCTTTTAGGATTCTGTTTACTCGAACAAATAATTAACATTTAGAATTCGCATGAGCTGTTATAGAACCCAATTAGCTAGAGTCCTAATTGTTCTATATGTCATTCATATATCACGCATTAAAATTTAATAATAAGATTAATATCCTATTATCTCATAGATGAATGTCACAAGAATTAGCATTAGTTCTTCCAATTGTGACAACAATGTCTTGATGGTAACTCCTTTTAAAAATGAAACACTACCAACTATGGCCATGAATAATTAAGAATAATAAATATAAAGACGATTTTCTAATTTTTCTATTTATATCACTTGATTTCATTTAAAATTTCTCTAATATTAATAGGATGTTGTAAACAAATCATCCTACTAGGTTGATAAGGTTTATAGAATGCCATGTTAAATAGATAATCATAAACGTTGTTTTATAACTTATCTCATTAACTATTGGAGATAGTTAATAAAAGTGCAGTTATCCATCAACCATATTTTTTAACTTAAAATATTTGAGTAAATAGAATTCTTACACATAAAAAGTTTCCATGTTCTTGTAACCTTGACAACGTTATAAGAGTAAAATTATCATTTCACTTGAGAAAAAAAAAAACAACGTTGTTTAAACACAATAGAAAAAAAAAGTCAACAGTAAGCAAGTTAACCACTACAGCGAGTAAAAAAAACATGCCACTTCTTCTTCTTCTTCTTAACTCCCCGTTAAAATACACTCAGCTCTAACACTAGCTCAACAACCACACACTACTAAAATTAAAATCAAAATTTATTGAATTTATAACCATATAAGAAAGAATGTTGGATCGATCGATCAAAATGTCAACAAGTAAGAAAATCACACTTGAAAAGCTCGAATGGAGAGGCGTTCGAGGTCGCTGAAGCGGTGGCATTGGAATCACAGACGATCAAGCACATGACTGAGGATGATTGCGCCGACAACGGAATCCCTTTGCCCAACGGCCAACGTCACTGGTAAGTTGCTCTCTATGGTCATCGGGTACTGTAAGAAGCACGTTGAGGCATCTAAGTCCGACAACCGTGCCACTACTGGCATCGATGATGATCTTAAGGCTTGGGAGGCCGCTCTCTTTGATCTCATTCTTGCTGCAAACTATCCGAACATCAAAATTCAAGAGCTTGCTGGACTTGACTTTGCCAGACTGTTGCAGACACAGAGGAGATCTGCAAGATATTTAATTTTGATTATTCTGTTTCATTTGTTATTTAATATCTAAATTACAAAGAAAAATCGAAGGCACATAATTTTTTTTTTTTTGTCCTTTAGCTTGGTGAAATAATAATTTTACATTAAGGGGGTAAAATAATTATTCTATCAATATTCTTTTAAATTCTCTTACAGAGTTTAGACAATAGTGAAATAAAGATATATTTTGTAAACTTCAAGTGAAAACCAGTCAAAAAATAAAATATGTGTATTTTTGAAAAGCACAAAAAAAAAAGATGGTGGGTGAATAATTGCACTTAATAAAATAATTAAATATTGTCCTTTTTGCACGTGATATGCACTTAAATGAATAGTTGGAGTCTAGAAAACCGCTTCTTAATTTTTTATTTTAAAGATTACTATCTAATATTTTTAAAGTAAATTAAGAAATTATTAATTTATAAAAATATTCCTTAAGAAAAACTTTTTTTCAATATTCTTTTGTGATTAATAGAAATTATAAATTTCTATTATACTACTCCATCTCTAGCAGCTTCAACTTAAGTCGAACCTCATCTATATTTAGTTTTTTTAAAAATAAATATAGCATAAAATATTTATGACATAAATTAAAATCCTACAATTAAACTCGTTTGTCACCAGAAAAAAATACATAAAAAATGATCGTAACGAAAACAATTATCATAATATCAACAAAAACACTTGTTACATCAAACTTGTTTTACCTTGCTAATTGGATAAACACGATAAAATGGGCTCAAATATTGTTGCTTTTTGTCAGCATTGTATGTATCTTAATGGTAGGTTTACTAAATATGAATTAGAATAAAGAATAAGAATAGGAATAAGGAATTAGAATAAAAATAAGTTGTTTTATTGAGTTGTAGGAATCGAATGTGTTTACTTAACGCACCATAAGATTGGTTCAAACTTGTCGAGATAAAGCTTCAAGTAAAGGAGTGGCTGCTCAAGTTCATGCTCTAACTCATCATCTTTGAGATTCTTCATGGAAACGAGAGGACATAAATTGACGTAATGGCAGCTAAATCTTCACAAATTCATAATCAACACAAATAAATTTCCAATTGATGAAGCAAACTACCTCCATAAATTGATTGCAGCCGATGATGAATGAAGGCAGTCAGTCACTAAGATGCAACTCAATTTTCTCACACGGCCACGAGAATGAGACACCGTGAGAGAGAGCTGACGGTCAGAGGCACCGTGAGGGAGAGTCCACGATCAGAACAGAGAGTGGCATGGGAGAATTAGCTAGTGAAATTTCTAGCTTGAGTGAGGTGTGGATTTGGTGTGAGAGAGTGGTAGAGTATGTGTGTTGTGAGCTGCGCATATATTGTGTGTCATGTGTTCAATAGTTACTTTCTATTGCACCCAAAATGCACCATTCGGTGCCTATTATGGTGCTTCGTGTGGGTTAAATATCGGTATTGTTTTAAAAATTCAACCCTTCCAACTATTGCCTGGTATAGATAAAACTAATAAATATAAAGACGGTTTTCTAATTTCCTAATCACAGCACATAATTTTATTTTAATTTATCTGCTGTTAAGCGGATCTTGTGAACTAATAATGCCATGTTAAATATATCATCATTATATTTGTTTTATAAGGTGACAATTGATTAAGTAATAAGATGTTTTTTTCTTTTGTACGTCACTTCCACTAAGAAAATGAGTAGTGTAAAGTCCACAAAACCACTTCTTCATTTATGATTTTTTTTTCAGATCACTATCTAACATTTGTAAAATAAATTAATTTGCACTTAAAGAAAAATGTCGCCCATTGGATTGGATTGTTTGCAACTCTATTCCCTTATTTAGTGGAAAAAGATTCACTGCCAAAAGTGTTCTAGTTTAACAAATATTAATTAATAATTAGTAAGCTATTAATTTTTTCCATAAATTAAGAAATTATTAATTTATAAAATTATTTTTAATTTATTGATTTGTTTATAGTTTTTTTAATAGTTCTACTATAAGGCCTATCTCACGCAGCAATTTATTTTTTTTTTCATAGTTTTACTCTAAAATTTTATAGATCTACTATAAGACCTATCTCGCACAAAGAAACACTCAAAATAGTAAGTTGCAAAACAATTGTTCCAACTAGATACAAATAGTCTCGTTGAGGATGTGCCCTAAGCTTAACTTCATGCAATTGAATTGGCCATAATGAAAACTTGGTAATCCATTATTATGATTGGGTGGCTTTTGTATAAATGTGTTACGCTCCACAAATATTTATATCTTGAGCCTAGTTTATAGGCCAACAAAACACGCAGATCTATACCCCCAAAGCATGTTACCTTCCCAAATTTTTGTTATTGTCTGCACATTAATTTTCGTTTGGACTAAACCCTAAAATGAAAAAACTTTGCAGAAATTAATATAAGCTAGACTTCCAAATATTCCCGCATGAATCATTCAGAAGATAATTTATCTATATGAAGTTGATATCTCTAAACCATAAAAAGTAGCATATCTATCTGAATTTATCCAGGCCTTAGGAAAAAAAAAGAGATAAATGTTATTATGCGATCAAAAGAATAAAAGAGTGGTTTGTGCTTAAGAATATACTTCCAAGAATCATTCTTGAACCTGCAAAATAAAAGAATCATCACACATGTCAAATCAATTATAAGTATTTTTATGTATATGACATTTTTTTAAAAACCAGACAAAATTAAGACAAATTAATCAAATTTAAATACTCAATCTAGTAGCTGTATCCAGAGAATCCAAGTCAGTATGTGTATATATGTGTATATAGAAGCAAATGTTGAAGTGATAAAGGATTGATATTATCTTGTTTTTAAATTAGTAAACAGTCACTGATTTTAAATTTTATGTCTAAAAAACATTTCTCCATCAACAGCTAGTTAACTACCAATGGAAGAAAAAAAGATAATTTTAGATTAAGAAATATGTTGTAAGTCATCATACTTAGAGTGCAGCCTTCTCAGTTCGTCTTCCACTGTTTTATTATCTCGAGTTGAAGCTTTAAGTTGCTTTTTATGCCCATTGATATGGGTTTGATCACTCTCTATTACATCAATTGACGCTTCTTTCACATCGTAATATAAAGTAAGCTTCTAATTAGAGATTTATGATAATATTAAAGTCGCAGATAAGTTAAAAGACAAGAGAACACATATTTTAATATATTATAAGTCAAATTGTACTGCATTTTATCCCATCTATGACTTTAATATCGTCAAGAATTCATGATTGAAACATTTATATACATATAATTACCTTGCTTCCACTTGCATTGCATTCACACACATGGCATCTCTTCTTAAAACACAAGCACATCCATCGAGTCTAATCTTTCACCTTTTTTTATCTGATGAGAATAATAACAGACATCTAATATTAACATGAATATAAAGATGCTCGGACTTGTGTAGTTACATCGATGTAAAGAAACAAATCAAAATTTTCACATCGATGTAAAACTGTGAATCTGTACCGGGGCATGACTCACAAAAACTCACCTCCGATCTCCGTTTATATTCAAAACAAGTTCCTGGATTTCGGTGTTAACGTTTCTAAGCAGCTTCAATTCAGCCTCATCACAACGAGAAGTTGGCCGAATGTTAATGAAACTTAATTGGAGGATTCCCCAAAGGAAACCCTATAACACAAATATTACATAGAAGACCTTTTGCTCCCCATGAGGACACATGCCTTTCACGAACTCCTCGTCTACATTAGTATTACACAAGCTTATGATCAAGAATAGAAGCACTAGATAGTGGGCCCAAGTGATAAGACAGGAAGCAAAAGCTTGCCATCCACGTAAAAATATGTAAGATAGGCCGCAATATCGTGACTGTTTAGAAGGAGGTGAGTAAGCAATCTCAATCTGCAGATGAATTAAAGAAAAAAAATATAAAATTGCATTATAAATACGTGTATATGTTGGATATTTAAAATAAATACAAAGAAATATATATTCTTCTTCGTAGTAGCAATTACAAAGATGTGCAGAAGAGAGAGGGTCAATGTAATTAATAAACTTAGTAGAACGAATTCAAATGACTAAGAGAATAATGTTAAAAGAAACTAAAGGCCGACCGAATGCGTACAAAAGCAATTGTACGTCAAGCCTGTTTTAACCTTGTTAATTGGATGAACGCGATAAAAATGGACTCAAGCACAATTGTTTTTGTCAGCACTCTACGCACCAAGACATTGGATTCAGACTTGTCGAGATAAAGCTTCAAGCAAAGTAAGTGGCTGCTCATACTCAAGCTCTAACTCATCATCTTTGAGATTCTTCATGGAAAGCAGAGGAGATTTGGTCAACTCATCTGTGGAATCCGTGGCAATAAGGAATGGCAGCGATGATGATGTAAACAAATTTTGAGAGGCTTTTAGAATTATGTTTGCTGAAACCAACAATTAACATTTAGAATTCCCATGAGTGGTTGTGAAACCCAATTTGAGTTCCAACTATGATATACTAATCACGTTGAAATTTTATAATTAGTAAAATTATTATCCAATCATTCAAACGCTATATTAATTAGAATTGAAATTAGAATTCAGCGATTTGGACAGGTGAAAAATTTTATACGAACTTATTTTTATTTTAATTCTCCCAAATGTGGCAACAGTGTCTCATTGATAATGAAACCCTTCCAACTATTGCCAAAAATAATTGAAAAAATTAAATATAAAGACGATTTTCTAATTTTTCTATTTATATCACATGATTTTGTTTTAAATTTGTCTAATATTAATCGGATGTTGTAAACTGATGTTCCGACCAGACTGTTAAGGTTTATAGAACGCCATGTTAAATGGAGAATCATTATCTTGGTTTTGTAATTTATCCCATATAGGTATTGGAGACAATTAAAACCACTTTTTGAATTTTTTTTCCTCTTTTAGATCGCTATCTAATATTTGTAAAGCAAACTAAGAAATTATTAATTTATTAAAAGAGTTCTTTCCTTTAAGATCACTATCTAAATTATCATTATTTAAGAAAATTATATATTTCTTTTATACTAATCCAACTCTAGCAGCTTCAACTTAAGTAGAACCTCACCTGTATTTAAGCATTAAATATTTATGACCCAACTCACGATCCAACAATTAAATTTCGTTTATCACAAGAAAAAAAATACATTTAAAACGATTGTAACATTGAATAATTTCTTATTGTAATACAACAATATGCCACATTAGAAATGTTTTACAATCAACAAATATTATGGTAAAAAACAAAAAATGAAGTATATATCACATAAGTAGCAGCAGAACTGGTACAGCACATTTTAGAGTTGATTTAATCCTCTCAGCATCACAATTGCATCACCCATATTCAATACAAATACTTTAAAAGCGTTGTTGATTTACTACCTTTTTTCCTGAACACACGGTTAAGCCAGAAATCACACACTCCACATGCCATCCGTGGCCTCCAATTGTAAATATATAGGCCGAACAACGGAATGGGGGATGCTATGCGTGAAACAACATCCTAAAACTATAAAGGTCAGCTTCGATAAAAACTTAAGCTACACGCTATGCAGAATAAGATCTTTCCTGTCGTCTAATTGGTTAGATTATGCTCCAAGAGAGCAGCATAAAGCGAGGCAGATAAGGTCCTAATGACCACTCTGCACCAGATCACTGTGTCCAGTTTGTTGGGTATCGTTGCTCAAATGTTGGTCATTTCTAACAGACCTTTCATCTTCTTGGACAGGAATTTCCCCAAGACGCTCCTGTATTAAAGCGAAATTTGGAAACTTGTATCAGAAAGAAATTATGCAGAGTGTATGAATGAATCATGAATTTGGAAGCAGAGATTATAACAATACCTTGAGACTGGCATTCTCAGCAAGAAGTTGCTCATACTCGCTCCTGATGCGAGTTACCTCTGATCTAAGACTGGCATTTTCCTCTTTTAAGGCATCAGCACGCTGAGCCAGCTCATCACATTCAGCCTGACTCAACAAATTCATACAGTGCATGTAAGTCTAGGCATCCACAAATGATTACTTGCTCTTTGAAAATTTGTATTGGTATGCGTTGTTACCTGCTTACGCAATCTTGATCGTCGAGCAGACTCTCTGTTGGACTGCTTACGTCTCTGTCTTTTAAGCTCTCTTTCATCCTAAATCCAGAAAAAAAACCCACGATGAGTGTACATATTGAGATCGATTACAACAAGGTGGTATAAAAAGGAAATAGCAAGAAAAAATTGAAAGGCCGGCAATTAAAAGGTCCAACACTTGACAAACCAGCAATTTGTAAGGAACCCAAAAAAAGAAAAACAAAATGAAGTGAATCAAACCTGATTTATCAGTTACTTTACTGAATACATGCTCAATAGGCATATCCACTCAGTCATTCCAACTTCAATAATCAATTGAAGCTAAGCCAAACTCAGTCCAACCAAATTTTTGAACAATTAATGTTCCGGATCATGTTTATTGTGCAGCACATATTTGTATTTTACATGTACATGCATCAACTATATACCAGTTTAGAAGATATAGAGAATATGACATGTTAACATTAGGATTCACTTTAAAAATTAAAAAAATTAAAAATAAAATCCAAACTTAGAATGTTCTGTCAAACTCAAATTTAGTTCCAAATATTTAAAATCCATTTGCTTTTGCGGGTCAATTTTCTCAGTCAAATGGTTATAATGTGACTCAGCTTCAAATCTTAAACCAAATTTGATCCACGTATATTACTAACAAGATATCAAGCAATAAGACATAAATCGAGATATCAAGAAATGAAATAAGAAACGAAATACCTACTTTTCCCATTTATAAGAAACGAAATAAGATAGAAAGTGGAGATATCAAGCAAACAAATATCAACTTTGAGTAAATTCATCAAAAACAAGATATATCCCAACATATTAAAGTCCATCAGATTCTTGTGAACTTGAAAACAGACTGACCGCATTGATATAAAAAATTTCTTCAAAGAACTAAGATGTATAACAACAGTACAGAAAGACAAAACATAAATCATGATATTAAAGAAAATGGATGTAATGTGAAAATAAACTATATTGACCTGTAACCAAAGCTGTGACTGGACACTATCACGTGATCCACCAGCAACTATTCCTCCAGCAACAGGAGTAGAAGGAACCTTTCCCCGCATTGCAGGGATATTAGCAGCAGAAGCACCCCAGTAGTCCATTCCAATATTTAAGTTAGTTGTGGGACCAGGAACAGCTACAGGTGCACCCGGTCCAGACATAGGCACAATAGCCATTGATTGATTCACCATTGCATGCGGCGTACTTGCTCCTCCATTCTGAGGATCATTTGCCGAGCTACCATTTTGAGATGTTTCACCTGTAGTAGACAAGTCAGAAAGATTCTTCAACTATACGCAGTTAAATACCAATGTATCACATGAAACAAGAAATGAATCATTATCTAACCTTCCAGAGAATCATGCCCACCTCCTGACTTTAGCTGTGAGCCCTACACAATTCAACATTTATTTATAACATTATCTTTTCCTGGAAGTGAAGGATGGAGCAACAGCACAATATATGGAAATAGAAAGAACCTCAAAACATGTATTATTTAACAGAGGTAGTCTTATATGACAATGAGAGGCATAAAAACCAAGTTGCAGGCTACCTTCAGCATAAACGTATATATCAAAATCCTTCTGTGAGATCAAATTATACAGGTATATAATACTCTTACAATGTCTCAGATAGTATGACACCAATGCATATCTATAAGGGTGTGTTCAGTTCGCAAAACAAAAATCACTGCTTAGAAACCACGATACAAGTTAAAAATTTGGGTTTTGTTAACAATCATTTAATATCCTGGGTTTTGATAATATCCGAAAGCATATTTGAGATTATATGCAAAAGCTGCTAATAAATTGATAAATAACGGAAATGCATTAAAAAACATTCCAAGTGAAAACCAAAAACAAACTTTCTTGTTTTCAGATTTTTATCTACTTAGATGAGTACACTAAAAAACTTGCTTCCATAGATGTTTCAAACAAGCAAACATTAAGTAAATTTTCAGACCCCTTTTGTCCAAAAACAATGAATTTATTTAATATCACAGCACTCATGTTCCCTAGAAGTTAATTATTTTCAGCTTCTTGCCTCCAGACAGAAATGGGGAGGAGATCCTATCATTAAGATCTTGCGTTATACTTTCACTTTTGAAATCTAAGTGTGTAAATACTGCATATCTAGTAACCACAAAAATATGAATCATAAACAGACAGTCAAAATGGTCAGTCTGTGTTCAGCTGCTCTGGCCTGAAGAGTGCAATATGTGACTACATTGCAAATAAGAAATTGGCTTCAGGGCTTTTCCACTTCAGTAACACAGTGGCAGGAATGAAATTAGCTTTCGTACAAATGAATCTATCTAGTGTGGTACTATTTTATCTAGTTTTGACATTTGACCATTCACCAAAACACCTCTTCAACTTTGCTTGTTAGAGGAAAGAAACTCTTTAAACTTCACTCGCAACCATTTCTCTACGACTTAAGCAGAGGACAATAGTAAAAATATCAAGCATGAATTAGAAAAACTAAAAGGTTAAGCTTAAATACTGTAATGTCAACAGCAAGCTCAAAAAGTAATTTAAAAGAGCCATAAATTCATGGAACGGATTTCTAACAAAAGATAGTTGTAAACAGCAAGGTCCTATCCTGACAAAACCAATAAAATACAGAAATGATCCGCAAAAACTGAAAATAAATGAATAATAATAAACAAACAGAAAACAAATGCACTTACATTCTGTGAGTTAGCATCACTTCCTTCACTTGTACCTTCACTTCCGCTCTCAGCACTACACGTCCAGAATAATTCCAACATCAGATAAATTTCCACGCAGCAGTCAAAATTCATTATGTTAATGCAGAAGTGAGATGCACAAACAAGACCTAGCTAAAATTTGCAAATAATAAGTACCAAAAAAAAAAAAGGGGTGTATGATAAGAAAACAAAACTAAATTTGTTATGGACTATATTGGCAATCTGGTTTTCGTGAAAGAAAGAAGAACAAAAAAACCTAGGATGCATGAAAAGCCAGGAAACTTGACAAGTGTCAATGAAGGTCTATTATTAAAAAATGCATTTGCTAGACCCTTCTGTCTCTTTCCATCATAATGAACAGAACTAAATTAAACGATAGATGTATCTTGCAACCCAGAGGTAGAGGCTGATAGACCTCATGAGCTAATACACATTAGCTACAGAGCAGCCACCAAAAAATATAAAGTAACTTTTTACACATCCACCATACCTTTTAGAATAGGCTCCATTAGCAGATGCTCCTGATGCTTTACCTAGGTCATTATTCTTGCCAGTAATCATGTTCAAACTGCCCAAACTTCCTTTTGATCTTTTAATTGGCAATTTTTCTTTGGCATCAGATGGTTTACCATCCGCTTCCATGCTTCCTGGAGTATTTCCCTAAATGAAAACCTAAAATGAGTTTATTGTGCACATACAGGCCAAGATATGTCTGTTAGTTAACAAACCCTAAAAGGAAACTCACAGATGCTTCAACAATCCCATTTGGAGAAGGCATTGCAAATGGACTGAAAGGGTAAGATCCCTGTATGCAATTCGAACATATTGACGCTTAAAATGAAGATAAAAAGTGCGCTCCGAAAAACTTCAACTTAAGCATCATGGAAAATAAAATACCGGCGGAATGGATGGATGAGCATATATTCCGCCATGGGGATACATTGCAACATATGGATGTGGTGGGGTACCATAAGGAGGCATAATATGCTGCAAGAAAGTAATAACCAACGATGAGATGAACTTATATAATGGAAGGAACAAATATAAATTTGATTGTCATTCTTAGCAGCCAATATCTCTACCAAATTCAAGGAAAATCTTGGTTCATTGTTTGTAATAATATTCAATTTGTGAATGTTTAATCATATTTCAATATATATTATCCTTATTCTTTTTCCTATATGGTATACTGTGTTAATAACTGATCAAAGCTAACTTAGGCATGTAAGCGTGCCCAAGCTCCACCACATACAGACAAATACATCTTGTGGACTCAACTTCTGATCAAAGCCGAAATTTCCAATATGGTACTAACCTTGCTTGCACCTCTATGCTATAATATTTTACAAGAGTATTCAAACAAAGTACTCACACAACAGCAATCTACACTTTCAAGCAAACTACACAACACAAACGACGCAATTCTGTTATATCATATAATGAACTATGATGGTCATCATTATCATAGCAAATCAAAAATACTGATATGAAAAACATGTACACCTGAACTCCCCACATGTACGGGTGAGCTTGTGGACTTGAGGCCAGGAACCCATGCGGAGGCATAGGAGAATACGCCTGTTAAGAAATCACAACCACTCCATATTAGACACAAACTAAACAAATAATTTGAAGCCAAATCAAAATGCCCAAGTAACTGAATTCTTTTATCTAACCTGAAATCCTGACCAGTCTGGATTTACTGCACCAGTGCTAGTAGTTGGAGTCTGCTCCTGAAAAACACACAACACAAATAAAAACAAATTCATAGAAAAGAACAAACAGAAATATCTCAAAACAAAAAGAGAACAACAACAAATCCAAAATCCATAAATTAAGCAACTACCTGTGGAGTAATAGCAGGTGGCGTCTTTGCCTCCTTTTCTTTAGCTTGCTTATCTGCCTCACCGCTTCCCATGACTCTATATCACCAGTTTCCAATAAATTTTCACACCATCCTGCAATAAATTTGCGACATTGCTCCCATGAGTATTAAAAGCCACTTCTTATCCACTATCTTCAGATAAATAAATTAAAATTGCACCCTAAGTAAGAAATAAACACTGAAAATAAAAATTTCAAATTGTAAATAAAATTTATTATTGTGAAATTGCTGCAATAATCGCCAAAAACAATCCTAAAATATTCAATTTTCTGTATAAATATAAAACGAACCCCAAAATAACATGCCTAACACTTACAAAATTTCAACTTTTTTGCACAGAAAGGAACAAAATTGCGAGTCCCCAAATCAAAACCCTAACTTAAAGTAACAATTAAATACAATATACAAATAAAACCCATAAATTTAAAAGCTGGAATCGACAAATTAACGAAATCAACGAACATAAATTTCAATTACCGGTTTTTTTTTTTTAAAAAAAAGCCGCAATTGATATAACAGCCGAAACCGATCCACTTAAAAAAAGGTGACAACTTTAAACCTAATTGTTGATTTTGGGTAATTGAGAAGGGACACAGAGGTCAATTTGGGGAACAAATTTTGTGGAAAATTTTTTAACACATTATGTTACGAAAATTTGATAAAGTGGAAGGGATCAGAGAAAAAATTAAAATTAGGTTTTGTTTGGTTTGGTTTACGTATCGGAATCTGTGAGGAGTCGTACGGTAATCGATTTTTTCGCTTCTACTTTGTTGCACTGAGATTGAAAAACTCCCAGTTTTGCCCCTCTTTTTTTTGCATTTTTTTTCCTTATTTTTAATTTTTTCTTTAATGGTCATGATTTCTGTGATGAGAACAATTGGACGGTCGATGATGGGGATCTTAATCTTATACCGTAGTTTCAAAATGTACACGACAAATGGGTATTATTCGATATGCCTAATACACGTGGCAAAATATACTCTTACGATATCCATGATTAAGCACATGATTATGAGAGAATGCCACGATGATTGTGCTTTTTGATAGCGTGAAAATTTGATGACTAATCAAAATCCAAGCATACAAATGTTATGACTTCCGACTCTTGATGTTGTGTACTTGTTGCCGGTAAATATAATAATAATACGAGTATTTATCAAACAATTATCAATAAGTAAAATCATTTTCAATTTTCAAACTGTAGTTGCAAATTCTTATTATGGCCATGACTTAAAAACTTACTAAATAGAGCCTTTATATAATGGACCAATTGCATCAATTTTTGTTCACACAAATTCATTGCGAATAAATTGTACTTTCATTGAACAAATTGCCCCCACATAAAGTATAAATTTATATTATTTATTGCAGTGGGCATTGAGATCGAATTAACTCTTAATCAAATCGAACCTAAAATTCAATTCAAGATCGGTTCGTTTTGGATAACCCATATTTCATTATTTCGTTTCGAATTGACTATTCACTCCCACGAAAGCATCACCCCAGTAACTTAGCAGCAGTGAGCTAACAAAAAGCTTGCAAAACAAAACCACCGCCACCACCAGCCACCAAGCCAAACGGGTGTCACTACCGTCGACCAACACTCTAGCGGCTTCCCTCCGTTGTCGTCTTCATTAGTCTTCGTCGTCATCTTCGTCGGCAGTTCCGGTCCATTCATGCTTAAGTTTTCAACTTTTCTTTCTGCTGTTTCGCAGTCTATCGGTGCCCGATGATTGGATTAAGCCAAATCCGATACGCCCAATTGCCCATTTCCTTATTTTCTTCAAAATTCTGTATTTTTTTTTTAATATACTTTCCCAAAGTTTTTTACTTTGCCTAAAGTTGATTTGCTTGGATTGTTTTATTATTGACTTTGTAATTTTGATTTTATTAGGTTAAATTTGTCCATTGTAATTTTTTTATATATATAAATTTGAGAATTTAGAATTCAGGGTGAATTCGAAATTGGATGTGAATTTTTTTGTTGTAACATGAATTAGCAAAATAAATTTTCAATTCAAACCGGACCAAATTAATTTCGGATTGGTTTGGTTCGGATTTACTGTTTCAATTCAAAGGAGTTGAAATTTTCAAAGTGAATGGGTTATAATCTAAACCAAAATCCAAACAACTAAATTGGAACACAATTTGCTCACCCCCTGTCACTACTTGTCGTGTGAATATAACTCAAAAAGCTAGGTGATTGAACCATGAATGAAAAATTCACTGAGGATTCGTTTGCTGGCAGTTAAATATATTGAAACTAAATTACTTTAGAAAAACAAACAAAACTAATTTTCCGTTTGGTGGCAAAAATAGAATAGATCGCAATCTTGAGCCCATCAATTAGTGTGGGAGGAGTTTAAAAATATATATATATATCCTTGGGACTCTTGAGATGAAAGTTCTAAAACTAAAATATAATGGATGATAGGACAAGATAAATAGAAAATAAAGTCTCTAATAGAAACATCACACGCCTACAAAGAAAATAAAAATAACCTCTAAAATAAAACGGATGTATAAATAACTCTAGAGTAAACATGATGGTCTTATCTTAAACAGGTCATGTATTAAACTTATAAACTAAATGAAATATTAATAAAGTATTGGTTCTATTGATAATGGAGTTTTTTTAAGTGGCTTGATTGAGTTTGTTCCCCAGTTTGAGTCGGAGGAAAACTTTTTTTGTTGAAAGAATATATGCTTCCCAATTCGAGTGGGGGACTTATGATTTGAGTTGTGGTACGGGCTCAAAAGTGTCTTTCACAGTTGATACCTCTCACAGTTAAAGCATTCTCCAAAATACCTTGTGGTTAAGAAAAAAAAAAACTAAATGAAATAATTGAACTGTTCCCAATTAAGAATGAACGAAAGAGATTAGAATTAGAATCTCCTGCCATGCGGACTACCTACACTTGGACATTAAGGACCGTATGAAGTCTCATTATTTCCTAAGATTGACTTTGGACTTTGTCCTGGTGCAGTTTAAGTGGAAGGCAAGAAGGCCTGCTTTTGCAGGAGCTTGAGCCACCAGTGAGATATCACTGACTCTATTAGGAGCTGAAATTCTAACATCGTGTCAAGACCGACGGGATAGGGAGGGGTTAGTTTCATGTAGATAGTTTCTATGGGGCGTAAGCCTCACAAAAGGTCCGGGAGGCGTGCAACGGTTTCCTAGGGCTTCAAGTGCAAAGGCAGAAGGGAGTTTGGCACCCATGGAGCAGGGACGAATGTCAGCATAAAAATGGTCTATAAATAGTGACCAAATGCCAGCATTCAGGGGACCTCTCCTCTTAACAAAAATCAGAGTGAATTTAACCCAAAAATTGTATTACTTGTTATATTCATTCTTTCTAGCTAATATTGATTTAATCACTGGAATGCCATTACTGATACCGCCGTTGAGTTTGTTTGTTGATTCAAGACGAGTAATAGTTTAAAATCTTAATGTAACAAAAATCAATAATAAAATGCATTCACCCTCAACTAGTGAACTGTGTTATACTTAATCTTAATACCTCAAGAAAAAAAAAATGTAAAATCAATTTCTCATGATCATTCAAAATTTGATTGATCGATTTAGGTCAAATGGATTGAATTTCTGTTAAATTTAATAAAGAAAAGCTTCTTCCAGGCAAAAAATTCACTCTTAATGAATTTTTTTTAATCCAAAATATTTTTTAATCAATGATACCATTATTGAATAATAAATAATTTTTTTAACTATATAAATAATAAAAAATAAAATGAAGAGGCTGAAGAAAACAAACAGCAAGCCAGCAAGCAACAGAGAGAGTATTCACAAGCCCCTCTGTGAAAATGGAGACAGACCCAGAAGCAGAACGAGAAGCTTCGCGTCTCAAAGGCATCGCGGAGACGAAATTCAAAAACTCAAACTTAAAATCAGCCCTAAAACATGCGAAGAAAGCACAGCGTTTGGCCCCAAGCCTGGAAGGGCCTTTCGTCAATGGTCACGGCATTCAAAATCCTCCGCGTTGCTTCAAAATCTAAAGAGTGGTACCAAATCCTTCAGGTAGAGCCCTTCTCTCATATCAACACAATTAAGAAACAGTACAAGAAAACTTGCGTTGATTTTGCATCCTGATAAGAACCCTCATTCAGGAAGTGAAGAGGCTTTTAAGTTAGTGGGTGAAGCTTTTAGGGTTTTGTCTGATAAGGTTAGGAGGAAAGAGTATGATATGCGATTGAGAATTAAGATTCAGGATGAGAAGGTTGCTCTTGATGATAATGATGATGGGTTTGGCGGGGAAAGAGACATTTTGGACTGCGTGTTCGCGGTGTCGGTTGTTGCACCAGTTTGAGAGGAAGTATTTGGATCAGATTTTGGTTTGCCCTGGATGTAAGATGAGTTTTGAGGCTGTGGAGGCAAAGGAGAGTAATGTGCTTAGAGTTTTTAGGAGTGGGAGGTTGAGTGAAAAAATGGGCAGTGCTGATTTGAAGACAAAGATGGGGAATGTGGGGTTGAAGAGGGAAAACCGTTAGTGGGGATACAAAGATGAAAGGGAAGTGCGGGTTGTGGTGGTGATGGGGAGAGTGGGGATTCAAGGAAGGAAACGGGTGGTGGTCGTGGTGATTGGGGTGGAGGCAGATTGAGGAGGAGGACGAGTAGTGTTGGGGAGGTCTTGGCGAGGTCCAAGCCAAAGCTTGTGGAAGATCGGGAGGAAAGTATGACGTTAGCAGAAAATGCAGTTGGAAGCTAAGAGAAGGGCGAATCAGGCGAAGTTGAAGTTTAAACTGAAGGAGAAGGAAATGGAGAAGCGTGGAAAGAAGGAGAAGAAAAGAGAGAAGGAGATTGAAAGACACAGGCTTCGAAGAATAAGGACTTGGAGGTTGAAGGTCAGCAGGCTGCGGAGAGGATTGTAGACCTAGAGAATGAGAATGGTGTACTTGCGAAGAAGATTGTGTACTTAAGAACTAAGAAAAGGAGGACTGTGAAGAAGACTGAGGATTTGCAAATTGTGAGGCAGAGACTTTGAAGAAGAGTGTTGATTTGGTGATTGAGAGACACAAGACTTCAAAGACAAAGGATTTGGAGATTATGGCTGTGGAAGACTCAGATTTTTATGATTTTGATAGAGACCGAATGGAGAGGAGTTTTAAGAAAGGGCAAGTATGGGCCATTTATGATGATGATGATGGAATGCCTAGGCATTATGGTTTGATTGATGAAGTTTCAGTGAATCCTTTTGAGGTGAAGATAAGTTGGTTGGATCTTCAGAGTAATGGGGATGAAGGGTTAATATGTTGGGAGAAACAGGGATTTCATGTATCCTGTGGGAGATTCAAGGTTTCAAGGAAGACTTCTATTGACTCTCTGAATATATTTTCACACATTGTTGAGTGTGAAAGGGCAGCAAGAGAAGTTTACAGGATTTTTCCAACAAAAGGGTCAGTTTGGGCACTTTACAATGAGGTGGCTTTGGCATTGAAGGAAGCAATCTTTCAGCCAGAGATAGGCGATCCTATGACATAGTAGTACTTTTAACAACTTACAGTGAAATGCATGGGTTAAGCATGGCCTATCTTGAGAAGGTTGATGGGTTTAAGGCTGTATTTAAGAGACGAGAAATTGGTTGTCATGCCATTAGATGGCTTGAAAAGGATGACGTTCGTTTGTTTTCTCATCAGATTCCTGCAAGGAAGCTTACTGGTGATGAGATTCCTGACTCTTTGAAGGACTGTTGGGAGCTAGATCCTGCTTCACTGCCTTCTGATTTGCTCACTATCGGTTGGGGAAGTTGATATCTGGTTGAGAAACCTGTTGTACTCCTTATGTCTAAGGTATAGGTGTTCAACGTGAATATGTTTTCACTTACTGTAGCACATTAGGGCTTTGCAATAGCTTGAATATATGCTTTTGGTATTAGGTTACTGTAATTTGAGTCATGAATCAATAATTGGAAGCTCTGAACAGTGCTTTCTGATATGATTTTTTGCATATTACTGAACCTACAGAATGAATGTGGAAAATTGTTTAATGTCTTCCCAAAACTACTGTCTTTGATCTTAGTAATCATGCATATGCATCATAACTACATTAAACTACATCTCATACATTAATTATGCGGTCTTTAGTTTCACTTGCAATTGTTGCCTCATGAAATTCTGTTTGATACTGACATGCTAAGCTGATATGTATTCATAGATCTGGGAGCTACACAATTTATAGTCCTGGGAATCATGTAGTTATTATATGGCTCACGGAGTTGCATTACTATCATGTATTATGTTGCATATTTTATAGTATTTAAATGTATTATAGTGTTCTGTACTAAATAAATTCCAACAAGTTTATTTGTTTAATTTTGGTATAGCATTGATGATATTCCCTAAAAGAAGCAAGTTACGGTCTATTGCTGGTTGGAATTGGACTGTACTGATCATTTTAAACAACATCAACAACAATAATAATAAGCGATATTATCAAATACCCACAAAAAAAACTTTATGACATATCCACTAAGGGCTTTTGATAGGTACTTTTTGGGGTTAATATTTCGGCTATTGTCATTTTGCTACTAAAGTCTTAACATTATTGAAAAATTATTCAGGTTACAAGAGTGTTGAAAGGGATTTCAAGCTGAAATTATTTTCTTCGTTATTTTTTGGAGCTTTATGTAAGAAAAAAACATAAAAAAAAAAACAGCACATGCAATAGACAAAAACAAAAAAACAAAAAATAAACGCAAGGTTTCAATTAAGTGGAAAAGTAGTAATCGATACTGTGTGAGAAAAACAGTGTCATAAAAATGATCTTGCAGTTTTTCTTAATTGTTATAAAATTGTATTTAAAAATTGTTACAAAATTACTTCGCATTTTCTTTTCCCATTATTAGTATTTCTTATCTTCATAATTAAGCGATTTATATGATAAAAGATCATATCTATAGTGTTTTTTAAAATTTGATTTTTGATTACGTAATAGCCTGCTTCAAAAAAATGTTGTTTTTCGTAATGAGTTAATCCATTTTTTTCATATCAAAATTTGGTCATGTACTTTTAATTTCAATTTTAATATCTTATTTAACGCAAAAATTGAGATTTTCGTTCGCACATAAATCATATTTGAGTTTGTAAACAATGTAAACATGTTTAAAAATATATTATAGAAACTTTTCCCTCTCAATAAATATAATCTTCTCTTCTCTATTTTTTTTAGAGATGTGATCATTCTAACACTTACAATTCATTTAGCTACGAAATGTCGGAGATAATTAAAATAAAAAATAGTACAAATTGAAAAGAATGGTGTTTCGCACCATTTATTCTTTAGTAACAATTCCATTTTTAATTTGTATTTTATTCTTTTGTAACAATCAGATCTTTAATTTCAACTGCAAAATGATAAAATTGAGGAAAGATATTTTGAGGGATTCAATATTCCTTCATTTTGGAGAGGAATAACATGTCCAGCATTTTTATAAATTTTTTATAAATTATATTTATTTTTATTTTCTAGAATATTTTAAAAACAATTTACTTTTATTATTATTATTTAATTAAAACATATTTTCCTATAATGGTATTCAGTAGAAATTAAAAAAAAATGAACTAGATTAAACTATTAAAATTGAAAAATTAGTTTCCTACCTCTTTGTCGAACATTCATAACAAATTGAAAAGTTCATTTCCTGTCAAAGACGGATAAATTGAACCAATTAATTTTATTTTTTTAAAAAAATTTACTTTTATTATTATTATTTAATTAATAAATTGAACCATTTCCTGTCAAATTATTTCGTTGAAAGCAATAACTAATTAATCAGATGTGCAACAACCTCCACACTCTAAAAGGCACAACGTAACTCAAATAGAAAAGCATTATTTATTATTAAAAAAGGGAATTGTCCTTGTTTCTAGGAATATATGCCATTTATCCTTCTATTATTTTTATAACATTCAATAAATATTTGATATGATAAATTTACAATATTGTACTTATTTTCAATTATACTTTTATTTATATTTATTATAGATTAAATAAATCACATAAATAGAATTTAAAATAAAAAATTAAGTATTACAAACAAGAAACAAGTAGCTAATGTTTTGATATGAACAGAATAATTGGTAATAAATTTTTTTCTTATACCTTTTTTATTTTATAAACATTTTCTTATAATAAATATTTTATAGTATTTAAAATTAAATGTAAAAAGTACAAGAAATTATTTTATTATTTATTTTTTAATATTTTTTTATCATTTTATAATAAGTTTCTTATATATTTATTATAAGAAAACGCTTATAAAATAAAAAATACACGAAAATATTTTATTATTAATTTTTTCACACGAAAAAATATGTTTATTATTTTTAATACTTAATTTTTTATTTTAATTTATATTCATGTGATTTATTTAATATACAATATATATAAATAAAAATGTATTTAAAAATAAAGGTAATATTATAAATTTATATTATTAGGAGATCTATTGGCTATAATAAAAACAGTAAGGGAGTAAATAATAAATATTGATTATAATAAGTGAGAAATTGGCAATCTCTCTATGAAACCAAAAAAAGAAATAAAAAAAAAGTTGAAAGAGAAAGGATTTACTCAAAGCGCAGCAAGAAACTCATGAAAAAGGATTTACCTAAAACGAGTTTACTTAGTTGAAAAATAGAACATATCACAATAAGCTCGCCTTCGCTAACAATGTGGAAGGTGACACATTAATTCACTAATATTATTCGAAGAGTAAGGTGGAGCTTTCATTTAACGACTTGCTCGCAAACCAAAAGTAGTCTTAGATTTGGTACAAGACTCTCGTTAACCAAAAGATTGATGTAGTAAAAGGGGAGAACAAATCGTTGCTACATGCAAGAATTAGATGCGTTTGATTTGAAACTCAAGAAATTTAGATGTCTTGGAGAATAGATTCTGGTGTTAATCAATTGGAGAAGTTTACGAACAAAGTAAAAATACATGCAGCAACCAAAGAGGGGTTAGGGCTAGTTTAAGAATCCTTTAACTTTTAAAATAATTATTATTAGTTATGCTGTAAAAAATAATCAGTTAAGTATTTAGTAAATTTTATTTTCAGAAGTACTGTAAATTTTGAAAGCAGTTATTGACATTTGATAAATTTTATTGTTAAACTGCTGAGAGAAATTAAATTACTAAAATGTACATATAATATATTTACTCGTGCATTATAATTTTTTTTACTAAAAATAAAATTTATAATATATTGATTTTAGTTTTTATTTTTTATCTTAAATAATTGAGAATTAAATTTATAATATAATGAAACAAATTTATTAATATCAGGAAAATAATTCAATCAAGAAATTGATATTAATAAATTGATTTTGATGAATTATAATAAAAATTTGTTAAAACATTGATTTTGTTTCCAAATTAAATAAGGATAATTTTTGGGTTTAGATAATAATTTTAAGGATATTTATAAAATTTTATTAAAGAATAAAATTGATTATCAAAATCAGAAAATAAAAGTTACTCCTTCTCTATTTTTTAAAATCAGTTATAGAAGAGACTGATGATTTTGACAAAAGTAATTTGAATTTTTTTTACATTAAAATTAGTTTTTTAGATTTTCAAAATCATTTTTAAACCTTCCAAAAGCAATTCCAAATGGAACCTTAGTAAATTTTGATCTGTGTAATGGAATCAAAGTTTTCATTAAAAGATCAAATTTTGCAATCATTAATACATGGCTCGAAAAGGCTGATGAAATCTACAGCATCTGGCCAAACATCTTCATATTTGAATTCTTTGTTTATTATTATTATTATTATTATTATTATTTTCCTTTTTGAAAACAGCCTTTGGTTACTGCTTGGATTTAATTACAAAGAGAATTGAACAAAAGAATACAAAAATACAATATGTTAGCGCTATCAGAAAATAAAAGCATCATGTAACTCAATTTTGCTAACAGGTCTCGTATCCGTGCCTCAAATTTCCTTGCCAAGCTATCTGAAAGATATTTACGGAAGTCCAAAAATAAAAAAATTGTTGGTAACTACTCGTTCGTCAACCGCAATCCACCGTCACCACTCTCTCTCTCTGTGCCCAAAATCGACTGCTGCTCTTTGCTTCGTCTCTACTCAATTTGGACTACTGCTCATGCTGCTCTTTGCTTCGTCTCTGTTACCATCTCTACTCGCTGGTACTAGTCTTCAATTTTTCGATTTGAGTAATTTGTGGGTGTGGTTCTTTTTGTTTCTTTTAAATCCAAATCATATTCATTTAATTTTTTAGACAAATAGGATGGTCGTTTCTTGAGCTCTGCATTTGTATCTTATTTAAGGAATGTTAGAGAAAGGAATGATTTGCTATTGGCTCGATTTGTGAGAAAAGAAACACATATCTATTTAGATGCCCATATATGAGAAATATGATCAGAAGGAAAGAAATTAGGATACTTGTCCGGTGAATTACAAAATTCTGTACTTGGTGGCTCCATAAAAGTAGTTCAAATTGAAATTTGATAGGAAAGCCTTTAATAATGGGAATTGTGCGACAGAGGAAATAACTTTTTTCTTAGAGTTTTTGATTTTTTTTTTTTTTACTCAAAAGTCTATTAATTCTTATTTCCTATATGAATTGCAGACAACTTTGTTTAGTTCTATTACTTCCATTTTCATTGATTAAAAGGGTTTGAATTTGATTGAGAATTGTTTGGCTAAAGTGAATCTTGGATGTATTTATTAAGTTTAATGGAACAATCCTAGTTAATTTTGATGATTTATACATGCATTTAATGTCATTTTAAATAATTCATGTGCAGGAAATATGGATTCTTAGCTTTGCTTGGACTTATGGTTTGCACAATTTCATTTGGGATCAAATAAGCTTCAAGGATAAGCACTTGTAGTTCATCCCTTTTTTTTTTTTTTTTTGGATGGGACTTGCTTTTCTTCCATCTATCTTTTTAATTCTCTATTTATGTGGTAGCAGTTTTATGTTTTGTGTTGTTCTGGAAAGTACATGTTGAAATTTTGTCAAACCCTGTTGGCGTACTCTAATCACTTTGCTGCATGGCGCAAGCATAAAAACATTGCTGTTGTTAGAGCTTGTTTACACAAAATTAGTGTAACTTGAAATTACATTGTACACTATTAAATTTGATTTATCTCCAGCAAGTATTAATGTATGATATCTATCATGTAATTTTTTTATAATTATTTTATTTAATTTATTTGCGTTGTAATATGTAACTTAAGTATACTGTAAAAACAATGATAATGCAAATTTTTCCCAATTAATGTTAATACTAAAACTTTATCATTATGTGAATTTTTTATAATTATTTTGTTTAAATTATTTATGGTATGTATGTATATGTATTAATTAAAAAATTATTTTTTAACTATGACTTAAATGTTTAGTAAAAATTGTTTTTGAAAAAAAGTATTACTAAACGCATATTCTCTGTTTTTATCATTTTCAATTGTGCCTACCAAACGCATATTATTGTTTTCAGTTTTAAAATATAAGATACAGAAAATGATACTAGACACATATTTAAAACACTATTTTTATTTTCAGAAAATACAAATTCAGAAACAATACCAAATAAGCCCTAAGACTCTTGATACAACCCAAAAATCTTTCAAAAATAGCTTAAAAATCTATACTCACAAAGACACAAACAACTCTGGAATTAAAACCGATAGGAAAAGTATTGAAATTAATTGTAAAAGTCATCAAAATTTGCACTTATAAAAATCATCAAAATTTGCACTTACAAAAATCATCATACAATACTGTATTTATTTGAAATCCTTAAGAAATTGATTAAAAAAAATTACACTGGGCTGGATCAAAATTTGCAACGGCAAGCCCATAATTGAAACCAAATAATGCCCACCAGGCTTTTTCTGTTAACAGCCCATAGACAATTCTGGAATGCTGGATTGAATTGTACTAATGTTAAAAATTGTGGTCAAAATTAGAAATAAACAAACTAGGATCTTCTCGTAAAATTACCCTAATCCCATATCAAACCCTAAACCCTTCTCTCTTCCCAAGTCACAACATAGTCTCCTTCTCTGCAGCTTCCCGCCCTCTCTCCGTTTATTTGCCGTTCCCCCAAAGTTAATTTTTTATAAAAATTTTGTATCGTTGTTTGATTTAAGCGAATGCATTTGTGGTTTAAGTTGAGTTCCAGATAAATTTTTGGTTTGTAATTTTACCTAAAAAAAATTATTACTGTCATAAATGTACAATCCCAGCTCATTACCAGGCCTTTTGTAGGCCAGGGAGCCTAATTTTCTTATTTATATTTGATGTAATAAGTTTTTTTTTTAATATGCGCCTCTGTTGTGTAAAGATTAGTTTTTTTTTCCGTAATAATTTATTAAAAAAGAAGCAAGTGGGTGTTCTTTGACATTGATTTGTTCAACTGGTTGTGGAGACTTTTGTGTTTGTATGCAGATTTTATTTTTTTTAATTCCCTTTGATGGTTCAAACATAATCAACGCTAATGTATCTGAATTTTTCACGACTGAGTTGTTGGGTTTTTTCTGAGGGAACCTTGTTTTAAGTTTTAACAAAAGTTAGTTTCTTTGGCGTTGCATGAAATTTATATATGATGTATGTTGTTGCTAATTTTTTTTTTTTTTGGTTCTTGTTCATATTTTAAACAATGGCAAGTTTTCTTAAGTAGGGATTGTTCCCAGTAATGTTTCGTTATTGGCCATGCTAATTCTGATAATTAGAGGAATGAAAGCTTCATTTTGTTATTTTCTGAGGGAAATCCTCAATTGAGTGATTTTACTACTGTTGAATATCAATAATTCTAGATAAATGGCTATTTTATTTTTATTGGAATTGGCTATTTCTTTTGCAGTTCTAATTTTTTGACGGGGATTTCTAGAAAGAAAGTCTTATGCTTTGTTTGGGGCTAACCAGTTATGTTTGTAGATTCCGAAGTTCCTCCTTTTTGTGTTTGTATGCAGATTTTATTTTTTGTTCCCCTGTGATGGTTCAAACATAATCAATGCTAATGTATATCTGAATTTTTCATGACTGAGTTGATTTTTTCTGAGGGGACTTTGTTTTAGGTTTGAACAGAAATTAATTTCTTTAGCCTTGCATGTTTGTTTTAGGTCTTAACAGAAATTAATTTCTTTAGCCTTGTATGAAATTTATTTATGATGTAGCTTATTGCAATTTTTTTCCTGTTCTTGTTCATATTTTAAACGAATGTCAATTAACTTAAGTAGGGATTGTTGCTGGTTATGTTTCATTACTGACCATGCTAATTCTGATAATTAGATGAATGAAGGCTTCATTTTGTTATTTTCTGAGGGAACTCCTCTATTTAGTGATTTTATTACTGTTGAATGTCAATAATTCTAGATGGATGGCTATTTTATTTTTATTGGATTTTGTTTATTGTAACCATCATCATTGCAGTTGATCCAGTGATGCATTTTGCGCTTGTTGGGATTGTTGTTGAGCAACGGCTAGGGCCTAATGTGATTGGTTGGTTGATCCTGAAAAACCCTGCCAGTATGTGCGTCAAAATCTTACAGATTTCAAAATTTAGTCTTGACTATGCTTTAGTTTAGCTGTTTTATTGTTTGTAATTGATTTCATATTGCGTGATGGCTATGTTTCTTGTTGACGTAGGGATCAAAAGTTTGGTTGATCATGAATTCTATCAGAAATGTAACTGGCTTCTACTTCCTGTAAAGAGTCATATACTTAGCAGGAGCAAACCAGCTATGTTGGTAGATTCTGAATTAACTGTCACAGATAAATGCTCTGTTGTTGATGGGGACTCCTCTAAAGAAGGTCTTTCTGGGCAGGTCTCATATTTCCTTGCCCCTTGGAGTGGGTTGCTGCCATTATCATTTGGGACTTGCCATGTGACATGCATTCTTAGTATCTTGTGATAAAGTTGAGTTCCTAATAAAATAAAATAAAATAAAATAAATCTTGGGATAAAGTCTGATTTTAGTTACATTTTTTAAATTCAATTTATATGCATTGAATTTAGATTTTTATTCTTCTTTGGATGGTGCTGTTCATGTTATTGCTTTAGGTATCCATAGGCTGTTTATTTTGCAGTTCTAATTTTTTGACGGGGATTTCTAGAAAGAAGTCCAATACTTTGTTTGGGGCAAACCAGTTGTGTTTGTAGATTCCAAAGTAACCGTCAGAAAGAAATGCTCTTATGTTGATGGTCCTCCTTTACTGGAGCTCCTCCATTTGGGCAGGTCTCATATTCCATCGCCTTGGGTAGCGGTGTTGCTGCTTTGACCATTTGGGACTGGCCATGAGACATACATTTTTGTTTGTTTTATTTTTCTTTTATAAAAGTTTGGCCTATGAGGATATCATTAAAAAATTACCATCTTTCGGGACTGAATGGCTTGTTAAGCCCTGCTGACATTCTGCAATTCTGAGGCCTTGTTAATAGACTAATTTCTCTCTTCATCTTTTTTTCAATTCAATGGTTTGCATGAAAAAGCTAATGATAATACAGTTTTGTTATTTTTTCAGCTGCAGGTTGCATTCACGAGAGCTGTATAGTATAATTTTGATCTTGTTCTTTGATTCATTTGCAAAATGAGAAAGTCGATAAGTTTGGTTTGGTTGAGGATTTCTGTTAGATGATTTGCTGTTTCAGCTGGTTCCAACGGCTGAATGGATGCCGTAAGTCATCCACTAATTGGTTGATGCCTAATTGACAATCAGCTTTGTATCTATAAAATGAAATAATATCGTAATGTTGATCGTAACAATTATAGCTTGTTTGTATCAAGTGACGTTTTCATTTTTTTTTTTGGAACGAATTTTGTGAAAATGTTCCCTTGCACTCCAAGCAATAGCTCACAGAAGGGAGAGATCTGAATCATCTACATGAGTATATTTTTTCATTTTTCACCTCGTTGAAAATTGGCCTCAAAATAGTCACTTCATGCTCTAGAAAGAGACTCTGGAGTCTGGACTAAACTTCTAAGCTTCTAAGCCTTGCACAACGCTGACCTCTTCATACGATAACCAGCATCATTCCAGGCAGAGACTCGGGACTTTCGCCATCTCTGTTCCCTTCAAAGAAGTCCATCTCTAATCTACCTCAAAGGAATGACTGCTGCAAACACAAGATCAAAAGCCAATATGAACTAAAATGATGGGCTAAGGAATTACATAAGTTTTTTTTTAATTGTTTTAAGTTTTTATTCACATGTTAACATTAATTAAACCAAGACATTGAATAAATTAGATTACATTTATTATGACAAATTAAAACTAAAACAATAGTGTTGACGGTATAATTATATTGTTATTACAAAATTAAATCGAGAAGATAGTATATTTTTTTAATGCCATCAAACTAATCAACTTATTAAAATTTTAATTTGTGAAGAATAAATATATGCACCACTTAAAAAAAATATTCATATCAAACTATTAATTTTTGTTAGTAAAGTTTTGAGTGGCATTCTTTGTTTTGCATATTTGAAGTCATATGCCCGCCCGTGTTAGTACTGTTGGTGTTGCACTTGCATTTGCAGATCAACCAAAATCTCAAGCCACTGAAATCTGAATATTAATTGATAACTAATTATGTAATTACTGCATCTGCATAGATATTACATACTAGTAGGTGTCTTATGACTTGGTAACTTTTAAATCTATAGGGAATTGCAAAACTATTTCTAAGATAGTTTTTGAACAATCAATTAGTTATTACTTGTGTGTGATTTATTTACAGAGCCATAACGAAGCAAAAAGATTTAGGAATCTAGCATCCCCATATTATGACGACTTGTGTTTGATTTTGGTTAAGACCATACAATTGGAAAAGGTGCAGAGGCCCCTGCAGGTGTCGTGGAAGAAATTGAGAGGACAAGAATGAACAAGTTGAAGGAGAGAATTTGCAGGTTGAAGATGCGACGGATGATGTGGATGATATAGTGTGTCTTTCTCACATGCTCGACGAAAACGTATAAAAAATCAAATGGCTCATTAAGAAAAAGGAGAAGAAATGAAAATCCAAGAGAGCGCGGACGCCACTTCAAGAGCTAACAATGCTAACAACTTTGATCATTGGAGAAATGAAAGAATTTTTTACTCGCTTGGGTCAAGTTAGTTATTAGATAATAGCGAATATATAAAGATGAGAAATGGTGATGCTACATTACCTTTTCAAGTCTCAGTTTTATATATATATATATATATATCTATATAGATATATAGATGTAGATAGATAGATTAGTTGTAGCCAGCTAGTGATCATTGTTCCTGCTGCAGATACTCTTCAAGCATAGCATACCAATCATCATCATCTGTGATATTCGTAACCTTTTCGATAGCCTCTGATATTGGTGGACGCAGACCATTACTGTTAATTATTTCAACTTGATTTGGCAAATTTTCCATCCCATAACATTGCCCTCCAACATTGATATCATCGCACAGACTTATACTTGATGGTGGTATGAACATCTGTGAACAACTTTGATGGGATTCAGCTGCAAAGTTGTTGATTGTGTTGGTGGTTGCTAATTCACTGGCCATCTCTTCTACTTCCTCTTCCTCCGCTGCTTTCGGTTTCTTCTTCTTTATTTTACAAAGCACGTAGTTATTGCTCTCTTCATCGTCAGCCAATCTAAACTCGTGCATGCTCCAATCACTTTTCTTTCCCTTAATCCTGAACTTGAAAGTTTTCTTGAACCCTATTACAACATTCTTCTTCTTGCTATCGACAATCTCTTTTGCAGACGACTCGCCGTGCCACGTGCCCTTGCCGGCAGTCCTAGAAATCCTTTTCTTGCCTGCCCTCTTCAAACTTGTGAAACAATACCATATGCTTTTATCAGAATTATTAGCTCTGTCTTCAAAAATCTCCCATGGCGATCGTTTGCCGTATAGCTCGCATTCCGCAATAGGACAAGGTGAAAGTACGTGTCCTTTGGCCCTTTTTAAGAGGCAAAATTTAATTAATTCTTCTTCTGTAGGCTTAAAACGAACCCCCACTCCTAAATGAAATCTCGGTTCCATCTTACTTATTCTTAAACTAATTAACCGGCTTAATTACTTATTAGCTAGATGTACAAATGCTACCTTTATATAGTCGCTACATAAGGAAACCAAAATAAATAAGGAAACAATATTTATTTAGGGAATCCGTTATAGATAAGGAAAGTAAGCAAGAAATAATAATTGTCCAGAGATAAATAAACGTATTTGGATAAGTCCTAACCTTACACGATCTCTATTTATTTAGTGTCAAAATTTTTATTTTTTATTTTATTCTAAAAATGCCTTTATTCTTTAATCATATATTCCTGTACCCATCATTAAGAAACATTCGATGATGACTAGTTATTTGAAAACCACTTGATTAATTTCTTGCGACATTATGTATAAAATCAATTTAATAAGATGCTTAGTTCTTTTTATTATTGCTAAATAGTTGTCGGCATAACCATGATGCGGTTAGCCTAATCTCACCTCCAAAGCCGTTACCCTCTAATCAATTTCAATTTATTACATTTTTTTTTTTACAGCTTCAGATCAGTTTCCGACTTTGCGTTCTTTTTTTTTTTGAGAAAATTATGAAAATAACTGTGGTGTTAAAACATAAAATAAAACATTGATAATGGCATTGTTGTGGATCATTGAATTTAAATATTTTAATTGTCATTATATATTTAATTAAGTATATAAAAAACTAATTACTTAATAATTGATACGTAATAACCATTCCTCGATTTGTGTGTGTTATCCTTACACAAGGGCCATGCTAATGTTCTTTGTATCGTTCCAATTTTATCGGATGTGTCCGAAAAGATTGATAGTTAATAACCAGCCATTCATACAATTTCAAATAGGCTGGAGCTGTTTACCCTCTGGATCCTCCTATGTTACAATTGTGGTATCATATCACAGCTTTTTGTCCTTATATAATGTAACCGTTGGATTGAAAAGCAAACGATCAAATGCGGTAGGGGTAGCCACATACGTGTTAAGGCAAACCGAGGAAGTCAGTTAAAGAAAAGATAAATTTACCTGTAGCAAAACTCATGTTGAGTTAAAGACCTTTAGAACATGACGATTTAAAATGTAATCACAAAAACCAAAAGCCAAAATATTATTTTCTTAGAACATCCATCTCAAAACTGATCTCCCCATAATCAAAGATCCTTTGTTTAGCAGAAAAAAAAAACCGGCATTTTCACTTTCACTGCAACAGGCAGTGCCTTCACTCGAGAAAGAAATGAATATTTGTAAGAAAAACAAACACAGTGAGAAATAATAATTTATACAGTAGGTAATTTAAACAACAACTTAAACCAGCCACTGAAAATCACAAATGAAGAACAAAAAGCAAAACAGAAGAGAAAGGAAACCAAAAAAAAATGCACACCTTCCTTTGCGCACGCACGTGTAGAGAGACTTTCTATCTTTATAATTCTTACTCATACATGGTTAAATGTTTGTATATAAACACTATCCTTAGACTTCTTTTTCTCATGTGGAATAAGTCTCATTTCCTTTTAAATTTTCAACTTCTAGGGTGAACTTTGAGAAATAATTTCTCATTCACCCAAGCACCATTTTAAGAAGATAAGATTATACTTTTGAAGTATCAACGGAGTAGAATCCGAACCTCACAAGATTTTTTACTTTCATTAAGTGAGATCCACTCAAAATGTGCCTTCAAAATATACATGCTATTTTTTCAATAATATTTACGTCTAGATGCAGCATCAGATTATTTTAGTTGTGGAATGGGAGAGTGGAACAGCAATTTAGCATAATTTAGTTTACATAGTTTAGCTTTGATGAATCATTAAATTGTTAATTAAACCTCAAAAGGTGGAGCGGCTTGCTAGCCCAACGTAAAAATTTAGTTTATTTTCACTCTTGGGTGTGAAGTTTAGAATAACAATTTTCAAACTTATGATGATTATTGGACTGACAATTTAAAAGAGAGATATGTATTATTTTTCACTGGATTGTTTTTGTACTGTTTCTTTCCATGATTATGTTTAATTAAATATTGTCTGCATACAAGAGCACAATTTATCGCTATATTAAAAATCTGCTTCCATTTCTTTCCTTCTTTCTTTCTTTTTAATATGAATCATTCTATACAAACTTTGGAAATTTTGAAATCTCACACTGTCCAATAATATGCACAGATGTTAGTGATCATGTCATTAGCATTCACTCTAACAAATGATAATACTCGATGCATGCATCCTTCTTACTGGGGCAGGATTTGGCTGGGAAGAAGGACATGTCAAGTTTATGCACGGCGAATATCCGTCGAGATTGTACCCTTAAAACATCCTTATAGTTAAATATATTATATTTTTATCCTTAATTTTTTTATAATAATACCGTTGTAATAATATTTTTAACATTCATTAATTTATCTGTAAAAAAATAATTATC
The DNA here is from genome assembly GCA_029633175.1 of Citrus glauca. Taxonomy (NCBI): domain Eukaryota; kingdom Viridiplantae; phylum Streptophyta; class Magnoliopsida; order Sapindales; family Rutaceae; genus Citrus; species Citrus glauca. The sequence goes on from JAQOOD010000005.1 coordinate 22,754,154, forward strand.
ATATTAACTAATAATTATTTATTAACAAATTAACTAATAAATACTAATATAAAAGAATTAGCATTTTTCTGAATCCATACAACAATCTTGCTAATAGTTTATTTATAAATAATTAATATCAGCCAACTTCTAACAATGTTTAATATCCTTAAAATAATTTTACAATTAGTTATTTTATAAAAATTAATTTATCAAATAATCCTAAAAGTAAAATAATAACATAAAAATTTATGAAAAATTTTATGTTATTTTTAAGGCTAATTTGATAAATGATTCTTTTTATCTTTTCATTAATGTCCACAAAAAGACAAGAATATTGTTGCAAGTGTATTATTTAAAAGGAAAGAAAAAATAAGGGTATGATTATAACATATTGAACATCAATAGTATCTTGAGCCGTTTTTTTTTTAAATACAAGAACTAAACAAATACTTAAATAAAAAAATAGCGAATAAACGAGTATTACTTTTTTTTGTGGTATCAATAAAGTAACAAATATATATCTTAAAATTTTGATCAATTGTGTAAAATATTTGTATAAATAAACAGATATAAATTATTTAGAAATATTTTACTAATTAACAAACTAGTTATAAAAATTATTATAAATTAAAAGGAAAAAAAATACAGTTTATTGTTTACACTAATATTTCATTTGAAAGCATGGACATAGTGATAAACACTATTCATTGACATGGTTACCCACAAATCTATCAAACAAAGTTTTTGTAACTCTTAACTTGGCACTGTTATATTATGGTCACAACATGTAAATTTGTTTTCCTTTTTAATTTTTTTAAAATTTATTCCCTTTTTTTTTCCCTCCAATTTCATAAACTTTCAATAAGTTTATGTGACATAAAATTTTATAGCCTGACTAAAACTTATAACAAATAAGAGCACCTACAAATCAATGTCATTCACCATCAATGGTATTATTTGTTTTGAAAAGGAAGACCTAAATAGATAAGAAAAGTACGCAGAGTCGGTAACAATTAAATCAATGTTTGATTAAGAAGAAAGGAAATAACTAGGTTAACCGACCTATAACAACCGTATGTGTGTGTATCTATGAGAAATTTTCTAATTCAAGATTTTAAAATATGAAAAAATTTTAAAATCGCGTGGTTTTAAAATTTTATTTTATAATACTATTAAATTACACAATTTTAAAACTTTCTCAAACTTTTCCGCACTTTAATATTCTAGACAAAAAATACTACTAATATATATATTTATTATCACATTAATAATATTAAAAATTTTAGTGGTACAAATTTAGGGTCCTTTCAACTGAAATATCTCATTGACAAATGATAAGAGTTTGAGCTAAAATGATTTTATACAAATAAATATATATAAATTAAGAGCAATAATATAATCATAAATTTTTGTACAAATTGATGTGACATGATAAAATTGATTGAATTAAATATCACTTGACCCACATAATTTATTTTTATTATTTTATATTTTCATTCGACCAATAAATTAATAACACATCAATTTGTATAAAAATTTATTACTATATCATTTCTCATAAATTAATATAATATGAAACAATTAATTGTATAAAACCATTGTAAACTTACGTAGTTCAAAAAAAATAATTACTATCACTTTTCAGACAATCTTTATGTTACATCGGTTTAACTAAATTATTTATGACTATTTTTGTTGCTCATGGAATCTTCTCAATCGATTTATAAAATTGGCGGACTATGGATCCGACAATAACTAAACCATGGCTGTTGCAATTCACAAAATCCTATATGAAAAAAAGATATGGTTACACGGCAATTGCAGTAAGCCATGGTGAATCTACGTATAATCACCCACAAAAATGATAAAATAATATCCTTCAACAATAAACACTTAGAATTGACATTGAAGCTAAACATTAAAATTTAACATGAAAAACCAAGTTACACTGACCACTTTCTAGGTAGTGGTCAACCCACAAAGGAACCTATAGGCTCAACCGGATGTATGCCATATCACCTCATTCAATTGAACTTTCTTTCTTACCAAGACTTGAGACACACAAGGACACCTTTTCTATCAGCTCTTTGACGTAGCAGTAAGAGGGATAAATTATTTTTGACGGTGCTCCACGGGTTATTTAAGCCCAATGCCCCATCTTGATGCGTGCCATTGAGCTTATAAAATGCCCCCTTCTTTCGGAGCAATTGAAGTACCTCACAAGTATTTAAGCATACCACGACCCTCCACGCTGAGTTTTGTAGCTTGCAGCTGCTTCTTTCTAGGTGCCTTCAACTGCTGCAACTTCTTGTTCATCTGCAATTATCAATTAGCTTTTGGATTAGAAATTACATAGATGCTTAAAGAAAAAGAGCAAGAAAACAAATCTTATGCGTTGCTATAGACACGTTGAAAAATAAAGCGAATGCCATCAGTCCAATAATGTTAAAACTATGACATAAGTTAATATGCATCACTCAATCTCTAAATGCTCTAAATGTAAATCTATTGATTGTCACGAAGCTCAACTCATGTTTTTAGATTCCTTTTCAGGGGAAGAAAACGCAAGGTTGATAACAGACTGAAGCATAAAAAAAGCCAAGATGAAACGTACATAGAATCCCAATGACGTGAACAAAATAAGAGCAAAAGTTTTTCACTATCTTTAATAGTTCTAAAAGTTAGTAAGAGAAATTTTATCAAGCCTTTCAAGCATTTTTTTTCTTTTCCTGCCAGATATTCATGCACAGGAACAAAACAACTAAATTAAAATTGACAAATCAACTAACCTTCATCCGGCGCTGATCTTGCATAACTTGTTTAGCACGGGCTCTAACTTCTTCCGGATCAATTTTAGACTGGGGACGCACAACAAAATCCAATGGTGTTGCTTCTGGTCTTGATGCGTGCTGCCTAGAGGATGAATCTGACCTTGAAGCATGTTGCCCCGAAGAAGACTGACCAGACTTGCGCTCCCTGCATGTAAAAAATTACATGTAAAATGACATTGAGCTGCAGTATAATATTCTCAGAAATATTAAATCTATTGTCAAATCATACCGAGAAACAACGAGATCATCAAAATCCCCGTCTCTAGATTCCATTGCTGCAGCTTTACTTGCAGGCCTATTGAACAAAATAAAAGATGATGATAATGAGACAAAAGATAAAGTAAAACTAAAATGCAAGTCCATGTTGAACATGGCAGCAATCAGATAGCAGTCACAAACAGTACTTTTTGGCTGATGGCCTTCGAAAAGGAACCCTGTCATCCTCAACAGTTTTCATGTCCTCAAACCTTGTGCTCTTGTTAAAAATAGGCCGACTCTGCATTAATTATATTCAATGTACAAGAAAATATCAATATCAGCATTAAAGAAAAGTTTCATAGACATCTTTTCAGAATTGGTAATAATCTGTAAACACACAACTGAAAGAACTCACATAGAGGAGAAGGAAAATGAAAAATAAAAGGGGAAAACAGGATAGATGGGAGTTGAGGAAGAGCCTTTGCAGTACAAATCAAAATCTTGAGGACTAGGAATCCCAAAGGAAAAGATGCATTTAGAGTAGCAACAAATAGATCATGAAAGGGGAGGAAAAAAATGCATCTTCACTAGTAAGGAGTTTCATTCAACATTGAGGGGTAAAAATCCCCAATATATGCAATAAATCAAACCCCCATTACGCCACTCACACATCATTATCAGTCAAACAAAAAGCATGGCTATTTGAAACAAAAATGTAGAAGGAAGGCCAGAATGTAAAATTTAATAAATAGTGACCAAGAAACATAGCAGGAATCACATTACCCATTTATCGACTAGGTCCTTGGCAAGTTTTCTATTGGATGTGGTTTCCTCATCGGATTTTGATAAAAACATAATAACCTGCCCCCCAAAAAAAATATCAGTCAAAATTACTGCATCCAGTGACAATAAAAAAGCTTCAAGGCATGATGATTGCTAAGAAGGAATAGATAGTAAACCTTTCCAAGACCACTCTTCTTCAATTGTTCCCTCCTATCAAACTGCTCTAGATCGATTGGAAACTGCATAAGGGAAGCGATATTCAGCTTTACATAGATACAAGGCTTGTTCAGAGGGAATGAACATTATTACCAAGCTTAATGCGATAAACCCAGTTTCTACCTCAGTCAAAATCTTCAGAATAGCTGCACGAATGTTTATATTTGGCAAGCTCCCATCTGGAAGGGGTTCAAGCCAATTCTTTAATAAAGTTAGCACTCCATGGTCTAAAAATTCTTGCTGAAGCTGCTTCCTGTATCAAGCAAAAAGAAGATAAGAACTATGACTGATAGGTAAGGAAGAAAAGCTCGGACAAAACAAAGACAACAGGCAAGACACTTACTTTGAGAGAACGTCTGTAAGAAGAGACAGCTTCTTGAGTTTATTAATTGCAGGTTTACCCTGCCTATTAAGCTCAGCATCTTCTTCAGCGGTAACCTCGAGCTCAGCCATTACATTCTCAACCAGCAACGCAATTTCTGCGGGACTTTTCTCGTTCTTTTTCCTTTTTTTACCCATCTTAAAGAGCTCCTTAATTTCCTCATCCTCATCACCTTCCTCTGCCTGGAAAAAATAAGATCATTGACCATAAGGCCAAAACCATGTAAACCACATATTGTGCAATCAATGGATATATCCTAATCCCATAGGCAATATTTTTAGAAGCACACACACAGAATCTAGAGATGACATGAGGATCATTAATGGGGTATTTACCTGAGGAGCATCATGAGCAAAGCGAGGCTCAGAATCACTTCCATACCTGTCGCTAGGATCCACACCACTATCATCTATAAAGTTATCATCATCCAAAGTCCTAACGCCCTCTTGATCATCCTATTCAAGTGAGAATTCAAATCTAATAAGCAACACATATAAACAAAACTAAACCAATGAACAAACAAAAACCAATATTCGGAAACAAAAAAGCCTACCTCAGAATCACCAGTGGGAGCAACAGCATTCCACATTTCATTAAGCATCTTATCATTATCTCTGATACTTCCAGCCCTAGAGGATTTGAAGCCACTTGATTTCCCCCCACTAGAAGAGAACTTCTTATCACCGCTACTCTTAAGCCTCTTCTTAGTATTATGGTCTTTACCGCCTTCTTTCCCCCATTTCTTCCTCTTCCTCTCCTCGATCTCCCTCTCAAAATCATCCCCAATTATATTATCCTCCCCCTCATCATCATACTCATCCTCTCTCTCGTCTATCAAACTAGGCGTGCTACCGCTTTCCTTGGCACCCTTTTTCACCAGCCTCTTTCTGGGTTTCGATGATTTTTCATTATTGTTGTAAACCGGAGTTTGTGACCGCTCTCTAGCGGGAGAGACGCCGCCGTCGCCAACATCGTCGTCATCAAAATCGTCAAGGATGTTGTCGTTTTGATGCTCCGGTGATTGCTCCGGGTCCGATCTTATGTCATCGTAGTCCATCAAGGGCTCTCCATCCTCGTCGCGATACCTACATACACATTAGTTAACATTAATAATCATCATCGCAGCATATATCTCAGAATTCAGAAACCCTAATTTTTCTTTTCACGAAATTGAAATTAAACAATCGTAGATTGAAAAATTGAGTTCCCCCCCCCCCCCCAAAAAAAAACTAAAAATTTAGATGGAGAGAACTTACGGATCATCGTCATAAGCCATGGCGGAGATGAATTGGGTGAGTTACTGCTACCAATTGCTACCAATTGATCGATCTACAAAATCTAATCTATTATAAAACTATTTTTGTATATAAAAATATTAAATGTAAATAAAAAGAACACGAAGCCAAAGCAGCTGCGGAGAAGGGAAAATGGTCAGATGGGGCGTGAATGATGTATACCCTGCACCAAAGTGCCAAGTTGAAATTAACAATTATTTCATGGACTCCGAATGATAAAATTCTATTTTTATTTTTGACGTTTTGGCTTTACATTATTTAAAAAATTGATTAAGCATTTTGGAAAATTTTAATTGTATTTAATAATTAAGAATTTTCACCTTTCTAATATGGTAGTTGTTTATTTATTTATTTATTTATTTATTTATTTATTATTATTATTATTATTATTTTAACATTGAATAGCCTTTGAAATAATTATACTATGTCATATATTCTATTTGTAATGGGCAGGATTAAGTAAGAGACCTTAATTTTAGTTTGATTATTTTTTAATCTTAATTTGATCTTTTTTAAGTGATATTACAATCCGACTATATCTCATGTTACGTAAGACTATTACTGATATTATTGTCTATATTTTTATCCTCACTACTATCTAATAACATATATTTTACTCACATTTTTTAAAAGATAAGACCGCTTCCACTTAATTATATAATATAATTGAGGAAGAAATCTTAATTTGATCCTTAATTTAATTAAATTGAGCTCAAGTAGAAAAATATTCATTACGGTAAAAATTCTGAAATTAAAATAAAAAATAAGAATCATCTCTTGTATTTGATTCCTAAATTCTCTGAATTTTAGATGAGATAAAAAATTTTAATGATTGAAAAATAATTAAGATGAAATTCTATATTTATATTATCTAAAAGATATTTAAGATTAGTCACTTTGAAAAAAATTATTAATCAAACACACACTTGTACAGGAGATGCAAATTCAAGAAAAAGTCTTGGAAAGACCGTCCATTAACTAGTGGTGATAGGTTTTAAAATTAGTCAATTTAAATAAATTGATAAATTAAATATTTAAGGCCATTTAACTATGACTAATTTTATTAGTTAAGCACTAGGCTTCTATAATTTAAACCGAACTGACGTTGTGTACTAAAAATTCAATGAAAAAATTATTAAAATTTTAAGTTCCAATTTGATGGCCTATGCAAGTAGGTAAACGCTCGAAGACTCAAAAAAACAACTTGGTAGCATAGGCCATAGAGCCTTATTTCTGTTAAAACTAAATTTGGAGGACCCCAATGATATTGTCAAGTTGGTCGAAAAATTTGTGTCGGTTCAGAGCCTCCCAACTTTTAAACCCGTTAAAAACCTCTCTTTTCTTACAGCTGCCGCGCCAATACGCCATCTCTAAATTCTTCAACGGAATAAAAGCGCCGTTAAAAAATGTAAGGCTCTTTCGTTTTACCGGATGAAATTTTCCATTCGATATTAATCAATTATTTTCAATGATACTTTCTAATTTTTTTTTGTTCAATATCATTTGACGGGCCGTGATTTTAATTAAAAATTTTAATTTTTTAATTTCAGCAGTGAAAATGGTTTCTGGGTTGATAAATGCAAATCCTGTAGTGTATGAAAAGAAAGAACGGCGGGCTCGAAGTGCTTCGTCTTGTGTTAACGATGAGTATGCAGCTGAACAAATTGACCAACAAGAAGTATTTGATATCCTTCTTACTCTTATCACTTGAATTATTATTATTATTATTGTTGTTGTTGTTTTATTTTAGATTTTGCTTGATGTGGGTGGTGATGGTTTAAATTCATCATCTAATACTTTGATGGTTATATTTTCATCATCTTGGGCTTCATCATGTGCACTAAGGTTTACCATTTACAAAGGAATAGAAAATTTTTGGTACTGAGTTATATGATGTAAATTAAGTTTCTTTCCTTAACATTCTTACATCATGTTAGAGATATAAAAGATCCCGAGCATCCATACTCATTGGAAGAACTTAAAGTTATAACAGAGGATGCAATTGAAGTGGATGATGAGCGTAGCTATGTCAGGTGACAACAAAATCTCATGTTATCTTCTTCCTTGTTGCATGTCCGAGTGAGATTGAGAACTAAGTTTACTCAATTTAATTAATTTCTTTTTATGTAATTCAGGGTCACATTTACTCCTACAGTTGAGCACTGCAGTATGGCAACAGTTATAGGTCTGTGCTTGCGGGTGAAACTCATGAGGAGCTTGCCTCCTCGTTTTAAGGTAAGAAGGGTTTGACAACGTGTTGTCAATGCATAATAGAAAATTTCTTTGTGCCTGATCTTATTGGATATTGACTCCTGCGCTTACCTTCAAATTCACATTTGTATAAATCATGCAAAAGTAGTAATTCTAGTAAGACGTTTAACTGATTAAAACAATTCTTTATTTTCTATCAAAATTTAGTGCCAGTCAGCTGATCCTCTCTAAGGTTGATGTAGCTGTTCATAAATGTGAAATTGAAGTACTTGTGATACCTCCCAAGTTTTATACTTATGTAATCTGCTTTCATCATGTCAGTTCAATATTCTCACTTTTCATTATCTTATTGCAGACCAATAGCCGATTGTGTGTTTCAATTTGGGGTACCATAGTCTAGCGTGTCGGATAGATTTCTTGGTTTTTAGTACAATTTGGCTAAGTTCTTAATCTAGTTTTATGTCCAAAATAAGGTTAATCTCATTCCTGGGTAGGTTTTGAATTCTAGTTTGCTCTCTCAGCTTGTTCTCATTATATATCTGTCGAAGTAGTTATTATCCACATTTTATTTCTTGTGTAACCAACATTAACGAGCCCATTAGGCTATTTATGAAGAACTGTCCTTCAGATGGTGATGCATATCTTTCCTTCTCCATATTTTCTTGAAAAAAGAAAATTACACTCTTCTTACACTTTAGAGATTATATTAACTTGATACTTGTTGCGGGATCTAACCTTTGAATTTGATGGGATTATACAGTTTCTTATTCAGTATAGGTTTTCAATGTTAAGGGAAAACTTCTTGGTCAATTTTTTACGGTGAAATTTGGAGAGTTGAAGCCAAAAATTTTGAAAACGACATTTAACAGAAATTTTGTGGTATTTGACATACATACAAACCATACTGAGTAAATGAAAACTAGCACGAGTGTTAATTTTGGATTGCAACTGACTTGAACCTTCTTGAGTTTACTTTGTGGGTCCATGATTGCTTGTGTTATCTCATTAAAGACTACCTAATCCACTTTCTAGTAATTTTAAAGCAAAAGTGAAAAGAAATTGTTGTCCACGGACCTCTTCTCTCTTTTCTTTTCATGATTTGTGTTTTTATTTTTGTATCAAGGGCATTGTTTGGGCACAAACATGGCACCTCTTGGAATATGTGGACCGTTAACTAACAATTATAATTTCTTAATTGTTGGTTTGTGTAACAAAATTATTACTTACCTCTTGGAAGTTGTGGACCATTAACTAACAATTATAATTTCTTAGTTGTTGGTTCGTATAACAATATTATTACTTACTGTATGTATAACCATTGTAGTTTACTTGTGCATCAACCATTGGTAAGGATGGCATGTTACAGTTTATATGATGTCAGCCATATTGATTAATTTTTGAATGCTTTCGTGGTATGATTTATAAGCATCTTTGATGTATAACCATTATTAATCTCCATCTTACAAGCATCTTTGATGGTTTTGCACAGTTCTAGCTTTTGATATTTGAAAGGTATGTGGACTCCTAACGTTTCAAGGTTATTGTGTATAGGTGGATATAATGGTGGCACCTGGAACTCATGCAACTGAAGCTGCTGGTAAACATACTCTCCCTCTTCATTATGTACTAGTGTGTATATTTTATTCAGAGTCGTTCCTCAAAGGTTTGTTGCTTTTGTCGGTGTATTAAAGCTTCTTGTTGCCATTACCTCGTACCGTGATCATGTTCTCCTTCTGTAGTAATATCTTGCCTACAGTTATGTAGCTAATTTATTTCACACGAGTAGATGGAGTTACCCTATGAAGAATCTTCGTTGCATTTACTCTTTCTTTCAATGCAGTTAATAAACAACTGAACGATAAAGAACGGGTAGCTGCAGCACTGGAAAATCCAAACCTGGTGGATATGGTTGATGAGTGTTTGGCTCCAACGTTTGATTGAACATACTTTCACTGTTGCAGTTAGAGGCATTTTGTCAGCCTTGGACTAGCATCTGGTTGTTGTCACCATTGTACAATTTTCTTTCTTGAATTTACGCAGCATGCCGTTATTTCTGTCTTACTCTGTATAATTTAATCTAGATAAGGAATATAGCAAGGAAAATAATTATGTGCACTGTTTTGGAAATACTATATTCTCAATCTAGATTGAATGATCTGAAGTTGATTGCAAGTGATCCATGTATACAGAATAATTATAGCAGGCATACAAAACGGAAATATACACCTGTGAATAAATGAAGTTTGATCTTTGCCTACTGTATGGTTTTGAGTTTGATCAAAGGATTAATTTTCTTTTTCTCTTGCTTTTGTGTTTTTCTTCAAATTTGGAATTGTTTCACTTGGGTCAAAGTAATTAGCATGAACCCATAAGATTTCGCTTGTCGTTAACATTGCCAACGAAGCTCTAACAAAAGTCAATCATCTCTTGGCTAAAGAGCAAAATCAAGCCAACAAAAATAGTTGTAAAAATTTCAGTTCTTGAATTCTTGATTTGATTTTAATCTAATGACAATTATTCATCTCTAGCACGCCACCCATACCACCATAGTACTTGATTTGAAACCATTGTTTGTTATGATTAGATTAATGATCAAGAATAACAAGTTAGGGGAATTATATGAGCATTTACGTTGGTGAATGACAAATTGAACGAGGTGATTTCAAGACGAGGAATATATATATATATATATTCATAAAAAGTTTTTCTTATTTTTCACGTTGATACATAAGAGATGTTTATTTTTTAACTTAATGATTTAAAGTGATTTAACTTAATTAATTAAATTAATTAGAAGTGTTTGTTTTTATAATTTAATAGGACTTTTTAAATAATTTTGACTTAATAAAATAAACTAATTTTTTTTGATTTTTTACTTAATAGAGAAACTTAAATTAAGTCAATTATTTGTTAATGTCAAAAATATCCATACTTTATAATTTATTTTTCATATCTATCCCAAAACTCACCCATAGACATTTACCCTACATAATAATCTCATCATTAGTTTTACTTATAAACGTTAAAATATTATGGTATTTAATATATTATTTATTTGACATTCAAATTTAATAAGGATACAAATATAAAAATACATATTTTTAGCTTTTTAAGTTGAAAAAAAAAACTTAATACTTATTTCTAAGATTCAAACGAAAAAACAAACATATTATTCAGATTCAAACATTTAGATCTATTCAGAATTTAAACTATTTCAAATCTATTCAGATCTCAGATCAAAAAACAAACGCCACCATAATCTACTTAAACTTATTGGCATGCCACAAGCCAACTCAAGAATGGTTTGAACCAACGAACTCAAGGCACAGTCGCTTATACATGATCTTGTAAAACAAAATCCTTCTTCCAACAAAACTAATTAAATGAAAATATTTCATTAGTAACAGGAAGCCAAAAAGGAAAAGAAGAAGAAGTTTGACTAATCATGACCAATTGGCCACTATAACTGAGGAAAATTTCAAATAAAATTAACAATATCACATTAACAAAGGCAGCGAGATGTGATCCAACAAGTTCAGTTAAGTCATTTTGAAATTTTATCCAGTAATGCACATTACACAGAGAATTTCACGCCTTCATCATCAGCTGATGTCCCTTTAAATATTGCAACCTTCCTTTGTGTTCAAGTAGTTTCAACGCTCGCATTAAAATTGTGCGGTCCATCCCATGAAGCTCTGAGGTACAAAGAGAGAAAAAGAGTGCTTCAATCAATATGCATAAAACAATATGGATGCAGAGTAAGTAATATCCTGATTCTGTTCAGATTGTGTGTACCTAAGAAAAGGAGAGATCAAATCTAAAGCTGGAAAGAATATTAACAGAAATATCATGATATCTAGTAAGTTTACCTGTCCCTCGAGATTCAATCCCTAAACGTATTTCCTCCACAGTCATAACACTATCCTCCAACCCATTGTCTTTTACCTGACCATGTAATAATATAAGAAATAAGCATACTGCTAATCCGCAAACTTAATCAAAATAGAGTTGCATTAAACTTACAAAGCGTAAAATAATGTCAGCCCAATCTTGAATCCGGTGCCAAAGGATAAGGCATTTCCTATGTCCTTTATCCAACCACTCTGCCCGACCTGTTTGGTCATAATGGCATTTAATAACTACCTACTAAATAAATAGAATTGATAACACCATTTTAGATCACCATAATCTCAAAAGAAAAGGAAATGAAAGAATACAGGAACCAACCTTCTGATGCTAAAGCAGACAGGAACGTTTCTCTAGCTTCATTATTAAGAGATCCTGCATGAAACAATCATAACGATAATTTGATTAGAGACGGTAATTTGGATGCAGCAGAGTAATAGGGTAGTGACGCTATTGAGTTAATAACTCAAAAAATCAATGCTTTTGTGAATTACCAAGAAAAATTTAATTTCAGTAATAACTCATGAACCTTCATGGTCCAGAAAAAGGGGCAACCAAACCTTTTGTTGTAGTATATTGGCCAAACAATCAGGCAGAAAGGAGGGCAAGGATCTAATCAGCCATTATGGCAAATAGCATGTCACCCTCAATATACACAGCCACAGAAATAGCTTGACTGCCCAGAACCTTCACAGTATCACTTCAGAAGTTTGATTATAAGAGAATTAAGCTTGCTGACTTTCAGATGCAGCAGTAATTTAAGAATTTTCCTTCTATTATACACCATAAATCACTTTACAAATAGACGGTAATGATTATTATCAGTAGAAAATAAAAGTGATAAAGAAACCTTAGTATGCAGGCATTGGCCAATGACAAAATTGTTATATCCCATGCATCTTAAAATTAGAAACATAATCAGTTACTTAACATCAAAAACTTCATTAAGGAGCCCTGAAGATGAATTAACTCTTTATGGTGTCCTGATGCAGATTAAACTTTTAGGCCATAGACCCTATGTAGGTCTTTATGTGCATTATCCAGCTAAAGCCTGACATATCTTTCAGCTTCGCAAACTACTAAAGGTTAAACTAATCAGCAAGATCATCAAGTATCAAATTTCAGTTAAGGACACGTACATATGCAGTTGAGCCTAAGGGTTAAACTAATAAACAAGCTCATCAAGCATCAAGTTTCAGTTAAGGACCCATACAAAATGAAGTTGAGCCTAATGAGAAGTAGATAAAATTTGTGGAAATGGTCAATTCATCAGCACAAAACATAACTGCTTCATCTGTAAACAGAATTCTAACAAAGCTTCCAAAAATGGATAATTACTCTGCACATAAAACTCCTGCAATTCGTAATGAGAAGGGGCAAGAGAAAACAGTATGAAAACTAAAAAAGGGACCAGTGAATCGGATAGAATCATAGAAAAAGAACTGTATCCACTATCTGAAAAAGATCAATCTATCATAAATCTCTATTGTGTATGAAATTTATGATTTCCACTAACACAAGTTCAACTGCCTCGAATTGCAATTTAAGGTAAGAAAGAATTCCCCATTGGTAACAAATAGTTAACCATTAAGCAGGGCAGAGGAAACACTACATAAAAGAAGAAGATGAAAGACTATCTTTCTACTCGTGCAAGAACGGACTAACAGGGTAGTCAGCTAACCCACCAATCTTCATAATCAAACACCGTTACTATATCAGGTCTATCACATTATGAAAGACCTATCACTAGAAGCCACATGAAAACCAAATTAGACATGCAAAGACACCAAACCCCTAAAACTAGAATCTTCGCAGTATGGCGAGAAATGGGTTACTTCTAAAATATAAGAACAATTCACTCTAACCATGTAAGCGTATTGAAATGCAGGAGAATATTTTGTTGCCAATGCAGGGCAGGTATTTGTTTCCCCAAAAACGAAGTGACATGCTATGATCTTATTCTACTTACAATGCCCCAAAACAGTCTTATTAACACGTATAGCGAACATGGATTAAGAGAATGAATAAAAAATGTCAATAGGGTGGTCTTAACTTACGTTCAATCACTGGATTTGAGAAGAGAGGAAATTCTTCTTCAAGTAGAATCACAAATACTTTTTGGGTCCTACAGTAATCAAGAATAAGTTCCTTCCAAAGCTGTATCTGCTTTTCTCGAGTGTCCCTAACCGGCTGCAGTCTAAATGACAATTCAATAAAAATATATACAAAAAAATTAAATAAAATTAAAAAGTAAAAGCACAAATAGAAAAAGAGAGAGCGCGCGCCCGAGAGAGAGAGAGAGAGAGAGAAATAGAGAGAATACGTGAAGTATGGAGGGTAATTGAAGAATGCGGGGAGCTTAAAATCTCCCAATTTCTGCATCATGTCACAGGTCTTGCCGCACGCCACCTGATTGACCGCCGGCGATTTGGCGAAGGTAAAAATAACGGAGAATATTTTATTCTTTTATATTTGTCAGATTAATTTTTGGAATATAAAAATTGTTTAAGAAAAGACGATTTTGTCCTGAAAAGATTACAATCCATCACAAAAAGTTAGAGACTCAACTGTCAGTCCAGTAAATTGTTCCGTAAGAAATGTTTTGGGTGGACAAAAAAGTCCAGGCCCAGCCGGATCAGGGCCGCCGCTTTGGCCTCAGCCCTCCACACGAGGGGTTTAACAAAAGCTTAAAAAAAAAAAGAATTGGACTATTGACACCCTATGATCTCCTCATAAAATCCCCTTTTTAGATTTATTTTTCTAAGTTCTTAAATTTCATTCAATTTTTTTATTTTTAAAACTCAAAGTATTATTGTACTATTTTTTAATTATTTTTAATTTTATTATTACCTTACACACAAATTAAAAAGTTATATGGGTGATAAGCTTTTTAATGTTAATTGTTGGCTGAAATAACACATATTTCAAATTATAATTTCAAAGTAATTTTAAGTATAAAAATATTTAATTAATAAAAAATCAAAAGAGAACAATAGATTATTTAACAAGATTTCTGAAACTCTAGCCCCCTTTTCTTGATGATTTCACGAGAACTGAAAATCTCTATAGTTTCCAAGGAACCGTGGCAGATTGGGAGGCAATTCAGAGGACTCGATTTAAAAGATGACAAAGATCTTTATTTTTTTACTCGCTTGAAGAAGAACAATGTTAATGGTTCCAAGATTGGTTATAGAGTCGGTACTGGTACGTGGCAAGGAAAAGATGCCGGTAAGGTGGTTGTGTCCTGCAACTCTAGAAAGAAAATTGGTTCGAAGAAAAGGTTTCAATAAGAGAAGGACAAGTCTCCACACAATGGTTGTTGGATTATGCATGAATACTCTCTGAATCCTTTACTATTGTCGTAAAACGTTCGATCCCCTGACTTTTTTCTTTATCGAATTAGAAAGAATGGTGAGCCAACAGTAGCCAGGCAGAAAGATTCAAGGAAAAAGAGAAAGTCGGGCATAAATTTATACAATTTATTTTAATTAAATAGGAAGTAATGTAAATTTTTTTTGAAAAGAATTGATTATGAATTAAGTAATTTGTTGGAAAAAAAATCTATATGTGTTTAATTTTTAATTTTCCTTAATTATAATTTTATTTAAAGTGGAGTCTTATAAGAATAATGTAGGGGTGCCAATAGCTCCACTAAAAAAAATAGCAAAACTTAACCCTTTATTTTTTAAAAAATAAATTTATTAATTGAAATAGTAAATTTACATTTTAAAAAATAAAAAATTTTAAATTCATAATTCATAAATTAATAATAATTTAAAAAATCTAAAATTATAATATTAAATCCTCTCTTAACTGTTAATTAAGAAAGTGCTTAAATTAGAGAATATAATATTTTAAAAATTAAATATTTAACCTTTTATTTTCTTTATTTATTACCTTATTTTAAAATATTTATTTTTAATTCATTATTTAATATAACAATTTATTAATTATTAACTCATTTTAAGTTCATAACAATTAAAAATATTTAAAAGTTAAGTGAAAGCTCAAGCCCAACCAATACCTATAATGGACATGACCATTATACTTCCCCTAAAATGAGCTTGGGCATGAGCTTAGAAAAGTCCAGCATGAGGCCGCATTTTGCTGTCGCTAGAATCCGACTTCAGTACTTTGAAGGGTATCATTCTTACAAATAACAGATAAAAATCAACAAAATATGATCATTTAATTGTTCCTAACTCATAATAATGTATTCGCACCATTGAATAAAATCTATTTCATAAATTAGGATGTCTAAACTGGCACTTTTGTTGACTGTATTTTTCAAACTGGTACTCAGATCTATAGGAAAAAAAATATATTAAATTTATAGTTTTATGGGACGAACTTACACAACAATTTTCGTTTAGATATTAATTTAAAACAGTATTATACATCCTAAATTTTTTATTCTAAAAATTTAATTTAAATGATGTGGCATTATCAATTAATTGGTGAAATAATACAATTAATTTACTTGAATCTTATAAAAAAATTATCAACCACTCAATTAATGATACGTCATTTAGAATAAAAAAAATTAGGATGTCCATCAGTACTCTATTAAATTTAGACTGCATTATTTTAAAATTGATTTAAGTGATTTTAATAAATTTCTTACATCAATTTTATCATCTCGAACCTTTTACACATTACATATTTATTATTTAGTTTATAAACTATTGTTTTTGAAGTTTAGCTCGTACTTGACAAACAAGAGTAGCTAGGGAATTTACAGTCAAAATACGACAGCATTATAAATTACATTGCATGATTTGTGGAAATACTTTATAGTTGGCTTTGGCTGAATGCAGCAACTTCAACAGCGAAGCTTGCATCTTTGGATACGATATAAAGCGTGGCATCTTTCCCATATGGACCCATCAATGTCATAGAGACGGAAAGAAATATGCAACTAATTAAAATAAATAAATGAAGGACATCTAATTGCTAATTCGACAATAATTTTTTATAACAAAAAATGAAAGCGTATTCTTAAAATATAAAAATTTGGTAAAAATATATCTTTCTCGTACGTGAAATGATATAAATTTGGTTGACAATTCTGGTTCACGTGATGTGTTAAATTTTGATTCATGCATATGTGTAATACATACATACATATATATATATATATATATATATATATATATATATATTTAGTTGAATTGATTGATACTACTTTTATTAATAATTTTATGCTTTGATATTTATCTTAAATTTAATTTGATACTTTGAAAGTTACGCGGACTTCTTTTTAAGCTGTTTTATTTAATATTTAAATTCGAATTCTAGAACTTATTGATTAATTTGTTCTAAACAAGTTTAATAGCAATAATTCAATCACCATTGTGATGGGCCGGTCAATTATTTTTCTAACACATATATTACAACTAGATTAATATCGGTATTATATCTAATGACTGCTAGTATTTATTTTAAAATAATTATTAAAATTAATTTACATTAATTTTATAAAATATTATTTAAATATTTATTTTCACTAATATTAAAAGAACGTTTATCGTTGAAAAAAATTGTCCCCGCGTAATTATTTTATAATTAAGAGGGGATTGAGTCCACATTCAATATGGGGACTCGAAGTGGTGCTCAACGCTGTAAGTTGAACAAGAATGGAAGACTAAGTGTCCTGTCTTCGGTATAAATTAAGCTAGCGAATCTGCTGCATATCCTCCACAAAGTAATAACACTGACACTTTATATTTACTAATTAATTAATTCTCATTTTTACAAAAGCAAATGAAATTGAATTGATCGATCTTTAATTGATTCCACTTTTGATTTAATTTCTTCGCACTGCAACCACAGCAATAGCAACATCAATGGCCGTGTAAGTTTGATCATCCATTATTTCGTTTCGAATTCTGCTCTGATTGTTTTTCTTTTATTATGATTTTTTTCTAATTATGAGTAAGTTAATATTATTATTATTATTTTGGGTTTTGCTGCAGAGTTGCTTCAGCTCCTGGGAAGGTGTTGATAACAGGGGGTTATCTTATATTAGAGAGACCCAATGCTGGGATTGTGTTGAGCACTAATGCTCGATTTTACGCCATTGTGAAGCCTCTTTATGAACAAGTCAGGCCAGACAGCTGGGCATGGGTTCGTTAGTTTATTTATTTATTGATTCGTTCACTTAAAACGATTATTTGTATATGTGATTTGTGATTTTACTAAGTACTCTGTTTTATTAGGGATGGACTGATGTTAAGTTAACATCACCTCAATTGTTGAGGGAAAGCATGTACAAATTGTCATTGAAGAATTTAACTCTTCAGGCTGTATCTTTGAGGCAAGATTTCGTTTAGTTTCTGAAAGATTTGATGGGGATGCATGCGCTTATGATGATTAATGTCAGTAGACTTCTATTTTTCCAGCGAATCGCGGAACCCTTTTGTTGAGTATGCAGTCCAATATGCTGTGGCAGCTGCGTATGCGATATTTGATAAGAATAAAAAGGATGCGTTGCACAAGCTACTCTTGCAGGGTAATGTTTTATGCTTTGGGTGCTGCTGTTTCTGTCACGTGTACAGATCAACCAAACACTCAAATTCTTAGAATCTAATCTTTTGACTATATTACTTTTGCAGGTCTTGATATCACAATCTTGGGTTGCAATGACTTCTACTCATATCGGAATCAGGTATTTACCCTAGTGCTCGACTACTGCTATTACTTTTCAAAAACAATAATGCAGGTGCAATATTCTTTTTTATTTTTTTCTCTATATATAATGAATCTTTAGAATGTCTTAAGTATAAGTTGCTTCTATCACTTTGAGTGTCCTTGTATACAAACTTCATTCAATCTTTGAATTTAAACCATTTTTCACAGATTGAAGCACGTGGGCTTCCTTTGACATCAGAAGCATTGGCTGCCCTTCCACCCTTTGCATCAATAACACTCAATGCAGACGAATCAAATGGAGGAAATTGCAAGCCTGAAGTTGCAAAAACTGGATTGGGTTCATCTGCAGCAATGACAACTGCTGTGGTTGTTGCATTACTTCATTACCTTGGGGTTGTCAATCTTTCCTCTTCCATTGATCAACAGCACAATGGAGATCTTGACATGGTACATATGATCGCCCAAAGTGCTCATTGTATTGCACAAGGGAAAATTGGCAGTGGGTTTGATGTCAGTTCTGCAGTTTATGGAAGTCAGCGTTATGTTCGGTTTTCACCGGAAGTGCTTTCCTCTGCTCAGGTCTCTGTCTACCTCTATCGTGTGTATTGTCAAGCAGATTATCTGTGCTAACAAGTTTCTTTTGAACAGAAGGATGACAGCAATATTAAAGTTTAGTGGTAGTTGGTTTATATGTTACTCAATGACCTTGTAGATAGCCTGCCTGTCGATTACCTTCCTTGCTTTGTGTAATCTAATTTTGGATTCCGTCTTGAGTTGGTAAGTAACAATATTTTGATGACCTCTTGAGATGAGGAGGAATACTGAATGAGTGGATTAATTTAAGATTCTCACTCTCATCCTTGAGCTGTTACAAATTGAAGTAACACTTTGGATTACTGAATGATGAAGAAAATTTTAAGTTTTACAAATGGAAAAGTCAAATGTTGTCTGGCATTACTAGAGTGAAAGTCAATGGTATATAGCTGTGGTTGCAACACTCTTGCAACACTCCATGCAACAAAGATTTTCTTGCTTTGACATGGTTTTTTCTTTGTAACTTTTAAATGAGGAAGAGTTATTGATAGTTCAGAAATCTTAAAAACTACCATTTGGTGTGCCACAAACAAGTCACTTGGCCTACATCTTGTCCTTAACTTTAAGAAAGTAGTTAACTGTTGAAGATACTATCACAAGAAGGAAAAGGGGTCTTTGATCTTTGTAAAAGTTGTGTAGAGGGTGTTACCCAGGTTATTTAGTTTTTATAAATTAGTTTTCTCATTACTCTCTTGGCCAAGAATAATTTGGTGGATATTAGGTTTTCATGAGTGAGTTTTGCTGCAGGTTTCTCAGCATTAAATTTTGTTATTTTTAAGCAAGTTTTAGATGAAGATTGATGTATAATATTAGTTTAGCATCTTTGACCTTTGAGTGGATGTAGAAATAGAGTTATATTTAGACACAGCAAAGATTTGATAATAGTTCTTTCAGAAATTTTCTTTTGATAATTTTTCCTTAATAATTTTCAGGTTGCTGTGAAAGGAACACCATTACAAGAAGTCATTACTGGCATCCTAAAAGGGAAATGGGATCATGAGAGGGCTAAGTTTTCCTTGCCACCTTTGATGACTCTTGTAAGCAAGTTGAAACCATTTAATTTGCTTGTTACTGTATATTTGTCTGGATGCATGTCAGTAATACAGTGCAATATGGATCTAAAAGTACACAAGGAATTTGATTTGTGTGAGTTTAGAATTGTCATGGTTTCTAGAAAAGTCATTTCTAGTTGTACTGTTGCCTGTGGGGATAATAGTTTTGGAGTAAAGCAAACTGATCATCCATGGAACTTAGCTTTTAGATGTGTTTGGGTTTTAAAATCAGTTCAAATGCATTCTGCAATTATACAGTTGGTATACACCTCCATGCGCATTCTCGCACAGAGACCTACTTAAATTATGTATAAAGTCTCTTTCTCAATACAATTTTCAGTGAACATTGGCGTAAGCCTAGGATAACACAGTTCACAATTGCTTATAAATTACATTTTTAAAATGCATCCCAAACAGTGTCTTTTTCTGATCATCTTTTTGCAATGAAGAATTTTATGTACAGATCCTTTTGTTAATAAGTTGCTTTCTATGTGTAAAACTTGTCTTGGCCTCTCAATTTTCTTCTATCAATATTTTAACTTCACATAATTACATGTACTATGTTTTTGTTCTCTCTTTCCATACCACTAGTCATTGGACCCTTCCAAACCCTATCTTGTATCCTGTATCAATTTACTCAGATTGCTAGTATGAAATCTTTTATGAAATCTTTTCAGACAACCATATTTGGCTTGTATTTGAGTTGTATTTCTACAGCTTAATGCAACATGAATATTTCCAGCTACTTGATGTTCAAGGATTTCTAGGATAGGGTGGATTTTGCTACTGCTTAATCAGCTATTGTTTTTCGAAACTTAATTAATCTGTTTAGAGAACAAAACTCTGAATAATTTGGAACTTCTTTTTCCTGCATGTTATGTTATCATTGCACCACTTCTCTTTTGCCTTATGTTCATCCAACCACCACAAAATTCTAACATGTTCTTTGCACCACATTTCTTTTTAAATTTGTATCAATTAGCCACTTTTGTACTAACACCATTAAATAAATTAAACGAAATGACAATTTTACCCCTAAATAAATTAAAATACCATTTTTATTTTATAAAAACTTTGAAAATAAAAAATTATAACTATAAAATACCTCTAAATTTAATAAAAATAAATCCCAAAATTAGAACTTTTATTTTTAATAAAAAATTATAATTATAAAATTTTGGAATTTTATAAAAATCCCTAAATTATTAAAATTTTGGGATTTATTTTTTTAATAAATAAATTCAGTTATTTTAGTAAAATTTTACAAATTTAAAATTTTTAATAAATAGATTCAGTTATTTTTAATAAAATATTGCAAAATTATAATTTTTAATAAAACTAATTATTAAAATTTTGCAAAATCTAAATTTAATGAGCACCTCTATTTGGGATTTATTTTTTATTAAATTTAGGGGTATTTTTATAATTATAATTTTTTTATTTTTCAAAGCTTTTATAAAATTAAATGATCTTTTAATTTATTTAGAGGTAAAATTGTCATTTTATTTAAATTATTTAACGATGTTAATGTAAAAGTAGCTAATTAATACAAATTTAAAAAGAAAAGTGGTGCAAAGAATGTGTTAGAATTTTACGGTGGTTGGATGAACATAAGGCAAAAGAGAGGTGGTGCAGTGATAATTTCCCTTTTACTTATTATAATGTGTAGGATGGCAATAGTGTAGTGTGATTTCTTCATGTATCCTGGGCATGTGAAGTGCCTTTAAGGCAGTTAAGAATCCGGTATATTTAGTTGGAAGTGTAAACTGGAAAACCATTTGACTAATGTTTAGAAATGCTAGAGACTGAGTTTTAACCTGTGCTATTGAATTGAAGGATGCCTTCCTCTTTTCTTATGAAGGATGATACACTTTTGCACAGTTTCTTGATTTTCAGAACAACAGGAAGCACTGCATGCTCACAGTGAATATCTTATCTCTCACAGTTATTAGGGGAACCAGGAACTGGTGGATCATCCACGCCTTCAATGGTAGGTGCAGTGAAAAAATGGCAAAAATCTGACCCCCAGAAATCCCAGGAAACACGGAAAAAGTTGTCGGAGTCCAATTCAGCACTTGAAACCCAACTAAATATGTTAAGCAAATTAGCAGAAGAACATTGGAATGCATATAAACATGTGATAGAGAGCTGCAGCAAGCTTAAGTCAGAGAAGGTACTTCTTAACTTGTTTTCCTAGACTTCTCAAGAAATTCATATTTACGAATACAGCTGCCTAGTGATTTTTGGACAATGTGCTCTTCGTCTCTTTTATTTTTTATTTTGCTCCATTCCATCCTTTCAACATTTAATATTCCCAGCCAGTTAAGATGTCTAATTTGAAGCATAAACTTGTTTTTAACTTCTCAAATAAAGGGAAAAAATTACGATACGCATAAAGCTAAGGGACAAATACCCTTAGGGTGAATGGTATGGTCCTGTTTTGTTCATTACTGTGAAAGGGAAAGGGTTTAGAAGAGCTCTTGAGGGAGGGAAGCACATAGATGAATCAAATTTAATTGGGTTTGTCACATTTTCCTATTTCAAGCTTTGTGGTTATTTTCAGTTTTATAAAAAATTAGATTTTAGTTTGCTTTTCTTCTCTTCTTGGTATCCTTTTCTGTTTGTGTTCCTTTTCAATCTTCCTTTTTTTAATCATTTACTACTTATCAGAAAGAAAAGTTAATATTTCTAATGGCTATGATTTCAGAAATTTATAAGTTTTAGGCAACCAACTCAGTGACGTGAATCACAGAATAACAGGATTTTGTAGGAACATTGAAGTTAAAATGTGCTGAATTTTTTTTTATGTTTTTGGTTCCCTCTCTCTTTTAAGAAATTTTTATGCTGGTTCTTTTAAGGGTATTGACAGATGCATCTTAAAAATAAGGCAACCTAAACGGCTGATATGATGATTACTATGAATTTATAACATTTTTACTCTAATAAGTGAAAAATGAATGAGCATTCAGATTTTACTATGGCCCCCTGCTGGGTTCTCTTTTGAAGGCCTGAATTATATTGGCTGGATGGTATCTTTAATTAGTTATTTAGAGTATCTTCTTGGGCTTTGCTTATGTTGAAGCTAAATTTTTCCGACTAGCAAATTGTAACCCATTAAGCAAGATTTGTACTCTTGTGGCAACACTATACTGTGTCTTAAAGTAATACCTATTAGTTTAATTTTCTGGGACAATAGATGTTTTAACATTGTATTTGAGCCCATTTGACTGAGAACTCTTGTGATTGAATCATTACAAACTCATCATTCTATTCATTTTATTGGAAAAGCTTCTTGAATCCTGCCTTGTATGTGACTGAGTGTTAAGAGTTAAAATATCATTCTTGGGATTTTATTTATAATTTTATGCTGGGTTAATGGGTAAATTTCAAGTTCTTAAAAATGGATGATTGTTATGCACAATGTAAAAATTCCATGTTTGTTTCATTAGCAATTGCAGCTTGAGCTTCAATTTCAGCTGTGAACTTCTGAAGTAGGTGCAGCATGTTTACTTGTGGTGAACGGTGAGGAAATGTTTTTGAGAGAAACTTGATTTATTTATGCAATTAAAACCTTCCTAAGTTGTGACATATGCATTTATCTTATCTCAATGCATTTTGTCATATTGATGTTTGGATCATTTCACACATTGCATTAACAGTGGATGGAGCAAGCCGCTGAACCAACCCAGGAAGCTGTTGTTAAATCATTATTAGGAGCAAGAGATGCTATGCTTGGGATCAGATATCATATGCGTCTTATGGGGGAAGCTGCTGGAGTTCCGGTAGGTTATTTTACTTGATATTCTTTTCAGTGTAAGTAGTCTTGGTTGATGAACTCATCTTTTAGCTGCATACCCGTCAAGTTTTGGGTACCAAAATAGGATGCATCTACATCCTGGCATATAACATGGGTAACAGTGTAAGAACTGAAATTGCTTCTGCAAGAGTTGAGGCTAAATGCTTTGATTTCAGAAATTATGGACTCAATTTCTTATGTCAGTCAAAGAAGAAGGAAAATAGATATCAAGAAATCAAGACGTGAAATTTGTATTCATGTCTGTATTAAATCTTACAGGCATTACATCTTTTCTCCACCTATATCCATGGAGTCTGAGATAATGCTTTTAAATTACTTTTCTGATTTGGAATGCATTGATGGAATTAGTTTTAAAAAAATTATGAAAATTGTTTTTTTTTTTAAAATAACAAGAAGCCAAAATGCAGAAGAAATTACTGCTATGAGTAGTAATTTTCATCTTTGAAGATGACCTTTTCAGGTAATTGACACTTGTATTATGAAATGTCAAAGAGATGAAGAAAAGCTTCATCTTCCAGTTAGAAAAAGTTAATAAGAATTCGCTGTACCATAATAATCTCTTTGACCTTCCGATTTGCAGATTGAACCTGAATCACAAACTCAACTTCTGAATGCTACAATAGACATGGAAGGAGTTTTGTTGGCTGGAGTTCCTGGAGCTGGTGGATTTGATGCAGTTTTTGCTGTTACATTAGGAGATTCTGGCAGCAATGTGACCAAAGCATGGAGTTCAGTCAATGTTCTTGCCTTGTTAGTCAGAGAAGATCCCCATGGTGTTTCTTTAGAAAGTTGTGATCCACGGACCACTGAAATTACATCAGCTGTTTCTGCAGTTCACATAGAGTAAAAGATACATTATTCAATTGTATTTTAATAAATTGTAAGTTGCCTAATAAGATTTTATGGAAAATTTGATCTACTGAAGGAATTACGTTCCAATTTTACAATTTTAGATTTTAGGGATTGATTCATCGGGTAAAAGTTTAAGAGAAAGACCCTTTGTTCACCAGTTAAATTAGGTTTTATAGCTGTTGTACCTTGAAAACTGTACATTGTGTACAATACACAATTACTCTTTTCACAATCAATTTGAGTTATATTTCGCTTAAGCTTTATGGACATTTAACACAAACTGAAACTGGGATGTGCACTGGGGGATCCTATTGTTTCTGGTTATCATTTATTTAAGGATATGCTCTAGGGAATTTCCAGGAAGAACTTCTGTTAGCTGTTTAATGCCCTTCTCTCGTTATATTTGTGCACATGGACATGGAAATGCCTTCTTCTTGGTAACAAAAAGAATGGCTTGTACCACTAGAACTTCACCAATAGTTAGATATTGGACTGTTCGTGCATCGTATAGGAACTGTTTTGAGGAAGCATCATCCGAATATTGTTGGGAGGAAAGATTTCAATTTACCACTAGTCTCTACAAGAGCAAGTTCCATCTTTAAAATGGTGGAACCGTTTCCTATCTCTTACAATAATTTCTCTTTCATAGATTACTGATATCAGTTTAGTGTATGTATGACAGTCGTTGCACATCCTGAGGTTCCTTGCTATTCGAATTGGAGAACCCTGAGACGTATGTATGAGCGCAAAAGCAATTGCTAACTTCTGACTGTGACCTTTCAATCTCTCTCTCTTCTCATCTTCATCTACATCTAGCAACACCTGTGATATATCAGGAGAATACCCTTCGAATTTTAACTGCCATTCCATCTGGTGAATTATCTCGTAAATGTTAACCCATGCAGGGTGTGATCTGTCCTGTGAAACAAACTTGTATACCTTTCTTGCCACCTCGACCAAGCTAAATCCAGGCGACTGGTTCAAGCCCTTACTAGCCATCTCTGTTCGAATTTTAGCCACATCATCCCACCTTTGAGCCCGCGCATACATATTTGATAACACCACATAATCACCGGGGTGGTGGGAGTTTATCTGGAATAGGTTTTTAGCAGCTATCTCTCCTATTTCTAGGTTATGATGAACCTTACTGGCACTAAGAAGGCTTCGCCAGACAACATCATTCTGCTGAATAGGCATGCTCTGGATGAGCTCTAAGGCTTCACCAAGCATCCCAGCTCGACCCATGAGGTCGACCACACAACCGTAATGCTGAACTGTTGGTACCATCCGATGCTCTAGTTTCATCCTGTCAAAGCACAGCAGACCCTCATTGACAAGACCGGCATGACTACAAGCGCTCAAAACACCAACATAGACAACATCATCTGGTTCCAATCCTTCCCGGAGCATTTCTGAGAAAATACTAAGAGCTTCCTTGCCTTGTCCATGCATAGCCAGCCCTGAAATCATCACACTGTAAGTCAGCTGACTCTTCTGAGCCATCATTCGAAACAAGCACAGTCCCTTCTCTAAACAGCCACATTTTACATACATATCTATCAAGGAAGTTTCTACTATGACATTGAGAGCACTTATGTTTCTAATCAAGGAGCCATGGGTGCACTTTCCCAAATCAAGAGCACCCAAATGAGTACAAGCAGAGAGCACACTAACTAATATGCTTTCTTCGGGCCTCCAACATTTCTCACTATTCATTTCCCCAAAAAGCTTCAAACACTCAGAGCACAACCCATTTCTTGTATGGGCTGCAATGATAGCACTCCAAGAAGCAACACTCATTTGATCGATTTGCTTAAAAATAGCAGAAGCAAACTCTACCTTCTGACACTTGCCATACATATTGATTAAAGAATTCTGTACAAACAAATCATATTCAAATCCCAGCTTAAATACATGCCCATGAATTTGCATTCCCTCTTTCAATGCTTGTAACTTAGCACATGCCTTGAAAAGGGCTGGAAATGTGAAATTATCAGGTTCCACTCCTCTCTCAAACATCTCGTTATAAAGAAACAAAGCTTCCTCAAACTTTACATCCTTAACAAATCCTCTAATCAAAGAATTGAAATCAAAAGCACCTGGTTCATCGATTTGTCGAAAAATTGAGCAGGCGTAGTCCATGCTGCCCCAGTGTGAGAGAGCACAAGTTGCCACAAGATTGCTTGCACAAAAAGGGCTCCAAAAGAAACCCCATTTCAGGACATGGGCATGAAATTTCTTGAATTCTTCCAGGTTCTTGCATGTCTTCAATATTGTTAAACATTCTTGTTCCTTCAACCTCAGATTGAGCTCAGGGCCTTTTGGTGGTTCTTCAGGTTGTGTCAAGAGAAGGGACTGGTGAAGGACAGACGTCCTAGTCATGCTGCTGCTATCCACACCATTATTTATCAATCAAGATTGTTGTTCTCCGCAACTGCAAGTTTTAGTGAAATGGGAAGAACTGAAGGAGCATGAAAAGTGCATGACTTTGAGAAAGAATTGAATTTCATCCATGAGAATTGAGAAAGAATTTCAGCCAGAAAAGAGTACGTCAGATCATGTTATAGGACAAGCAAGATTGTGGATAGGATAATGTTTGAGCTTCATCAAGATTCTTCATTTGAGTTATAACCTTATAGGACCGGTTATATCTTGCCATGTCAGCTGCCAGATCCATGCTTAAAACAAGAGCTTTAGGGTGAGGTGGCAATTTGTGATTGCAAAATTCGGACCCGTGCGTCCGGATTTTTTTAATTATTATTATTTAAATAAAAGAGTATGGGTAAAGTTAAAATTAATAAATTGTTTAACCTCACATTTCTCATAGAATTTGACTTTGGTTGACGTTAAAAAAATCCAATAACTTTTCTAATATGTTTTAATCTTTTAGATATCAACAATGATATTCTCACAAAAGTGGGTAAAAAGGTTAGCACACTGAGGACCTTTTTATAAATTATTTCAAAGTTTTGTACTATTTTAAAATTTATAAATTTGATTGATTTTGATTGATCGGAGCATTTCTCCTTCCATCTTTTATACATTTATTCTTAAATTTCTTCAAAAATTTGACTATATCTTTGTAAAGTTCTAAATGATTATTTTTTTCATAGAAATCTATATGTAAATTAATCGTTGAATTTATGATTATTTGTCTTCTTTTAGTCATAAACCAAATTTTTTCTTCTAACATATTTATGTACACTCCGAAGGTATCTTCCCAGTTTCAATACATTCTATCAAAGCTTTTGCATATAAATTATAATTTGATATCTGCATCTTGAATCAACATCTCCATATTATTATTATTATCCATTGTTTTACACTCAATTTTGAATTCTATTATTAGCCTTGCACTTATCCTGGATTATTTCAAGGATAGTTAAAATTGATTCTATTAATGCTATCCTATTTTCTTCTTCAAAAGAATTGGATATTTCTAGATAATTAATTCCTTTTATTTTTTTTATACAAGCGTTTGCTTGTAGTTAATCTAATTTTAATCAAAGAAATTGTATAAGCAACTTGATAATCTTGACAAAAGTCTAAATGGTATATTGCATCTAGAAATTTATTAACAGATATTTCCATTTTTAAGAAATTGAGTTACTCTTATTACTTCCCATCTTACAACATCTCAGAAAACAAATAAGGCCCAACATGCTTCTGTTTGTAGCTAAAATAAAAGAAAAGTTTAGATAACTAACCAATGTACTATCTCTCGGAATTATGAGATAAACTCACTAATTGCCTCCAACTATAGAGAGGTCCATGATTAGCACCGCCATACCTCCACACATTATACAAGATCACTTCAATAACTGTTCCACACGGCAGATTGACCTAATAGGATATGTCTAAGTGATTTCCTTGCAGTTGTCTTTGGAAGAGTGCTTAGCAATAGAAAATCTTCTTCGTTTAGCATAAGTATTGGCATATAAGGTTCTTGGTTAAATTTCACAGGATGTATAATATATCTGGAAGATGATAATTTCACTCAAAAGAGTTTTATTTATTTCATTATTGAAATTGTTTACAGAAGATGGTTATAAAGAATAGATAGGTAGTTGAAGGTTAGACATGTGATGTCTTTTCCCTTCTTACATGCTTTTATTTTAGTCCTAAAGAGATAAGGTTATCTCTTTTACATAACAAATGTTCAAATTTCCTAGAGGATCGTGGATTTTCTTTTGATAAGGCGACCCCTCTCTTTTTCATTCTTGAAGATAGTGGTTGTCTTTTTTTTTTTTGATGGCAGAAAGCCTTTATCCTGTTATGGTGAGCTTTATCTTTTTAGAATCTTTCTTTTTGACTGATTGATACTTTTAGGATAACACCTTTTATCTTTTTCAATGGTCTCTGTCACATGCCAATTATCAGATCTTCATCTAGAGACATGTCTTCCCCACTAAAATCTCCTTTTGATCCTTCATAGTAGTAGCAATATGATGACTGATACTTTAGCACTTTACATATTTCATGGTGCGTTGACAATCTAGATTCCACAAGATTTTTGTATATACCCTTTTTCTTTTTTAATATGGCATGTCTGGCTAAAATGTTTTCTTTTCTACTCATAGAAAAGATTATATACTATTTTGTGGCTTCATGGAGTCATATTTTCTCCTTGCTTATCCTCTCAAGAGATTCATAAAGGACGTTTCACTCCTATAGCCCTTTTGCTGGTGAGATCTTTTGGCTCGAATTATTTAGGATCATAATGACTTGATCTAAATCAATAGTTGGACTAACTTTTTTGTTGCTAATTCCAACTTGAATAATGTGTTGTGCTGGATACTACTTGTTACCACAATATTCAGGGCAAGTAGTGAGGATCTTGACAAAAATCATTTCTTTGTTTTAGATATCCTCTTGAGATCATTAACAACCTCAACAATTTTTTCAAGGAGCCCTTTTATTTCCTTGCTATCATCACTTACATAAATAAGGTTAAGAAAACCATATTCAAACATGTCTTTTATTTTAATTTTGTATAAGCTTCTGGCACAAAATTTATCCTTGGATATAACTCTGAATGATCTGCTATAATAGTCTGGCTAGGACGAATCCCATAGGCTATTTTACCAATTCTTTTATAATCATAAGCGTAGTTGCTCCCTAATGGTACTTTAACCATATGGATGAACTGTCCACTTTTATCATATTGGGGTCTTAGGCTCACTGAAGATCCTTGGGATTTTTCTTTCTTCGTACATTGATCTTTGAGATCATTGATTGTGAGAAATCTCTGGATGTGTGACATTTGAGCTATGCGAAGAACTCTGGGTGATCTGACTCTCAATTTGATCCTTAAAATGGACATTTTTTAGCATATTTCTAATATATTGTTCTGAAGTTTAGACTTCTGGATGATTTTACAAACTTTTGTTTGAGCAAAGTTTGCTTAATTCTTCATGCGCATCATCTATCGTGGCAAGCCCATCATAAATCATCATATTGCCTTTGAGAAGCAGTTCTTGACCTTTAGAGCATATTATTATGCCCTTAATTATTTTGGAAAGGTTCTTCTCCATTGTATTCTTGGCTAAAAAAATCTGCAATACAATTTTTAGATCCTTTAATATATTCAATTTCAAAATCATATTCAGCAAAAAATTGTTGCCATCTAATTAATGTTTTATATTGAGGAAGATTAGGCAATTTATTGAATATAAATCCTTTGACTTGAGTGTTATCGGATCTTAACTTGAATTTTTTGGTAACAAAAAGAAAGTAAATTTAGATATTCTGTTTTTAAGAGCTAACAATTAATTTTCATTACTATGAATTCTTTTCTGCGAGTTTGAATGTTTCGCTGGCATATCTACAAATCTTTTCTTGATTTATTTTTAAGACTGCTCCTCAATAATTATCTGAATCATCAGTTTCAAGGATTAAATTATCACTAGAGGCAGGGAATCCTAACTTTGGAAGATTTTTACATTTTTCTTTCAATCTTTTTACTACTTTGGTTTGTAGATCTTCCCATGGTATATTATCTTTAATTGTATTACTATCTATCATTAAATTATATCCTCTATTATTAATGAAATAAACAATTATTTCGTCCGTTTTTATATTTTAAACCAAAAACTTGGCTCTGATACTATTTTTCGGATTAATCAACCCAAAATCTAAATAAATCCAAATAAGGAGGTATATGATTAATTTTTGAGATTTAATCAAAATTTTGTGATTATCCTTTTTCAAAACTCACATTTTTGTACAATCTTTTGTGCAATTCTTTGTAAGAATATCTTTTTCTTTTGATATACTTTTTATCACTTTGCTAATTTCTTCTTCTCAATTTTCCTCTCTCTCTCATACAGTGCAGTGAAGGCAATAAATTTAACACTCTTTTGGCCTTTACCATTACTACTTGGACAAAAATTAGATGAAAATATATGATGAAAAGATTAAACTGTTGAAGTAGTTTCAAATAACTTACAATAAAGTAGTTCATTCTTTTAGTTTGATCACTTTTCTAATCAAAAGACCTTAATTTACTCAACACGTATAATTTCTTAAACCCACCACTCAAGCAGTAGTTTAATGTATGGTATGATCTGATGCCTTTAGTTTTAAAAAATTCAAGACAATATTATATATTCAAGTCACTTGTTGATGTGTTTTAAGCTTCTTCCAACGCAACTACGTACAATAGTCTAATTATATGTGCATTTCTTCTTTGATTATTAATTTTGTGTGCTTTTTCTCGTGACTTGATGTATATCTATTTCTTATACATCCATCCAATTCTATTTAATTTTTTTTTCTTAAAAAACACCTATAAATATTGTATTTAAATTAAAGTTTTACTTAAAAATATTTTTTGCCCGAATAAAATCTTCTCATGATCCGATTATATCTTAATTTTAAAAGAGTGATGATATAACAACAAACTCTTATTTTGTACAAACTGACGTGGCATTAATTCATTAGTTGAATGAAAATATAAAATAATAAAAACAAATCTTGTGGGCCAAGTGATATTTAATTCAACCAATCTTATCATGCTACATGAGTTTGTACAAAATAAGTTTGTACAATAATTTGTAACTCTATCATTACTCATTTTGAAACATACACACTTTTATTTATATATAATCAAGATTTACTTAATTATTATATTTTCATTTATTAACTATCAATCATGTAAATATACTTAACAATTGGAGTACAAATTGGAGTACAAATTTCTGGCTTTCAATACTTTCCTTCAAGGAGAAACCTAGGGCGACAAGTGGAATAGAGTATGTCTCCCATAAGGCGACATTGCAGAAGAAGATACAGAGCGACTGGAAGAAATACAAGTATAATGGGAAGCATGGAGAAGCAATTGATTCTATCACGATAAGCCAAGAAAAAATTTGAGCTAAAGGATAGCATCATGGCTGTTAAAGCTATGAAGAGTGATAGGAGTCCTAATATCAACTTGAATGGTAACAGCTTGAGAAAGTCATTCTCTCTGTATCGGGACGTGATCAGAATGGACAAGAACATCAACATTGAGATGCAAGAGCAGGAAAATGCAATTGCTTCTGACATAACAAAAATATGAAACCAAGTCTTTGAGTGGAAATTGGGCGTTCCTTTTCCATCTTTGTTGCCACCTGGTAGAGTGAAAGCTGCCTGAAACACCCCGGCAATTGCTAATGTTGCAACTATCGAGCATGACTCTGCTCTACGCTTCATCCAATTTTCAGCTTCTTCCAACAACGTTTTGTGCTCAGCGGTGAATAACTCCCATGGTGTTTTGCCATCATTATTCTTCATTTCTTTGAACGACGGTTTTACGACGGTTTCCACCTCCTACCAATTAATACCATTTTCAATTAAAATGCAATATCAAGAGATAAATATATACAAAAATTCTGAGGTGCTAATGTTTACACTTTATAAAGTGCGTACTTTGAATTGGGTAAAATAAAAATAATAATATTAATAATAATAATAATAATTAACTTCTCCCTCAAAAGTTTGTGGGTAGGAAACCTCTTTGTTATGATCAAAGGGCCGACGGGCGGTATCTAGCTATAAGTCAAGCAATTGTTGACTAAGAACAAGGTGAAATAATAAATAAAACATTTACCTTAAAAGTTATTAATTCTCGCTGCATTTCTAGAGCTGCTCCAGGCACCTTACTGATTGGTTTTGGATTTGAATACTGTGCTGCTAGATGCAGTAAGTTATTTCCAGATTTATCTACATATGTTGCTATCAACTCCTTACCGAATCCTATCTCATATATTAGTTTGAAAGTCTCTGCATGACGGTGCATAACTGCAATGTGAAATATGCTCCGATCTTCTTCATCTGATTCATGAACCAAATCAGGATAAGAGCGAATCAGCACAGCCAAGAATTTGAAATTCCCTGAGTGAGCTGCATCAAATAATAAATTGGAAGGTTTGCTGATAAGTTTCAAGACGTCCTCGTGTGTGCTTTCTGATATTTCTTCCCAAAGACATTTGACTAATTCAAGTGCTTGAGATGAAGAGTCTGTATTATTGGTGATGAACTTCATTCCTGGAACTAAAAGACACAAAATTGTAAGTTATCATTTAAGAGCTCATTCTAGTAAACCATCATGATTCACTATCAAAACTCGATCCAATTTCTTCGCATGAGGAAAACATCGTTATGCACATGATAAGAAACATACCCCACATTGAGATTAGTTACATCGGCTAATAATATAAGCGAACTCTCAATTTTTTACCCAACTTTTAAGTTAGATTCATAGGCTCCTAAATTCCCATGGAACTCTCTGGTTTTTTCTAAAGAAAAACCCCCATATGAGTAGACTTATGCACAAGTTAGCCACATTTTTTTAAGTAACAGTGATGAGGAACATATTCCATTAATAGTGTTACTGGTCTAACCAAGTACTCCTGAGGTAGTAACTCATACGCACTACAATCATCTGCTGTACTACTAGCCTACTAGGTTACTAATATTCGAAGAGAGGAAAACTAGCTTATTTTGTATGATAAATTAAATTTTATTTATGTCTTTTGTCTTATTTCGTATACATAGATAGTATAGAAATTTGTATGGGTCAAACATACTACCTCAGTGTCATAAGTTAGCTTGACCAATAAGAACCTGTCACTGGGCAAGTTAAGTGGGACCACCAACTTCAATTACAAGATTTTTTAAAAAGATAAAAAAATATCCATCTGATCTTCTAAATGACAAGCTTATGTTGATCGATCTCACAATCTCAACATTATCACATAGATAGATAAAGTTTGAGTATAATCACAACAGGTGTATGAACTTTAATTAAGCTTAATTAAAACTTAACTACCTTTCAACCGTCCTGGACCACTGCTGGCGAATGCCGAGGGATTTCTAGCCAACATATGCATAGCTGTCCCATATTTGACGTGAGTAGCCACAGCTAGCAGCTTTTTATTCTTCTTTAGCAATTTCAGCGCCAAATCTAATCAATTCACCCAAATGTTTTAGTAAAACAGTAGAAACATGGCTCTCCAAACTGATTTTGGCTCAACGAGGCCATAATAATGTCAACACTGTACATGACGAAGCCAAAATATAAAATATACAGCTATAAGAATGAAATGAAAAGAAAGATGAGCTAACTTTCAGTTAATCTTCTAATTCTTTTTCGGCCTAGGATCCCTAAGCCTCGACATAGTTTTGCCTACCTCTTTTCTGTTCCAAAAATTAAGGAAAAAGGGAGTCCTACGTGTTGATAAAATAAAATAACAATTTTTGTTTTGTTTCATATGGAATAAAAAAGACAAAAACGAAGTTTTGTTCGATAACAATATTTTAGGAATTACTGACATTTAAAGCCACTTTAGAATGGTGCCGCACTCAATTATGAAATATATGCAATAAATTTGGCCATTTCTTATTAGTTGTAGAATAGTGCCAAACGGTTATAAAATTTTATAAATCATTTTGATCGATAAGATTTCTCCAAAAAAGCTAGCTTTCCTTTGGGGGGATCAACTAATGAAAAGAAGAAATTTAACATATTCTTACCATACAAACCACTTTCGATGGCGACAAAAAAAATATTTTCTAGGTCGTCTGGTGTCAAATTGTCTTCTTTTTGACGATATAAAAATGATGCCATTTTACTTTGCCCAAACAAAGCAGCAATGTAGAGCGGTGTCATCTGCGCACCACCTCGGATTGTCAACAAATCTGGATTCCTTTTCAGCATAAACTGAGCAATCTCTACACTTCCAACGGCAGCAGCGAAACAGAACGCTGTGTTTCCTTTTTCATCTTGCAATGTTAGCAAATCGTCTTGTCCCAATTTTACCATTTGCTTTACAAAGTTTGTTTGTTTTGCTCCTGCTGCAACGTGAAGAACAGTTTGACATCTCTTTGTTATAGCTGCACGTAGCATGAACTGATGATCGCATCCTAATATACGTTTTGCTTCGCTGCAGTCACCTTTCAATGCAGCCTTATAGAGAGGCACACATTTGTGGCTGTACAGCATTTTATCTGCAACTTATTTTTGGTGATAAACAAATTAGGAACCCACCCTTCAAAATATATCCATTAACGATCCTTATAAATATAGACACACACACGCACACGTAAATATGGTTCAATAGTTAATTGAAGATAAAGCCTATCGTTTAATCGTGAATATACATTAAAATTCCATGCAGACGTCGGCATCTGAACATGACTGTAAATATATTGTATGTGTAGACATAGTCCTTTTCTAATAAGGGTTCCCTTATTTTATGAAATTAGGGGATGAACTAAGAGACAACAAAAACATTAGTTTTCAGCTCAATGTTTATTGTCTTTTTACAAATCTAAACTTATATATATATATATATATATATATATATATATATATATAGAAATATTTTAATCTAAAATTTTAAAATACAGAAAGGTTTAGAAAAGCTTTAAAACTGTATGGTTTTAAAGACTTAAAACTGTATGGTTTTAAAGACTTAAAACTATAACCCTTTAAAATCATGTGATTTTAAAATTTTCTCGAATTTTTCTATACTTTAAAATTCTGCACTAAAAAACTACTCATATATATATATATATTTGTCTTTTTAGCTCCATTCTCATTTATTCGTAATTAGAAATGGACTCTATATGATAATAAGCCAATATTGTATGCGTGAATGTTAATGTACGTAAGAACTCACCTTGAAGTAGACGAACGGATGGCAAGTTGAATTGAGTTGTCGTATTCATATTTGGTATTTGGATTGAAGATGAAGAAGAAGTTGAATGCACACTGTTGCCCTCCAAAGATCGTAGACATATATGAAGATCTGTCATTGTTTCTTTCTTGCAACAATTAATAGTTACACCTTTTGAAAGGATTAGCGGTGCATGAAAAAGCTGAATCACACATATAATAGGAACAAAATCAGTAGTGTTTATATTCGACACACAAGTTACCATTTTGGAGGGGTTGTGGAGAATTAGCCGCATCTCCGTCTGGTATTGAGACACGAACTTGGTACGTCTTCTCTCCATTGGTACGTCTTCTCTCCATTTCTTGCGAGGCAACATCATTGATCACTTTCAACAATTAACGCATCATATAAACATGAAGTACTGATGCAAAGCAGGATGCTCAAGTATCGTAGTAAAAATAGTTTATATGTTGTAGGAATATCTCATTTGATATATTTTCATATTAATACTTTCACTGTTTAAGTATTTTGTCTTATTGGATTTGTAATTCTAGGTCACAGGCTTGGGTTATATGTTAGTAAAAAGGAAAATGCTATTTTCCCCGAGTAATCCCGCGTCAAAACCCGAATTAAACCAAAATGACGCCGTTTTAGTTTTTTTTTTCTTTTTGTTTTCATAAAACGTGGTCGTTTCAGCCTAGTGAAAACGGAAAAAATGCAGCTGCTTTTCTTTCTCTTCCTCTTCCTCTTCCTCTTCGATTCACCACACCCAAGCAAAAGCTTGAACAGCAGCAGTGATGTGTGTATGTGTGTGCGTGTGTCATTTTTCTCATGCTTATAGAAGGCAATAAAGCTGCTGATTCTGGACTATTTTGGCGTCCACAAAATCTGCTTTTGTAGTTCTAATTAACTTGCTTTCTATTATTTATAATTCTTTCACTTTCTTTAAAGGTAAATCTCACCTAGGTTTAAGCTTTTTCTTCTAAATCTGAAGCCCTATAAGTCAGTTTGTAGTTTGTATTGGAGCTGTAAAATGCAGAGCAATTGCAGCACAAATTGCAGACCAATTCAACACAAATTGCAGACAAACAGATCACAAAATGCAGCACAAATTGCAGACCAATTTAGCACGCATTGCAGCACAATTTGCAGAAGTCACTTGCACAACAATTCATCAAAAAATGCAGAGCAATTGAAACAAAATGCAGACAAATCTGTACACAGTTTCTTCCTGACCAAAATCTCATTTTCATCATCATTCAGCACTTGCAGAGCAATAATATTCAGCACTTGCACTAGATCAGCCAAATTGCAG
Source organism: Citrus glauca (assembly GCA_029633175.1). Classification (NCBI taxonomy): domain Eukaryota; kingdom Viridiplantae; phylum Streptophyta; class Magnoliopsida; order Sapindales; family Rutaceae; genus Citrus; species Citrus glauca. The sequence goes on from JAQOOD010000005.1 coordinate 22,791,401, forward strand.
CACTAAAGATCGAAGACGTTTGGGTTTGCTTTTGCCTAGGTCATCGTTTGGGTTTGCTTTTGCCTAGGTCAAACGGCAACGTTTGCTTTCGATTGACTGAAACGGCTGGTAAAATGAAGAGGACAAGAAGATGAAAACAAAGACATTTGCTTTTGTTTGGCTGAAACGACTACGTTCCATGGAAGCAAAAAGGCCAAAAAAAAGAAGCTAAAACGGCGTTGTTTTGTTTAATTCGGAGTTTGACCGCGGTAAATAGCGGAACTCTAATAAAAATAAGTATATTTTATACCTCTAAAAGTTTACTAGTTAGTAAAAATAAGCATCTTCAAAATTTACTAGTTAGTAAAAATAAGCATCTTTTATACCAAGTTTACTAGTGAATTTGAGATTTGTTATTCATGCTTTATATAGAATAAATTTCAGATTTCAGTTGCTCTTGTTATTTCTTGGCACTATGAAGCAAGAAGGCTTAACCACCTAGATTTGTAGATACTCTTATAATCAAAGAGAATTTTTATTTTGGTATTCTTATTATCAACAAAGGACTGAAAGTATCCTTATTAATCTATCACTACGCATCAATTTGTCCTCTTGCCGCTGTAAGATTTGCTGCAGGCCGTCTATAATGCACCTTGCATCAAGTACCTAGCAAACTTAATTTTAAACAACTCCTTGTAAGTAAATATATGAATTTTTTTTTTCTCTAACTAATCATGGTAAAAAAATCCATTCCGTATTTTATTGAAGTGCTTTATTAAAGTGTGAGATTTCTTATTAGAAACTCAATACACATGTATATAAATAGTTAGCTTTTATTAGTTCTGGATCTTGTTTACAACATTACAAATTGCCATTTTCACCCATTTATAACTTTGTAACGTTGTTACTTACGTGTGTGTGTGTGTGAGTATATATGTATGTGTGTATATATATATATATATATAGAGAGAGAGAGAGAGAGAGAGAGAGAGAGAGAGAGAGAGAAAGAGCTTAATTACCTGCGTTTGACTCAGGGGCTTGTGTCGAATTATGTTCTTCTGAGGTTGCGGTTGAAGATGATCCGTATTCTATCTCTGGATGAGACATTGTTCCTAAAAATATTTATACACGCGCTTTTTATTGTTTCTTCCGTACAACGGTAACAATAGCCCTTTAATTTTAAGCAGTATTAGTGTTGCATAAATTAATAAAGTTTCATGCATAATTGCGTTACTACATGTATATCAAGCAAAATTGCACTAAACATTAGTAACTTTGAATTTATTTAAAATATCAGCTGATTATATTCAACAAGGATAGTAAGTTTAGAAATTATATATAGTTATACTAAAATTTACCCACTCTAGAATCCTGGAGGAGATAAGCACTATATTTATATACCCCATAAATTTTTCGTCGTTAAAAGGAAGACAATTTACCCAAAAAGAAAAGAAAATGAAAAACAAAACAAAAACATATAGTAAGGTAGATGTCATCACTAAATTATCAATCTGTGTAGCTACGTACATACGGACACATAAACCGATTTGACTCTTTCAGTAAGGTTCGAACAATAACCTGAGTCGCTGAAGATATATAACTTGAAGAACTTGCAGAAAGAATATTTGAACAGTGTTGGCCACCCCAGATTCTGTTTTCGTTTGAGAAGACTTCTCCTTAATTAGCTATTAATTAACTTTCCCTTAGTATGCTAATAGATATAGACGTTAAGGCGGGGTGACAGAAATAAAAAATTAATGTTCCTTTATTCGATCCTTGAACAAGTGCTGTTTTAGATATAATAATTAGTACCACCATGCATACTTATCCTTAATTAGCTATTAATTAACATTCCCGTAGTATGCTAATGTGTGTAGATGTTACGGTGGGGTACCGGTGAAAGAAATAAAAACCTAATGTTCCTTTATTCGATCCTTGAAAAAATGCTCTTTCATATATAATAATTAGTACCTATCATGCACTACAATTTAGCTTTAACTGCGCGTGACGAGACTCCCCGATTTAACATTACTTTCGACAATATTATAAGTTAAATGGAGCAGACGCGGTTTCACAATAGTATAAAATATCATGACATTCGCACTAGAGAATGACACCTCCGCGGTGACCATTAGACTCGTCATCATTCATTGTTGCGGTACAGTCATAAAGCTTGGTGGAAAGATTATGGCAGTGCACTTTAAGCTTTAATTTAAAGTCGATCGGACTACATTTAAAGCCTCTTAATTATGTATGCAACGAGGGTCAATTATGGCACCTTCACACAGACTCTTTGATCTTGCTCATTTCATCATCTTTAAAGGGAATTCGCCATGCTTACACAACTTAACGGACATCATCATCATAATAATAATAATAATAATAATAATAATAATAATAATCACTAAATTAATAATAAATCTTTTTATATATATATTTTTATTGGAAGTCTTTTTATAAGAAATTCTATATTATTTATGAGGTTTTACGACACTAGTTAATTAATGATAATTGGAACAATGATAATAGATATTGAAAATTTTTTAAAATGATAGTTTATGCTTCCCTCTTTTCAATGTCTCTCCAATATTTTTCAATTTCAAAAAAAGAGACAAATCATTAATACTACTATTACTCTATCACTTTATTACCTCACTCATATTCTTTGTTTTCTCTCCAATCTTCATCTCCATTTTGGTTGCCATTTTCTAAACCTTGTGGAAAAGAAGATTGTTTCAATGATGAAGATTATTTTATGTGAAATAGATATAATTTTACCCATAGAATATTGGCTCGGTGCTTTTTGCTTTACTCACAAAGTAATGTTACACAATATTTCTTGTAATATATTGGTCTATTAATGGCTACTGTTCTGTTCTTCTAGACCCAAAATTCTGTTCTTCTAGACCCAAAACTCTAAAACTCTTAGTTCTCTCATAATCATATCTTTACTTTAAACAATTTATTTGGCAAGATTAAGATATAATTTTAGTTTACTCTTTATTTTGTAAGAACATCAGGTGAGTCCACTGTCATGGGATGAGTATTTTGTGCAGTTAACCCGTGCAGAACTTAGATAATTTTGCCGAATGTTGCTAAGTAAGCCTAGAACTTCTCGAACAGGAGAAGAGAGCAATGAAGCCGAATAAGAGAAATTTGTATTGCACAAAGAGAGATTACAATGCTTGAGTTGCTTAAAATGCTTGTTGTTGTGGTTGTTGAATGTAGATGCCAAATGCCATCCTATATTTATAGGGAAGGCTTGCCAAGCTCTAGAGATTCTAGAGAATTCTACCACTTCCTAGCTATTTACATGTGCTAGAATTGTATAAAGAATTCTAGAGTATTTACAAGCTTAATGTGCTAGAGTTGCCTAGAACTTTATAGAATTAGGCCAAACTAGCACTTTTGGCCTTGTGTTGGGCTCTTGGTGAGTATATTGGGCTACGAATTTGGGTGGTCCGCAGTATCCTCCCCCACCTAAGCTCTTGGCGTCCTCGTCGCGCACTCGTGCTTGAAATGTTGGATGTGCTCAGCGAATTGCCACAAGTCATCTTCACGTTCCCAAGTGGCTTCGCTCTCGGGGAGGTTCTTCCACTTCACCAAGTATTCGCTATGTGCTGGCATGCCCCTCCTCGAAACCACGCGATCCGCAATGATATAGTCCACATATTTGTCAAACGCAGTGACAAATGGTGGTTGGTGCGCGCCTTGATTCTTTGCGACTTGGCTCTCCCATGTCTTCATGATATGGCTTGAGAAGGCTTATATCGAAGACCGGATGGATCTTGAGTCTTGGCGGAAGTTGGAGTTGATATGAGACATTGCCCACACGTCGAACAACTTGGAAGGGTCCCTCGTAGCGCCTCACTAACCCCCTTATGGACTTTCCGAAATGACTTGAATTGTTGGGGTAGGAGCTTGATCATGACTTGATCGTCTTCCTTGTACTCAACATGCCGTCTCCTTGTATCCACCCATATCTTTATTTTCCTCGCAACTTTTTCGAGGTAGGCTCGCGTGATGTCCGCTTCCTCATGCCATTCACGGGCGAGTTTGTGAGGCGCGGGGCTTTTCCCTCCGTAAGTTGAGGCTATGGCCTTAGGGGTCATGGGCTAGAATACCATGATGATCTCGAATGAACTCTTGCCCGTAGCCTCATTTCGCTGCAAATTATAAGAAAATTGGGCAGTATCGAGTAGTTTCGCCCAATCCCGCTGATGAGCGCTTACATAATGCCTCAAGTACATCTCAAGGAGGCCATTGATGCACTCGGTCTACCCATCCGTTTGTGGGTGAAAACTTATTGAGAACTTGAGATCAGTCTCCAACATCTTTAAGAGCTCCGTCCAAAAATGTCAAGTGAACCGAGGGTCTCGGTCGCTCACAATGCTCTTCAGAACTCCCCAAAGCTTCATAATGAGCTTGACGAATAGGCGAGCTACCTCGTCCGCTTTGTAATCGAATGGTGCAGCAATGAATGTGGCATACTTGCTGTATCGGTCGACAACGACCATGATGCTTTCGTAACCTTTGGACTTGGTTAGTGATGTGATGAAGTCCATGGGGACACTTTCCCATGGCTTTATTGCTAGTGGTAGCAGCTCCATAATCCTGCTGGAAGTTGATGATCCACCTTGTCTTGTTGGCACACAAGACAAGTTAGCATGTATGACTCGATGTTGTCCTCATGTGCGGCCAAAAATACGAGGCTTGGACTAGTGCGGTGGTGCGCTCGATTCCTAGGTGACTAGCCCACTTAGAGTCGTGGCACTTTTTAATTACTTCCTTCCGTAGGTTTCCCCAGTTTGGCACGATCAACCGATCTTCCTTGGTGAGGAGGATGCCTTCCTCTTGCCATAATCGCATTGTCTTTCCCTTGAGCACCTTCTTCAGCAAATCCTTTGCTAACAGATCTTATTGGAGGCCTTCATTGATGTGTGAGACAAGGTCGGACTTTGGTTGGCTCATGCTAAGTGTCGCTAATTCGGCCTTGCGACTTAGAACATCCGCAACTATATTGGCTTTCCCTAGTTTGTACTCCAGCTGATAGTCGAATTCTGCAAGAAAATCTTGCCACCGTGCTTGCTTCGGACTCAACTTCTTTTGAGTTTAAAAGTAGCTTGTCGCTACGTTGTCCATCATAATCGAAGTGTGAGCCTATCAAGTAATGTCGCCATCCTTTTAGACAATGGTTGATGGCTGTCATCTCATTTTCTTGTACCGTGTAGCGACGTTATGTATTGTTTAGCTTTTGACTCTCGAACGCTATAGGGTGGCCTTCTTGCATAAGGACTCCTCCTATCGCGAAATTCGAGGCATCCGTTTGGACTTTGAAGGGCTTTGTGTGGTCCGGAAGAGCGAGGACGGATTCCTCCGGAATTGCTCTTTTCAACTCCTCGAATGCGCATTGGCACTCTTCGAACCAATGCTACGTTCTGTTTTTCTTGATCATATCCATCAACGGTGTTGCCTTGGTTGAGTAGCCTTTGATGAAGCGGTGGTAGTAGGAATGAGCGAAGCTCGGGCACTTTCATAGGAGGCTCCCACTCGAGGATGATCTTCACTTTGACATTCTCCATCATAAGTTTTCCACTCGCAATCTTGTGGCCAAGGAACTCCACTTCTTATTGTGCAAACGAGCACTTCTCTAACTTGAGGCAGAGCTCGTCGTTTCGAAGTACTTGGAGGACTTGTCGTAAATGTTGGGCATGCTTCTCAAGTGTGGTGCTATAGGCCACGATGTCATCCAAGCACACGACCACGAAGCGGTCGAGGAATGGTTGGAGCACCTTGTTCATGAGTGTACAAAATCTGGCGGGTGTATTAGTAAGGCCAAAAGACATTACAAGGAATTAGAAAGACCCGTACCTTGTTGTGCATGCTGTCTTTAGTTTGTCTCCCTTGGCGATGCACACTTGGTAGTACCTAGAGCGCAAGTCAAGTTTAGTGAAATACCGCACTTTGCCAAGCTGGTCGAACAAGTCCGCAATTAAGGGAATTAGATACTTGTTCTTGATGGTGATCTTGTTGAGCGCTCTATAGTCAATACACATTCGCAGCGATCCATCCTTTTTCTTTTGGAAGAGGACTGGTGCACCGAATGAGACTTTTGAGGGGTGAATGTATCTTGCATCTAGTAAGTCTTTGAGTTGTTTCTGCAACGCTTCTATTTCGGGTGGCCCCATGCGATAGGGTGCTAAGGCCGGTGGCTTCGCGCCTTGTTCCAGCTCGATTGCGTGGGAGTTTCTTCAAATGTTTGGAGGCATCACGTCCTTATATTCATTGAGGATAGCTTGAATTCGCGGAGGGACTTGGCTTGGCAACGTTCCGCTATCTCCTTCCTCGTTTAGTTCCTGAATAGAGACCAAAAAGCTTGGGTCCTTCTTGAAAACCCTTTTGAATTGCATGACGGAGAGTGTCTTTTCCTCAGACTTGCCTCGTTCCGTGGGAACCATGCATGCCTTACTCCCGTCGAGAATGCTTAGGGAGTTCGTAGTGGGCAGTGGGAAGGCATGGACTTGATTGAAGAATTCCATGTCGAGGACCATCTTGAAGTCGTCCATGGGCACAATGGAGAAGTCAAGCTTTCCGCTCTATGTACTGAGTGTGATGTGTACGTCTTGAGCGATTCCCGCTATTGGCTTGGCAGGTGAGTTTACTGGCTTCATTGTGCCTCATTCCTTGGTGGCCTTGAGGTCTAAGTGCTTGGCCTCATCGACGGACACAAAGTTGTGCATCGCTCCTGTGTCTAGCAGCACGCGAACAGACTGACTATTTACCTTTGCGCTTACGTACATGAGCCATTTCTTGACGAGTGCGGGCTGTTGGTGATTGAGTGTGCTGAGGGGTTGGAGAGAACCTATACTGAGTTGAGGTTCCTCCGTGGACATTGTAGGGTTGTTCTTGAGTTGGGCAGCAAGAGTGTTAAGCGACCTCTTCTCCAGACAATCGCGTACCCAATGAGGTCCGTTGCTTATGAAGCATGGGCTTCGTGGCTTCGGCGCCTCCTTCTTACCATCCGATTTTCCTAGCTCGCTCTTGTTGCTAGGCGACTTTTTCTGCCCCTAATCTTTACAGTTGTTGCCCTTGTCTTTACGACTCTCTCCCCCACCTTTGCCGTGGCTAGACTTCTTGTCTTTGGATTGAGTAGAATATTCGGTGAACGATTCTGCAATGGCGATGGCGTCGTCAAGTGTTTGAGCACCACGCCTATCAAGCTCGGTCTTAGCCCAATCCTTGAGGCCATCTTGGAAGTAGAAGAACGAATCCTTATCAGACATGTCACTTATCTCTAATATAAGGGTAGTGAACTCGTTGGTGTAGTCCCGCATGCTACTCGATTGCTTGAGCGAATCCCATTGCTTGGGGCGAATTGTTTTCGGAGTTCTTGCTTGAAGTCGGCTCAAGTGTCGATGGTGCAAATGCCCTTGCCCATCCCGCCATGCTTGCGACACCACCATAGTTGTGCAGCACCTCTAAAATAGGTGGGTGCAGTGCCCACTTTCGATGCCACGTCTCGGACACCCATGGCATCGAAGTACTGATCAAGCCCAAAGAGAAAATTGTCCACCATTGCAGCATTGCATGTGCCATCGTAAGTGTCGGGCTTTGGCATGTCAATGCGGCGTGCATCACTTGTGCTTGCGGAAGCTGGACTTGTGGAGAGTGTGCGCTTGTGCCATGTCCAGTCCGAGCGGACTTCATCCACTTTTGTACGGATAACGCGTAGTTTGTCTTGAACAAAACTACGAAGTTTGAGCAACTCATCATGAAAAGAACGAAACTCACCTCGGAGAGTGTTCACTTGGGCTTGGATGAGAGCTTTTGTTGCCACCGTGAACTTGGCGTATTCTCCCTTGAGACCGTCTACTCTTTCCTCCAATCCTTGAGGCTATCTTGAGCGGCAGACAATGCAATTTCGAGTGTAGTCACACGAGGCTCCAACGCATCCACGGATGGGGCCTTGGACTTGCTGCGAGTCTTGCCTTGGGCGCGTTCTCCCTCTCGGCCGCGTCTTGGTTCTGGTGGAACATACACACCAACAAAACCCTCTTGTGCTACATTCGAAGGGTTGGCCACTGCTCGTGAACTAATTTGCATGCGTACAAGCCTTAGCTCTGATACCACTTGTCACGGGATGAGTATTTTGCGCAGCTAACCCGTGCGGCACTTAGACAACTTTTCCGAATGTTGCTAAGTAAGCCTAGAGCTTCTCGAACTAGAGAAAAGAGCAATGGAGCCGAATAAGAGAAATTTGTATTGCACAAAGAGAGATTACAATGCTTGAGTTGCTTACAATGCTTATTGTTGTGTTTGTTGAATGCGGATGCCTAATGCCATACCATATTTATAGGGGAGCCTTGCTAAGCTTTAGAGATTCTAGAGAATTCTACCACTTCCTAACTATTTATATGTGCTGAAATTGTATAGAGAACTCTAGAGTATTTACAAGCTTAATGTGCTAGAGTTGCCTAGAACTTTCAGGAATTGGGCCAAGCTAGCACTCTTGACATTGTGTTGGGCTCTTGGTGAGCACATTGGGCTACGAATTTGGGTTGTCCGCAACACCACACTGTAATTACTTCCTGCCAATTAAAATGCATTTTTCACGCCAAATGTTAACTACACCTCAAATGTTTTTTACCCCCAAGAAAATGTTAATTACTTTAGATTGGATACAAGAAATTCTAACTGCCTGCACATTTTCATTTTTATAAATGACTAATGTTATTAGTGGGTTTAATGGAAATTAAGATGTTATAAACCTTACAATTTGAATATTTGATCGTGTATATAATGTTACGTTATAAGAAAACAGACAATAAATGATATAAAGAGATTGCACATTTTTATTTATCTATCGTCTACATATCTGTCACTCTTTTCTGATAAATTTTTGATAAAAAAGTTATCATGCAATTTACGACAATTTTTATAAGTAACAAGTATGTCACACCATAATTTAAGGAAAATTTTAAATTTATTTGAATTTCCAGCATTCTTTTATTTTTTTGGTAGAAAAATTTACATATTTTAGCTGCTATTATTTAAAAATATTATTAATGATATCACTATTTTAAACTTTATTATTTTTATTTGAATATTATTATTATTCTTATGATTATTATTATTGTAAATCCCCAAATTTTACAAATTTGATTTAAAGAAAATTACAAATACAAAGTAAATTTAAAATCTAATATAACAGTTACAAAATCTAATAAATAAAAAAATACATGAAATTTAATATATATTCAGACAACAATATCTATTTAAACCATAAAATGAAGGAACACCCCAATAGTTGAAATATACAAACGACACAAACTACACCGATGCCAAATTTTGCAAAATATCTTAAGATAAGCAGTCACCCAAAACACTTGCACCAAAGTCCAACATATTGGATCCCTAAAACCTTCATTCAGCTACAAGATCCAAATTCTCCAGTACCTAAAAACAACATTACACAAATAAAAACTAATTACATCATAAGGAAAGTTGAGGAGAAGAAAAAAAATAAATAAATCAGTTTACAGCACATGTAATTAACAAATATAATTAACCACAGATTGTGGCATTGGTATCTCCGACAATTATTGTATAGCCAAAAGTCTTCTATGAATGTTGCAAGTTTCATGCCATTCAATAATAATGAAATTATTGAAATAGTTTCTAATATAAAAGCACAAAAACAAAAATTTCCAAACATGAGTTGGTCTTCTTATTAAATAGAAAAGAGACTATCTCTCCCGAATTTGTAACTCACATGCCAGAAAAGAAGGCAACCCGTCTCAAAACATAAGTACGAATGAGAAGCCACTATAAGTTAGAGAGCCTTCTTATCTCTAGTTCTCTATATTTTGATGCTGCAAGCAACAGTATAGTTATGAGAGTCAACACGGTGAAATATGGTCGTGATTTTCAAAAGATTATGTTGCCAAAATTGCAGGTTTTGTAGCTAAGAAAGTTAAAGAAAAGCTGCTTTAATTTATATGAATGATAAATAATATCCGCGAAGGAGAGTGTAGACCAAATAATATAATAGCTTGAGGCTTTAGCCAGCTAGCATTTATTTTATCACAACAAAATATTTGAAGCAACTCTTACAACTTGCAAAATGTAGGAGCACAAAACCAAGTCAAGCTCCTTTAATCTATCATACAAGCATAAAAATTTTAGATCAGTGCTCTGCATAATCGAGAATTGAACAGAGAACCAAAAAAGCAAACGTTGAAAGAAATTAAAGCAACTTACTAACTCCAGGAGAGAATTTTCACATAAAGCCTTTGTCTCAGCCTCTGCCTTCTGGGTGAGTCCAAAATAAATAAGAATATTCATCTAATATCAAAGGTACTATTATTAAAATGACCCATCAGAAAATGAAGCATCATTAACCAATGATATTACTTGTGTTATTTGGTCCAAATAACTAAACCAGTCACCAAGAAAGGAAAAAAAAGGAAAAAGGTATCAGGGTCTAACCATTTTCTCCTAAATTTTGCAGAGAAAAATAGTAATTGAACTATGTAAATTTCAAATACACATTTAATTAAACGCCTTCTCCCATATTATGTTGATAAAAATAGCATTTTAACTATACATCCTCTAATAGGCATTTAATCAATCACCTTACAAGGGCCCAAATCTTTCGAAATTGTAAACCAATTAAACTCGTTAAATCCTCAATTGACATTCAAAATTTCCCACGATTTCTTAGCCAAGAACTAGTAAAATGTACAAAATAATTGAACATAAAAATTTGAAGATAAAGCCAAACCCTAGCCACCGTGACAGCCACAAGCCACCACTACCTTACCACTCCACAACATATCCAATCGCATGCAAGTCATACCCAATAACTCTCTGCACTCAATTCCCATTTGTTTTAGTACTGGTTCGAACGGCGGTGGTAGAACTGCTTGGGATGACAGTTAAAAGATAAAGAGACTGAGAAACAAAGTGAAACGAGTGTGCAGTCAAGCGTGACGATTCAATTTAAAAATTCATGGAAGCCCAAGTCCGGGCCAAGCCTAGCTCAAGTTTAGCCTGTCCAAACTTGGATGGACTTTTAGAGGGCTTGCGCCTAATGATAATAACATGGACTTGGGTCTATGTTTGAAAAAGCTCGGCTGAAATCCTTAAATTGCCAACTCTAAACCTAAGGAAGCTAGTGAGAAGTGAGCAATGCATCTTTTTTAGAAACAAGATGCACTAACACGTGGAGGCAATCAGAACATGCAGTTTGATTTTGAGCACTCGTTTTGTTTTAATTTTGAAAAATAAATTTTTTATTCTAAAGGAAGTTTCTAAAATGCCATTTGAATTATGAAAAGGTTGGAAATCGAGCTTGTGACATATACATGTTTGGGGATGCCCATTGGAAGTGAGAATCTACAATCCATAAGAAAAGAAGTTGGATCCAAGGACCATTAGTGGGTATTTCGTTGGATATGCTGAAAGGTCTAAAGGGTACATATTTTACTGTCCATCTCATAGTAATAGGATTGTGGAATTGAGAAATGCAAAATTTCTTGAAAATGAATTGATCAATCTCAAAATATTATTTCTGAAAAAGATCATTTAAATGCTCAAACTTCCACTTCAAGTGATAGAATGATTGTCATTCATAACACTCCTCAAGTTCAAACAGGTGTTGTGCAATCAATTGTTGAAGTTCTACAAGTTGTTGATAATAATCTAGTAGATCAGGCTGTTCTAGAATTACTTGAAACTCTTAAGCAACCAGTTTGAATAACATGCTCCTTAAGAGAATCTTGGTTTAACATTAAGAAGATCTACTAGAATAAAGAAACCAATAATTTCTAGTGATTATATAGTGTATTTGCAAGAATCTGACTATAATATTGAAGCCGAAAATGACCTTGAATCCTTTTTACAGGCCATGAATTCCAAAGAATCATATTTATAGTATAATGTAGTGAAAGAAGAGATAAATTGTGTGTCATCCAACGGAGTCTGGGATCATGTTAGGTTACCTAATGGTGTAAAAGCCATAGAATGTAAATGAGTCTTTAAGACAAAGAAATAATCATTAGGTAACACTAAAAGCTATAAAGTAAGAATTTTTGCTAAAGATTCGCTCAGATTGAAGGAATTGATTACAAGGAGACTTTTTCTCCTGTATAGAAGAAAGATTCTTTTCGTATTATTATGGCATTAGTTGCTAATTTTGATTTGGAACTGCATCAAATGGATGTGAAAAAAGTTTTCCTCAATACAAATTTAGAGGAAAAGGTTTATATGAAACAACCAAAAAGATTCTCCTCTAGTGATGGTGAGCATTTGGTATGCAAGATTAAGAAATCCATATATAAATTGAAATAAGCTTCCCGCAAGTGGTATTTAAAATTTTATGATGTTATCTCTTTATTTGGATTGGTAAAGAACCTTATGGATTGATGCATATGCACGAAGGTCAGTGGGAGTAAGATTTGTTTCCTTAGTTTATATGTAGATGATATTCTTCTTGCAACCAATAATAAGGGGTTGTTTCATGAGGTAAAACAATTTCTCTTTGAGAATTTTAACATGAAAGATATGGGTGATGCATTTTACGTCATAAGCATTAAGATCCATGGAGACAAATTTCACGGAATTTTGGGTATATCTCAAGAAACTTATATCAATAAGGTCTTGGAGAGATTTTGGATGAAAAATTGTTCACTTAGTATAACTCCTATTATGAAGGGTGACATGTTCAATTTGAACCAATGCCCCAAACATGATTTTGAAAGGGAACAAATGAAAAATATTCCATACGCATCTGTTGTTAGAAGTTTGATGCATACTCAAGTCTGTACAAGAACTGACATAGCATTTGTTGTTGGAATCTTAAGAAGATATCAGAGAAATCCAGGTTTAGACTATTGAAAAACTGCAAAGAAAGTAATGAGATACCTTCAAGGGACTAAGGATTATATGCTTATGTGTAGACAGATTGATAATTTGGAAGTAATAGGCTACTTCGATTTAGACCTTGCTGGTTGTGTTGATTTACGAAAATCAACATATGAATATATTTTTATGCTCGCCAGTGGAGCTGTATCTTGGAGAAGTACAGAGCAAACTTTGACTGCCACTTTCACTATGGAGGCTGAGTTCATTTTTTGTTTTGGGGCTACCTCACATGGTATATGGTTGAAGAGTTTCATATATGGGCTGAAAATCGTGGATTCAATCTCAAGGCCATTAAAGATATATTGTGACAATTCAGCTGCAACTTTCATAGCTAAAAATAACTAAAGCGGAAGTCAAAATAAACATATCGACATTAAATATTTAGTCATTAGGGAGCGTGTTAAAGAAAAGAAAATAGTCATCGAACACGTTAACGCTAAATTGATGATTGTTGATCCTTTAACAAAAGGCATGCCACCACAGAAGTTTAAGGATCATGTAAACCGAATGGGACTTGATCCCATCATGTAATTTTCATTGTATAAACAGTGTAATAAAAATGAGAATATTATTTTTGTGATGTTTTCCTTTTTTTATGTGCACATTCATTTATATTGAGAAAATATCAATTTTTGTTGGACCGAGAATAAGCAAGGATTTTATTCACTAGGTTAAATTATTATACATGGCTTGTATTTAGGAAGAATAATACATTGTAATACATGGAAGATAATATTCGTTCTTAGAGGACCTATCGCCATGATTCACGTATTTTTTTTAAGTCTAAGATAATATTCGTTCATGACTGCCATGTTTTGCCAGCTGACAGCAGCTTTGGCAATTTCTCAACCCTTCATCTTTGATAGAAAGATGAAATAAAAGGGACTTGTTGAAATAATTTTGGTCCCTGGGGCCTGTAATCAAAGAAAAACTTATGCTACACCATCACTTCTGATTACAGAGGCTTTAGAACGATCAAAATCAGCAGTGAAACACTTTAATGGCTGGAGTTTCGATTCTAAACTTCTGCTTTTGAATTTTATGAACATGTTATGTTATACTTGCATTCGGAAATCATACTTAAGTTTTCTTACATTTAGACTCTAAAGTGTAGTTGAGCGCAACTTTGATAGCGCTTAATTATATTTGTATTCTTTATACATATTTTTCTTACATATCACAATGAAATGTTATTTGAAATCTTTTCAGCAATTTCTTTGATTCAGATATATGTTATAATAAAGGCCTTTCGAAAGGAAAAGAAACTAAAATAAAGTGAGGTTCTTTAGCTCGGCCTGAAAAGAATTTCTGGCTAAATCTTCTTGAATTTATGTGTGTTCTAATCTCCCGAAACTAAAGGATGATGAGATTGAGGACACTCGTTGTTAATGTAACTCATGCACCTATTAAAACTTGGACTTGAACCTTAAACAAACTGTTCCTTACTACTAGAGTTAAGCCTTTACTTCGGCATACGATATATCTAAAAGATAGAAATTTACGGCCCGAATATGTTTTCGTACTTACGGTACAAAGCAGTGTCGCGCTTGTAATGAATATAACTTTCCGGTCCTCAGTTATCAGTTCCTTTTTACTTTTATGGAATAAAAAAGATGCTGTACCCATTTGTCCAAACAAAGCAGGAAAGTAGAGCAGTGGTATGTTTTCACTGCCTTGGATTGCCAGCAGACTCGGATTCTCTTTAAGCATTAAATTTGCAATATCTAAAGCTCCGACAGCAGCAGCAAAACAAAAAGTTGTGTTCCCATTTTCGTCCTGAAGCATCAAGTCTTGTGGATCCATAAAGTTTAGCAATCGCTGAACAAAACTAGTTTGTTTTGCTCCCGTTGCCACATGAAGAACAGCTTGATGCCCCTCTGTAATGGCCGCACATATTATTGATCGATAATCCGTTTCAAATAAACCTTCAATTTCCTTCATCTCTCCTTTTAGTGCAGCCTTATAAAGCAGTAAACGTATACTGCAGCATAGTTTTCTCTTTTTCCCTGTTAAAAATCTGAACTTATAAAAGTGAAATTTTATGCAACCTAAAATAATAAAATTTTTTTTTTAATGGTTATCTCATTCTTATCACAAAGCAAGTGAAGAGAGGGCCGTCTAAGTGCACGAGTTAATGAACTTTTCCCGCTCTCAACAAATTCTGACACTTGTGTTGAAAAGGAACCTCCCACTTCCGAACAGGAACTGAAATCCCTTTTAGCCATTTCACCTGAACTGCGCGCGCGCGCACACACACATATATGCGTGTCTATGCTCGTTACATGACCTGCATATATACGTATTAAACTTCGTCTTGCAAACACTTATTAAGAAACAATTTATGCATTTGATTTCATAGTTCCGGCCATCATGTGAAAATAAAAATACCTCGAGTCTGACTGAATTCCATTTACATCGCTTGTACTTAATTAATTAGCTCTGCGTTACTTGATTTCCAATTCCAGTATTAATTTATAATAGACAAGTATATGTAAAAATGAGCTAAAATCCAGTGCATACAAACATATGTATAAATGGACTTCAGAGTGATAATTCTTCAGTAGTTGAGGAAAAAAAAAAAAAAAACTGAGCCTAGATACTTGATGAAGAGGTTTGATTGCAGAAAACTTACAATAGCGATATGGTCACCAAATCAACTCCACTAGAAGTAATACTTGACTTATGATTAATGCACTCAACTGTCCAAATACTTTCTGTGCTCACTATATATAGGCACAGTTACTTTAGACCCCCTCTTCTTCCCACCCCATCTCGTGTACCATTTCCTCCATTGCTTTTTAATTTTTAATTTTTTTTTTCTGTTTTCTACTTAAGTTTGAGAGTCTTATAGGCACTCCAAATGTTTGCACTATCTCTCTCTATATAAAAATGTGTTATTCACACGACAAGAATTGAATGGAAAGTGAAGAATTAGATAAACAAAATATAATAAAGCCTTTATAATTTAATATTTGATAAATTTGATTTCTTTGGCTCTCGACTTGGGTCAAATGACTAACTTAGTAATTTTGATAAATTAATAAGATAATAGTTTTTCTAAAAACACTCCATGTCCCATTCATATCATAAATTGGTAATTTGCTGAAATTACAAATATAATTGTTATGATATTTTATTAAATAAAAAATGACTCTATTGTTAATTTTTTTTCTGAATTTAAATATAATTAAATCTCATCTCTGATTTTTTTTTTGCTTTTAGAAGTTGCAGGGTTGAATTTTGAAACTTGTAAATTTTAATTTTTTTGTTTATTTTATTTATATTTAGTGGATTAATTCATGTTTAATTGATTAAATTGGTAAAATACAATGAATTTTTAGTTAATTAAAATGTATGTTCATTGAATTGTATATATACTTTATACATTAATAAAATATTAATTTATCAATTAATTAATACTTCGTAAAGTTAGTAGGTTTTGTATGGTCCCAATATTATTATTTTGTAGAGATTTTACTGTACAATCACTCTTATATGTTGATCTATTAACAAAATATAATGAAGAAAAATAATCAAATACGATTGTTATATGGATTATTTCGCCATATTTACATTGTATCATGGGTAAGACCAGATTTACAGGTCATAATGTCTATGATTATATTTATGTAATATTGGTCTTGATTTTTGGTTATTTCTACGATTCTATCTTCATTTGATAGCATCTTTTTTATTTTATTTTTTAATATTGATCTTGATCTTCCGAGTTCCGATTGTTCATATGACTCCTATCAGAAAAATGATAAAATACAACGGGACATTTTGATCGGATATGAGAAGTCTTTAACAGAAGAACTTTATGTAAAATTCTCAATTAATCATCTTTAGGCGTTTCTAAGGAGTAATTAGTAACTACAAGTAGCCAGCCACTGTGAATATATATATATTTTTTAATTTTTAATAACAATTAGCCTAGCCAGCGATTGTGTACTTTTTTGTCGATAGAGTAAAAATTGTTATTATAATTTTTTTTTTTACTAGAGACGATCCAATAGCTAAACAATGCTCTCAACCTCAGACGCCCCTGAAAGGAACTTGCCTCCTCCTCTTGAGGATGATCGATCAATAAAGAAAACTAAATTCAGATCTCAAGGGAAGGATGGGGACAATCCTCATCCTTTATCTTTTAGAGTCAAATTGATGGAGATAGAAGGAGGGGTGGCTGATGAACCCCTGGGAAAAGAAAATTTCTTGAGTAGGGATGATGAAATCGAATTTGAGATGGACGATGTGGTGATAGAGAAAGAAGGAATACTTCCATCTATGTCCTTTTCAAGAAGAGTTCCTAATCAGTTTGTCAAGCCATGGCAAACAACGATAGTTGTTAAACTTCTCGGACGAATGATTGGTTATGAGGCTCTATACTCCCGTCTAGACTCTTTGTGGGCTAATACACGAGGCTTTTCAGTGATCGATCTAGAAAATGGATATTTAAAAGAAAGTGGGAAATCTCAACAGTGGGAAATTGGAACAAAGACATTTTTGGCAACATATTTAAAAGAAAAAAGGAGCTGCTGGCCAGAATAGGTGGAATCCAACGAACTCTTGAGAAGCACCACTCTAGGAGATTAATCGAGTTAGAAATTAAGTTAAAGAGAAACCTTGAAAGAGTGTTAACTCAAGAGGAAGTGTTAGGGTTCCAAAAATCTCAGAGAGAATGGATTGTTTGTGGGGATAGGAACACGTCTTTTTCCCATCAAATAACTGTCGAGAGACACCGAAGAAATAGAATCGGCATGATAAAAAATGACTTGGGGCAGTGGATCCATGATGAAGCTGATATCAAAGCCCATGCAATTTCTTATTTTTGCAATTTGTTCCCGAAAGAGGGAGTGTTCATATCCAGTTCCTTTTATTCATGATTTCCCTTTAATTGATACTTGTATTCTTAAAAATCTGCGTAGAATTGTTGATGATGCGGAAATCAGAGATACGATGTTCAGCATGAGCCCAATGAAATCATCGGGAGTGGACGGTCTTCATGCCATCTTTTTTTAGACTCAATAGGATGTGATGGGGCCCTCAGTCTGTCAGCTTATAAAAGATGATTTCTCAAGGAAACAAATGCCAATAGAGTTAAATCAAACTCTGTTTTGATATCTCTCAAAAAAATAAAAATAAAAACTCTTTTATGATAACTCCCAAGACTGACAATCCAGATTCTGTCAAGTTATTTCGACCAATTGGTTTTTGCATAGTGGTTTATAAAACTATAACAAAACTGGTGGCTAACCGACTCAAGATTATTCTGCCAGAATTTATTGACGCTGCCCAGACGAGTTTGCCAAAATAAATACAAATTTTATGCCTAATCTTGCATTTACTCATGAATTCGAACTTGAAAGCTTGTTATAGAGCTTTAACTTTGCTACAGCCTTGATCCAACTTCAGAAAGCTTGCTTCCTTCATTTAAGCTCAAGATTCGGGTTTTCCTCCTGATTTTTTGTACACACACAAAAAAAGAGAGGGAGAGAGAGAGGTGCACTGCACTCATGCCACAAATTTGTGAACAGTAAACTTCCAATGGGTTGAAGTTACTTAAATATTGTGGTTGAGCGCAGGGACCTCTCATGTGTTAGTACAAAATTGCCCATCCCATTATGAACTAAAATAACACAATTAAATGCTATACTTATCCATAATATACTACTGTATAGGGTATGTCGAAATTAGATTCATTAGTGCAATATTTGATTGCTTAATAAATGAGTCTGTTAAAATTGCTTCTTAATATTTGGCATCATTCACGTATTAATTCGGTAAAATATAGAAAACAATTAGAATGGTTTATGCTAGTCCACATAATGTGAGAAATAAATCTAACAATCTCCCACTTGGACGGCAGACGTCATTCTAATGATAGTTTTAAAATAAATGAAATAAATATTTTGAAAAAAACCGAATTAATCAATATGTAACTATAACAAAAGGTCAAATGTGAGCAATCACCCAACAAATAAGTCCAAAATGTGCCATAAGTATCAAGTCATATGTGCACCAACAAGATGCTCCACATAACACGACACCTATAAACATGTGACTATATAGTAGTATACAAGTATAATTATGGAAATAACATGACAATGTGATCAACATTCTCATTCATAAAGTCCACATGTCTAGCAAAATGAGAAGAACACAAAGTGTCTCCTAGACCATTGCTTCTTTATAACCACAATGAGACTCAACCAAAATGTCTCGAGAAGCGCGCTTCCATTTTTATCATAATGAGACTAATACTAAGATGTCTCAAGGAAGCTGTGCTTTCTTATAATCATAATGAGACTGAATCAAAATATCTCAAGAAAGTACACTGAAGCTAAGCCATAATGCTGTAGTCTTTAGTGTCCATATTGAGACTGAGCAAAATATCTCGGACCATAATATCCTCATTATATACACAATGCCATACGTAAATAAATGTGTACACAATATATGGCATATCAATATCACATAACAATATGCATGCATAATAACAAAACGAGTAATACATAATCTCATTTAAGTCACAACTCATAATACAAACTAGAACTCCCACTGTCTCATCATATATAAGTGGATTCTAATAATCCCATATGAGTCACATGCTCCCTGAATAATTTTGGAGCCAAACCTTTAGTAAGTGGATCAGAAAAAATGAGTTCTGTAGGTATATACTCTACTGATATATAATACAGAGCAATTTTCTCTCTCAAAAATAAGTATTTAACATCAATGTGCTTGGAACGTGAGGAATTTCTTGTATTGGGATAGAAGAAAACAACTGCAGAATTATCACATTATATTTTTAATGGCCTTGGTACAGCCAATACAAAATCTGGCCCTGCAATAAAATTATGCATCCATAAAGCTTGACATGTAGCCTTAAAACATGCTACATATTCTGCCTCTATTGTTGAAGAAGCTGTAAGTGGCTACTTGGCACTTTTCCATGATATAGCTCCTCCTGCCATCATAAAGATGTAACTAGATGTGGATTTCTTGTCTTCTAAACACCTTGCGAAATCAGCATCAGAATACCCAACTATATTCAAATAGTCAGATTGTTGATATGTCAATGCAAAATCTTTAGTGGCTTGTAAATATATGAGTACTTTCTTTGTAGCCTTCCAGTGTTCATATCCAGGATTACTCAGGTATCTCCCAAGTACTCTTATTGGAAAAGCAATATCAGGGCGTGTACAGACTTGAGCATACATCAAGCTACCCATAACTGATGCATACAGTACTGTTTGCATTCTAGCTTTGTCTATATCATTGTCTATATCATTATCGGGATATTGAGATTTGGAAAGTTTGTCACCTTTTGAAATTTGTGCTTTCCTAGGAGCACAAGACTATAAATTGAATCTTTTCAAGATACAATCAATGTAGGTCTTTTGAGACAATCCTAAAACTCCTTTAGATTTGTCACGAACAATTTTTATCCCTAATACATAATGGGCTTCACTGAGATCCTTCATATCAAAGCTATATGACAATATTTGCGTTGTCTGAAGTAAAAAGTTAGTGTCATTAGCAACGAGCAATATCTCATCCACATAAAGCAACAAAATAATATGCTTGCTCCTACTGACCCTCAAGTATATACACTGATCAACAACATTCTCTTGGAACCCATAAAATATGATAATGTCATGAAATTTCAAATACCACTGTCTGGATGCCTGCTTAAGTCCATAAATGAACCTTTTAAGCTTACACACCATGTTTTCTTTACCAGACTCAATAAAACCATCGGGTTGCACCATGCACACATCTTCAGACAAGTTCCTATTAAGAAAAGCGGTATTCACATCCATCTGATGCAATTCTAAATTGAAATGTGCTACCAATACCAGGATAGTATGAAAAGAGTCTTTGGTAGAAACTGAAGAGTAAGTTTCAGTGTAATCAATGCATTTTCTTTGACTAAAACCTTTAGCCACAAGCTAGACCTTATACCTCTCTACCTGACCCCTGACATCTCTCTTGGTTTTGAAAACCCATTTGCAACTAATTGGCCTGCATCTATCTGGCAACTCAACTAAATCCCAAACCCCATTATGATACATGAATGCCATCTCATCATGCATCGCATGTATCCAAGATGAGGATTTTGAACAACTAATAGCCTCCTAAAAGGTAATAGGATTAGATGATGAGTTAACATAAAAATCATGTTCTTACAAGTAAACAATATAATCATCAGGAATTGTAGGTCTTCTAACCCTCTAATCTTCTTAATTGCACATCAGTAACATCATCCTCTAGAGTCATAGGCTTCATATCATGATGAGGTTCAGGATCAACAGAAGAAACATCAATATGTGATAATCCCATCGCAGAAGTCGAAAAAGATGGAATAGGCAAAACCACACGTTCTTCTCTCAATGTAAGATTGTGAGGCTTAGAACTCTCACCATTGTGATCATCCTCAAAATAAATGGGCAGACTCAATGATTCTAGTAGTGTGGGAAAGACAATAAAATCTAGAATGCCAATAGCCTGTACAATAACCAATAAAATGACCACTAATGATTTTCGGATAAAGTTTTCTTGATTGTGGATTATAAGGTCTCACTTTTGCTTTGCATCCCCAGACATGGAAATGACGAAGACTCGGTCTCTTCCCTGACTACAACTCATAAGGAATTTTGGACATCGACTTACTAGGTACTTGATTCAAAATGTAAGCTGTAGTTCGTAAGGCTTCACCCTATAGAAAATCTAGTAAGGTGAAGTTACTTAGTATACACCGCAGCATGTCAAGAAGGGTACAATTTCTCCTTTATGCAATTCCATTATGTTCGGAAGTCCCGGCATTGTATACTGGGCTTCTATTCTATATTCCTGAAGAAATCGAGCAAAAGGTCCACGATTACGTCTAGTTTCATCATATTGCCTATAGTATTCACCATCTTTATATGATCATACTGCTTTAATTTTCTTACCCTTTGGAGCTCAACATTAGCCTTAAAGGCTTGAAACACAGATAAAGATTCAAACTTTTCAGTAAGATGTTCAACATGACCACAACGAGAAAAGTTATTGATGAACGGGATGAAGTACTTATAACCTCCAATAGCAATAAGAGTAAATGGCTTACAAATGTCTGTATGTACCAACTCCAGCACCTGTTGACTTCTCCGAGTCTCTCTTTTCCGGTTTTGGTAGTAAGTTTGCCTTTGATAAAATCAACACATGTGTTAAAATAAGAGAAATCTAAATTATGAAGGATGCCATCTTTAATGAGCCTTTCCATCATCTGTTTAGAAATGTGACCTAGCTGTTTATGTCACAACATAGAGCATTCATCAACCCTAGCACAATTAGAACTACCAACATTCATAACATGAGCATTGGATAATGATTTAACAGCATGGGGAAATAAATCAATCATATATAAGCCATCATATAAATGGCCATAACCAACTAAGTTTGAATTGCGGAATAAGTAAACTTTTCTATCACCAAAATGAAATGTATAGTAACATCTATCCAAAATAGATACAAATATCAAGTTTCTCCTCATAGAAGGAATATAAGCTGTATTTAACAAATCCAAAAAATAGCCTGTGGCTAGATGTAGGCTGACAACTCCTATGCTTTCAACTTTGGCTGTCACTCCATTGCCCATGTGAACTATCAACTCCCCTTCATTGGGCTCCCTCATGCTTCTGAATTCTTGCAAGGAATTTGTTATATTAATGGTTGCACTAGTATCCAACCACCAAGTATCAGAAGGAACATAAACTAGATTAGATTCAAAACCTACAAAAACTACATGAATACCTTTATTTTCCAACTATGCTTTAAATCCCCTGCATTTAGCTCTCTTATGCCTAAGTTTCTTCCAAAAGTATTACTTTCTCTTAAATCTCTCAGAAGTGGAACCAGAAGTAATAGAAGAATTACCATGTGAAGTTTTCTTTCTGAACTTTTCTTTTTGAAAAACTTATTACTGCCCTTTAAAAAGCCTTTCTTTACACTCCCACTCTCTTGAGTAGTTGCCATCATGACAGTGTGAGATTTCCCCTTCTTCAATGATTCTTCTTATTGAACCGCATAAGTAGTCAACTCAGTGATATTCCAAGTGTCTCTCTGAGTATTGTATTGGCTTCTTAGATTGCCAAATTGTCGTGGAAGGAATTTAAGGATTTGGAAGACCAGGTAGTCATCAGGCAAATTGACATCCATGTTCTTTAACCTTTTAGGGTAACTAGTCATCTTAAGGATGTGCTCTCTTACCTTAGAAACACCATCATACTGGGTATTAGTAAGTAGCCTCAGATAATTACCCTTTTTTACCTTATTTACCTTCTTGAAAGTTCCTCCAACAGTTGCCAAGTAATATTTGGCCTTATCACATGCAGGGATGCTATCTCTAGTTGTTCGATCAATGGTGTATTTCATTGTATCCAGACAATGTCTATTAGATTCATCCCAAGCTACCCACTCTGCTTTCTCAGCAACAGTGCTCTTATCTGTGGGCTTGGTTGGTTCATCAACTCTTAACGCCAAGTCTCTGTTTGACGTAGACAAATAAAACAAAATGGACTCATGCCAGTCCTCAAAATTTGTCCCAGTTAAATTCTTGAGGGAGGTAATTTGGAGAAAGGAGAGAATATCTAGGCATCCTTTAATAATATAAGAGTGCACTAACCTAAAGATAAAGCATGCAAGTTGAATATAACACCAACATTGACCTATTATCGATAGGATAATCAAGCCACTCAGTAGAAAGTACTCAACAAATCTCTTTATCTACCCAAGTATCCTACTAAGTAGTGATTTGCCGATAGGGCAGTATCATCACCTGTATGGATCTTAGTAATAACAATAACAATCCATCACATAATCAATAATTAATAATTATAAATGGGGATTCAATTAAAAAACACCAAATGATTTATCATGATTGATCCTACAGCAAGTAGATACACAATCACTCTAAATTGTAGTTTTGCATCATATATACATTTCATACATTAACGAAATTGAGGCTAAATAAGCTTTATCAAACACAATTAAAGTTTCTACCAAGATATTAAATCAAATAAAATATCTACATGCCTCAATGAAGTATATGGATTTTATGCCCATAATATACAACAATGATGAATTATTTTAAATTTAAAATTCTGAAAATCTCCAAAATTTTAAGGATTTTGGACTAACATGCTAATGTTTCAGAATTATGCTTTCTTTTTTAAATATTAAACATTTTGGCCTAAACTATAAATAAAATAAATAAATTTTTAGGCCATAATACAATTTATTAAAATTAAGGGACTAAAAAACTATTTTACTATGTTGACCTTCGGTCAAGGACCATTATACAAATGTTGCAAATATTTTGGGCCATAAGGACATTGCGAAAAGTTTAGGGATCCCAACAAAATTATCCCGCAATGTCATCTTCAACCTCAGGATGTTTCAATAGTGTAGCTATAGTAAGCTACAATAACCTCATTCATACCATCCCAATTTTGGCCACCAAAAATTACGAAAAAATTACATTTTTACTCCAAAACCATCACTTGTGCATTATTTAACAGCGATTTGCTCAACTATGCCCAAAATCGAAATTAAATGAAAAATTCCATGAGTGAGATTTCACCAATAAATCGACTATAGTTTACAAGGAAATGCGTAACGATGGGCTCTGATACCAATTGCCAAAATAAATACGAACTTTATGCTCCTAATCTTGCATTTCTAAATAAACACATATTTTAGGTGAAGTTTCGAAATTTACTATGATCACTCATGAATCTGAACTTGGAAGCTTGTTATGGAGGTTTAATCGAGTTGCTAAAGTCTTGATCTAGCTTCAAAAAGCTTTCTTCCTTCACTTTAGCTCAAGATCCGAGTTTTTCTCCTAATTTACTATATACACACGGAAAAGGAGAGGGAGAGAGAGAGGTGCACTGCACTCATGCCACATTTTGTGAACAGTAAACTTCCAAAGGGTTGAAGTTATTTAAATACTATAGCTGAGCGCATGGACCCTTCATGTGTTAGTACAAAATTGTCCATCCCATTATGAGCTAAAATAACACAATTAAAGGATATATTTGCCCATAATATACTACTGTATAGAGTATGTCGAAATTAGACTTATTAACGCAATATTTGATCACTTAATAAATAAGTCTGTTAAAATTACTCCTTAATATTTGACACCAATCACGTATAGATTCGGTAAAATATAAAAAACAATTAGAATGATTTATGTCAATCCACAAAATGTGAGAAATAAATCTAACAGAGTTTTGTTCCTGAGAGGCATATAACTGAGAATGTTATTGTTGCCTAGGAAATCATCCACTCCATGAAAAACAAAAGGGGTAAAACCAGTTAGATGGCTATCAAGGTTGACTTGGAAAAAGCATATGATAGCCTGAGCTGGAATTTTATTCATGAGACCCTACGAGTGATTGGGTTACCGCAAGACTTGATTCATGTTATTATGGATTGTATTACCACATTTTTGATGCAACGTTTGTGAAATGGTGAGCTCACAGAAAGTTTTAGCCTGTCTAGAGGAATTAAACATGGGGATTCTTTATCCCATTACATTTTTGTCATGTGCATCAAGAGGCTCGGTCAGGGAATCAATCTGGCAGTTCAAAATGGGCGTTGAAAACCAATCATGCTTAGTCGTGGAGGTATCTCTATAACTCATTTATTTTTGGCTAACATCTTCTTGCCGAGGCTTCTAATGACCAAGGTCATGAGATAAATGAGGTCTTGGATATTTGTTGTTCTACCTTTATAGAAAAATTGAACAAAACAAAGACTTAAGTTTTCTTATCTCGAAATGTTCAGACAGAATAATTCAAGAGACCAAGAATACACTTGGGTTTTCAGTAGCAAGGAATCTTGGTATGCCTATCTTTCACTTCTGGGCTACCAAGGCAAATTACCAAGAGATTTTGGATAAAGTACAACAAGGATTACTGGGATGGAATGCCAAGCATCTTTCCCTGGAGGGAAGAATTACTTTGGCGTAATCGGTCATTCAAGTTCTCCCTATTTATGCCATGAAATGTCCAAAAATCCCAACTTTGGTTTTTAATAAAATTGATCAAACCTACAAGCATTTTATTTGGAGTGGAAATAAAGAAAAAAGAAAATTAAATCTTATTTGATAGGACACTTTATGCCAACCTAAAATGTGTAGGAGCCTTGGTCTTAAAAATCTATCTCACATGAATGCGGCTTTATTGATTAAAATTTGGTAGGGCTTGGTAAACTCTCCAAATAAATTTTAGGTTTAGGTTTTGGCTTCCAAGTACAAGATTAATACTACTTGTCTCCATGATAGCTTACAAACTAGGATGTGGCGTGCAGTAGTGAAGGTTTGAGACCATGTTTTGAAGGGAACTCGGTGGGTTGCTGGTGATGGAAAAGGAGTGAAATTCTGGTAGGATTTATGAATCAATGAGGCTGATAATTTACAATCATATGCCTTGAACCTGATCTCTAGTCAGCTGATAAACTTGTGTGCGGCTAATTTTTCAGATAACAATAGCAATTGGAATTGGCATTTATTTGCTCATTTTCTCCCCAGTCATATAATTCTTAAGATTACTGCAGTTAAAGTTCCTTGTGATAATAGAGGTGAGGATCAATGTTACTGGTCTTACTCTAATATAGGGCAATTCACGACAAAATCAGCTTACCTCTCTTTGCATCAGTCCAATACTATGGCCAATAACTCTGTCGAATTTAGCATGAAAATAGAATGGACCCCAAAGTATTAGAGCCTTAATTTGTTTAACACCACATTTATATTTCTCTAGAAGTTACAGTATTAGTAATTGCTCAATCCACTTTTCTACAACAAGTGGTATCAGAGCCAATGGGTCGTACTTGGGGGGATACAATACTATTTCTAGATACGGTACTGTTCACAAATATGGTGAAGACGACCATTTATACTTGGGAGATAGTCTATTGTAAGTAGTATGTATTTTTGTACTTCTAAGAAAGTTCTGTCAACAAAGGAGGTAAAAGTATAAGGATTTTGATTTTTAATTGGGACCGAGTTCCCGTCGAGTCTCTTGGAAATTTTCCTGGTGCATTTATTCATGCAAAATAAACATTATAGAGGCTGTTTTTTTTAGTGTAAATAGTTGTTAAAGAAACTAATCATTTGAGATAAAAAAGATGGCAAGGGCATCATCGTCGTCTTCATTAGCGAGGACTACTGTGACTAATGCAAAGTTTGAAGCGGAGAAATTCGATAGTACTAAGAATTTTGGTATGTGGCAATGTGAGGGGTTGGATGTCTTATATCAACAAGAGTTAGACGTTGCTCTTGAAGAAAAGCCTGACGTGATAGATGACAAGGAGTGGATACAAATTAGTAGACAGGCATGTGGTATTATTTACCTATGCCTAGCTATAGATCAGAAATACTTTGTCATGAGGGAGATATCGACAAAATTGTGGGAGACACTGGAAAAAAAGTATATGAAGAAAAACCTTGAAAATAGGCTTTATATTTACATATACACATGGCATGTCAATGAATGACCACGTGAACTCATTCAACAAGATATTATCAGATTTGCTAAATCTGGATGAGAGATTTAAAGATGAAGATAAGTCATTGTTGTTGTTGAATTCACTTCTTGATGAATATGATCATCTCACCACTACTTTGCTTCATAGGAAGAACAATATCACGTTCGATGTTGTATGCAGTGCATTGTACAACTCTGAGACCAGAAAGAAAGACAAAAAGGATCACAGAGATGCAGTTGCAATAGCACTGACAGCGAGAGGTTGTACGCAAAGCCGCAAACCTAGAAAAAAGAATAAGTCTAAAGGGAGACCTGCGAAAGATGAATGTGCTTTTTGTCGTGAGAAAAGACATTGGAAAAAGAATTGTCCTAAGTTACAAAAGGGTAAGGCTACTTTTGATGCATGTTAGTAGAGCATGATGAGGAGTCAAACTTTAGTCTAGTTGGCATGACATTGATATGTCACTCAGATGAATGGATTTTGGATTCGGGTTGTACTTATCATATGTGTCCTAACAAGGGCTGGTTTTCTAGCTTTAAGGAGCTAGATGGTGGAGTTGTTTTTATGGGCAATAATAATGCTTGTAAAACAATGGGAATAGGTAAAATCCAATTAAAGAATCATGATGGCTCAATACAAGTTTTGTCATATGTTTGCTATGTACCAAGCCTGAAGAAAAATCTCATCTCATTAGGAGTCTTAGAATCTAAAAGGCTTACAATCACTTTAAGAAATGGATTGTTGAAGGTATTAGCTGGGGCGTTGACGGTGATGAAAGGCACAAAAAGAAATAACTTGTATTATTTCCAAGGAAGTACAATTATTGGATCAGCATCAACAGTTTTTACAAAGATGCAGATTCAGAAAAAACCAAGTTGTTGCATATGCGTTTGGGACATGCTGGTGAAAAAGCTTTGCAGACTTTAGCAAAGCAAGGCTTATTGAAAGGTAAAAATTCTTGCAAATTATAATTTTGTGAACATTGTGTTCTGGGCAAGCAGTCAAGGGTAAAGTTTGGTGTAGCAATTCATGATGCAAAAAGAATTTTGGACTATGTTCACAGTGATGTGTGGGGACTTACTAAACCAGTTTCTTTGGGAGGTATGCACTATTTTGTTACTTTTATTGATGATTATACGTCAAAAATCTCAACCACTAAAATTGGATTTAGTGGCATCAAGTTCCTTCGTGTAATGCTCCCCATTCGTTGACACCTATCACATGAAGAACAGAAAGTGTAAGCGTCTCGAAATATAATTGGCCAATAGAAACCACATTGTAAAACTTTAGTAGCTCTTTTCTTAATACTGAAATGACCTCCACAAGCTTGTTCATGAAAAAATAAAAGGATATTCTGAATTTCATTTTCTAGGATACATCGTCTAACATTTTGATCTGCATAATACTTGAATAAATACGAGTCATCCCAAAAGAAGTTTTTTATTTCTACAAAGAATTTAGCTTTGTCTTTCTTGGGCCAATGCTTTTAAAGTTTACTTGTAACAAGATAATAAACTATATCAGCATACTATGGTAATACTTCCTTATTCATTAATTGTTCATCTGGAAATGAATCATTCAATGGTAATGGTTCCATAATTGTATCAAAATGGAGGCGAGAGAGATGGTCGGCCACAACATTCTTTGTGCCTTTTTTATCTTTAAATTCCAAGTTGAACTCCTGCAACAGTAACACTAAACGAATTAGTTTAGCTTTTACATCTTTCTTTGTGAGAAGATATTTAAGAGCAGCATGATATGTGAACACAATTATTTTACAACCAATGAGATAAGATCAAAATTTTTGCAATGCACACACTACTGCTAGCATTTATTTTTTAGTAGTTGAATAGTTCAACTGTGCATCATTTAATGTCATACTAGCATAGTAAATAACATGGGGAATTTGACCAACTCTTTGTCCTAATACTGCTCCTACTGCATAATCAGATGCATCACACATGAGTTCAAATGGTAAGCTCCAGTTTAGGGCCTGAATGATGGGTGATGATGTCAACAATTGCTTTAATTTTTCAAACGCCACAAGACATGAATCATTAAAGATAGAAAGGTACATCCTTAGCAAGTAAATTGCATAAGGGTCTAGAAATTTTGCTAAAATTTTTAATGAAACATCTATAGAAATCAATATGTCCAAAGAAAGGTCTTACTTCTCTGACTGTTTTGGGTGAAGGAAGATTAGAAATGAGATCCACCTTACCTTTGTCAACCTCAATACCTTTGCTCGAAATGATATGACAGAGAACAATACCTTATTTTACCATAAAATGTCACTTTTTCCAATTTAAAACCAAGTTCTTTTCGATACATCTCTGCAGAACTAGTATTAGATGATGTAAATATTGATCAAACGAGTCACCAAAACAGAAAAGTCATCTATAATGACTTCAAGGAATCGTTCAACCATATAAAAAAAATGCTTAACATGAATAGTTGAAATATAACAGGTGTATTACATAATCCAAATGGCATTCTTCGATATGCAAATGTGCTAAAAGGGCAAGTGAAAATGGTCTTCTCTTGATCTTTTGGTGCTATGGGAATCTGATTGTATCCTGAGTACCCATCTAGAAAGCAATAAAATTCATGGCCTGCTAATCTATCAAGCATTGGATCGATAAATGGTAAAGGAAAATGATTTTTATGTGTGACAGAATTCAACTTTCTATAATCAATGCATAAAAGCCATCCTGTAGTTACTCTAGTTGCTATCAATTCATTATCAGCATTGATAACTACTGTGACTCCTGACTTTTTAGGGACAACTTGTACAGGACTGACCCATGAACTATCAGAAATTGAGTAAATGATACGTACATCTAATAGCTTAAGGACTTCAGTTCTAACAGCTTCTTTCATGTTAAGATTTAACTGACATTGTATTTTCTTAGTAGGTTTAACATTTTCATTAAGGTGAATGTAATCCATGCCATCTATTGGATTTATACCTTTGATATCTGCTATGGTTCATCCTAATACTTCTTTGTGCTCTTTTAAAACATCCAACAACTTACCTTTCTGCTCGTTATTGAGGGATGATGGGATGATTACCGACAGAACACTTTCTTATCCCAAAAATGCATATTCCAAGGTGTTGGGTAATGGATTGAGCTCAAGTTTCGGTGCTGATTCTGATGATGGGGTTAGTTTCTTTTCTGATGGTTCTAGTTGTTCAACTCTTGACTTCCATTTATTAGTGTCCATGGATGGTGCTGAGTCAAGTAGGGCGTTGACTTCATCGACCGATCTGTCAATATCAAAATCCAAACCAAAGTGAGTTAAGCATGTTTGTAAAAAGTCATCACCAAGGTTTGAAAGAAAAGTGTCATTAACTAATGCTTCAATTAATTCCACATCAACAATTCCATCATCTGCATTGTGAGGTTGTTTGGCAATGTTGAAGATATTCAGCTCCATAGTTATATTGCCGAAGGACAATTGCATATTTTCAGTCCTGCATTTAATGTGAGCATCCGCAGTTGCCAAGAAAGGTCGGCTTAGAATAATGGGGATGTGCTTCCTTGAATCCTGTTTGAAGATTTCAAGAATCTTACATGTGGATTTTCCCTTTTTTATTTTAGCTAACCTATGAGGAAATGAAACTTTAGGAACATATTCTCGTAGGTTGGTTTCTTCTTTCTCTTCCGACGATGAGTCCTCAACATTCACAGGTACAATTTGATTTTCTCTTGTCACCGGCATCTCCACTTTGCTGTCGACTTCTTTTTCTTTTCGTAAGGTCATGACTGCTTTGACCTCTCCATGCTTCTGTGGTGAACTGGTACTTACTTTATATAGTCCTTTAGGATTAGGCATTGGTTGACTTGGAAACTTGCCTTTCTTAACAGTCATTGCCAAGGTCTGAACTGAAGAAGCAAGTTGTCCCACCATCTTTTCGAGGCTTGAAACTGATTGGGCTTGTGATTTGAAGCTCGCTCTCAACTCATTTCGTAGTCCATCAATGGTGCGGTTTTGTTGCTTAATAATGGAGTGAGTAAGATTATTGAGATTCTGGAATAAATCCTCCCATGGTCTGGGTTGAGTGTAGTTTTGATTCTGATTGTATGGTCTAAATGGTGGTTGAGAGGCTTGAGGAACTTAAGGAATTTGTTGCATTGGTGGGGCTGGAGTTGTTGGTCCATTTTATTAGAATCATTGAGACCATGAAAATTGGGATGGTCTCTCCATCCAGGGTTGTATGTGTTGGAGCATAGGTTGTAATTTGATGGTTTTCTCATTACACCTATGGCATTAGCTTGATCTGAGTATGAGTCATGGTCATGTGGCTCTGTTGATTTAGCAGTTGATAACGATGCTATTTGTCAAGAGAAACCTTCAATTATCTCATTGACTTCTTTAATTTCTGAACTTGACTCACCAATGTGAACCTCATTTACTCCCTTAATTCTTCTAGTATTCCTGAGTGATCAAAAAGTATTGGCATTGGTGCCAATTCTCGTACCCATGATATGGACACTTCAAGAATTCCTAAATCTCTTATGCACTTTTCGACATTAGCTCTCTTCCACTTGTTGCCATTAGCCATTCTTACACATTTGGTAGTAATCCCTCCAAAAAGTATTGGCATTGGTGCCATTTCTCGTACCCATGATATGGACACTTCAAGAGTAGCCTATTAAATCGCTCCCATATTTCAAAAGACTGCTTATCCTCTCTCTGGGTAAACTCTGAAATTTTTCTGCGAATAACATTGGTTTTATACACTGGGAAATATTTATTCAAAAATTTAATTACCATTTGTTCCCATGATATAATGCTATTAGCAGGCAAAGTATTTAACCATGAACGAGCTCTATCCTTTAAAGAAAATGGGAATAATATGAGTTTAACATCATTGTCTCGAAAATTCTTATATTTAAATGTTTGACAAATAGCATGAAAATCATTCAGATGATTATATGGGTCCTCATTTTCTAAGCCATAGAATGTGGGGAGACAATTTAGGACACTAGGTTTTAGTTCAAAGCTCCTAGCAGCTACATTTGGGTATCTTATGTATGATGTGCTCAAATTAGCTAAGGGACTAAAATAGTCCTTAAATGGCCTCTCCCGTGGTGCTTGTAAATCCATTCCAAATTTATTTTTAACGTGCTTGTGTGTTTGAAGTGTTTTTTCTAGTTCAAGGTCTATAAGTTCAAGATTAGGTAATAATGATCTACGACTATGTATGCAAAACAAATAAAATAAAAATAAAGATGGGAATAAAATAAATAAAAATAAAGAAGAGGAAGAAATTACGATACTAACCTTATTGCGCTATTTCAACCTTACTATAAAAACATACTAAAAAAATGTGAAAATAAATTAACTAAAAATAAATTAATAAGATAAACAAAAAAATTTACAAAGAAAAATAAATTGAAAATTAAATTACAGAATTTTAAAGAAGAAAAAAGAAAAGAAATACTAACCTTTAAATGTAGATTCACTTTTTTTCTTTTTTTTAATAAAAAAATACAAGAAAACAAATAAAAGAATTTATTCACAAAAATTAATTTTAAGAATTAAAATAACTTAACTTCCCGGCAACGGCGCCAAAAACTTTTGTGTAAATTTTATTGAACTCGCAAGTGCACAACTCTATTGTAGAATAGATTAATGGAGACGAGTGTTGATCCAACGAGAAGGTGAATTTTAATTGTGTAGAATTAATTTTCTAAATGAGTGGTTGGATTTGTGGTGAAAGTGACTTAGATTATCTTTAAATTAGAATTGAAATGACGAGAATAAATTAATGTGAAAATCTATTAAATTGACGTACTTGGGTATCTGGATCCGTATCAACATGTGTCATGAGCTAAATATTCCTTATTAATACCAATTAAATCATGAGGGGAGAATCCACACCTCATGAACCGCACTCTAATTAATATGGTGCTAAGGGTTTATCGTGCCAAATAATAATAACCTTGTACTAGAGAGCCGGTGAAACCAAGATAGTATTTAGACAAGATTATTATTATTTATCGACGAGAAGTCAAAACATCCACAAAACTAAAGGGGAAGAGAAAATAAATTTACCAAATAAAGCCCATGACACATGTTGAGACTTCACCTTCAATCCAAGTTTGAAAGAAAATTAGCTACTTATAATTGAACTAGGGCAAAATGAAAATTTATTAAAATACATAAAAAATACATGATGGAGAAGGAATTACAAAAAATAGAGTCCAAAAATGGATTTAGAGCTATCAAATTAGGGGGGAGGCCCCTTTTTTATAGATAAATGGAGTAAATCATGGCCGATTAAAAACAGTTTGGACGCTCAGGATTGCACCACATCATTAGTCAACAGTACATGGTTTGACCACGTGGATGAACAGTAACACGGTTTGACCCGGGTTGAACAATGATGCGGCTTGGTTGAAAATAATCCTGTGTGATGCATATACCGTACGCGAGATTTTTGGTCAACTGATATGCTACCACATCACCATCAATAGTACATAAGAATTTTAGTCCAACAAGATCGTGACACGTCATCAGTCAATGCCACATCATCGGACAATGCCACGTCATCGATCTGTCTATGTGAACAATGTCGTGAATAGTAACATAGATAGTACCGTACATGTGAATAGTACCATACATGTGAACAGTGCCATTTTTCTTTTTATGCTCCTCTTAAGTTTTCGACCGTCTTGAGTTCGAAAGTGATGTCCGTTTTGTCGTCTGATCTCTCGTTTATTGTGAAATAACTATGATGCCTCTAAAATACATAAAATACTTAATTAAAATAAAACACACGGAATTAAATCAAAAGAAGGTTAAATACATAAAGTAGGGGTGTTAGTAAAACTTGAAGTGTAAAATGACGATTTTCTCCTTTATAAATATACATTTTCTAACACTCAACACTCGTGGAAAAGTAAGCTTGTCTCAGAAGCAATATTTAAAGAAGGTACTACAACAGTTTAGCATGACTAAGCAGACAAAACCTGTTAGTACTCTGTTGGATTATCATTTTAAGCTTTCTGCACATTTATCTCCTTCAACAGATGCAGAACGAGAATACATGTTACAAGTTCTGTATTCAAATACAGTGGGTAGCTTGATATATGCAATGGTATGTACAAGGCTTGACATTTCACATGCAGTTGGTATACTGAGCAGATATATGCATAATCCTGGTAAAGGACATTGGCAAGCTGTGAAATGGATTCTACGGTACATTCAGAAGACCTTGGATGTTGGTTTACTGTTTGAAAGAGACGATACACTTGTTCAAGGTATGATCGGGTATGTTGATTTTGATTATGCTGGTGATTTGGGCAAACGACGGTCAACCACCGGATATGCATTTACTTTTGCTGGAGGGTCAATTAGTTGGAAGTCTACACTGCAATCTGCAATTGCACTATCGGCCACAGAGGCCGAGTACATGGCAATTACAGAGGCTGTTAAAGAGGCTATTTGGTTGCAAGGTTTGCTTGAAAACTTGGGATTGGCACAAGAGCACATTAATGGTTATTGTGATAGAAAGAGTGCTATTCACTTAATGAAGAACCAAGTTTATCATGCGCGTACGAAGCACATCGATGTACGATTTCACTTTGTGTGGGAAATTGTTGATGACGGGAATATTCTTCTTCAGAAAATTAAGACTACAGATAATCCCGCAGATATGTTGACCAAGGTAGTGACGACAATCAAGTTTGAGCATTGTCTAAACTTGATCAACATCCTACAAGTTTAAAAGCAGCTAGAGAATGAAGAAACTGGAGGTAGTTTATTGATAGTTGGCTCAGATTTACCAAATCTTCGTCGAGGTGGAGAATTGTTGAAAAGTCAGCCCACAAAGCTTATTTTCCACATCGTTTTTTGACAAATTGGAGGTTGGTGGCACAAATATTTGACAGGTTGTTGCCATTCATGCATTCAATTTTGGAGAAGCAAATTTGAAGACAAATTCCTAAGGTAGGTGCTTAATGTTGTCAATTTTATTGGGGATGGTGCAATAGTGCACCCCATTTTTCCTTATAAATAAAAGACAATTTCTCATTTGTTAATCATCTCAATTTGAGAGAAGTAGAGAGCAATTGCAAGTAAGTTCTCTGAGAGAATATGATAGAGCTTCCAATTAAGTATTTTAGTGAGATTCCATTTGGGAGTATTGGGGTTGTGGATTTTGTGAGTTTTTCTCACTTTTGTAAATTTCCAATGTTAGTAAAATTATCTTTCAGTCTTTGCCCGTGGATGTAGGCATTACACCGAACCACGTAAATCATTGTGTTATATTTTCTTTGAATTTTTTTAACACCATATTTATATTTCTTCAGAAGTTGCAGTATTAGTAATTGCTCAACCCATGTTTCCGCAATAAACCAAGTTCTCTTTTTGTCTCTTGGGTTCCATGTTTATCCAAATCCTCCAATTGAAACTGAAGGGTGGCTATTGCATTATCTATATGGGTCTGAGTACCCGTGTTCGATTATTGCCTAGTTTCTAATTATGTCCTTAATGTATAAAAAAAAAGTAAAAATTAATTTTACATCATTTTACTTTTTTTTAAAAAAGTCGAACTTAGTGACTTCCAAAATTTATTTGAAAAGCACTTAATCAAATTTTTAGAAGTTTCCCCTGAAATTTAGTAAAAATACATTTAGTTTATATATTTTCAAAATATGAGGGATATCATGGCTAACTTAGTAAAATTACATAACAATGGCAAATCGTGAAATATTATTATTTTACCTGAAGAATAATAATAAAAAAATGAGTTGGACTATTGGCACGCGTCTAATATTCTTTTTAAACCCTTTTTCTCAACATATTCTTCTTAATTTCTAAAATAACCCTCATTTGTTGTACTTTCTTAATAAACCCCTGCATCGTTACTTTAAAAAAAAATTATTAGGCGCTCTCTTTCGCCCGTCTCCTACTCCAAACAACTTTCAATCTCTTTTTAATTATAACATTTATGAATTTATGATTTTTATCTATTTGTCTTTGTTTTTCCAGTAGGTAATAATCTTGGTATATACATAAAGACATGTGTGCGAATCTTAAAAAAAAAAAGCTAAGTTAACAAACTTCACAAAATTATATTTCTTACAAAAGCTTTGTTTATATTTAGATCAAATTCTTATTTTATGACAATTCGTTGTTTTTTCAAATTTTATAGATTTAATGAATTTATAATAGAGAAAAAAAGAAAATATAGGTGGGTTTAATTAGATAAGTTTTCTTTTTAATATAATTTAAATATAAAGGGTAAATTTATAAATAAAGAACAAAAGGGGTATCATAAGAGATATGCCAATAGCGTCACTCTAAAAGAATGGATCATTAGTTAATATTTTATATCATTAGTTAATAATAATATCTAGGGAGCAGGAGCCAGCCGGTAGTGGTGGAGGGAGCTAACTCGTGGATAATAATCTTTCAGAATAATGATACAACCATAAATTCTTATACAAATTTATTTTGTACAAACTGATGTGGCATGATAAGATTGGTTGAATAAAACATCACTTGGCCCACATGATTTATTTTTATTATTTTATATTTTCATTTAACCAATGAATTAATGCCACGTCAGTTTGTACCAAATAAGTTTGTATAAGAGTTTGTAGTTGTATCATTACTCAATCTTTTAAGTATGGGTAAAAGAGTAACAATCAATGCACTCCGACAAACATTTGTAAAGCCCCTTAACCAATAAGTAATTATTGTAATTCCCAAATCAATTTAATTTTTTCTTCTAAACCACTTATGTCTCTTATATTTGTTTTTTGAAAAACCAATAAATACAAAGATTGGATACTCAATTTTCAATACATTTACTTAAATTTTACTATTTTCTCTATAAAACAAACTAAAAAAAATTGAATAGCAAATAAGCTTCATAATCTTATTTTTCTTTGGGGGAAAAGCGACTTCATAAAATTTTAAAATCTCTTAATATAAAAAAATTCATCAATCTAGATATTAATTCATTTAATTAGTGTTATTTATTTCACATGTTACATATGAAAGAGTATACAATAATGATGTATTTGGTGAATCAAATACCATAGTCTAAAAAAGCAAAGAAATGCTCTGAGTAGGTGATAATATTAATTGAAAAGCTTGTGAAAGATTCCTATGAAGGGGTTTCATTAACTCCTAATTTATGTCGAGTAGACGTTGTTCTTGCGAGAATTCTTAATTCATGAGTTGTAGGGAGGGACTTATGTCACCACAAACAGAGACTAAAGCGAGTGTTGGATTCAAGGCCGGTGTTAAAGATTATAAATTGACTTATTATACTCCTGACTATGTAACCAAAGATACTGATATCTTGGCAGCATTCCGAGTAACTCCTTAGCCCGGAGTTCCACCCGAGGAAGCGGGGGCTGTGGTAGCTGCGGAGTCTTCTACTGGTACCTGGACAACTGTATAGACCGATGGGCTTACCAGCCTTGATCGTTACAAAGGGCAATGCTACAACATTGAGCCCGTTGCTGGAGAAGAGAATCAATATATAAGTTATGTGGCTTACCCGTTAGACCTTTTTGAAGAAGGTTCTGTTACTAACATGTTTACTTCAATTGTGGATAATGTATTTGGTTTCAAAGCACTGCGCGCTCTATGTCTAGAGGATCTACGAATCCCTCCTGCGTATACTAAAACTTTCTAAGGCCCGCCTCACGGCATCCAAGTTGAGAGAGATAAATTAAACAAGTATGGCCGTCCTTTGTTGGGATGTACTATTAAACCTAAACTGGAGTTATCTGCGAAGAATTCTGGTTGGGCGGTTTATGAATGTCTACGTGGTGGACTTGACTTAACCAAAGATGATGAGAATGTGAACTCCCAACCATTTATGCGTTGGAGGGACCGTTTCTTACTTTGTCCGGAAGCTCTTTATAAAGCGCAAGCTGAAACAGGTGAAATCAAAGGTCATTACTTGAATGCTACTGCAGGGACATGTGAATTTTCTAATTTTCTTTTAAAAAATTACAATTTAGTATTGATTAGGTGTTTTTTTGTAGAACTTTTAGAATTTTATATTTGAGTTATGATTTTCTTTGATTTGCTTAATTGAATTATGCTATATTTATATGTCATCTAACTTGCTGATGGATGTAAAGAATGGACATGATATATGAACACATAAATATTTTTTTAAAAGAATATTTTGTTCAACCTATTCTAAAATTATTTACTTGCTACAACACTGTTAGCTAGTTTAGTTAGTAAAAACTTTTGTAATGATACAAAATATAGGAAGTTTAGATTCATAATCCTTTCAGATGGGTTGGAGAAAAAAATTAATTTCCAATCATTTAAAAAAAAGAAGAAGATTAGATCAACGATATAAATATGATCAATGAAAATTAATAAAAATAAAATGCTATTTAAAAAAATAAAGTGAAGAGTATTTTACTTCAATAAGCTATTAAATTTACAAACTAGTACTATGCATATTAACAAAAGCCATTCCATAAGTTTATTTAGTTGATGAAAGATTCATAATCCTTTCGTAAATGATTCATAATTGTTGGCTGAAAGGTGAATTCAAACACCTTGACCAGCAAACGACAGCATTTCCAGCATTATTCAGAAGCTTTAAGTAGCTCACATGAGAAGCATAACCAGTACTTAATCCGAAACGGCAACATATGAGATCGTTGTGAATATACTCAACTTAAGTAAGATCACGAGTTGTTCATGTGACCATTAGCTGAAGCTGAGTTCGTTAATAACAGACTCTTATCACACGTGTCAAATAGCTGTATGATCTGGGTTGTTAAAGCTGTTACAAGACTGGTAAATAAGCTACAGCCTTCTGGATTAGAGGCATCGAGCGTGATATAGATTGAGGGAACTCTGAGAGGAAGTGTTTTACTTGTTCTTGTTCTTAGAATCTCTGTAACAAACTTCTTGAATCATTCAATAAAGCTGCCTGAGGAATTCACTCATGGATGTAAGCCATTAATGACTGAACCACGTTAAAGCTTGTGCTCTGTTTTAGTGTGATTGGTTTCTTACTGGTTTTGGTTTCTGTGTTTGTTTGTAATTAATCCTTTTTGTTACAAGTCTTGTTAGGTTTAGTTGATTCTCTGAATTTGATCGAAGCTGAAATTGCATCTTGATTAATCTTGGCTGAGAATCTTGGGAGGATCTGGTTCTTCATTATAGTAAAGCTAACGAACCGGATTCAACAATTGGTATCAGAGCTTGGTTTTTAAACCAAGATTCAAGTATGGCTACTTAGAAGGTGGAATTGGAAAAGTTTAATGGCAGAAAGGACTTCAACATCTGGAAGGTTAAAATTGAGGCTCTCTTGGTTACTCAAGGTCTTAGTGATGCACTTGAAGCTTCAACCAAGATCGAAGGAAAGGGGGTATCATTTTCAAAGACCCTAGAGCAGATGGATGAAATTGACAAGAAGGCAAGAGGTACTATAATCCTTAGCCTTGTTGATTCTGTAATCAGAGAAGTTGCTAATGAGACATCTATTATCGGTTTGATAGAGAAATTGAAAAGTTTGTACATGGAGAAATCCTTAGCTAACAGGTTGTACATCAAGAAAAGATGTTCACTCTAAAAATGACAGAAAACTCATCATTGGATAAGCACTTTGATGAATTCAATCAAGTGTATGATACACTTGCAACAATTTATAAAACTTTAGATGATGAGGGAAAAGCTTTGCTACTGATTAGCTCTTTACCAGAGTCTTACAAGAATTTTGTTGATGTACTCATGTACGGGAGACAAACTCTCTCATTAAATGAGGTTAAGTCAGCTTTAAACACAAAGGAGTTGTAAGAAAAGAGAGAAAATCTTGATCAAGAAACTGGGGAAGGGTTAACTGCAAAGGGTCAGCATTGCAAGAAAGTAGAAAAGAAAGAGAAACAAAGGAAGGCCAAAGACAAGAACAAGACTCTTAAGTGCTTCCAGTGCCACAAGGAAGGTCACTCTAAGAGAGATTGTCTGGAAAGGAAGAATAAACAGTACAAAGAGCAAAGAAGCCAAAATGGTGATGCAGCAACAGTTGAAGAAGAAGGTTATGAATCAGCTGGAGTCCTAATTGCCTCTAATATTGATCAAGAAGGTAAATGGGTGCTTGATTCAGGATGTTCTTTTCATATGTGCCTTTTTAAACATCATTTCTCTGAGTATCAAGAATATGATAGTGGTAAGGTGATGATGGGGAATAATGCAATCTGTAGAGTTATAAGAATTGGGGTTATTAAACTAAAATTGCATGATAACTCAATTCTTGAACTCAAACAAGTGAGGCATGTACTTGATTTAAAAATGAATTTGATCTCACTGGGGATGTTGGATCAGATAGGTTGTGTTGTTAAAGTCTAGCAGGGAATAATGAGTGTTGTAAAAAGGTCACTGGTTCTGTTAAAAGGAATCAGGAGGAATAGTCTCTATGTGTTAGAAGGGACAACTGTGACAGGGATGGTGTCAGTGTCATCTAGCTTTAGTGTTGACAAAACTAGGCTATGGCACTTAAGACTTGGACATATGAGTCTAAGAGGTCTTAAAGAGTTGTTTAAACAGGTTAGGTAATAATGCAATTGGTGAGATGGTGTTTTGTGAAGATTGTGTCTTAGGGAAATCTACAAGAACCAGTTTCAAGTCATTAGTTTACACTTCTAGAAGCATTTTGCATTACATACACTCAGACTTGTGGGGACCTGCACAAGTAGTATCATTGGGAGGTGCTAGGTATTTTTTTGTCTATAATTGATGATTTTTCAAGAAGAGTCTAGATTTATGTGCTCAAAAGTAAAGAATAGGTGTTCGAAAAATTCAAGAACTAGAAAGTCTTGGTTAAAAAACAGACTGGAAAAATAGTGAAGAAGTTAAGGACTGATAATGGATTGGAGTTTTGCAAGACACCTTTTGAGCTCTGGTATGGTAAACAAGCCAGCTATAAAGACCTTAAGGTGTTTGGTTGTCTGGCTTATGCTCACATAAGCCAAGGAAAACTAGTACCTAGAGCACTGAAATGTGTGTTCATTGGGTATCTAGAGGGAACCAAGGATTATAAGCTTTGGTGTACTGATCTCTCTCCACCCAGGTGCATAGTCAGCAGAGATGTCAAGTTTAATGAAGAAGAAGCAGTGGATAGTATTCAAAGA
Source organism: Citrus glauca (assembly GCA_029633175.1). NCBI lineage: Eukaryota > Viridiplantae > Streptophyta > Magnoliopsida > Sapindales > Rutaceae > Citrus > Citrus glauca. The sequence continues at coordinate 22,832,974 of JAQOOD010000005.1, forward strand.
AACAATGTGAGAATTGATCAAGTTCATGATGAACATTTTGAGGTGGAGTCACCTAGCAATCTGAATCAAAATGATGATACAGAATCAGCTGAAAGTGCTAATGATATTGGAAGACATGAGTCACTTTAAGAAGCTGGATCAACTCAATCATAAGTAATGGATTATCAATTGACAAGAGATAGACAGAAGAGACAAAGCAAAGCACTTAAGAAGTATGGCTATACTGATCTGATTGCTTTTGTATTATATTCTGCTTATAAGATAAATGCTAAAGAACCACAGAATTTCAAAAAGGCCATTAATTGTCAGCATGCCAATGAATGAAGAAATCTATGAATTAAGAAATGACCTCACTGTACAAGAATTGTACTTGGGAACTGGTTAAAAGACCTAAGAATAGGAGGATTGTTGGTTGCAAGTGGATATACAAAATCAAAGAGGGTATGACTGTAGCTGAACTAAGAAGGTTTAAGGCTAGGTTAGTTGTAAAGGGGTACACTCGGATAGAGGTTGTTGACTTTAAAGAATTTTTCTCCCTTATAGTTAGGCATGCTTTCATAAGAGTGCTGATGACTATAGCAGCAACACAGAATCTGGAGCTGGAAAAACTTGATGTTAAAACTACTTTTCTGCATGGAAATCTTTAGGAAGAAATTTTCATGAGTCAACTAGAAGGATATGAGGCTCCTGACAGAAGAGATTATGTATGCTTGCTAAAGAAATCCCTCCATGGCCTGAAGCAATCTCCCAGGCAATGGTACCTCAAATTTGATGAGTTTATGATCACTCATGGATTTCAAAGATGCAATTATGATTGTTGTGTCTACTTTAAATAGCTAAGTCATACTAAAGATATCTATCTACTGTTATATGTAGATGATATGTTGATTGCTTATGAACAAAAGTCTGAAATAGATGCTTTGAAAACATTACATGGCACTACATTTGACATGAAGGATTTAGAAAGTGCTAAAAGGATATTGAGAGTTGATATAAGAAGGAACAGAAGTGAAGGGCTGGTATTTCTGTCTCAAGAAAAATACTTGAAGAAAATACTGGAAACGTTTGATATGAAGATTCTAAACCAGTACAAGGCCTTTTAGCAGCACACTTCAAGCTTTGCAATCTATATTGTCCAAAGTCTGAAGAAGAAAGACTTGAGATGGCTAATTTTCCATATGCAAAGGCAGTAGGATGCCTTATGTATGCTATGGTGCTGACTAGGCCTAACATCTCACATGCTGTGAGTGTTGTCAGCAAATACATGGCATTTTCAGGCAAAGAACACTGGAAATGGGTGAAATGGATACTAAAGTATCTAAACTTTGAATGTTGGTCTAGTATATGGAAAGAACTCTAGAACAAAAGAAGGGTTGTGGGGTTATGTAGATTCTGACTATGCAGGAGATCTGGACAAGAGAAGATCACTCACATGATACTTGTTTATGTTAAATGGTTGCCTGATAAATTGGATTGCAAACTTGCATCATGTAGTAGCACTCTCCACAACAGAAGCAGAATTTACAGCTGCCACTGAAGCTACAAAGGAGGCCATTTGGCTTAAGGGCTTAATCACTGAGCTCGGCTTAAAACAAGAGTCTGTACCAATTTTTTGTGACAGCTCCAGTGCACTGCATTTGTGTAAGAATCTAGCTCACCATAAGAAGACCAAACATATTAATATCAAACTTCATTTCATAAGAAATGAAGTCTCTAGGAGAGTTATCAGGATGGTTAAAATACACACTGATGACAATCCTTCTGACATGCTCACAAAAGTGGTTCCTGCAACTAAGTTCAAGAAATGTTTGGACTTAGTTGGGATATGCAGAACCTGATATGAACTAGTTGGTGAATGTATCAGTTGCAGGGTGTTTGATTCAAGGTGGAGTATTGTTGGCTGAAAGGTGAATTTAAACACCTTGACCAGCAAACGACAATGTTTCCAACATTGTTCAAAAGCTTTAAGTAGCTCACGTGAGAAGCACAACCAGTACTTAATCCGAAACGGCAACATATGTGATTGTTTTGAAGATCACGAGTTGTTCATGTGACCATTAGCTGAAGCTGAGTTCGTTAATAACAGACTCATATCACACGTGTCAAGGAGTTGTATGATCTAGGTTGTTAAAGCTGTTACAAGACTGGTAAATAAGCTACAGCCTTCTGGATTAGAGGCATCGAGCGTGATATCAAAAATAAAGCTAACGAACCAGATTCAACAATAATCCTTTCAGATGGGCTGGCAAGAAATTTATAATAGATAGTATTTAATTACAAATTTTAATAGTTGTAAAATATTTATATGTCAAAAAAAGTTGAAGGTTCTTTGCTACAAATAAAAATAATTTATTTTTTGAAGTCGCTATGAGTTGTAAAATAGTTTCGCCTAGAGATCTATTTAGATTTTTAATTCTTGTAACAAAGAAAAGGAGGAATTTCACTTTACCTCACAAATCACGACATAATTTAATTTACTCGCAGTGTAATTGAAGACATCGCTGCACCCGCTAACAATCGAAGTTTACTTCAACAGTTGACTTTCACCAATAAAAATACCAATTTTCTCTTAAACACTCATATTTATGTGTAAAAATTTACTTTAAAAATTCAAAAACATTACAATAAGGATAAATGTGTAATTGTCAAAAATTTAAAATTTAGGAATATTAAGATTATTCATAAAAAATAAAAATTTGTAAAAACTATAAAACAAAAAATATTCACACTATTAAAAAAAATTGCAAGAAGTAGGAAATTAAAAAATTCGCATTACTCATAAAAACTGGAAATTCGGAGAAATTGCCAAACACTAACCCTAATTGACTAGAAATTGCCAAACCCTAGTCCTTCTTAATGAAATTGACGACAACCGTTAGCTAGAGGAAGAGCCGCAACCCTCGTCATGCTCATGGAGTCATAGTGGCTTGCCTTACTCGCGTGGCAACAAAAGCAGCATAAGTGGTATCGAAGCATATGAGGCTAACTCATATTCGAAAATTAACTCAAAAGTTAATGGTTGCCTCAAGCTTATATGATTAATTGAATAAATATTCTCAGTTAATAAGAGATATTGTTATCAACACCTCCTCTTATATAAAAATTAGTATTTTTATTTTGTCTTTATCACATGGTAAGATAAAGTGAGCCTATTTGTGTATGAGTATAGTTCTAATACCATATAGAAACTCAAGAGCCTAACTCATACTTAAAAGTTAACTCAAAAGTTAAACGTTGCCTCAAGCTTATATTATTAGCCTAGTAACTATTCTCAACTGATGTGAAAGAATATTCTTAATACCTCCATCACACGTAGGCTCGTCCTTTTGCCTAGCGGGTGTAGCCTCCTTTCACAGCAGCCGTGCTTGGCTTCCTTGCACAGCAGCAGAAGCCTCATGCTGTCTTGGTTAATTTAATGAAGAATGGAGATTCTCCATTATGGAAACGAATCTGAGCTTCATCTGCTGAATTTTAATTATATTACGGTTTGGGTTAGAGTTTGACAACTGATCTGAGATATTTGATGAAACTATCTTTTTTTAATTTATCTTACTTTTAAAATTATAAATATTGGTGATATTATTTAAAAAGTCCATTTTACCCTTTAGCCAATAAAAATTAACCAAAAAAAATGATTGGAAGGGGATGTGATGATGTTTTTCAATTATTGTCGGATAAATTGAATTTTGATATAAATTATAGGGATTTAGTAAAATTTGCACTTAAAAAGGAAATTCCAGGGGTATTCAGTATCTACTATTTTTTAAAATATAAAAATTGAAATGTACTCCTATTAAACTTGAGTCAGTATATGCAAGCAATCCTTTATGTAATGGTCAAATCTAAGTCGGCAGCATTATGATTGGCCTGTTTGCAACGATAAGGTTAAAATTTAATTACATATTCGCTCCTTCGAATAAATAACAATCCTTCATTTTATAAAAGCATCATTGCAGAATCGGATTAAACGTGTATTTTCTTTCTATTATTATTTAGTCTAATGATAACTTAATCTTCTTTTCAATTATGTGAGTGTAGTTTAAATTTAAAATCTCATATTTCTAACCCTAGATTTTACTGCATTAACTAGAGATTTCACTATATTTACTAAATGACACTAACTTTATTTATTTATTAGCCTAATAACAACCGAGCGATTATTAGTACACCTGGCACAAAATTTTTAAATATCCGGATCCAAATTTTAAAAACAAATGTTCCCCGTCGGCGCCTACTCTTGTCTTTCGTTGTTGGTTTTGCATGCACGTTCAATATCGTTTTATCTCCGTAATTCCTTAATTTTTAATTTATACAGGAATTCTTTTTATTTAAAATACAGTTGCTTTCATTCCATCTCCATCACAATCAAATTTATGTAATAGATAACCAGCTATTTTTATATTTATACTGCCTTGCATTTTTTACTTGAACCCACATTAATCCGCCAGACAAAATCCCGCGCAATTAATTTTAGGTACTTGAATAAATCGTAGAAGTCTTCATTAGATAAGCACTAACATATAGTTTTCTTTAATATGGACATCCTCAGTTAGAATAATACTAAAATATAATATATATATATATATATATATATATATATATATATATATAATACTAAAATATATAAGTACTAACATATAGTTTTCTCAAATATGGGCATCCTCGTTTAGAATAATACTAAAATAGATTTCTTTTTGGTATCCTTTTGTTTTTAAATAATGACCATATAAATGATGCTCATTTGATTCGGAATCCTGAGCATTCTTAAAGTCTAGGAGAAGTATTACACAAGCTTTAAGAAAGTATAAGATTGTCGATTGAAAAATTATCCTATATGGGTACTCACCTGGTTCAAGATCTTGGATTTTCTTAAAATTAGCATATATATATATATATAATTTTTTTTTTTGCAAAAACGCTATAAATTATAGGTTTTAAGAGAGTAAGTTTTTAACTCTCTTAAACCACATGTTCACATTAAAAGAAAAATGCGGTATATATATATATGCATACATACATATATATATTAGAAATGTTTCAATCCGGAATTTTAAAATACAGAAAAATCCGAAAAAATTTTAAAATCATGCAGTTTTAAATGCTTAAAACTGTAAGCCTTTAAAATTGTGCGGTTTTAAAACTTTTACAGACTTTCACGAACTTTAAAATTTTAGACAAAAAAACTACTAATATATATATATATATATATATATATATATATATGTGTGTGTGTGTGTGTATTTATTTATTTGTCGACAGCTGTGTTTTCTAACATGCCTTTCTTTGAAATGCGGTGGCTTGTATAAAAAAATTCGGTACGATGATATAATCAAAGAGTTTTTACATGATGAAAGATAAACTAGTTTATATGTAATTCTAGAAACATGCTTGCGGATAAGAATGAAGACATTTCCACAAAATAGTAATAATTAATTAAATAAAATAACAAAAGGTTTGAAGTAGTCAATTATTGCGTTCTTGAGAAGAATATATGCGTTAGATAAGAACTGCATTAACAATTCGCAACTTGAAACTCCAAAAACCCATGTAGAACACAAAAGAACTCAAAACTAGGTTGAGAGCATCTATGTTAACAAATTTAAAATAATTTCCCAATTGCGACAGAAAGAAATCTAATGAAATTTAATGAGTATAAGAGGGAAAATAATCCACTAATATTATAATTGGACTACAATTGATATTTACATTAGAGTATTACAAATATTTATAAATTAGACACTGAGATTATTTTAAATTAATTCTTATCACGCATTGTCTAAATTTTAAGCGTTATCAATATTTAAGAAACATCTACTCTATTTATATTTTTTAAAAAAGAAAATTATTTACGCTTAATTATATCAAAATTGCGGAAAGGATGGAACTCTTTAAATACTTTTGTGAGAACTTGAGCATAAATACTCTCCTACTCAACTAAAGTCTGATTGGTGTAATAATTATCACTTATCAATTCATAATATTGTCGATAACTATTGGCCAACTTTAAAAAATTCTACCAGCTTTGATTTTTTTTTTTTTGTTCTGTTTTTTTTTTTTCATTTGCTCCTCAAGTTTTTTTATTTTTTCGATGACCTCTGTTATCATTCTTGTGCTTTAATCGAGACAATACACGTGTTTGAGTCATTGGTGCTGAATGGAGGTTTCGAGGGTCACGCGGCGGTTTTTTTTTTTCCCGTGTAGACAGGCTTTTAATGTGTGTGTTTTTTTCATTTTGTAAAATTAATTTTTTATTTTGTTGGTTTTGTCTTATTATAAAGTCATCGGATTTTAGATCCAGGATCTCCATTGAGATCTTAAATTGTAGCAATTATGCGTCTCGTGTTTACATGTATTATGGAGATTTTTGTTTTCCATTTGAATGAGAACTTCAGTTAGGAGGAATCTTAAATGAATAGAATGTGGCCTATATCTTAGGCATATGTTTAACTTTAGAAGCGGTTTGATGGTCTGAATTTGGGATAGCAAATTCGGATTCGGATTCAGATTCAGATATAGTGCATTTGGATTTAGATCCACATAAATATTTTGATACTTGCATCTGGATCGGTAAAAAATATATATATATGCAGATTCAAATGCAGATAATAGTCATGCAGATTTTTCAGATATCTAAATTTACATAATACTGAATTTAAAATTTTAAATATAATTTAAACTCTAATAAATTTACCTAATAAAATTAAATAAAATCCAATCATAATTCAACAATCAACAATTCAATATCTAGTATAACTTACAACTACACCATAAATCCACAAATAAAAATACTACACCATAAATGCGACAAATAAAAATCTAATTGTAATTCAACAATCAACAATTTAATATGTAGTATAACTTACAACTACACCATAAATCCACAAAGAAAAATACCACAACATAAATTAAATATCAAGAATAAGATAAATCTAAGTCAACACCACCATAAATCCACAAATAAAATATAAAAGCACCATAAATCCACATAAATAATGCGGATCCGAATATATTTTAATTTAATTTAACTTATATATTTTAATTATTCCTATTATTTTTTTCCTTTAACATATATTTTTTAATTTAATATATAACTTAAAGGTTAATTCCGTCCTGCCCCCAAATGTTTCAATAACTTTCATCACACACCCAAATCCGTTAATTTGACTGTTCATTCTAACGGTTAAAGAGTAAATTTGGAAGTCCATGCTCTAAATATTAGTGGATGATGATAAATTAAATTTATTTGATAAGTTAATTAATGGAATTTAGTGTGTAATCACCTTTTATTAAGTTTTTTTTATGGAAATATCAATTTTTGGATTAGCATTTTATGTCATTTAAATTCTTTTCCAATTCAAGATAAGGAGCATTCATGATATTTAATTAAATTTCAAATAGCTTCATTAGAAATAACGGTCAAATTAATGGAAATGGGGGTGTGGTGGAAATTGTCGAAATAATTGGGTTTTGGTGGAAAATGTTGAAAAATCTAGGGTTGGGTGAAAATTATTAACATAAATATTTCTTTAATATTGATTTTGATGATAACAAACTTGATTGAAGTTGATTGATCTTTTAAAAGCTCAAAATAATTTTCATATACTTTTAAATCATCATTCTCACTTTTTAAATGAAAATATTTTTGGTTATTCTCGTGTAAATAGTTCCAATTGAAAAAGTTTTGAGAATTCTGTTTATAACAAATATTGTTTCAAATCATATAAATGAATCTATTTGACAAGTTTTATAAAGTATTGGTTTTGGGGTGCAAAAATAGTTCACTATAACAGTTATTGAAGAAAACGACGATCCGACATCTTGATAAATGCTCGCCGATATCGAGCAGAACTAAAGATTAGCCTCTGGACCTTAACGGCGATCCGATATGTTGATAACGGTTCACATATATCGAATAGAGTTGAAGATTAGCCTCTGGACCTAAACGGCAATTCGATATCTAGATAACGGTGATCCGACAATTTGAAAATCAGCCCAACGGTCATATTGACTAGTCATATGGCGATCTAACATCTAGTGAACGACAATCTGACAGTGTGCAGAAAATCAATAACGGCTAGTTTTCAGCTCCAGCTATAAATAAGCTTAATTAAGTTCAAACTTCGACAATTCTAACAATCACTATTGAGCAAAGTCTTGAGCATACAACATTCATTGAGCCTTAAATTATTGTATTCATCTCATTTACTCACACTTTGAATATTCATTTGTAATTAAACACATTGTGTGAGAGATTCATTTTGTAACTTTCTTTAAAATCAAGTTGAGTGATTGTAAGTGTTAGGATACACTTGGGGTAAGAGATTGAGGATAATCTCTTGTTGTAAAGGTTATTGATACCTTGAAAGTCAAGTGTAAGTATTTCAAGCCTTGGAGGCTTAGTTAGTGGAATCCTCAAGCCCGGAAAGCTTGGAGCCGTGGACGTAGGCGAGGTTGGCCGAATCATGTAAAAATCCCCATGTTTGAATCTCTTTTCCTTTATCTTTTTACATTGTTATAAACGTATTTGTTATTGCTTTGAATTTGTTTTATATTTGCATTAAGTTTTGCTTTATAAATCGAATAATTTTTAGAATCCTAATTCACCCCCTTCTTGGGTTGCATAACTAGTATTTTATTTGGTATTAGAGTCTTGTTATCTTGTTAGGACTTAATCGTCTAGAGTAAAAGATCCATGGCAACTCTAAATGACTCAACCTTTAGAGAAGGACAATCCATAACTAGACCACCGTTCTTTGACAGAAATGACTATGCATATTGGAAAACTAGAATGAGAATCTAGTTGCAAACTTTAGATTATGAAATTTAGGATGTTGTTTGTGATGGTCCATTTATGCCTATGTTTAAAGATTAAGTAGGAGATGATATTCCTAAACCGCCAAGTCAATGGAGTGAGTTAGAAAAGAGAAAAATATCCTTAAACTCCAAGGTAATGAATGCCTTGTTTTGTGCTCTTGATAAGAAAGAATTCCATAGAGTATCTAGCTGTGATAGTGCACAAGAAACATGGAATAAACTTGAAGTTGTCTATGAAGGGGCAAATCAAGTTAAAGAGTCTAAAATTAGTAGATATACTCGTCAATATGAATTGTTCCAAATGGAACAAAATGAAAATGTGTATTCTATGTATACTAGATTTACAGACATAATGAACACCCTAGGAGCTTTGGGAAAGACCTTCTCAAATAGTGAGAAAGTTAAGAAAATCATTAGGTCACTTCCAAAAGAATAGAGACCTAAAAGAACTGCTATTGAAGAGGCAAAAAATTTAAATACTTTATCTTTTGATGATTTAATTTGTTCTCTCATTTCATATAAAGAAGATTTGACAGCAGAAAAAATGAATGTGGAGAAGAAGAAAAACATTGCTCTCAAAGCTTCAAAATATGAGAGTGATGGAGAGAGTGAATCGGATGACGAAGAGTTGGCTATGCTAGCAAGGAGGTTCAAAAATTTTTTCAAGAAAACTAGAGAGTGAAGAAAATTCAGAAACTTTAAGAAACAAAGGGAGAAGAAAGAGGTAATCATATGCTATAAATGCAAGAAGCCTGACCATATAAGATCAGAGTACCCACTTATCAAAAAACTCAAGAAGAAAGCCATGGTTTCAACTTGGGATGATAGCGAAGAAGATTTAAGTGATGAAGAAAGGTCGCAAGAAGTATCAAATCTAGCGCTCATGCCTATAGGAGATGATAATGATCTCAATGAGGTAAGTGGCCTAACCTATGATGAATTGTATGATGCTTTTAAAGAAATGCATGATGAGTTGATGAAAATTGGTAAAAAGAATATATGCCTTAAAAAGAAATTGCTAGAACTTACAAATGAAAATGATGCCATACAAAAATGCAATGAGTCATTGAATGAAAATATTAAAGGATTAGAATTAGAGAATAAAACATTGCATAATAGAGTTGAATTATCAAATGGGAAATCTAGCACTTCACATGAGCATTTAGAGCCACATGTAGATGATTTGAAAAAGGAAAATAAAATGCTCAAGAAAAAGAATATTGAACTTAGTAATATTGTTCTAAAATTTACAAATGGGCAAAAGATGTTGGATAACATGCTTCGAAAGTGTGTGTTTGACAAAGGAGGCATTAGTTATAAGCCAAATTTAAAACAAAAATATTATAAAAACTACTTTGTAAAGAGTACATCTAGTAACAATCGAATTGTATGTCATTTTTGTAATCAAGATGGTCATATGAAAAATAGATGTCCAGTAAAAAAAATGCATATTATGGTATGAAATGCATTTGGGTTCCAAAAGGAATCACTACTAACTCTTAAGGACTCAAAAAACTTTGAGTACCTAAAATTTGGGATTTTCTCTGCAGGGCTTGAAGAAGAAGAGAAATAAATGGTACTTGGACAGTGGTTACTCAAGGCACATGATCGGAAACTATTCATGGTTCTCAAGCTTCACCAAAATTGAAAATGGTGGAGACATATCTTTTGTAGACAACTCAAAAGAAAAAATTCTTGGAATTGGAAATATTGGTAAAGTTTCCTCAACTCTAATTGAGAATGTGTGTTTGATTGAGAACTTGAAACACAACTTAATTAGTATTAGTTAATTATGTGACAAAGGTTATAAAGTTGTCTTTAATAAATCAAGATGTGTTATTGAGAATACATGTGATGGGAAATTCTGTTTATTAGAAATAGATGTGGCAATGTTTACACAATTAATATAGAATGTGCATCTACTCATGATAAACATTCTTCGGCATTGCATGATGATGGTTGGCTATGGCATAGAAGACTAGGACATGCACGTATGGATTTGATTTCAAAAATTTTAAAAAATGAGTTAGTTAAAGGTGTTCCAAAAATTAGTTTTCAAAAAGATGAGATTTGTGAAACTTGTCAATTTAGAAAACAAATTAAAACATCTTTCAAAAATAAAAATCATGTTTCTATTTCAAAACCACTTCAACTTCCTCATATAGATTTATTTGGTCCATCTAGATATGCTAGTCTAAATGACAAATATCATGCATTTGTGATAGCGGATGATTATTCTAGATATACATGGGTATTATTCTTAACTAATAAGGATGATGCTCTTGATGCTTTTAAAGTGTTATGTAAGAAAATTCAAAATAAAAAGGATATGGTATTGCATGCACTAGGAGTGATCATGGAGGAGAGTTTGAAAATCATGCATTTGAGATTTTTTGTAATGATTTTGGCATTAAGCATCAATTTTCATCACCTAAAACTCCACAACAAAATGGAGTTGTTGAAAGAAAGAAGAGATCCATTCAAGAAATGGGTAGGACTATGTTGAATGAAAACTCATTGCCTAAATATTTTTGGGTCGAGGCCGTCAACACCGCTTATTATGTTTTAAATCGAGTGTTGATTAGACTTAACCTTAACAAAACTCCATATGAGCTTTGGAAAAATAGAAAACCCAATATTGGGTATTTCAAAGTTTTTAAATGCAAATTTTTTATTTTGAAGAAAAAATATAATCTTGGCAAATTTGATCCAAAATCTGATGTGGGTACTTTTCTTGGATATTTAAATTCAAGCAAAACTTATAGAGTTTATAACAAAAGAACTCTAGTTGTAGAAGAATCAATGCATGTTATATTTAATAAATCTAACCCCTCCTCTGGGGAGAAAGGAATTATTTATGATGATGCATATGGAGAATTACAAGAAGAATCATCAAAGGGTAAACAAAAAAATACACCACAAAGAAATCAAGAGGATGGGCAAGAAGAGCAAATAAATATGGAGCAACATGAAGGTACTTCTCAAGCACTCTCCAAGGGGTGGAGGTATATTTCTTCTCACCCTAATGATGTAATTTTAGGAGATCCCTCACGAGGTGTTACAACTAGATCATCACTTAGGAATACTTGTGAGCATAATGCATTTATTTCTCAAATTGAACTCAAATCCTTTGAGGATGTGGAAAATGATGAATCTTGGATTATGGCAATGCAAGAGGAGTTAAATCAATTTGAAAGAAACAATGTGTGAGATTTAGTTCCTAAACCAAAACATCAATCCGTTATAGGTACTAAATGGGTATTTAGAAATAAGATGGATGAATCTGGTGTGGTTGTAAGAAATAAAGCTAGATTAGTGGCTCAAGGGTACAACCAAGAAGAAAGAATTGATTTTGATGAAACTTTTTCACCCGTAGCTAGACTAGAATCAATTAGAATGTTGTTGGCATTTACATTGCACAAAAATTTCATTTTATTTCAAATGGATGTGAAAAGTGCTTTTCTTAAATGGTTATATTTTGGAAGAAATGTACACTGGTTTTGAAAATAAAAAATTTCCAAATCATGTTTATAAGTTATTTAAAGTTTTGTATGGCTTAAAACAAGCACTTAGAGTATGGTATGATAGGCTTAAAAATTTCTTGTTAGAAAATGATTTTTCAATGGGTAAAGCGAATACTACTCTTTTTGTCAAACATAAGAACAAAGACATACTTGTTGTTCAAATTTATGTTGATGATATTATTTTTGGTTCTACTAATGAATTGTTATGTAAAGAATTTTCATCTTGCATGAGTAATGAATTTGAAATGAGTATGATAGGAGAGTTGAAATATTTTCTTGGGCTATAAATAAAACAAAATCAGGAAGAAATATTTATAAATCAAGCCAAGTACGTAAGAGATCTACTCAAACGATTTGGCATTGATGACTTAAAGACCAAAAATACTCCGATGAGCACAACAACTGAGCTCGCCAAAGATGAAAAAGGAAAAGAAAGTGGATATCAAAATGTATCGAGGTATGATCGGATATTTACTTTATTTAACTGCAAGTAGACCTGATATCATATTTAGTGTATGTTTGTGTGTAAGATTTCAATCATGTTCCCAAGGAAATCCTCATTTGGTTGCTGTTTAAAAGAATTTTTTCGTTATTTGAGTGGAACCATAGATAATGGGCTTTGGTATACTAGGGGAACTCATATAGATTTAACGTGCTATTCGGATGCGGACTTTGCCGGTTATAAAGTTGATAGGAAAAGCACTAGTGGAACTTGTCATATTCTAGGTCACTCACTTGTTTCATGGTTTAGCAAGAAATAAAATTCTGTTGCACTTTTAACCACCGAGGCCGAATATATCGTCGCCGGGAGTTGTTGTCCACAAGGATGAAATAAACACTTAGAGATTATGGCATTAATCTTGAACAAATTTCTATTAAGTGTGATACTACTACTGCTATAAATCTAGAACCAAGCATATAGAAATTAGACATTACTTGTTGAGAGATCATGTTCAAAAGGGAGATATTGCATTAGAGTTTATTTCTACGGAAAAATAACTTGCCGATATTTTTACAAAACCTCTTTGCGAAGAACAATTTTAAAAAATTCGGCATGAACTTTGGATGATAAAATTTTTGCATTAACATATTTATTCATGTTATTGAGTTTAATGAAATTGATTGATTGATCATTAGATGATTTTTGCTTTAAATGTTTAAGCATGATTAATGAGTGAGGTGTTTATATTATTGAATGTTTGTATATATAAATTGTTAAAATACTTATATGTTCATGAATTATGCATTGACCTAGCACTTAAAACATTTTGGATCAATGAAATGATCTTGAAATGTATTAATTGTTGGCCAAATATTAAAATAAATGTGCGAAATCATAAGTTGTAGAAATAGATTGCCATTATTTCTATAAACGGCTAACCGTTTTCAGGTAGAAGCCTTGCAAGTGTACTGGACGCTGTCAGTTCGCCGACATTTTACTAATGGCTCACCATTTTTATGAAAAATTTTGGGGAGCTCTCTAGATGCTGTCGGTTCACCGACATTTCTCTAATGGCTCGCCGTCCTGATGGAAATTTTTGGGAACTCTCTAGACCTTGTCGGCTTGCCGATATCTTAATAACGGCTTGCCTTTTTTTCGCGTTAAGGGTACAGTAACCCATCTTCCTCCTTATTTCGTCTTTTGCTCTCTCTCTAAACCCGCAACTGCAACTTTGTCTCTCTCTCAAATCCACCATTTTTCTTGCTCTTTCTCACCAAATTGAACAATTCGAAACCTTTCTTATATTATTTAGAACATTTTTAATTGATCAAAACTCGTTTTTGATTAAAAAATTGAGAAATCCCAAATTTCAAACCCTAGAACCAGCCACACTTCTCTTGCCAAAATTGAACCAAATCCATTTCATTTTCAATCACATTTTAACTTGTCATTACTCTCTTATCTCTCAAATTTTATTTTTACCGATCCAAATTTCTCCAAACTCATCAATGGCAGAAAGACCACAGAGGCATACTCGAACCAAGCACACTACCCAGCGTCGTTCCAGTCCCTCCAGGCCTTCCTCTCAGGACTTCGAGAGTCTCAAATTTTCCAATGATACCTCAGCTCAGTGATTCTGTGACAAATTCATGGGCAAACCGGTAACTCCTTTGTTTTCTCTTAACGTTACAGAGTTTTCAGATATCACCATTTGTGGTAGTACTATTATTCAAATGCTTAGTCATTGGAATGAAGCCTTAAGCATCGAAGAACCTATCTATGAAAATCTAGTACATGTCTTTTATTCTAATATAGAACTCTCCTCTTTCTGTCGAGTTGAACTTTATACTTCTGTAGGAGGAGTTCATATTGCATTTAATGAGTCAGAATTACGTAGTATTCTTGGAATTTCTTATGGAGGCTTAGACATTTACACTGCTAGGAAAGAGCTTGAATTTAGTGATTTCTGTCATGTGGATGGCGTACGAAACATTTGTAGGCGTTGGGATCTTTCCGATGACATCTGCTCTTTGTCCTTTAGGTCTCAACTCCTCCCTTTCCAGGTTCAAATATTTCATATCATTCTCCAACACATGATCACCCCTAGACAGGGTCACACTGATGAGGTAACTAGACTTGATGTTGGTTTATTAGATTCCCTCATCCGTAGATGGCATGTGAGCTTATCCTACACTATCCTTTGTTATATGCTATCCACACCTAAAGTGACCAATCGATCCCTTTCATATGGCAGCATCACCACTAGGTTCTTGAAATTCTTTAGAGTTCCTATTACTGAGCCTGTTTATCTCAAGACCTGAAAGCTCAGTCGGGAGATTATTTCTGCGATCGGCCTTTTTAAAAAGCGTGGGAAATGGGAAAAGACACAATCCTCTAAGAATGAAGATACTTTGCTTGCTCCAGAGGATGAGCGTATGTTAAATGACGTCTATGCCGAGGATGAGTTACCCGACTTCTGCCTTGAGGCTAGACCGCATGTCCCTCGCCGAGCAACAACAGCTTCCTTTTAGGATGACGAGCTAGTCGTCCCTCCTGCAGCATCGACCGCTCCTACGGATCGTATTTAGCAAATTTTTTAATCTCCTTGCTAGCATGACCATTCTTGCATTAGTTCTTGTACTTTTTAAAGATTATATATTAAAAACAATTGCTAGTGTAAGATCCAACTTCTATCCTAGTTTAGCTAAACGACTAATTTAAAAAATTAATGAAAGCAATAAAGTGCAAAAAAAAAGCAAGGTACATGGGAGAATCCTTGTGGCCACTTCCAAACATTCAAGAATCTAATAACAGTTATAGACATAATTTTCTAACACCTATCAACTGTTGGCTAATAAACACTTAAAACAGTTTGATAAAAAAATTTAGAAATCCCGAGGTCGATTTTTTTTAAATGAAATTATTTTTCTTTTAAAAACAGTTTGATAAAAAAATTCAGAAATCTGAGGTCGATTTTTTTAAAATGAAATTATTTTTCTTTTATAGATTATCGTTTGGTGTTTTGTTTTCGTTTATTTATATAATTTTTTTCTCTAAAAGAGGTGTTTGTTAGTTGGCCTTTGAATTTTTAACGTCACTTAATGATTCTAGTATTCTGAAGTCAAAAATTCAAAGGCCAGCTAAGAAACACTATTGACGTTAAAAATTCAAAGGACAACTAAGAACACCCCTTTTAGAGGAAAAAAACACACAAAACTATATTTTGTAAAAGAAAAATAATTTCATTTTTTCAAAAAAGTATAAGAACAAAATGTGATATAGAGTTGAAATAGAAAATTAGAAATGATTGCTGAATAAATGTAACTGCTTCTTTATTTTAGTATTATGTTTCTATTTATTACTTTATATAATATAGGACCACAAAGTATTAAAATATTTTTTTAGATATTGAAATTGTTTAAAATGTATATATTGTTACATTTATTTTAATATTATATTTTTATTTATTACAAAATATTGGAGTCTCTTTTTTTAGTTAATAGAATCAAAGGGTATTATAGTTAAAAGAGAGTCTTGGTGTCCCTTATTAGAAATGTAGAGGTGTATACGACTATTTTTCCAAACCTTGGGGTATAAGTGTCTTTTTCATTATAAATTAAGTACAAAACACATATTTTTGGAGTGAAGGTGATTATGATGCATTTGTAGGCAAACCTTGACCTAGATATATTTCCATCGTTGCAGTAACATGTTATGTAATTGAATCATACAAGGGAAAGAATAATTTATTGAATATTCAGACAAAATGTGTTTAGAAAGGTTTTTTTTTGTGCTTTGGGGAAAAGATGTTTAATAAAGGCAACAAAAAAAATGCATTTATTATTAAAAAAAAGGTGTTTTAAAAAATAACAAAAACAAAAAAAATATTTTATTATTAAACTTTTTTTAAATCCATTATTTATAAAGTTGGCATCTTATAGTAAGTCTAGTTAAATTGGAATTTTATTTATTGACTATCTTGTAATAGGGTTTAATTTATTAATTTCCTAATTTAGTGAAATTCTAATTTATTAGGAATATTTGTTATCTTTTTTTATTAAAAGTTTAATTTAGCAAGTCATTAGTGATGGAATTCTTTATTTAGTAAGATTTATTTAGAGAAAGAAGTTAGTTTAAATAGAAAGTTTATTAATTGTTCTAGACATTTCTTAGGAGACAAGCTAGACAACAATATCATATTTATTTCTATTCATATTCATAGGAATTATAAGAGAAAATAAACTCTTGTTTGGAAAAAAATCCAAGTCTTTTAAGACTTGGAACTTTTGTGAAACCTAATGCCTATATAAAGAAAGATGTTTCACAATTGAAGTAATACAACACAGAGTATATAGTAGAGAAACAAAATTTGGTCTCCTCCCTAGAGAACTCGAATTTGGCACATGATGTTGTGCTGATTTGTTTTCTTGTCTTCTTCATTCAAGTCTTGTAATGAGACTATGTCTTTTTATTTATGTGGAGAGTCTATATAAATTGTGGATCATTAGACATTAAAGAATTGAAGAATTATTATTAATCACTTTGCGAATGCTTTGAGGATCGAGGATCAAGAGGGATAACAGTTATTCAAGAGAAGTAGATTTGATCTAAGGTTGAGTAAGTTGTATGATAATAAATTGTAAGTGAGAGTTTTAAATTTGGTAAATCCATAAGTTGTAACTACTTAACTTAATGAGTTGATTTTCTAGGCATGGCCTCATGGATGTAGGATCGATTAATCTAAACCACGTAAACATCTTCAGTGTTATTTAATTTATGCAATTTATTGTTTTTAGAAAAAAATAATGTTTTTATGCGGATGAATAGTAACATAAATAGTACCTGTAAACAATACCTGTAAATAGTACTTGTGAATAGTAACTATGAGCAGTAAATTAATTTATTTTAACTAATTTTGTGTATCTAATATAATTAGGTTAATTATATTGGAGATTTTCTTAGGCTTCACCCTTTTAAGAAATTAATTAATTAACTCATCAACTAATTAGTTCTTGGATTTTAATTGCCTACATCAATTTGTAATAGATCTAAATTTCTTTCATTTGATATAAAAGAAATTGTTTATTTGGTAAGAATCTTGGAAGCTAAATCCATTTCGTAGGTATGAATTTGCAATGAGAGGGAGGTTTTTTGACTTGTCCACTTGTATTAGATGGAATAAATTATAGTTATTAGAAGTAAAGGATAAAAATTTATTTGACAGCCATTAATGAAAGAGTTTGGCAGTGCGTACTTATTGGATGTGCTCCACCCACCAAAATCGATTGATGAAAATGGTGTAGGATCTCCAAAGCCAGTAAAAAAAAAGTCGAATGATGAACTTGATGCATCTCCATATAATGTGAAAGGACTTAATGCTATTGTCAATGGAGTTGATGTGTTTCAACATCAACTAGTTTCAACATGCAAAATATCTAAAGTTGCTTGGGATATACTTCAAAATACTTTTGAAGGCGACAATTTAGTTAAACATTCTAAACTTCATAAATTTACATTTGATTTTGAGAACTTGAACATGCATGAGAATGAATCCATATTTTAATTTAATTATAAAATCCTTGCTATGATTAATGACTTTTTTGCTCTTGGAAAACCTATTTCTGAGGAAGATATTTGTTGAAAAATCTTAAGATCTGCCCATCCTAGATATCATCTCAAGATTTCGGCTATTGAAAAATATACTGATATGTCTACAATGACTAGAGGCTTTTTTATGGGGAAATCGATGGTCTATAAGACTAATTACTTGAATTTAAATCTCAAGAAAGAAAAGAATATTGTTTTTTAGCTTTGAAACACAAGTTTTCGTCGCTAAACCAAGTGAGGATGATAATCCATGTGTACATTGATAATTCTCTTACACTTATTGCAAAGAATTTCAAGAAGATGTAGAAAAAGAAGAACTTCAACAAACCAAAGAAAACTTCTACATTAATGGGTCCAACGACTAAAAAAAGTTCTTCTAATTCAAAATCTAAATTGTATGATCTTTATAAACTTGAGGTATTCAATGTAGAGTGTGTGGAGGCATGGGGCACATACAAGCATGATGTGCTAACACTCTCATGAAAAAGAAAGCAATGTAATCCACTTAGAGTGATGATGATTTTAATGATGTTCTTAATCAAGAAAACCTTATTGAAGGACTTGTTAGCCATGATGATATGTCAAAACAAACTAATGACGATGTACAAGAATCAAAAATTGAAGTTTTACGCTCATCTAAAACATTGCATATAGCTCCCTATAAGAAAGACACTAATTCCCGTCTTGACACAACTGTGCAACATGATAGCAAGAATAATGATTCAGATAGCGACGTCAGTGATATTGATATAAATAACAAGAAGCTTTTTATGAAAGCTATAAGATGATATTTTTTAAATGGAAAGAAATCTACAATGAGATATGACTTCGATGACTATCTAATCTTTTGGATGATAAGACAAAATTTGAGGGTGAGGTAATTCATTACGAGTTTTTATTTACTGATAAAGACAACCAATTACTTGCAGTGACTACAAAATTAGAGAATACTAAAAAATACTCAAGATGATGAATTCTAGAACTCAAATGTTAGATCATATCTCGTCAATTAACAAATCTAACTTAGACTATCATGGTCTTGGATACCAACATGGTGAAGATTTAAATTCTCAAGGTGCTTGTTAAAACGTCTTTACCAATAGCTCCTCTAACACCGGCTTTTCCACCAGTAGCTAAAATTCTATATTGTCGAAAATGTAAAGTTGTTACTTATTCTTCACTAGTTCAACAAGGTAAAAACAACAAGTTTATTCCTACTTGTTATTTTGCCAAGTTAAAGGAGACATAAGACTTAATTGCTTCAAGTTCATAAAATATATGGAAAGGCTATATTCTTTAATTATTATTGTTATAGGAAACCTAGGATGACACATAGACTTAACTGACTATTAGTACTTTAATGATGGTTGTTTTAGTCATATAAAAGGTGATAGATGTGCCTCGATCAATTATAAAAAAATTGATCTAGAAAATGTGACTTTTACTGATAGTGTGAAAGGCCGCATACTTGGAAAGGGAAAACTGCATGTCGAGGGTTTTCCAAAACTTGACAATGTTCTACATATAGAGGATCTCAAAATAAATTTACTTAGCATTAGGCAATTTTTTGCTCAAAACTTGATTGTCAACTTTGATAGGAAAAAATGTCATGTTCTCGATGTTGATGGAAATTGTATTTTAGAAGGACATCAATCATCTAATTATTGTTATAAATTGAGTAGTTCGATTATTTGTCATAAGACCACTCTTAATGACACAAACTTATCGCATCAAAAGCTTGGTCATTGGAGCTACAAGTTACTAACTAAAATTGTGAAAACAAGTGCTTTCAAATGAGTTCAGATGCTAAAAAATAAACAACTTAGAGTATGTGGTTCATGTCAATCTGGCAAACAACAAATGGCGTCACATAATGCCATTCAAGATATAACAACATCTAAGGTACTTTAGCTACTTTATATGGACTTTATGAGACCAATGCAAGTTAAAAGCATAGCTAGAAAAAGATAAGTATTTGTGTATGTAAATGATTTTGCTAGGTATACATGGGTTGATTTTATTAGAGAAAAATTAGATATATTGAATATTTTTAGAAAGCTATGTAAAAAAAAAATGAACAATATTGCAATATTGTTAAAATCAATAGTGATCATCAAAAAATGCTTAAAACTGTGCTAGTTTTGAGGAATGTTGTAACTTACATGGAATTTCACATAAATTTTCCTTACCTATTAGTTCACAACAAAGTGGCGTTGTAGAAAGAAAAAATAGGACGTTACATGAAACGGTTAGAGTGATGTTGAACTTGAAGAAACTTTCAAAGAGATTGTGGGTTGAAGCTCTTGACACTGCCTGCTACAATATTAATCGTGTTTATCTTCGTTCTGGTATTAAGAAAACTCTCTATGAGTTGTGGAAGGGTAAGAAACCTAATCTCGATTACTTTTATATGTCCAGGAGTATATGCTCTGTATTGAATGATCGTGAGCATTTGGGTAAATTTGATTTAAATAGTAATGAAGGTGTTTTCCTTATTTATTCCAATAATAGCAGAGCATTTCATGTTTATAATATGAGAACTCATAGTATTATTGAATCTTCGAAATGTATTTATTGATGATTATCAAGATATTGCAGATTACTCAGTTGAGAAAAGAATAAAGGGTACTCTAGAAACACCAAAGATTGTTACGATTGCTCCTACAAATCATATCACTGAGAAAGGTCAATCCAATGAGCTTTCTTTGAAAGAATAAGAACTAATTGTAGAAGACACAACTAAGGAAACACCAAGAACTGTGTAAGAGAAAATTATAAAGCTTCAAGTAATCATGGATTTACATGACCCAATTAGAAAGGAACCGTCATCAAGAATTAAGAAGAATTGCCTGTCTAATCTTATTTTAGGCAATCTTGATGAACAAATGGTCACAAGGAAAATATATGAATAGATATTAAGATTTACTTACTTCACATTAGTGATTGAGCCTAAGAATGTTAAGGAAGTTTTACTTGATGAATTTTCAGTTAAAGTTATGGAAGAAGAGTTAGAACAATTTGAATGAAATGATGTATGAATGCTAGTACTTAGATCCAATCACACTAATGTTATAGGAACCAAATGTGTTTTTAAGAATTGAATTGATAAATTTGGTAAAATAGTGAGAAATAAAGTTAGGTTGGTTGTACAAAAGTTATACACAAATCAAAGTTGTTGATTTTGATGAAAATTTTATACCAGTTGCTAAACTAGAGTCCATTTGTTTGCTTCTTGTAGTTGTTTGTTTGATAGGATTTAAGTTTTTTCAAATGGATGTCAAGTATGCCTTTTAAAATGACATTTTGAATAAAGAAGCCTATGTAAATGTTTGAACACCCCCATTTCCAAACCATGTTTTAAAATTGAAAAAAGACTTTATATGGTTTAAAGCAAGTTCCTCGAGGTTGGTATGAAAGATTGACTAAATTCTTGCTTGAAAATGGCTTTAAGTGTGAGCGGGAGTAGATACAACACTATTTGTTAAGCAACTTAATCTAAGGATTTTAATTGTTCAAATCTATATTGATGATATAGTGTTTGGTTCTACTTCTTATGATCATGTACAAGAATTTGTGAGTCAAATAGAAAAGGAGTTCAAGATGAGCATGTAGGGTGAATTGACTTACTTTTTTGGTTTACAAGTAAAACAAGTGGAGAATGGAATTTTTATTAATCAAAGTAAGTATGCCAAGAACTTAGTTAAAAGTTTTGGTTTAGACTCAACAAAACACATGAGTACTCCTATGGGTACTATAGCAAGTTGACTATTGACGATAGTGGTTCTAGTGTGGATCATACTCTTTATAGAAGTATGATTGCCAACTTATTTTATTTAGTTGTAAGAAGACCTGACATATGTACCAATGTTGGTGTATGTGCTAAGTACCAAGCGAATCCAAAGGAGTCACACTTTGCTACTGTTAAACGAATCATTTATTTTATTAGAAAGATAGTCAATGATAGTATTTGGTACATTAATGACACTAATTTAAGTCTTCCAGGATATAATGATGTAGATTGGGCTGGCAATGCTGATGATAGAAAAAACACCACTGGAGGATGTTTTTATCTTGGAGTATGGTGGCAAAATAAGAAGCATAATTCAATTTCTCTCTCCATGGCTAAAGCTGAATATATTGCAGCCGGAAATTATTGCATCCAATTACTTAGTTGAAAACAAATGCTTGTGGATTATGGTATATTTTTAAGATACTTTGACTCTATTGTGTGATAACACTTGTACTGTCAATATTTCAATAAACCCTGTTCAACATTCTAGGACTAAACATATTGATATTTTTCATCATTTTATTAGAGATTTAGTTGAGAGCAAGATTGTGTCCTTAGAATATATTGATACTAGAAAATAACTTGCGGATATTTTTATAAAAGCTTTAGATTATAAACAATTTGATTATTTAAGGATAGCTTTGGGTGTGTGTTCTATGTAAGTCAAAATGTTTTTGCATTTAGATTTAAGTCATGCATTTGTGGATTAGATATAGGTCATGCATTTACGTGTTTTTAATTTTAAGTCTTCGTTTTTTGTGTTTTGTTCGTGAAAAATTGGTGAGTTCTTGGATTAATAAACGACAAAGAAGCTTTCATGTTTTTAAAGACTTGAAAGCTTTAAACAAGTTTTTAACAAAGTTATTTAACCTTTCTTCAAAAGCATATGAATGTCAGTTTATTCTTTACTTTGACTCAAGGTTTTGATATTGACATAGTCTTTGTTGAGAATATTTAACTTGAGTTATGACTGTTTGCCTTGATTCTTATCTTGTCATAAGACCTCTGATATGTACAGATACTATGGTTAGAAATAACTATCTCTAAGTCTGCATATCACAAATATGACAAAAGGCGAACTACCATGAGAAGAAAGTTATCTTAAGAGGCAGAGTGAAAACTCCTGATTGTAGACACTTTTTAATTATCAATAAGCTAAATTATTTTCCGAAAAAAAATTGCAAAATCGAAATGGCTAGCAAAGTTTCACTTTATATTTGAAATGGTCAAAATTGGAGACAAATATTATAAGGTTAGTTTGACTAGCTCTATGTTTTTGTTTTAAATTTTGACTATGAATGTTGGTGAATTTTTTGGGAAAACGATTTTGATTGAATTGCTTATGCACACACAAGCTTAAGTTTCTCTCGTCTTCACTTATTTGAGGAAATTAGAGTTTTATCTTCATGGAGTAATGCTTGTTGTGGAAAATTCCCTAATACATTGATTTTTCACTTATTCAAGTTTGCTATTAATGCATGAAAGTAAAAAAAAATCATTTTTGAAAATTTTGTTCATGATGTATTTGCATTATCATGTTCTTATATATCGGTATAATTTTACGGCTTAAGATAACACATTTTCGAAGCAAAACCCTAATTTGTTTTTCTAAAGTGCATTAAATTATTTCTGCCCATCAAAACTAAACATGTTGCATTTTTTTGTCATAATTTTGTCTAGAGAACTCCAAATTCAGTCTTGTAAAATTCTAAGAAAAGCTTATTCAAGATCTTTCCAATAACATATAAATTGCATTCTAATCCAGCCCATTCATTCCCAATTTAATTTCGAATTTCATTCATTGCACTGTGTTTTAGTTTCGAAAAATTATCATGCATCTTATTCGGCTTTTTGCATTTTACTTGATATTGATGACTTATTTGTGTTAGTTTATGCTTTCTTATTGTTCTTCTATGATTGATGGTGTCTTAACTTGGATCAAAATCTTCCTTTTCAATTCTTACCTTTTGAAAGTAGGATTTCTACTCTTATTTGAAATAAGCTAACTCATCTATATAAGGAAGCCTCTAAGATCGTTTATTTTCATTTAATTTTCTTGGCTTCCTCCTGATAATTTTGTCTGCTCTAAATTCTTCACTATAAGAAAATAGGTAATAAATAACGGGAAATAACTGTCATAAAAAGGGGTGCATGACAGACAACTCATCCATCATCAATGTCACTGTCATTAATTTATGACAGTATATTTTCCATCATGAATTCATGATGGTAACTCACAATCATATATCCGTCACATAATATTTTAATATAAAAATAATTAAATTTAAATTTATTTAGATTTTCACACCATTTTTTATTTTTTGGCGAGAAATTCAATTATCATTTGAAAATTTAATATTCAATTATGGCGGAAAACTTTTTATGATAGACTTTATGTGGATATTTTCCGTCATAAAGTTATATATTTTAAAAAAAATTATATTGCAATTATAATTTATTGATAAATTTCAGTTTACAAATTTAATTAATTAATAAAATGAATATCATAAAAAAACAATTATATTAATTAACATTCATTCGATCCAACAAATTAATTTTAAAAGGGATACATCTAATATCTAATGTGATCACCGCCAATACATAATAAACCCAAATTAAAAAAAAAAAACAAAAATATAAAACAACAGTTAAATTCCTTGATAGGTCCTCTTCACAGCTCCTTCACTTTCATTCCATTCAACAATAAATGATTCCCCATCTTTACTTGTCCCGCATGAAAAGAGCCTGCAGTATCCACCCACCAATATAGTAAGGGGAAGTGACACAAAAACAAAGCCATTCAAGCATGAGCCCATGCAACAACAAATAGCATAATACTGGAAACACAAGTAGAATTGAGTCCAACATATTAACCCTGTACCATCAACACTGTAGGCCATTGTTGTGCACCAGCGGCTGGGAGCTTCGTAATCAACTAGGGATCCCAAATTGTCATACAATCAAGCTTTAATCTTTCCATCGAGTGCCGTTTAAAAGATGAACTAAACATAAAATAAAAAACAGAGGATCAAGAACTAGAAAACATAGGACAAAAATAGACACAGCAGGCAAAATAAGCAAGAACATCTCCAACAATGTAACCAAGACAATGAAGCAAAAATATAACACAGCTACCTGGATATTTTCCTTGTGATGAGGGCAGACGGAATAAACAGGAGCCCCGCGGCCTTCAAATATATACTACTTCACACCATTAGTAGCTATATACTGCTTCACACCATTAGTAGCATCTCACACCTAAATTTACAGACCAAATCAGCAAGGAATTGCAACTTATATTCCACAAATAAACATGAAGAAATAATCATATAGAAAAAAAAAACCTTTATAATTTTGTCGTCACCAAAGGTTATCACGCAAAGTTACTCATTTGGATGCGAGAAAGCAATATCATTTACTCCACCAACATGAGTATCAATATGGATAACAAATTTTAGAATCATTTGCATATGGGAAACTCAAATAAAATAGCAGAAAGGTCGAAAAACTGGACACGCATATAACTTAACAATGAATACATACCTCGAAGTGCTTTCAAACTTCATCTCCCCCATTATATGAATAGATTTGGACAATGTGCCTTGAGTATGCAACTCCTGTCAATGCTCATAGGAGATGATCCCTGATTCAAAGTCCTTGTCACAGTCTTTGGAAAGTCTTCAGGTGCACTAAAGGCCTGACTGTGACTGTGACCCGTAAATGACACTGGCAATACATTAACAGGCAGGTTTACCTGAAAAAATGACAAAAGGTTAATTAAAGAAGTCACTAAGAAAATAACTTGTATCTGGAGAAATGACTACAGAACTTCACTGTGAGATATCTAATTTCATGAGTCAAGTGAAAGCCAAAGCCAGATTACCTCATCGGATATCCCTATTGGCCTAGTCCTTTTGGAAAGATGGTCAAAATCTCCTAATAGGTAGTCAACAGAGGGATTAGTTGGAGGAGTTCTGGGGTGCTTCAAAGCAGCTGAACAAGGCAATGTAAAACATCCAAAGTTAAAAATATTGCTCATGCATTACATAGATCTCAAACCTTTAATACAGAGAGGGTTGATGCCTACAGTGAGACAGGGATGTACCAACTGAGATGGATGGACTACCAAGACCAATAGCTCCTCCAGAAACTACTGCATGAGTTACAGTGGGAGGATTAGACATCCAACCATTAAAAGATGATGCTAATTACCAAACATTCTAAAAAGAAAGAGATAATTTATTTCCCATATCTCTACAGAAATGAAGCAACTTAATACACAAAAGAGTTCTAAGTACATATCAGACCCCTGACTTAAGTTTCCAATTTCCAACATATATACATATAAACGCACATTCATAAATAAATAAACATGCATAATAGAAATGAAAGGCAAAGAGAGAAATAGAGAGTTAAATAATAAAAAGAAAAATGTTACTTGAAAGAAGTCTAACTGATACCAAACCAAAAACGAAAAACGATCCAGCAACTGACCTTATACCGAGCTATGTGATAAGTCTTAGAGAATTTTTCTCTGCCAAAACATCAAAAATGTCATAAATACTATAGAACTGCGTCTGGCTGCTAAGAAAACTCAAATTTTGAGAAACTAAAAATGCTCATTAGGCCATTACTCATTTCCCACACTTTCTCACCAACCAAATGTACTCATAAAAACAATAACCAAAAAGAAGAAGAAAGAAAGAAAGAAAGAAACCCTTGTAAAAAGACTTACAGGATAAACATGAAGCAAAAAAATTCACATGTACAGTAAGTTAGGTTCAAAACTGGTAAGATTATTGTGGAGTTTAATGGAGTTCTAAAACCGACTAAACCAACAACAAAAAGTGAAAGTGAAATTTTATTTATTGAATATTTTGTAATATGTTTTAATTTATTAACTCCCTAATTTATTGAAATTCTAATTTATTATGAATATTTGTTTCATAGTTTAATTAGATGTCTAATTTAGCAAGTTAATTAGTAACGAGATTCTATAATTGGTGCATAAGATTTGTTTAGAACAAGAAGTTAGTTCAAATAGAAAGTTTATCAAATGCTTTAAATATTTCTTGGGAGAAAGTAAGGCAAGAATATAAGATTTATTACTATCAGATTCATAAGAATTATAAGAAGATATAAACTCTTTTTTGCAAAGCATCTAAATATTTTAAGACTTGTAATTTTTGTGAAATCCTAATAGCTATATAAAGAGAGGTGTTTCACACATAAAGTAACATAACTTAGACCATAAATAAGAGAAGTAAAATTTGGCCTCCTCCTTAGAGAATCCAAATATAGCACATGATGTTGTGTTGATTTTGTTTTCTTTTCTTCTTTATTCAAGTCTTGAGATAGAACTATTTCTTTCTATCTCTGTGGAGAGTCTATGTAGATCTTGAATTATTAGACATTGAAGAATTTTTATTGATCACCTTGTGAAGTGTCTTGAAAATTCGGATCAAGAGGGATATCAATTATTTATGAGAAGCATATTCAGTCTAAGGTTGAGTAAATTGTATGGTGATAAGCTGTAAATTAGAGTCTTAAGTTTCGTAAATCCACAAGTTGTAAAATTTCAACTTAGTGAATTACTTTTCTAGTACTGGCCTCGCGAATGTAAAATAGATTAATCTGAATTAAGTAAAAATCTCCATCTCATTTAATTTATGCTATTTATTGTTTTTGGCAAAATTAATGTTTTTGATACAGATGAACAATACTCATGAATAGTAACTGTGAGCAGTAAATTTATTTAGTTTAATTAATTTTTTGTTTCTGATATAGTTAAGTTAATTATATTGGAGATTTTCTCAGGCTTCACACTGTTAAGAAATTAATTAATTAGTTCTTGGATTTTAATTATCTATATACATTTGTAGTAGATCTAAATTTCTTTCATTTTTTAATTGCACCAAATGTCAAAATTTGTTAGTTTTATCATTTTTCTTAGTAGAAACAATTTTTTTCCTTAAAATTTATGGCATCAATGGGTTATTATGAAAACCATAAAAGAAAAATGATAAAACTAAAGAATTATATGAAAAAAGTGGCAATTACAGTTATTTAATATATTTTACACACTTATTTAATAAATTTAAAACTTCATTTTTACTTTACACAATCTAAAAAATACCAAAATGAACTTAATTAGATTAATTGTGTTAGAGTATCACCAAAAGGCTATTCAAATTTTACTCTTTAAATATCTATTTGCTTGTCTATGTGGCAAATAGAAGAGTGAAAAAATAAACTCTCCTCCAAAAGACTCTTCAAATAACGCAAGTAAATGTTATTTTAATCAAATCTGTCCTTCACCAAATTTAATTACCCTCCATTTTATCACTCCAACTATTTTAGTCAAATTTTTGTTGTTAAGTAATTTTTCATTGATTTTAAATTTCATTATGATGATGATGATGATGTTTTAAATATGTTTATTTTTTACTAATTTTGTTGATGTGTTCTTAGTATGTTTTTTCCATTATGTTTGTTCAATTTAATTTAATGCATGCTAATTAAAAAATAACTAATAATTAATAAATTAAGCATATAACATTAATTACAAAATTGCTTGAAAGCATACAACAATTTGAAGAAAAAATATTTGCCATGAGATGTAGTTTAATAATATTTAATAGGGTAAAAAATATTGTTATATAGCTATTTTTAAAAGAAAATTAAATAATAATTATAGTTGTTTTCTCTCTCCAATAAAAAAAATAAAATATTAATAGAAGAGAGAGAAACTCACTCGGTAATATTGAACAGTGAGAAGCATACCTTGTTTGAAAAATCTTAATTAAAGTATATTTTGAAATATTTAATGCTGATATGGCTCTTCAAATAAGAAATAAAATCTTATTTGAATAGTTTTTTGTGATGCTTTAATTTATTTTCTCTTTTATGCACATTAGTAATTTAACACCCAAATTAAAGCTTTAAAAATAATAAATAAACAACGACAATTTTTCGATTCAATTAACCAGATTTGGTAGAGATGAGTGGATTAGAATCCGTCTATACCCATGGAGATTGGTGAAGGATGAAATAAAATTAATATCGATAAATCTTTTCATATACTATTTGCATCTCTTTAGATAAACACTTTT
Organism: Citrus glauca; assembly: GCA_029633175.1. Taxonomy (NCBI): domain Eukaryota; kingdom Viridiplantae; phylum Streptophyta; class Magnoliopsida; order Sapindales; family Rutaceae; genus Citrus; species Citrus glauca. Next base: position 22,862,263 of record JAQOOD010000005.1, read on the forward strand.
GAAACTATTCATATTATTTAAATGATAAATTAGATTTGATAATTTTTTAAAACTAGGTTTGATATTGGAACATGGTAAGGTCAAGTGTTGGTGAATAAAATACTTTAATTTATTATTCTAATTTTTCCTTAATGGTAAATTAAAGAGATATTTTTAACCATTTGGTGCCTTGTATTTTTTTTAATAACCCATTTCATCATAATCATGACAAAGATACCGTTAATTGATGCTAATTATTATTATTATTATTATTATTTTATCTTTTTTACATTTTTACCCACAGGCTACATTTGGAAGGTTGGATTGAACTGAATTAACTTTTAAGGTTAGATTATACTATGCTATTTATATTGTACTGTCTTTTGTTTAGTATAATATCGATCATGTGTATGTTAAATTTAAATAAATAGTATATTATTTTTAAATTGTATTACAAATTGTTGGATTTGATATTTAATATTCAATATTATTGTAAGTATATATTCAATTATTTATGTATTAATATTAGGTACTAGTTGTTTTAAGTGGATTTTGATTGCAAGGAAAATAGATAAAATCTCACCAAAATAATGAATTTATTTTTTGGGGATTCAGTGTACCTCATTGAATCGCGGTATGCGGGCTGTTTTAGGATTTTGAAGGAGATGAAAAAGAGTGGGAGAGGGGCTAATGATAGTGAGAGGTCAGATGTGGGGAAGAGGACTTGAAAGTGCGCCTTTAAACATGTAAAATAAGGAAAGGAGGTTAGAAGTGGAGGCGGCAATGGCCAGTGACCACACTCTGACGCTCAACTCAGCTGCTTCAATTTTTTATGGAGTTAAGAGCTTGCAAGCTCTCTAAAAATGGAGGTTGGAGGTTGAAGAAGACCTTAGTCCCTTGTTTGTGTGTTTTTTTTTTTTTTTTTTTTGCGATGAGTAGCTAAGAGGTAAAACCTTTTTGCCTTTAGCTAGTTCACCTTGAATACGTATCTTGCCATGTGGCACCTTTTAAGTGGTAATTTTACTGTCATTTTTGAAATTCTCTCGTCCTTTTTATCTTCATGATAATTTTTACACCATTAGAAGCATGTTTGGAGAGTAAGGAGACGATTTTTTGGCGGGCACTATCGTTTTATGTATGTGGAGTATACTGTAGGTGGTCCAAGATGCCTTTGTAGGAGTTGTCTATTTATTTGCAAGTGTGGCAGTTAAGAACCACAGTCCTTTGTGTGCTACTTTTGGCTTTATGCAGATATGGCAACCAGTTCTCCCCTCTTTTCTAATAAGATTTTTTTGGGTGATGGAGATAACACTTATGGTGAATACTTTTAGATATTTTCTTTAACACCTCAATTCTATCAAGGCGTACCCTCCGTACGAGCTTAATTGGCAGGAGTAGCTGGTTTAAGTTTGGTACGTCATCATGGTAACTTGTAGTAACCAAAACCTCTCTGTGGACATGTGCCACTTTATTTTTAATTCTCTATTTATTCCCCAAACACTAGTTTAAAAAAATTAAAATTTTGATATTAATCTTAAATTAAATACGAGTTAAAATAACTTATTAAATAAAATTTTGATATAAGAAGAAAATTTGAATAAAATAAGATATTTAATCTTATCTAAACTCATGTGAAAATGGAGACTTTAAGTCCCAAGATTTTAGACTAAAATTTGAGCTAATTTAATAGTCATGACAACCAAATTTAATTTTTAATTGGATTAATTTTTTATTCTTCAAATTATTTTAATCTCGTCTTTTACCCAAAATCCAAACATAGTCTTAAAAACAAAGGTTGGCATAACAACCTTTGTTTTTAATTGGATTAATTTTTTATTCTTCAAATTATTTTAATCTCGTCTTTTACCCAACATCCAAACATAGTCTTAAAAACAAAGGTTGGCATAACAACAACTTATGTTTTATTTTAAATCAGATAAAAGGTCCCGTTTATCCTTCTAAGGTGTTTTTCCTTTTCTTAACATTTTATTGCCAGAAGTGAGACTCAAAGACAAAAGTATCGTTCTTCTTTTAATTAATCGTACTATGCATATAATATTTTAGTTTGTATAGCTGTATCTCAAATTGACGTGACATTTGACATTCGAATTATTAATAGATAAAATATAATCTCACATTAATGATATAATAATAAATATTTGTAACAAATGTTGCGTGCTCAATGTCCATTGCTCCATCCTCAGCAACTTCTTACATATTTTGTCATATAACTCATCTATGAAAGTGTCATATGCATATATTAAAATTTAAATGGGACTTCTTATCATTATGTGTCCTTCCTGTCAATTTAAGTTTGATTTCTTCGGTGACTTCTTCATTACAGAATATTTTTCCAAGAATTAATTAAGAAGAAGTTTGTAATGACAATTAAAATCTAAGGCAAATATTATCTAAATACTAAGGTTTTGGTTTAATTATAACCGGTTATGCCAAAATTAAAAGGTCTAAGATAACTACAGCAATTTTCGAAATGTGCATTTTAAGTTTGTTTCTTTAACCTCAGCCTCTATGCGCTCAAGGGATTTTGGTATCAATTGGATGAACTTACAGAATAACATAATTTTAATTTCTTAAAATGAAATTTATTTTAAGAGTGCTGGATGTAGAGCGATTACCCAAAAAGGGGGGGGGGGGGGGGGGAGATGAAGATATATATCCCCACCGAACGCTTCTAGCTTAAATTTGAATAGCTGCAAAATGATGCCCTCAAATGCAAGAGAATGATTTTGTGGAATCAAAGCAACGGTCAAGGTTTAACCAATTTTATTATAAGGTAAAAGAATTAGACTATGAAAAATCATCGAAATAACATGTCGATTTTTACTATATCTTTCATTTTACATATCACGATTTCAATCCCGTCCTTGCTTAAGATTAAATGATGCCCAACCGATTGTTAATAGTTTACTATCACGTTTTATTTCAATATATCTTTTCCAGTTTGTTGATATACTTTCGCTTGGAAAGACATTCAGGAGATTAATATGCACTCCAAGCATAATCTTCTGATCGTTCCATGCCGTTTAGTTAATAGGAAAGGGATACTTTAACTTAAATTTTTAACACAATATTTGAGCCACTGATCTCATACAATCTAATGGTGGTGAATTGACATCATTAGATTCTACTTTGACTTTCAAACTTGGTAGAGAGTTGTAATTTTCTTTACAATTACTATTGGATTATATGATATCAATAGCTCAAATTTTATGTCAGAAATTTAAGTAAAAAATTTAAATTGAAATATCCCTTCCCTTAGTTAATTAGTTTTTTCATCTTAAGAATATGCAAGTCTAAGGGGGATGTTTGTGTTTTTTAACTTAATGATCTAATTGACTTAACTTCAATCAATTAAGTCATTAAATTTGTTTTTTTTAACTTAATGAAAGTTGTCAATAATGAAGTCATTAAGTCAAATCTTTTAACTTTTTGCTTAATTTAAAAAGTCTAGTGACAATATTAAAAATATATTCTCTAAAATAGCCCTATTTAATAAACTTATTTTCATCCTTACTTAAATAAAACTTATTAATTAGTATTATTAACTATCTCCATAACTAATCTTAATATAGTAGTAGACTATTACTATTTTTTCTTTTTATTTTCTTCAAATTAGCATTATTTATTTTTACAATTTGTATGAATATTTTTCATAATAAACATTATAAACTCCAATAACATCGATTAATTTTTTCTGATTTAGAATATTAAAGGGTTATATTCACTTTAACATGATTTGTATTATGATAAAATAATATCTTATTTATGTTCAATGAGATGTGTATAATCTATTTGAAAATTTTTTAAAGGCACATATATAAAAGTATTGATTTTTAAACTTTTCAACTTAAAAAAATAACTTAATACTTACTGCTAGAGATTTAGACCAAAAATAAATATATCATTCAAATTTAAATATTTAATTTTATTCAGAATTCAAATTAATTGAAGTCTATTAAAAATTCAGACAAAAAAAATGAAGGTCGCCTAAGTTAAGAAACTTTTAATACATTTCTGCTGTGTGTAATGCAAATAGAGTATTTGAAAACTACTCAAGTGACAGTTCTACATACTTTTTTTGTCAATTTTTTTAATTGGCTATAAAATATAAAATATGACACCCAGACTAGTAGCCGGTTGGTAACAAGCCTCTCCCTCGTGTTTGAAGGAAGGGGTTTGAATCCCACAAAGGACTATTTCTTTCTAAATTATTTGTAAAGGTAGAAAATGTCTCTCACATATTGGAGGGATGGATTTGGCCTGATGCGGGTCTAAATAATTTATACGTATGTATAGAAAAATTTAAATGAAAACTTTAGAAACTAAAGAACTTAAATGAAAAAAATTCACACTAGGTTTTAAATTTGTCTCGATTAGGTGCAGGAAATTGAACTACCAAAAATTATCTCTGCATCATCTCTATTTTGTCATATGTGAATCTAATCACCACAAAATTTGGACATATTTTCTGCACTATTTTTGTTCTAAACTTTTATCAATTAATCACTTTAACACTAAAAATTTAAATAGCATGACCATTTTACCCTTGAAAGATTATAAAACCATTTTTTCCAACAAAATTTTTAAAAATAAAAAATTATAATTACAAGAATATCTCTGAATTTAATAAAATAAAGAAATCTCAAAATCCAAGATGTTAATTTTTATAATGATAATTTAAATTATCATTATAGTTTTTGTTATTATTCAAAATTGGTTTAGACTATTATCATTTTGGTGATTAATTTAAACAATGAAAATCATTCGATAATTTTGATTGTATGATTGATAATAAAAAAGGAAAATATTTGAGATGAATATTACACTTTAGGTCAAAAGGATTTAAAAAAATCAAAATGTTTTTATAAATTAATTAAATGATACTCACTCACCCAATTTTTCAATAATATTTTATCAATTAATTAAATGGTAATTATAATCTTTATGTTTTAAAAAATGGTCTTGTCATTCGTTTGGGGGTAAAATAATTATTTTGTTTAAATTCTTAGTGTCAAAGTGATTGATTAATACAAGATTAGAAATAAATGTGGTACCGAAAATATGTCAAAATTTTATGATGATTAAATATACATATGATAATAAAAATGATGTAGAGATAATCTACCTTCAACAAATCAAGTTAATACATGCACATATAACAAACACAATACAAGTCAACTAGGTGAGAAGAACGGGATTAATAATAATAAAAATACTAATACTAATGTAATAATGATAAACAAACAATTTCTTTCTATAAAATAAACATTTCTGCATCAATCCTCTAGGTAAAGAAGAAAGAATGAGAAATCCATCACAAACAGCTGAGTCCGGCGACTCCGGCGTATCATCTGAAGGTGGCACTGCAAGACATGTTGGAGGTCCTGTGAATCCTCTCCCTACACCGCATGTCTTTGAAGGGCATGGCAGAGGTCATGTAAATCCTCCCCACCCTCACGTTGACATGGAAAGACATGTTAGACGTCCTGTGAGTCCTCGTCTTCCCCAGCATGTCTTTGGAGCACATGCTGGAGGTCCTGTGAATCCAGATGTCAGGGAAAGGCAGCCTAGAGATCCTGTGAATCCTTCCCTTCCTTCAGAAGTCTTTGCAGGACATGCTGGAGGACATGGCAGAGGTCCTGTGAATCCTTCCCCCTCTAACGGAAGACATGTTAGACGTCCTGTGAATCCTCTCCCCTCTCAGCATGTCTTTGGAGGACATGCTGGAGGACATGGCAGAGGTCCTGTGAATCCTTCCCCCTCTAACGGAAGACATGTTAGACGTCCTGTGAATCCTCTCCCCTCTCAGCATGTCTTTGGAGGACATGCTGGAGGTCCTGTGAATCCAGATGTCACGGGAAGCCAGGTTAGAGATCCCGTGAATCCTCCCCCCCATCCGGATATCTTTTGAGGACATGCTGGAAGTCCTGTGAATCCAGATGTCAGGTGAAGCCATGTTAGAGGTCCTGAGAATTCCCCCCCCCCCCCCCCCCCCCCCCAAATAAAAAAGGATATCATTGACATGCACAAAGAGATAAACGTTGTTAGGGTTTCCACCAAAGAAGTCATGACGTTGAGGAGAACATTTCCAATATATTTGGGAATGATTCATGAATTCAATTTATGAAGCAAAAATAAAGAAATAATTCTTCTGGGGTTACTCCAGCTGTTCCCCAACCTCCTCAAGGGTCACTTGATGATCGTTTCGTGTGCTCGAGTCTCCAGAAAAGACCAGACTTTACTCTGGCATGCTTAGTTTCACTGGTAATTATAGACTTTCTTAATTATTTTTAAACTTTTCCTACCTGTATGCATGTATAATCAACACTTTGATTGTGAATCATTCAAATGTAAATCTTTCGATCCATATATTTGTAATATGAACCAAATTCTACTATGCGAGCGAAAAACACTTCTTTGAGTTTTTAATTTTTTTTTAATTTAGTTCGTATCCCATACCTCTTGTTTTAACATAAGAATTACTAAGAATTATACATTAATTCTTAGCTTTAATTAGACCTACATACTTTCATATTTTTCTCTTGTGATTTGACTGCTGAATCTTGGGAAGTTCATTAATATTAATCAATTATATGATGTTTTTTTTGTTGTAATTAATTATATGGTATTGACAACGCTTAACAGTTTCAAGCAGCTCCGATTAAAAGAAATGAATTGGCTTGATGTCTGATTAGATGTAATTTATTTAGAACATATTTCCTTTTCCGGTATCATGAATTGAAAGGGGTGAGGAAACCGGCAGAAATTTACTGGTGGTGCAACCTACTACCGCGTAGGAATTTATATAATTTAGGGTAAATCCTTTTTCAGTCTTAGGGTTTGATCCAAATGCTTGGACGCGCTTTTAAGAGTTATTAAAGGATCATGCCATCACTCATGAATATTGGTCTCTGTTCGGTGACTTCTGCAGAATTATGGGGTTTGTTTCAAGGTCTTCATCTTGCGTGGAATCGGGGTATCCGATACTTAGTGGCAGAGGTGGACAGTCAATGTGTCTTTCAACTTATCAATTCCTCAAGAACAGAGCCTAACGCACACCTTTCACTTATCAATGCCATCAAGGAGTTGATGAGTAGAGATTGGCAAATTTCAATTAAGCATATATATCGGGAAGCTAATTTCGCTGCTGATTTCATGGTTAAGTTGGCAGGATCTTTACATCTTGGCTTTCATATTTTTGATAATCCGCCAGACGGTATTGGCTATTGGTTATGTAATGATATGTATGGGAATACTATTCCCCGCTCTGTTTTGTCCTAATTTCTATTAGGCTCCATTGTATCAAAAAAAGGATCATGCCATCACTTGTGACAGTGTTAGAAATCTCTCTCTCTCTCTTTTTTTTCCCCTTCTTTTTACTACATATTAACCCTTGAAATGTTGAATAAAGTAATGGGGCAAATGGGACCAAGTAACACTAAATTCTATATCTTCGGAACAGTACAAATAAATCATAATCATAAAGAAAATTATCTGGGAATTAGCAATTTTTTATCAAATGTTTCACGTAACTACTAGAGAATTGTGGCAATTTATTCTGCACCAATTTTGATTTTCAATTTGTACATATTAACCGGTCACTTTGTAATATACAATATTTGTATCTGTTAAAAAGAATTTATATTAAAAGAGTATCCTACTCTTAGTACGGTTTAAATGCATAAAAACATTATTTTCACCCATTAAATGTAAAACAAAAACAATGAAAACAATTATACGTTTACAAAGTTAGACCTACTTTCTAAGTGACAAATTTTGGTTTGTAGAAATTGAACAGCTCTTCCAAGTTCTGTGTTGAATGTTATCATCCACATGAATTCTAAAATGTTCAACTAGTGCTTAAAAAGTAGGCTTTTTCTTAGCATGTGAAGAATTACGATATCTCATGGAAATTAGTAACAAATCTAAAATCTAGAATTTGAAAACTGCTACTAACCTTGTGTTAAACAATAGTAGTTCTCAAATTAGTTGATGTTGTCTAGCCAAAGTGTAAGGAACAACTTCACTAGCTACAACCCAGGAGTTGAGTTCAAGCCTTATTAATGTGCATGTCTTAATTAAGAAAAGGAAATTATTCACCAATTATCTGATCTTTCAAGCTTTATAAAAAAAAAATGCAAATATATATTAACAATAATTTTCTTGAAATTTACAATGTGTATCACTTTTCCACTTTTCTGTCAAAATCGTGAGAGAATTTAATAGAATATTTACAAAATAACTATTTTACTTTCTTAATGTAAAATTATTATTTTACCCTAATTAAATGATAAAAAATTAGATGACTTCGGTCTTTGTATGATATTTAGATATTAAACAATAAATGAAACAAATAATGAAAATTAAAATGAAAAAGAACTTAAACCTAAACCCAAACCAATAACCGGATTAAAACCAGATGCTAAACTATAAAACAAAATTAAAAGAATTCAAGCAAAGTAGCAGCAAAACTTAAAAAGAAAAAAAAAAAGCAATAGGAGCAGCAAGACACAAGTGCTAATTGTCAATCTTATTCAAAACAAAACTAGCCTCCTTACCTCTAAGGATGGCAAAATTCGGGTCTAGGTCTAAGTTTGGCCTTCTTGGTTCCAGACTTAAATACCTTTTTCTTTGTATCAGACCTGAATATGAACCTAGTTATTTTGCATTTGGGTCCTAGCTTGGTTCCACTCGGATCAGTGAATCAATTTACAAAAATAAAATAAAAAATCAAAATACAAGCACATATCCAGGATTCCAGGTTCTTCAACATTTATAAACAAATACAAATTGTAACTTTCAATGTTTCTAAGTAATAAATATAAATCTATAGATTTCGATGTTTCTAAACAATAAAACAACCACATATATAAATCCATAACACAAGTCTACAATTCAAATTTCAAATTTCAAATCATAAGTCTAACGTCTAAACTCTTCTTCATCATTTGACTATTGCTCAAAGCTCACTCATCAAACTTTCATTAAACAATTGTTTTGCAGAAAGTATTGCTTCCTCTGGAATTCCATCTAAAGATATACGAAAATTATGAACATAAGGAACAAAACAACGAGCTAGTGATATACTAATAATAGAAATACTATAACAAATTCATTTTGATTCTAATAAATTTTCTCATACCTTTTAGGTTTTGGTCAAGCCAAAATAAATTTTGAGTACACACCAACACCTCCACTGTAGATAGATGAAATTTACTACAATGAGGACTCAAATACATACCTGCAGTGCTAAAAGTGGATAAGAAGCAACTGTTGATGCAGGAATAGCCAAAAAGTCTCTCACAATCTTTGTAAGTATAGGATATTTGCCTTGATTATTCTTCCACCATGAAAAAACATCAAATTGACTAGTTGAAGGCAAAGTATTTTCCTCAACATAAAGTTCCAATTCTATTTTTGAATGATTATTTAGCGAGTTCCCATTTCTAAATGATGCCTGCTAATCAACCATTTCATCTAAGTTCGAGCCCAACATAATAGAATCCTTTGCTGTAGTGCCTTGAGAACTAGCAAAACCATTAATCCCTCTCCCATTTGAATTTAATAAATACTTTAATTCATACCCATGCACTGAATCAACAAATAACTTGTGCACCCTTTTGGTTTTAGATTCAGCTCTTTCTCCATATATTTTAGGAAACAAAAAGTTAATCAGTAGCATCTTACGCATAAATCTAACATAGTGCCCACAACAATAACTCCATGAACAACATCCCAATATTTGTCATATTTTCTAATCATCTTGGTGGTTTGAAAAAAGTTATATCAACCTATAAAAACTCTTTAGATACTCACATATAAATTTTGAAAAATTCCACTCTGACTCACTAAGTAAAGATGTATAATTTCTATCACGTTCCTTCAAACGAACACTATATATATAATATAAGAAAATTGTATTGAGCATTAAATAAGTGGAATTTCATCTAGTTTTATATTCAATTGCCAAGTTCTTGGTTTCTTTAACATGTAATTATTTGTTTTTCCCTTCCAACCTCAAAATTTTCAATTCTAGCAGATTTTGTTGTCTAGTAATGGACCTATCTTTAATTTTTTCAACTTCCTTTTGTATCACAAATAAACATCCCTTACTATCAAGTTCAATAAATGAGCACAACAACACATATGAAAGAATTTGCCACCCATAATCATCTCTCACTAATGTAACAAAATAGTTAAAATATTAAACAATATAAACATTTATTTATGTTTAAATAAAAAAAGTAAGTCTTAAGAATATTACCTCATAATATGACTTCACAACGCCCATGAAACTATCAATGTAATGTGTTGTAATAACCATATACTCGTTTTTTGGTTACCAGCAATCCACATATCTATAGTAACTGCAATCCTACTTTTATAAGCTTAAAAAATACTCAATGTCTTCATCTTCTCAATATTATAAAGCTTCAAAATTTTAACTTTGATAGTGTTTCTACTAATAGTCCCAATTGAAGGTTACAGTAGCTTCAACAATTCATAAAAATCAACATAATTAACAAATGATAATGGAAGCTCATGTAGTATAATCATTCTAGCTACAAAAACCTTAATTGTTGCCATATTCCACTTTGATTCAAAACTAGAATTACCAAGTGCAACGATTCCATCTACTTTAGAAGAAAAAAATAAGTGCATTTGTTGCACATTTTGGAATGACCTTTTAGGACATGTTTAGTATGATTTGTAAAGTGATTAGTACCCTAAGAATAATGTCCTTGCATAACTATCCAAAATAATTACAAATCGCCTAAAATTCCTTACCCAACCTAACTTCTTAAAAATGATTCCAAGCCGCAGAAACTACTCTATTGAAATTGCCCTTTTCGTTGCCACCTCCTCATTTTTTTAAAGTGACCAATGTAGCATTACCACAACAACCACGGCCACTCCCACTCCCTCGATCTATTATTGTTGAACATGGTTCTAATTCAATAATTGTATTATTATTTTTTGGCACCTTACTCTCTCAAACACTTTCATCACTCTTTTAAGACTCTGAGACATCCAGATCAATTCTTTATTCATTTTCCAATATGAAATTGACACCTTTGACATAATTAATTTATGACTAACAAATTAACAACTAACCCGGTAACTTTTTCCATTTTATATGTTAGTTTTAACTGTTATAAGTCTACACATTTTGAAGATACCATTTCGAATCTATTAATGGCAATAATAAAAAATATTTCAAAGCATAAATCACATAACCAATCATAATAGGACACTGAAATACAAGTGTGCAACCCAAGAGGGGGGGTGAATTGGAATTTTTAAAATATATCCTAGCAAATCCACACAACAATTTAATATAATGCCTTAATAAATTTGAAAACAATAAATTTAATGCAAGCACAATAATTAAAGAGTAAGGGAAGAGAAAAACGAACTCAAGGATTTTTACGTGGTTCGGCTATCCCCGCCTACGTCCACGCCTCCAAGCTCACCCGCTTGAGGATTTCACTATCCAAGCCTTTCCAAGGCTTCAACCAATTACAATTGACTTCAAGGTGTCAATAAACCTTTACAACAAGAGATTATATCCCCAATCTCTTAACCCAAGTGTTTCCCTCACTTGTACACTCACAATTTGATGAGAAATGATAAGTACAACAATGAATCTCTCTTTAAGAGTAGATATACAAATTGAAGAACAAAGATGAGCTAATAAATGATGAGTTACGAAAATGAAGCTCAATATATGTTGTGTGCTCTTGTTTATGCTTGCTTGAGTTACCAAAAATGAAATGGTTTTGAGTTTATATAGTTTGAACTCAAAAACTAGCCGTTATGTTCATTTTTGGCCGGAACCGGTTTGCCGGATATGGAATCCGGTTAGCCGCTTGATGTTACCGTTACAAACACAATTTGAAATTTCGAACTTCCGGTCTGCCGTTTGTCGAATCCGGTTAGCCGCTTGCTTTTTGGTTGCATTCTGCCCGTTTCCGGTTTGCCGTTTGTTGAATCCGGTTAGCCGCTTGCGTTTTGGTTGCATTCTGTCTCGAAAACCCAGAAAACCGGTTTGCCGGATTTTACAACCGGTTCGCCGGATTTTACAACCGGTTCGCCGCTTGCGTTTTGCACACATTCTGCCCCAAACCGGTTCGCCGGATTTGATAACCGGTTAGCCGGTTGCTACAGTGACGGCTACAGTAACGGCTACAGTGAAATAGTTTTCAATTTTACAGTTTGACCACAAAACTTTGTAAAACTATATTATAGCCCAAAAAGTTATGAAACTTTACAAATAAGTCCAATTTCAGAATTTCCAAATATTACTTTGCTATTCCAAAAACTTTCTGAAATTATGATTTGGCCCTAACGAGTTTAAGGTTTTGCACAAAGGTCCTTTACAACAAAATACCCATATTTTCAAAGTTCTCAAAACCTTTCACTTTAGTCCAAAATATTCATAAATTATAATATGACCCAAAATATTTAAATAACTTCAAATAGGTCCAGTTCCGAAATTTTATAATAATACTTATTAAAATCAAAGATTTCAAAACTTGTCATTTAAATCCAAATTCGAAATTCGAAATTCAAAATCAAAGGCTTTAAAAACACATTCATTCAAAATCAAAGGCTTTAAAAACATATTCATTTTAGTCCAATAACACTTTGATTTTATACCCTCATTTTCTTATTATAAAAACACAATTTATAAATCTTTGTTTAATCAATACATATGATTTGTTATCATCAAAATCAATATCTATAGCTAAAAAAAGCTAACAATCTCCCCCTTTTTGATGATGACAAAATACATTACAAAGATTTAATCTAGTTTTAAAAAGCTCACCTTAAATCAATGCAAGGTTAAAAAATTTATTTAAAATAGACTCCCCTTGCATACATGCATACTCCCTTTGGATACATGTATATTTTCATAAATCATCATAACATCATTTTTCCATTAAATATGAAACCTTTATAATTTGAAAATAATGATTTATTTAAAATGTATAAAACATAATTTGAGCTTAAAAGATTAATCATTCTTAATCTTGTTTGTTATCATCAAAATCAATATTATGGAAACATATATGTTAACAATCTCCCCCTTTTTGATGATGACAAACATTTCATGTATTTAAAGAATGATTCCACAAATTTACTCCCCCTAAATAAAATCTTCTTTTACAATTTGCCAATTTGCTAAAATAAGAAATTTAAATACATGCATTTTTCTCCCCCTCATCATCAAAAAGAAAACTTAATTGGCAAAGAAAAAGAGTGGTAAAGTTTTATAAATTTAAAAACATGTATTCTTCTCCCTCTTTATCACCAAAAAGAAAACTTTGAAGAAAAAGAATAAAAATAGCAAATTTGTTACCCATGTTGTCCAAGTAGAAATTTCAACACGTTCTCCCCCTAACAACAAGCATCACCTCAAATACAAGATTTAGTAATAATGCATCCAAATTATTATGATCATGATAAAATCCAACTCGATATACAAATAATCACACCAAAATATCATGAATCATTATTCCATTAATTACCAAATCAACAACTCATGACATAAAATTATCATATAAAATAATAATGTGATCAAATCATCATTATCTCAAAATCATCAAAATCTTCATCATAATCAAATATTAATCATCAAAAGAATACTCAGAGTGCATGTTATTCAAAATCATATTATATGCTCCCCCTAAATATATGACAAATTTAAAAATTTAACCAAAGTGAAACATATTACATGCTCTGCTCCCCCTAAATATATGGCAAATTTAAAAATTTAACCAAAGTGAAGCATATTACATGCTCCCCCTAAATATATGGCCAAATTAAGAAATGGTCAATAAAAAGATTTTTGTTCAAGTAATTATTTAAAAAAAAAAAAATCTTCCCATTTGTAAAACATTTTCAAATTCATTCTTAAAACTCCCAAAAATTATCTCCCCCTTCATCATCAGAAGAAAGAAGAGTAAAGAAAGAAATGCAAGAGCGGCTTTTGGCGAGTAAAAATTTTGGTAGAGTTTCTCCTTAAAAAATGAGTAAAACCTTTTATACACATGAGAGAAAAACACTTCCAAAATATCATAGCAATCAACTCCATCATCAACCCAACAACTCCATGAATAAAGCAACACTTCAATATTTAATAATCCACAAGTTTTATCAAGCAACACACATAATCCACAATTGAAACAAGATAAAAAATAATAATTCGATAAAGCTATTACCCATTTTGTGCGAACAAAAATTTCGGTAACTCCATCAATTCATCAAGCAATGCACATATAATCATTAATCATCAAAATCAATATGAATTCCTCCAATACTTGCAATAATTAAATTCGAGGATTCCATAATCATATATCAACCATTAAAAGAATGCTCAAAATGCATGTTATTTCCCCAATATACATCATTAAAAAGATTTATTACTTTGTCTCCCCCTTTGGACAATAAAAATGTTCAAAAAGCATATTATCCAAAATGGAACAAGTAATAAGCTAAGCAAGGGAATGCAAAAGTCATAAGAGCATTATGTCAACAATTCAAGCTCTATAATTACTAATCACATTTTAGAAATCAAGACAACTAAACTCATAAAAGATCTAATGCGACATTTTAATCTACCTTACACTCATATGAGCCAAGATCTCAATGATCATATATTTCTCCTCTTTTTGATCTCATTTAAAGCAAGTAATGCATATTCAACAATACATCGATAAGGTACAAAAATATGCATTCATTCACTAATCATAGATTGCATAAGATCAAACTTCATCAAATACATGTAATCATCAATGCACATTTTTTTTTATCAAAACTTAAGTAAAGCATAAGTGCATAATGACAATATATAGATCATCAAAATCAACATATGGCAATATGTAAATCATCAAAATCAATATAACTATTAAGAAAAGCCATAATTATTAGTTAAATAATAAGTAATCAAATCCATTATTACAAATACTTACATATATTTCTAAATGATGATCTAGTAATTACATCTTGTGATGAATCTCCTAAGATTAAGTATTTAGGGTGAGAGGAAACATACCTCCACTCCTTGGGGAGTGTTTGAGAAGTACCTTCATTTTGCTCTTCATTTGGTTCTTCATAATGTTCCTCTTGAATTCCATGTGATGAGTCTTCTTGGTTGTCATTTGATGCTTCTTCTTATTGTTGTTCTTCTATATTATCATCAACAATGACTTTCTCCGTAGAGGAGGGGTTAGACTCATCAAGAGTAACATGCATAGATTTTTCCACAACTAAAGTCCTTTTATTATAAATTCTATAAACTTTGCTTGAATTTGAATAACCAAAAATAACAACATCGAATTTTGGATCAAATTTACCAAGATTATCTTTTGTGTTCAAAACAAAACATTTGCATCCAAATATCAAACAATAATTAATGTCAATCCATAATGGAAGCAACAATGCATATGAAAACGTAAGTGCATAATATAATAGAAAACTATGATAAAAACCATAAGAAGAGCACACTATGGAAGTGGTAATTGGAAATACTCAAAATGTACAAATTCGGATTTTCAAGATGTTGAGTAAAAAGAGTAAGTTTGAATCAATTAACATGATTTTAAAGATGATTGATTTTAACAAGAAAGTGAGTGAAAGACGAAGAGATTTGACAAAGAAATGGCGAGGCACTGTTCACGCGTGAATGAGATGGTAATGAAATATGAAGAACAAGTGAAGAAATGATGATAAAGAAGAGTTTAATAGAGATGAAATGCATGGGTAATGGTTCAAGAGATTGATCTTGGCATAAAAATGGTTGAGAAATGAAGAGGAAATGATTTGAAATGAAATAGGGTGGCTCACAGTTTTGAGAGAGGAAGAACAAGTGCAGAAAATTCAACAAACGAAGAGGAAGAAGCAAAAACAGAGCCAACAGCTCACGAATCCGGCTTGCCGGATTTCACTAACCGGCTAGCCGGTTGTGACCAGAAACGTTGCAAAACGCAACCGGTTTGCCGGATGCATATAACCGGTAGACCGGTTTCGTCCAGTGAGTAATGAACTCGATTTCGGCTTGCCGAAAGAGCTAATCGGTAGACCGGTTGATGGCAGAAACATTGCTTAGCAAATCCGGCTTTCCGAATGGAAAATCCGGTTATCCGGAATTTGTCCCGAGAGCTCCAAAATGAAAAACGGCTTTCCGGTTGATTAGAAGTCGTATGCCGGTTAAGCTTTGGAAAATATTTTTGAAATTTGTAAGCTCTTAGACTTGTATTATACATATCAAAAAAAAAAAAAATTTGACTAAAAAATTGATCAATTTTAAAAATCATTTAACTTTTCAAAACGTCAATAAGTGCATGAAACATATATGTATACAAGATCAAACATATGAAATCATATCAAACAAAGAATTCATCCAACAAGCATGCAATCATGAAGCATATTCAAAACTTAATAAAATGCAGAAAGGTCAACTTCAGAATAAAAACTGTATTGATTGAGCCAGAACTAATTTTCAAGATATATACCGTTGGAAAGATAATTAAGTTAGCTTTCCAATAAATTTTACAGAGCTGGATTTGGAGTTCTCTAGAAAGAGTTATGATCAATTCATTACAGCTTGCGCATACTAGGATTTCAAAGACTCCTTTGTTTTCCAAGCAATTTTAAAACCATTTTAATGCATGGATCAATATAATTAACATCCAATCATAAAACTCAAATTTATAATATAT
The DNA here is from genome assembly GCA_029633175.1 of Citrus glauca. NCBI lineage: Eukaryota > Viridiplantae > Streptophyta > Magnoliopsida > Sapindales > Rutaceae > Citrus > Citrus glauca. Next base: position 22,878,987 of record JAQOOD010000005.1, read on the forward strand.
TCATCATGCATATATTTTTAGTAATAATTAAACGTATATGCATTTGAAAGTTAATAAATCAAGCATACCACTTATCTATCATGCTTAAACACTTCATAAACATTGACACAAACAAAACCATCATGTCTATGTTTTACTCAATCATGAAACATATATGTACTCAAATATTAATAAGCATATCACTCATTCATCATGCTTAGGCATTACATAATCATCAAAATCAAACAAAACTATCATGATGAGTTGATAAGCTATCATCATATATATATAACCATGTATCATGATAATTGAATCATGTAAACATGCAAGCATACTTTCGCAAATTCTTTTCTCATGATTCATTCAACAAAATTAATATGGCAAGAATTGTTACCAAAACAATTAAATCATCTTGCCTCTTGTTCTCCTCGATCATGATCAAGCGATTATCCTCATGAGCTTCATCAAGGAACTCTCCACCATTCCTTGTTTGTGGTACCTACAAAAGAAATTCAAGTTGTGTGCTTTGGTACCCAAATACTCTTGGGTCCTTGAGTGTTAGCAATGGTTCCTTTTGGAACCCAAATACATTTTGCTCCATAATATACTTTTCTTTGAATAGGACAATCAAGTTTCATATGACCATTTTGATTACAATAATGACAAGTAATTTTATGATCACATGTGGAGGTACCCTTAACAAAATAACTCTTATAATATTTTTGTTTCAAGTAAGGCTTATATCCAAGTCCTCCTTTATCAAATACACATTTTTGAGAGTTGAGCAATTTTTCTAAGTTCTTTTGACCATTTGTAAATTTTAAGATAATCTCATTTAACTCATTGCTCTTCTTTCTAAGCACTTCATTTTCTTTCATCAACTCATCAACATGTGATTTTTCATGCTCATATGAAGTACTTTGTTTACATTTAAATGATGCAATTCTATCATTTAACATTTCAATATCTAATTCCAATTTTTTGATCTTTTCATTTAATGAAACATTGGATTTTTGCAAGGCATCATTTTCATTTCTCAAGTCATTCATGTGTGACTCTAAGTGCTCATGTGAAGTGCTAGAATTCTCAAGCAAAGTCATGCTATCATGCAATGTCTTATTTTCTAATTCTAGGCATGTAATCTTTGCATTTAGAGTTTCATTTTCATTTGTGAGCTCTACCATTTTCTTTTTAAAACATGCATTCTTCTTACCGATTTTCATCAACTCATCATGCATTTCTTTAAAAGCGTCATGTAATTCATCATATGTAGGAAGATCACTTACCTCATCAAGCTCGTCATCCGATTCATCTCCAATTGCCATGAGAGCCAAATTCGACACTTCATGAAATTCCTCCTCGTTTGTAGTCTCCTCATACACAATTTCAAGTTTTCTCCAAATTTCATAAGCATTAGAACAATTTGAAACTTTATGAAATTCCTTTTTATCTAAAGCACAAAATAAAGCATTCATAGCCTTGGAATTTAATGACAAATTTTTCTTATCCAACTCACTTAAAACATTCTTCCTAGGAATGAGTAAATCATTACAAACTATTTCCCATATTTCATAATCTAAAGCTTGTAAATAAATTCTCATCCTAGTTTTCCAATAAGGAAAATCATTTCCATCGAAAAATGGAGGTCTAGTGATAGATTGGCCTTCCATGATGGTTGAGCTAATTTGGGTTGCTACGAATCTTTAACTCTAGACGGTTAAGTCTACACAAGAGCACCTCGCTCTGATACCAATTGAAATACAAGTGTGCAACCCAAGAGGGGGGGTGAATTGGAATTTTTAAAATATATCCTAGCAAATCCACACAACAATTTAATATAATGCCTTAATAAATTTGAAAACAATAAATTTAATGCAAGCACAATAATTAAAGAGTAAGGGAAGAGAAAAACGAACTCAAGAATTTTTACGTGGTTCGGCTATCCCCGCCTACGTCCACGCCTCCAAGCTCACCCGCTTGAGGATTTCACTATCCAAGCCTTTCCAAGGCTTCAACCAATTACAATTGACTTCAAGGTGTCAATAAACCTTTACAACAAGAGATTATATCCCCAATCTCTTAACCCAAGTGTTTCCCTCACTTGTACACTCACAATTTGATGAGAAATGATAAGTACAACAATGAATCTCTCTTTAAGAGTAGATATACAAATTGAAGAACAAAGATGAGCTAATAAATGATGAGTTACGAAAATGAAGCTCAATATATGTTGTGTGCTCTTGTTTATGCTTGCTTGAGTTACCAAAAATGAAATGGTTTTGAGTTTATATAGTTTGAACTCAAAAACTAGCCGTTATGTTCATTTTTGGCCGGAACCGGTTTGCCGGATATGGAATCCGGTTAGCCGCTTGATGTTACCGTTACAAACACAATTTGAAATTTCGAACTTCCGGTCTGCCGTTTGTCGAATCCGGTTAGCCGCTTGCTTTTTGGTTGCATTCTGCCCGTTTCCGGTTTGCCATTTGTTGAATCCGGTTAGCCGCTTGCGTTTTGGTTGCATTCTGTCTCGAAAACCCAGAAAACCGGTTTGCCGGATTTTACAACCGGTTCGCCGGATTTTACAACCGGTTCGCCGCTTGCGTTTTGCACACATTCTGCCCCAAACCGGTTCGCCGGATTTGATAACCGGTTAGCCGGTTGCTACAGTGACGGCTACAGTAACGGCTACAGTGAAATAGTTTTCAATTTTACAGTTTGACCACAAAACGTTGTAAAACTATATTATAGCCCAAAAAGTTATGAAACTTTACAAATAAGTCCAATTTCAGAATTTCCAAATATTACTTTGCTATTCCAAAAACTTTCTGAAATTATGATTTGGCCCTAACGAGTTTAAGGTTTTGCACAAAGGTCCTTTACAACAAAATACCCATATTTTCAAAGTTCTCAAAACCTTTCACTTTAGTCCAAAATATTCATAAATTATAATATGACCCAAAATATTTAAATAACTTCAAATAGGTCCAGTTCCGAAATTTTATAATAATACTTATTAAAATCAAAGATTTCAAAACTTGTCATTTAAATCCAAATTCGAAATTCGAAATTCAAAATCAAAGGCTTTAAAAACACATTCATTCAAAATCAAAGGCTTTAAAAACATATTCATTTTAGTCCAATAACACTTTGATTTTATACCCTCATTTTCTTATTATAAAAACACAATTTATAAATCTTTGTTTAATCAATACATATGATTTGTTATCATCAAAATCAATATCTATAGCTAAAAAAAGCTAACAATCTCCCCCTTTTTGATGATGACAAAATACATTACAAAGATTTAATCTAGTTTTAAAAAGCTCACCTTAAATCAATGCAAGGTTAAAAAATTTATTTAAAATAGACTCCCCTTGCATACATGCATACTCCCTTTGGATACATGTATATTTTCATAAATCATCATAACATCATTTTTCCATTAAATATGAAACCTTTATAATTTGAAAATAATGATTTATTTAAAATGTATAAAACATAATTTGAGCTTAAAAGATTAATCATTCTTAATCTTGTTTGTTATCATCAAAATCAATATTATGGAAACATATATGTTAACAGACACAACTCACATAAGCACAACTGAGTTTAAAAAATCAAAAATCATGATTCACGCTAGTTGATGATGATGAACTCAGTGTCAAGCTGCAATTGACTTTACTGTATCAATGTTGTTTTCTCCACAAGCCGCAAATAACTAATGATGATAAATGTGGCATTTTCAATTGTATCACAGCTCCAAAAATAGTAGTTGATGATGATGACGATGATGAATAGAGTCGCGAAGACGGCGAAGCACAGTGATTTGATTTGATTATGAGATAAGTTAAAAAGAAATAAATGTTTGGCTTTGGCTTTTTGGCTACAACGACTGCTAATATGTGAGACAGTGAAGGTGAAATTAGGACACTTGTGTTTTTTTTATGTTTCTATTATATTAAAAATAATTAAAATAAGATATTCGGGTCTAAGTTCCATATATGCGGGTTCACCCAAACCCACATTTAGATCCGGATGTATCTAGGTTAACCAAATCAAATCCAGATACCAAATTTTATTACACTGTGGTATAGATTAAACCATGCCCAAATTTTTAGGGTTCATTTAGGTTTTGATAGGTCCGGGTTAAGTTGCCATCCCTATTTACCTCACTCGAACCAAACTCATCCTTTTCACAATTTTTTGTGATAGTTAGCCTCTTTTCTTTTTCCAATAAAAATTGCAGTCTCATATCTTCTTTCTCAAACAAGAATTAGAGTATTTTCTTTATTCTCTCAAATGAAAATAAAAATTACAGCCTTTTCCTTTATCTCTCACTCATTACCAACTTCAATCATTGACTAACTTTAGAAAGTATATATTTAATAAAAAATAAAATTATTATTTTTCACTTACAATCTTGATCGACTACACAACCATAATGTTGAATTGTTGCTACTATCTGTTGCTCTAGTTTCATCATATCAAAGCACAACAAACCTTTATTGACATGACTACAAGTGCTTAAAACAACTGTAAAAAGTCCAACACAAATTTCATGATCCAATCCAATTACATTTGTCCAAACCTAGTTCAAAGCCCAATTCATGGTAGATTCAAAAATTGTGTAGAGAATAAGAGATATTTCAAATTTAAAAAATACCTAATAGAGCCAAAAATATCAAAATCTAGATATTTCTTAAATATTTGGAGATATTTACAAAATGTAGTTATCAAATTTTTTTAATTTAATATTTGTGTGGTTTGTATTAGTTCTAGGTTACTGTAAATACCCCTACTCTTTATTGTAGGCATAAAGTGAAATGTTAATAATAAAAGAAAAATAAGAAGTGTAGAGCCGTAAGTTGTGTAGTGTCTTTTGTAAAATATCAATAAAGTCTTTTAGTTTTGAAAAATTCTTCTATTGCTTAAATAGTTTTGGCTTTTATGAAGTTTAGTCTTCCTCAGTTTTTTCAACAATCGGTATCAGAGTGTGGTTGGTTAGGGACTACTGTAGTAGTGTTTTAAGGAAGTTCATAACAGTCAAGGTGAAGCTTTGTTGGATCGCGAGGAGTTTGAAACTTTGCAAGTTCACTAGTGAAGATCTAGCTTGCTTGGCATTGTCATAGTCTTGCCAACATGAAGGGCAACCTTTAAATAGTTGGAAAACCTTAGAAGCTCAACAATAACGATTACAATACATTGGCAACATTGATGAAGTCCTACTTACAAGGCCAGGGCCTCTAGAACATTGTTTATGGTAACGATGTGAAACCATTAATTGAGGAAGCCACTTTCAAGAAGTGGAGTATTAAAGTTGGGAAGGCCATGTTCACTACAAGAGTGAAATTGAAGAAGTAATGTTACTTTTGCAACGATTTTTTTCAAAGAAGAATAACAAATGGCTACAACTCCTTGAGAATGAGCTACTATCAGTTTCACAAAAGAAACATGGCAATAGAGAAGTAATTTAACAAGCTAAAGTCCCTATACCGTGAAATTTCTGAGTTAAGATCTTATTGTTGTAATTTCTGAATCTAGAATTAATAGAATTATTGCCTATAGTTTGAGACCTAAATTTAGGAGCTTTATTACAATTGTCTAAGGTTGTCCAATCTACCAAACCATTGAGGAACTTGAAAACTTGCTTGTCGATCAAGAAGTGATTGACAAAAAAAATGAGTGTGGCCTTAGTAAAAAACAACGATGAAGCATTCTTTATTGATAAGAAGAGAAACTGATTTAGACAACAGAATGATAGAGGATCTAAAGGAGATGTGGACAAGTCAATAGGTAACCAACAAGAAAGTAGCTCATAGACAGGGGAAGCACAAAAGAATCGTAGTAATAGTAGCCAATATTAGCCAAAGAAGAAATTCGAAGGGATTGATACAACTATGGAAAAAAGGCCATATAGCAAAAGATTGCTGGATGAAGAAAAGTTCTGAGGAGAGTAAAATGAAAAGAAAAGATAATGATCATCAATGGAAAGTTAATGCATCGATCACCATCGAGGAATAAGAGCTAGCATTTACAATCAAAATACCTTTTTGGATTAACTACAAGAGCGATTGGATCGTTGACTCAAGATGTTCAAATCACATGATAAGTGATAGAGAAAAGCTAAAAAATATGACTAAGTACAAAGAAGGTCGTGCGGTAGTAACAACAAATAACTCACGACTACCAATAGCTCATGTTTACACTACAGTTATGGTCCACACAAACCGTCACTTTAAAATGTGTATTATGTCTTAAATATAAAGAAAAACCTACACTTAATATCACAATTAACATCATCGTGTAACAATGTATTTTTTAGTCCTCAAGATGTTAAAGGTCTATCAAGACCTAAAGATCTCGGGGACACTTGTTACAGAAGGCCGAAAGTTAAAGTCAATGTATGTATTGTCAGCAGTCTGTTTATGTAGACAAAACTTGAAAAAATGAGATATTAGATTTATAGAATGCTCAGTTGGGACATGTTAGCTATCATAAGTTGAAGGTGATAATAAATAAGTCAATGCTCAAAGTCTACCTCTACTTGACATGTGAATAGAAACGGTTTGTGTAGAGTGGAGCAAGGTTTTACCAACTCCCACATGACGAGTCGGAGTTTAAAGCAAAAGAACTATCAGAGCTGGTACACTCTAAGGTTTTAGAGCTTGTCAAGCAACCTTTTATTAGCAACATGCAATACATGGTTGTATTCATATATGATTTCTCCAAATATGTCTAGGTCTTTTATATAGAATAAAAATATGACACTTTTTTAAAGTTTAAATAATTCAGCGATATAGATGAAAGAAAAGTATAAATGAAGATTTATTGTCTATGAATAGATAATAAAGAAGAGTATACATCACATGAGTTCTCCCAATATCTTTGTGACTATAAGATGCATTATCAGTACACTTGTGCCAATACACCATAAAAAAAATAGCATAGCAAAACAAAAGAATCGACATTTATTAAAAATCTTTTGAAGTATGGTACATGCAAATAACGTACCAGGGAGATTTTGGGCTAAAGTTATGAAGACGGCAACTCATATGATCAACAAACTTCCTCAACCAAAAAGGCGATTTGTTGTATTTATTAGGTATGACGGCTAGAAAAAAGGATAGAGGTGTTGTGATCTTACCAGTAGATGATGCTATACAACACGAAATATGATATTTGATGAAATGTCTTCGTAGTGGTCTTCAAAAGAAAAAGAGTTACTAGATTCAAAAGAAATTGAAGATCAGATGAAGGAACGAATTATTGAAATTCGCCCTAGTCAAGAAGAATTAGAAGATTATAATGATCCAAGGGATGATGATATTAAGCATGACAAGGCGCAAATGCCTTGGAAGGCAATTTTTCACCAAAGCCCTATTGAATATAAATAACCAAGTGAACTAGAATCAAGAACTATTGAATCTCAACTTAGAAGACCCAAAAAGTAAGAAAGCCAAATCTCAGGTGTAATAATATAGTGTTGAAGAAGAAGGAAAAAAAGAGATATTTGAAGAAGTAGCAGACAATTCTCATTAGATGTAAGCGATGGAGGAAAATGTTACCACACTAAAGTAAAATTAGACTCAGGATTTGGTTCTTAAACCAAAGGATACAAAACCAATACCTCGCAAATAGGTGTACAAGACTAAGAAGCGCGCAAATGGTTTAGTTGAAATGTATAAGGCTTGGTTGGATATGATGAAACATTCAGCTAGTGGTAAATAGTAAGAGTTTTACTTACACTCGCAACCAGCAAGGAATAAAAATTATGGTAGATGGACATGTCTTTCTACAAAGAGAACTAGATTAAGAGATATATATGAATCAACTGAGAGGATTTGAGAATTAAGCTCACCCGAAGTATATATTTAAGTTAAAAGCATTTTACGGTTTAAAGCAAGTACTAAGGGCAATAGGAAGATTGCAAAATTCCTAACTCAGAGTAGTTATTTAGTAGCATATATAGATTCTAGCTTGTTGTCAAAGTTAGTGAATGAAAGTTAGCAATTATGTTAGTGTAAGTTGAAAAATGCACTTTAGTGGCACACGTAGAAATGCCTTTCTACATGAAGATTTGGATCGTGAGATCTACATGATCCAACTGAGAGGATTTGAGAATTAAGCTCATCTAGAATATGTATGTAAGTTGAAAAAGGCACTTTACGGTTTAAAGTAAAAACCAATGGCACGACATAACAAGATTGCTAAATTCCTAACTCAAAATGATTATTTAATAACACATGTAGATTCTAGTTTATTATCAAAACTAGTGAAGAAAAGCTAGCAATTATACTAGTGTATGTGGATGATTTAATTCTTACTAGTGATGATGAAGAAGAGAATCATTGAATAATAGAGAACTTATCAATTTTTTTTAGATAAAATTGCTCGGTCAACTTAAGCACTTTCCTTACTCTAGAGGTTTATCGAATAGAAGATATGATATTTCTTTGCCAACAAAAATATGCCAAAGATTGGCTCAAAAAGTTTGGAATGTTGGAATGCAAGCCAATCTCAACTCTAATGGATGTCAATGCAAAACTGTGCACATACAAAGGTAAATATTTACAAGATGAACTAATGTATTGACAACTAGTAAGTAGTTTTATCTACTTAACACTAATGTGACTATACATTTTATATGCAGTAGGTGTAATAAGTCAGTACATATAGAATTCTGAAAAAGCCTCGCTTGGAAGTGGTTACTTGGAGTGGTTCGACAAACATTAAGATATGTAAAAAGTACAATCGACTACGACTTATTATACAAGAAAGGTGAAACTTGCAAGCTGAGTGCCTATTGTGATGCTGACTAGGCCGGAGATCATGATACAAGAAGGTTAATTGTTGTGTAAATTTTATTAAACTCACAAGCGCACGAATCTATTGTAGTATAGATCAATGGTGATGGGTGTCGATCCCAAGAGGAGGTAGATTTTAATTATATATAGAATTAATTTTGTATGAGGTAATTGGATTTGTGGTGGAAGTGATTCAAATTATCCTAAAAATTAGAATTGAAATGGCGAGAAAAATTAAAGTATAAATATATTAAATTGAAGTACTTGGGTATCTGGATCCATATCAACATGCATCATGAGCTAAATATTTTTTATTAATACCAATTAAATCATGAAGGGGGAATCCACACCTCATGAACCACGCTCTAATAAATATGGTGCTAAGGGCTTATCGTGCCAAATAATAATAACCTTATACTAGAGAGCCGGTGAAACAAGGGCGGTACTAGACAAGATTATTATTATTTATCAACGAAAAGTCAAAACATTCATAAAAACTAGAGGAGAAGAGAAAATAAATTTACTAAATAAAGCCCATGACACATGTTGAGACTTCACCTTCAACCCAAGCTTGAACGAAAATCAGCCACTCATAATTGAATTAGGGGCAAAATGGAAATTTATTAAAATACGTAGAAAATACAAGATGGAGAGGGAATTACAGAAAATTGAGTCCAAAAATGGTTCAGAGGTATCAAATTAGGGGGGGAGGCCCCCTTTTTATAGATACATCGAGTAAATTATGGTCATCGGATTAAAAACAGTTTGGACGCTCAGGATTGTGCCATATCATCAGTCAATAGTACACGTCAATAGTACGCATGAACAGTACGCAGTTTGACTATGCGGCTTGAACAGTAGCACGGTTTGACCACATGGTTTAAACAGTGACACGATTTGCAGAGTAACGCGGTTTGGTTGAAAATAATCCCATGTGTTGCATGTACCATACGTACATTTTTAGGTCCATTAATATGCTGCCACGTCACCATCAATAGTGTATACAAATTTTAGTCCAACAGAATCATGACACTTCATCAATCAATGCCACATCATCGGTCAATGCCACGTTATCGATCCGTCTATATGAACAGTGTCGTGAACAGTAACGTAGACAGTACCGTACATATAAATAATATCGTACATGTGAACAATGTCATTTTTCCTTTAATGCTCCTCCTAAGGTTTTTGACCGTCCTGAGTTGAAAAGTGATGTCCGTTTTGCCGTTTAATCTCTTGTTTATTATGAAATGACTATAATGCCCCTAAAATACATAAAATACTTAATTAAAATAAAACACACATAATTAAATTACAAAAAGCTAAAACACATAAAAGTAAGGGTTGTTAGTAAGACTTAAAATGTTAAAATGACGGTTTTCTCCTTTATAAATATGCATTTTCTAACACTCAACATTAATTATAGGTTATGTTTACAAAATTGAATCTGGAATAGTTTCTTAGTGTAATAAGAGACAACCAATTGTATCATTACAGCCACAAAAGTGGAGTATAGAGCAGCAACAATGGCAGCTTAAGAAAGTACTTAATTGATGTAGTTGATAATGGATCTACACCAACTAGTAGATTATGTAGTACCATTGTATTGTGATAATCATCAACGATTAGCTTGAGGAAAAATCCAGTTTTACATGCAAGAACTAAGCATGTGGAGTTGCACTATTACTTTGTTAGGGAAAAGGTCTTGCAAGATGAAGTTAAAATGCAGTATGTCAAGACGAATGACCAAGTTGTGGATTTATTGGATCGAAGGACGAAAGTTGGTTTTTGAGGAAGTGTGTTAAAAGTCCAACACCAATTTCTTGATCCAATCTAATTATATTTGTCCAAACCCAAGCTCGAAGTCCAATCCATGGAAGATTTAGGAATTATATAGAGAATGAAAGATATTTCTAATCTAAGAACATCAAATGGAAGTAAAAATATTTAAGCCTAGATAATTCTTAAATATTTTGAAATATTTGTGAAATATGGTTGTTAAATTTTTGTAATTTAATATTTGTATTGCTTGCATTAGTTCTAGGTTAATATAAATACCCTCAAGCTCTTTGTTGTAACTACTAAGTGAAACATAAAGAATAAGAAAGGTTAAAAAAGTGTAAGCTATGAGTTGTGTGTTGTGTCTCTTGCAAAACACCAATAAGGTCTATTAATTTACCAAAACTCTTTTATTACCCAAATAGTTTCAGTTTATGAACAGTTTTGTCCTTAGTGTTTTTAAACTACACCAATATAAACAACATCATCTAGTTCTAATCCTTCTTAGAGTATTTATGAGAAAATACTAAGAGCTTTACTATGTTGTCTATACATAGCCAGCCCTGAAATCATGACACTGTAAGTCAGCTAATTCTTCTTAGCCACCGTTGAAAAAAAACAAAGTCCCTTTTCTAAAAAGCCACATTTTACATATATATCTATTAAGGAAGTTTGAACTATGACATTGAGTGCACTTATCAAGGAGCCATGAGTGCACTTTCCCAAATCAAGAGCACACTAACTAATATGCTTTCTTCAAGCCTCCAAAATTTCTCACTATTCATTTCCTTAAAAAGCATCAAACACTTACACCACAACACATTGCTTGCATGGGTTGTTATGAGCGCACTCTAAAAGCAATACTCTTTTGACCCATTTACTTGAAAATAGCAAAAGCAAACACTATCTTCTCACACTTGCCATACATATTGATTAAAGAGTTTTGTATAGAAAAAACACATTCAAATCCTAGCTTAAATGCATGCCCATAAATTTGCATTCTCGTTTTCAATACTTTTAACATATCATTGCCTCGAAAAGAGTTGGAAATTTAAAATTATGAGGTTCCACTCCTCTCTTAAATATCTTATTATAAAGAAACAAAGCTTCTTTAAAACTTTACATCCTTAAGAAATCCTCTAATCAAGGCATTGAAATCAAAAGCTTTGGTTCATCAATTTGTTGAAAAATTGAGTAGACATAATCCATGCTGGCCTAATTTAAGAGAGCACAAGTTGTCACAAGATTGCTTGCGCCAAAAGAGTTTCAAAAGAAACCCTATTTCACAATGTGGGCATGTACTTTCTTAAATTCTTCCAGGTTCTTCCATTTCTTCAAGATTGATAGACATTTTTGTTCCTTCAACCTCATATTGAGCTCAGGGCCTTTTGGTGGTTCTTTAGGTTGTGTCAAGAGAAGTGACGGATAAAGGACTGATGTCTTAGTAATATTACTGCTATCCACATTATTAGTAATCAATCAAGATTTGTTAATGAACTGCAAGTTTAAGTGAAACGGGAAGAATAACTAATGGAGCATGAGAAGTATATGACTTTGAGAAAGAATTGAATATCATCCATGAGGTTTGAGAAAGAATTTCAGCCAGAAAAAAGTACGTCAAATCATGTTATCAGACAAGATATGATAACTTGCAAGATTCTTCATTTGAGATATAAGACTAGTTATAACTTGCAATGTTAGCTCCCAAAACCATGCTTAAAACAAGAGTTTTAAAGTGAGGTAGCAATTTGTAATTACAAAATCCAAATCCTGATTTTGACAAATTTGAATATGTGCATCCAAATTTTTAGTTATTATTTTTAAATAAAAGATTAGGGGCAAAGTTAAAATAAATAAAATTTTTAATATTTTTTATAGTATTGACTTTGGTTGACTTTAAAAAATCTAACAACTTTTCTGATATGTTTTAGATGAAGTTTTTATCACTTTGCCAATTTCTTCTCAATTTTCCTCTTTCTCTCATATGATGCAGTGAAGGTAGTAAATTTAAAGCAATAAATTTAACATTCATTTGGCCTTTAACACTACTACTTTGACAAAAATTAGATTAAAACATATGATTATTTCCAAGGGCAAATACTACTGGCCTAATGAAAAAATTATTTATGATAGAGTGCTATAGCTATAGTGTTGAGTACTAGAGAATGCATATTTATAAAAGGTAAAATTATCATTTCGTGCTTCAAATCTTACTAACATTTCTACTTTTATGTGTTTAAATTCTCTAAGCTTTTAGCATGTGTGTTTTATTATAATTTAAGCATCTTATGTATTTTGAGGGATGTTTTAGCTATTTCACAATTAACGAGAAGTCGGACAGCAAAAAAAAAGGTGTTTCTTTAACTCAAAATAGTTGAAAACCTTAGGAGGAGCATAAAATGATATTTGGAACTGTTCACGTATATGGTATTGTTCACATATACATATTATTCAGAAGTAGACACTGTTCACATATATGGTACGATGATGTTCTATTGACCAATGACATGGCATTGACTGATGATATGATAGTATCCTATTGGACCAATGATATAGCATTGACTGATTATGTGGCGTTGACTGATAATGTAGCGTAAACCGATGATGTGTTAGGATGCTATTGGACCAAAATACTAATGTGGCGTTGTCCGATGATGTGGCAATATCTTATTGGACAGAAATGTTGATGTGGTATTAATTAATGATGTGTTCCAACCAATCACAGCTTTCCACATGGTGTAATCTTGAGTGTCCGAATTGTTTTTATTCGATGGCGCCATGATTTACCCATTGTATCTATAAATAAAAGGCTCTCCCCTAATTTGAGACCTTTAAATCCATTTTTTAGCTCCATTTTATTTAATTCTCTCTCCATTTTGTATTTTTTATGTATTTTAATGAAATTATCATTTTCCCCTAGCTCAATTATGAGCGGCTAGTTTAGTTTCAAGATTAGGTTGGAAGTAAAGACTCAACATGATCCATGGGCTTAGTTTAGTAAGTTTATTTTCTTTTGCTCTCTAATTTATGTGGTTTTCTTGACTTATTATCGATATACAGTGTATCTTGTCTAGATTTTGCACAGTATACCATCTTAATGAAAGATTGTTACTGTCTAGTGCAATGAGCACTTAGCACCATATTGGTGAGAGCGAAAATTCTCCTATAGTATTTTGAAAGTTGAAATTTGCTTTTAGTATTTTGAAAGTCATCTGACTTAGTGTTGACAGAGAGTATATTTAAGCTAGGGAAAATATCTACCGTCCACCCGTTTTTTCTAACTTTTTCAAAAATACGCAATTCCTTTTTTTTTTCCTGGAATCCACCTAAATTTGCATTTTGTTTCAATTTTCCACTTCTGTTTGGAATCCGTTAAGAAAACTAACGAAAACTTAAAAAATGACCAATTTACCCCCAAAACCAAAATTACAATTTCACCCTAAAAATGCTAAAAATAATCATATTTAATGATTAACATCATTATTTGTACGTTAATGAACTACAAAAAAAATATTAACTACTAGAGATTATAACTGAATAAATAATAAAACTCTACTTATCTTAAATTTAATTGATGGTTTGCTAGATTAGACTATTTTTAATACTACTGTTATAATTTAGCATTCTAATTGCCATCATATTTAAAAAATAACCTTGTATTTCATGGTTGTGGAATTAATTTCTCTATTAACATATGGGAAAAATAATTAGATTTAATATGATTATTTTAGACAAATTTTAGGGTGAAATTGTAATTTTTATTTTAGGGGGTAAAATGGTTCATTTTTAAATGTTTCCGTTAGTTTTCTTAATGGATTCCAAATGGAAGTGGAAAAGTGAAACAAAATATAACTTTAGGTGGATTCCAACAAAAAAAAACGAATTGTGTATTTTTGAAAAAGTTAAAAAAACGGGTGGACGATGGATATTTTCCCTTTAAGCTACTTAGTAGATGGTCTTGCCTCGTTATTGACAGAAGGATTATTATCGTCTCGTATATCATGTTCTTGACAGTACACTTAGTGCAAGATCATTACCTCTGGCACACTAAGCACTTGATATTATATTTATTGGAGTGAGGATTATAAGTAGTGGAAATACCCCTATGAATTAATCGGAACCAAAAAGAAAATATTAAGCCCATGGTGAATATCGAGTGTGAATCCAGAGACAAATATTTCATTTCCATTGATTTCATCTTAAATTTATTGCTGCATTTTTATTTAAAATCTTAAGATAAAAAAAAATTCACTTCCAACTAACTCATGTTTACACCTAGAAAATTAACCATATTCATAATTAAATTTATCTCCTCGTGGGATCGATACTCGTCACCACAAAATCTAATCTATAATAGATTCGTGCGCTTACCAGTGCAATAAAATTTGCATAACATGTATATTCCACTATTAGGTATCTTCCAAATAATTGATTTCTCTAGAACCTTGATGTTGCATACTCTACACATATTTAGGTTGTTTAGACACTAAGCAATATATTCCAAAATATCTCTATAGTCAGTCCTCCATTATTTACTTCGTGCAATTTTTTCCAAATCTTAGGACAATATTCCTAAAGTTAGCTCCAAGTTGCTAAGGTTAAATGCAATCATTTATGTTGGAATTGGCATTCATGATGGGCTGGATTGGTTTAACATAAAGAACAATCTAGAAGCTTCTTTTAGATAGAGTTTGGTATGATTGTTGTAAGTCTGATTGGACTCTAAGAGTTATAAAGTCTTCTAATTGACTTATATCACTTTCATGAGCTTAAAAGTAAACACACCTTTTGTTTCTATAACATGTGTGCGTGAGACAGGACAGATACGTAGAACATATTAAAAATTTAAAGAAACTTACAAAAGGTTTAAGTGTGTAAAGACGAGAGAAAAAGATAGTAGGCTCTTGAAATGTGGTCTGAGGGAATGTTCTTTTTTATGATTATCCTCCAACTATAGGCATATAGTGCACTATAAGAACAATACCTACTATGACAAACAAAAACTATCATAGTAAGGGTGGATGACAGTTGTTCATATTGTCATTGTACCCAACGTCAAGAATTGATGACATAATAATACTAATCATGACCTGTGATAGATATAATCAATTCCACAATTGTCATAACTTTATTTGGAGGGAAATATAACGATTTTAAATTTCCGTCTTCTTTTTAATGTTGTGCTCTATATTTTGAATTTTTTTAGGGTAGTCTTTAATTTGGCGTGAAAATAGAAATGATCAATAATTGATTTTTTTCAATTGATTAGAAAATTGAAATTGTAATTACTAAAAATGACTTTTTTTTATACCATTAAAGTAACATCATTTTAATAAAGATCCTACTATTGATGTATAAATGCATATTTCATAATTTAGCTAATTGATTATATTATGGAAATTATAATTACTAAATATGACTATTTTTTATACCATTGAATTAACATCATTTTAATGAAGATCTTAAGATTGATGTATAAATGCATATTTCATAATTTAGCTAATTGATTAGATTATTAAAATTAATATTGCAATTAAAAATTAACTATAAAAAGAATAAATAAATAACTTTGAATAATTAATGATAATTGTCAACAACCATAATTTATCCAAATACTGATCAAGTCCAACATAAATAGAACAGTATTGTAACAACATAAAAACTAGATTCCAGCAACACATACAAGAGTAATGAACCATGATTATTTCATTTCCAGCAACACAAGGAAGCCAACAACAATCATTTCTAGCAATACAAAGAAAGCTAACAGCATAGTTCATTTTCAACAACACAAGAGGAAGCCAACAACACTGATCAGATTAAGAAAATCCATTCTAGCAGTTTTGGTGAACCATACAATAAATACCAATCTACGAAGAAGGTGAATGTGCAAAGCTGCATCAACATCCATGGCATTTTTTTTCATCAAAGAAAAAAAGTAGCCAACTCTAGAAGTACCCATAACCTTTGTCATCCAACATAGCAAGTGTAACAAGCTAGGTGTTGTGCAAATTTTATTGAACTCGCAAGCACACGAATCTATTGTAGTATAGATTAATGGTGACGAGTGTCGATCCCATGAGGAGGTGGATTTTAATTATATATAGAATTAATTTTGTAAATGGGTGGTTGGATTTGTGGTGGAAATGATTTGAAATATGCTAAAACTTAAATTAAAATGGCAAGAATAAATTCTGAAATTAGAATTGAAATGACAAGAATAAATTGAAGAGAATTCTATTGAAATGACGTACTTAGGTAATTGGATCCATATCAACATGCATCTGGGCTAAATAATCCTTATTAATGTCAATTAAATCATGAGGGGGGAATCCACACCTCATGAACCATGCTCTAATAAATATGGTGCTAAGGGCTTATCGTGCCAAATAATAATAATCTTATACTAGGGAGTCGGTGAAACCAGAGTGGTACTAGACAAGATTAGTATTATTTGTCAACAAAAAGTCAAAACATCCACAAAAACTAGAGGGGAAGAGAAAATAAATTTACCAAATAAAGCCCATGACACATGTTGAGATTTCACCTCCAACCCAAGCTTAAAAGAAAATTAGCCATTCATAATTGAACTAGGGGCAAAGTGAAAATTTATTAAAATACATAGAAAATACAAGATGGAGAAGGAATTACAGAAAATGGAGTCCAAAAAATGGATTCAGAGGTGCCAAATTAGGGGGGGAGGCCCCCTTTTTATAGATACATCGAGTAAATCATGACCATCGGATTAAAAACAGTTTGGACGCTCAGGATTGTGCCACATCATCAGTCAACAGTACGTGTGAATAGTAACACAATTTGACCACGGTTTGAACAGTAACACGGTTTGCTAACGCGGTTTGTACAGTAATAATCCCATGTGTTGCATGTACCGTAAGTGCAGTTTTTGATCCACTAATATGCTGCCACGTGACTATCAACAGTACATAAGAATTTTATTCCAATAGGATCATGACACCTCATCAGTCAACACAACATCATCGCTTAATGCCACATCATAGATCCGTCTATGTGAACAGTAACGTAGACAATACACGTACATGTGAACAGTGCCATTTTTCCTTTTATGCTCCTCCTAAGGTTTTCGGCCGTCCTGAATTCAAAAATGATGTCCGTTTTGCCATTTGATCTCTTGTTTATTGTGAAATGACTATAATGCCCCTAAAATATATAAAATACTTAATTAAAATAAAACACATATAATTAAATTACAAGAAACTTAAACACATAAAAGTAAGGGTTGTTAGTAAGATTTGAAATGTAAAATGACGATTTTCTCCTTTATAAATGTGCATTTTCTAACACTCAACACACACCCCAACCAGCTTATTGCTAGTTCCTAGCAAATAAAGCGAAAACAAAATTCAAAAATAATTTTTTTTAAACACTCTTGTTTATTTAATCAGACGAATGATAACAATCAAATAAAAATATAAGCATTATCTCACGTCTAAAGAAACATCACACCCACATCAACCATCCACATGAATCAGCCCAGTAGACTTTGTCGTAGCTACCTTCAAGAATGACATGTCAAACTCCAAAATCTTACTGGAAGTAGTGACACTCTCAAAAAAAATTAAACCCAATAAAAATAGTCACTCCAATGAATGGTAATTGAGAGAAAATAATCAAGAAATGATATCACATGCTCTCACCAAGATGAAAGAAATATGCCCTCAATTTAGAAATAATATGATCTCAAGTCAAATAAAAATGCTAGTCAACCCAATTTATTTATTTATTTATTTTTTATGCATCACTACATCTTTTTAGCCCATATAACTAGCTTCTACTTCAGATTATAGTTTCCTAAAATCAAGAAGGATTTTATTAGGACGTAACGTAAGTTAGGGACATGGCTAACAAAGAAGGGAAATAGGAAAAACAAAGTGTATGTTTAAAAAAAATGCAGAAGAATTTTTTTTGGAAGTTGTAAGGTGGATTTCACCTATTATTTTTTTTAAACAACAATTTGTTTTTTTAAGCAATAATTTTTTTCTTCTTTTTTTTAAGAAACAACAAATTTTTTTTTGAACTAGGTATAACTTCACTATACAAAATGTTTATTTACATTTTTCTCTAACATAAATAGGTGATGGATCGTGTAAGATATTAGGTAATACTCTAAATCGGATTGGCCAAGATGATAAGTTTACAAAGAAATTTTTTTTTTTAAAGGCTCAAAAGGGTTAACTATGGATATTTGATAAAAGGGATGGCTAGAAAGGCTCAAACGAATCAAAGATGGCCTTTCCATCATCTTTTAGGGCTCTAAATAATCTTTCATATCTACTAATTAGATGGGCCTCCAAATGTAGCAACACACATTTTTCTTTTTTTTAATTTTAATTTTTTTTTGTTTAGGGTTAACTAAAAAGAAATCTAGAGATCGTTTAAACAATAATAAACCACTAAGTTGTATAAAGAATGGGCAAAAGGGTTACTCTTTAAGAAAAATGATAGGCTCAAAAACTCACTTGGTATTTATTATGACATTTTCATTCCTTCAAGCAACTCATATTTGTCTTCGACATTAACATGTAGAGTAGCAAACAGAGTGTAACATCACTTCAGACTAAAGATAATACAAATACTAAAATTTGAAATTCATCATGTCATTCAATGTTAAAACGAATCACAATTTTTTTTAAATAACAGCCTACCCCCTAACCTATTTTGAACGTGAAAAGAAAATATGCATGCAAAAATGTGAAAATGATGCAGAAAAACTAATTGGAAAATGATAGAAAACGAAAATTATTTTTTTTAACTTAAAAATATGCGTTTCTAAAGTTACTACACTCCATATTCAGCCATCTTCGGCTCAAAAAATTTTTGTTTGAAAATGTATATTTATAAAGGAGAAATTAAAAAGAAGAAGAAAAATGAACATCAAAACATAATAAAGAAAAATGAACATCAAAACATAATAAAGAAAAAGAAAATATATGAATTTTTTTAATTTTTTAATTTTTTTAAATGATGAAGATGCGTTTCTAGAGCCACTACACTCCATATTCAGCTATCTTCAACATAAAAAGTTAGCAACAGTTAGTTTCTACATAAAAAATTAGTAAAAACTTAACCAATATTCCACAATTGTCGACTATTCCCTCCCCCCACCAGAACGAAACATTGTTCTCAATATTTTAAAGGAAAGAAGTAGAGTTTAGAAGACATCACCTAGATGGTGCGACACAGAAGAAAATATTTACAGGCGAGAGTTAAATCTAATTTGTACTTCTTACTGCAACTACTGTTGCCATCATCATTTGAATACTCCAACACAAAGCTCCAGGGGTCTGGCTCCAGTTTATAAGCTTGTAACATATCAAGTAGCTCATTAGCAGTGTGAGCACAAATAAAAAGTTTTTTCGCACTGGAAGGAATATAATAGTTTTTTATTGCATGGTTAAGAAATGCGATAAAGCCATCATAAAAATCATTGACATTTAACACACCGATGAGTTTTTGGTGAATGTGTAGATGGGCTCAAGATGTTAGTGTGATAAGTGCCTCTAGTGTTGCAAGATCTCCTGGAAGGAAAATAAAAGCATCAGTATGATTAAGCATTTCAGTTATTCGTTCTTGCATACCTGAGACGACTAACTATTCTCTAGTCGGTGAGTCAGACACACTGCCCAAAGGTTTGAGGACTCTTGGGATGATGCCTAACACTTGGCTTCCTCTGACGAAAGCAGCTTCTGAGACCAATTTTGATAACCCTCGGTTACCTCCTCCATACACCAAGTGTAATTTTCTCTCTGCTATGCTTCGACCAAGTTCTATGGTTGCATCAACGAACTCTTTATGTTTGCCATAGGTAAATCCAGAAAGTACACAAATGTTCTTGAATTGTCTATTGGTAGTAGCTGCCATTGGAATATTTCTCAAAAGCAATTTGTGAGTGCTCAACAAAAAGCAATATTTAAGAAACTTGGTGACAGTAGATCACAACTATGTATGAGGTGGCATGTCAGTGTCAAATAACGCGTAAAGCACATAGCTCAATAGTAAAAAAACAAACAATAAAAAGGAAAAAAAACAGTAATAAATTTATTAAAGACAATAATGCAAATGTTAAAACAATAGTGGAATAAAATAACAGTGAAGTAATAGGATATGCTTCCTATCCAGTTTTCTTATAAATTGGCAAACAGGGTCGTTTATAGTCAGATTCCCGAGACTATATCGTGCATGCTCTTTCTGGAATAATGGTCATAACTGGAGAATCGCTCCTTGCACATATCTACTGGGATGCGTTTCAAGAGACAGAAGGATATCATCCAATGACTCCTTATTCAAGCCATCCCTAATGAATTGGATCTTATCTTCCCTGTTATCAGACACCATTCCTAAAGAACATGGGTTTTTAATGCAATTCATTCTAACACATTTATGACAAGCAACAAAAATTCTTTGAGCTCGTCGTTTTCTTGCAAAATTTCCTTTCCCACAACCAGGCATGTATGCAATAAATTTTGGAGGTAACTCACCCGCCAATCGTACTTTTGCCTCAATTAACCAATGGATGTAAGCAAGTATGTTATTCCTCATGAGCAACCGTATGCGTTCGGACCGATCTTTATAGATCGTAAGGAGGGCATTATGAGGAAATAAAGGAAATCGCTTGCGAAGCTTCACTAGAATCTCGGTTCTGTCCATACCTTCGCCTCAGAATATCAGTTATTATGGGCAACTGAAGTAATTGACTTGATTGTCACGGAGTATCATTGTCCACCACTTCACCGGCGTAATAAACTAAAGCACACAAGCAAAAAAACAAATTAAAACACACTAAGAAAATCAAAATCATCCTCTTATTGAATTTACCTCAAGTTTCAACTGGATGTCGTAAACACTTCTCTCAATATTTCTGAGTTGGCTTTCTAAATCCTCAACATAGGCTACTAATTCTAGTGGTTGTAGAGCCCAAATGCAATGTGTTTTACAAAATTGAATCTGCCTTTTGAGATGAGTTTTGATACGTTGAAGTGGTTTAAAAATGTTTAGGAGGAACGGTCTACGTATGGCACTCATGATTAACAATAATAAAAGAAAACTTAATGGTAAAACAAACACATTTATGCAAAAATAATTTCATTTTAGCAAAAGAATAATAAAAAGACAGAAAAAAATCAAACCACCGAAAAGAAAAAACAATCAATTCAAATCTAGTGGGTCACTCAAATTTATTTCGGTGTCTTCTCCATATGGTTGGTACTCTAGATATGGCTTTAATCTTTGACCATTAACTTTAAACGTGACACCGTTCTTTGGGTCCTTAATTTCAATTGCTCCATGTGAAAAAAACAATATGAACAATAAATGGGCCAAACCAATGAAAGCGTAACTTACATGGGAATAGGTGCAAGCGAGAATTGAATAAAAGCACTTTTGGACCTGGAGTGAAAGATTTTCTCATAATTTGCTTGTCATGAAAGACTTTCATTCGTTGCTTGTAAATCTTGGCATTTTCGTATGCATCATTGCGAATTTCTTCAAGTTCTACCAGCTGTAATCTTTTTTCTAAGCTGGCTTGCTGCATGTCAAAATAAAATTTCTTGATGGCCTAATATGCACGATGCTCGAGTTTTACAGGTAGGTGGCAAGCTTTTTCATACACTAGCCTATAGGATGACATCCCAATCAAGGTCTTGAAATCCGTTCTATATGCCCATAATACATCATCAAATCTTAATGACTAATCTTTTCTGTCTGGCCTCACCGTCTTTTTTAATATGTGCTTTATTTCTCGATTGGAGATCTCCACTTGGCCACTGGTTTGTGGATGATATGGGGTCGCCACTTTGTGAGTGATTGAATACTTTGTCAAAAGAGCTTTGAATGCTTTGTTACAAAAGTGGGCACCACTATCACTAATTATTGCTCGAGGGAATCTAAAGCGTGAAACAATGTTACTTTTCAAAAACCCTATCACCACCTTGTGATCATTGGTTCTACATGGAATTGCTTCTACCCATTTCGATACATAGTCAATAGCAACCAATATGAATTGATGGCCAAAAAAGTGTTAGTAATATGCCCTAAAGGCCAATCGAATGGTGATTTGATTGTTTAGGGAATGATTGTATTTGAATAGCATTTTGTATTTATAAAATGGCAAAGTTATCAATATTCATATATTAATTTAATGAATATAGTCCAAGAAGTAAAATAGTTAAGAAACACATTCTCGAGTATGTCGAGAATATGAAACGTGTATCATTTGTACTATACTTCTAAAATAGTTCCTAGTGGTGGATTTATGACTGGACATTATAAATTCCTATAAACACTAGTATGTGTTATGACTCCTTATGGTATGTGATACTAAGATGGATGGTGAGTTTCATATCATTGACATGAGATGTCAAGTCAACAAACACATAGCTACTTGTTAAAAGAACAAGTTTATCAAACTTGACCAAATATAGTAAGCCATATGGTTTTGAGTGTTAATGGCTTATTATACATTGTATCAGATACTATGTTTAGTAATGGTCTTTAGACTTGAGGCATAACAGATGTCTTATACATAGACATCTCTGATATGTGAATGCATAAAGATTGATTCCTAATCACGGAAGAGATCTAGCAATAGTTGTCATAGTTGGCTATGTATGAAGACAAGTGTATGGCCAACATGGAATTCATCACTTTGTAATATACGAAAAGGATGTCCTTATGAGATAATATGAATTGGCATGAGAAATCCTTGGCCAAGGTAAAATATATTTGAAGGAGTTCAAATTATATTTTCATGCCAAGTTCATTTATATTTATTTTGAGATAAAGCACAACTGCTTAACATAATAAACCATAAGCCGTGCTTTTCTCTGGACATGGATGATGAAGAGACCAAGACATAGAGATACAATGGAATAGATTCTATAGATCCAACAATTCTTATTATTTGGATTGTTGTGATATACTGCTAGGTGTCACTCACGACTTGTAGAAACCTTAAGATCAATATTGGTAAAGCGTATTACTAATGCATCTTGAGGTCATTAGAAGGGTTCTAATTGATGACTAAAGCATTTAGCATCATTTAATGAATAAAAAGTTATCATTAAAATAGTTCTACTACCTTATAACTAAGAACCTAAAAGGTCACACACCATATAGAAATGAAAAATGAGTTACTAGAAAATGAGGAGTTAAATTTCCTAATTTTAGGAAAATCAATATTTATATTATAATTCATTGAGAATGAATATAAATATAAATATATCTTAAATATGATTTAAGATAGAAATTTAGATGTTCCATAAATAGTTTAAGGAACAAAATAAATTTCATAAATCCTCAATTAAACATTATGGAATGTCAAGCACGTAAAATGACCATTTTGGACATGTTCGGGTTCATATATGATTATGGACTTCTAGACTAATTTTGGGTTTAGAATTATGGGCTTTTATTGGATCCAATATGGATTAAGAGAAAGCATTAGAACATGTCACAAGAGAAGCCCACATTTAACCATTTGATGTGATAATAATGGGGTAAAATAATTAATTCCGAAATTAATTAATATTAGCTATTTATTTATATTCATTAAATAGTTTATTGAAGTGATGAGATCAATTTTAATAAATAATGGCTAAGTGGGTGGGTCTAGCTCATGATAATGTTTGGTGCCATTATTAGACATAATGGTGGCTTTATTTGGTGGAAGGAATCAACATGAGCTAGCATTCATGTTCCTTCATTATCTCTCTCATTTCTTAATGAAATTTCGAGATTCCAAATCCTCTGGACTCCTAGAATATTTCTAAGTGTGGACTGATTAGAGGCATCACAATTGGGGTGCTTAAAGGATCTCAGATCGTGGCAAAACAGAAACTGTTTGTGCAGAGCTGTATTTTCTAGACAGTGTTCAGAGCTTGCTATTTTCAGTCGTTTTCTCCTACTTCACGAAGTCGTTTATGAAACTGCAAGGTAACTAAAGTTCAATCTTTCCTCTTGATTTTTGTTTTTGAATGAAGTCGATCCGAGGTTTCTAGAGTTTCCGCCATCTATTTTAATTTTACTGCGCAAAAGTTGCGTTATTAGGAACCGCAAGGACAAATGTAGTCCTTCAAAAAGGGGGGAAAAGGTCCCATAAAGTCGATATGTCATACATCAAAAATCTCAATTAAATCATGAGGGGGAATCCACACCTCATGAACCACGCTCTAATAAATATGGTGTTAAGGGCTTATCGTGCCAAATAATAACAATCTTATACTAGGGAGCCGGTGAAACTAGGGCGGTACTAGAGAAGATTAGTATTATTTGTCAACGAAAAGTCAAAACATCCACAAAAACTAGAGGGGAAGAGAAAATAAATTTACCAAATAAAGCCCATGACACATGTTGAGACTTCACCTTCAACCAAAGCTTGAAAGAAAATTAGCTATTCATAATTGAACTAGGGACAAAATGAGAATTTATTAAAATACGTAGAAAATACAAGATGGAGAAGGAATTACAAAAAATAGAGTACAAAAAATGGATTCAGAGGTGCCAAATTAGGGGGGGAAGGCCCTCTTTTTATAGATACATCGAGTCAATTATAGTCATCGGATTAAAAACAGTTTGGATGCTCAGGATTGCGCCACGTCATCAGTCAACAGTACGCGTGAACAGTAACACGATTTGACCACGATTTGAACAGTGACACGGTTTGCACATGATTTAAACAGTAACGCGGTTTGCACAGTAATAATCTCATGTGTTGCATGTACCGTACGTACAGTTTTTTATCCACTAATATGCTGCCACGTCACCATCAACAGTACATAAGAATTTTAGTCCAACAGGATCATGACACCTCATCAGTCAATGCCACATCATCGATCCGTCTATGTGAACAGTGCCGTAAACAGTAACGTAGACAGTACCCATACATGTGAACAATACCGTACATGTGAACAGTGCCATTTTTCCTTTTATGCTCCTCGTAAGGTTTTCGGCCATCCTGAGTTCAAAAATGATGTCTGTTTTGCCATTTGATCTCTCGTTTATTGTGAAATGACTATAATGCCCCTAAAATATAAAATACTTAATTAAAATAAAACACACATAATTAAATTACAAGAAACTTAAACACATAAAAGTAAGGATTGTTAGTAAGACTTGAAATGTAAAATGATGATTTTCTCCTTTATAAATATGTATTTTCTAACACTCAACACTAGGTAACTGCATAAGTAACATATAGCTTCCTCAAATTCAAAGTCCATGACAACTCATATAGATTCAAATATAAGGCAATAAAATAATAGCTAGCAATGCTTGTATTCAATGAACAAAGTTTGGTAAGTTAGCTTGTTTCATCAATAAACTCATAATAACAACATAATAGGTAAGGCTTGTCTTAGACAATAGCAACTGCTCCAGAAACATGGTTTGCTCACTTAATATAGATTTCATCTAATTTAACATTAGAATATGTTGTCTTTCTATTGATCTATTAGCAAAAAATTAAAATTATGTAGTGAAACTTTGACATAGGACTTGTTCTTTTTTACAGATTAAATTATGATCAACGAACGTCCATTGTTCATTTGTACAGAAAAGTCATTAATCAAGTCTTTCATGAATATCATGACATAAAATCCACACACAATTGAATTTACTGGTTGTTGTGGGACCTATTTACAATCAGCAATTGCACAATTCATTATAATAACAATTAAGCATGCTAGTTTATAATTATGGTTGAGATAATAGGTCATACCTCTATAGATTTGACCATCTTATTATAATTTCATTTCTCCTTAACCTCTGGTGCTATAAGCATTGACATGGAGCTGGAAAAAAAAACTATAAAAATGTATCTATGAACTATGTTAAAGTAATTTTACATTGACAATGGTAATAAAAGCAAACAAATATATACTTTAACAAGCTCTTTCAAACCATCATTAGTATATGTCCCATGAGGAATCGAGATAATAAATTCCTTTTTCAACACGTCAAATATGACCAATACCCAATGGTTGCTATAACAAAAGAAAGAACTTTAAGGAAGTAATTTTAGTAAATTAAAGCAAGAAAGAAAATTTATATTAATGGAAAATTACTAAAGGACCATGCTAGGGATTATAAGGCATATTCTGCTGATTCAAAGTTTAAATGTTTTTTTGTGCCTTGATATTTAAGGTTGCCACTTTTTTTTCCTTTTAATAGATCATTAAGCATCTCCATTGGAATTTCAACTAGTTTCAGTCTTGGACTCTTTCTTGGAATGGCAAAGAGTCTTTTGTTAGATGTAATTTGCTTTGTTGTGTTTGTTTTCTTATTGTGGTTTAGTATTGGCAGGTTCTTAATTGCTATGTTTTTAGGTGTCCCTTGCTTCTTCTTCTTTTCAAATGATCAAGCTCCTGCGAACATAATTGCTAAATGAGTTTGGCGTATAAATAGTTCATAAATAGTTGAATGTTATGCACAATAAATAATTAGAAGTCCCTTACAAATAGCCTATGTAAAAACATAAAATATCAGTAAACTAAACCTAGAAACAACAAGTAAAAGCAATGAATATCAGCAAACTAAATCCAATAACAGCAAGTAAAAAAATATGTATAAATAGTTAAATTACGGCAAGTTAAATAAAAAGAAGCATGTAGAAATAGTACAATTGCAACAAACTAAATCCAACAACAGCAAGTAAAAACAATTAATAGCAACAAACAAATTCCAACAAAAGTAAGTAAAAATAGTGAATAGTAGAAATAAAAGCCATGAACATCAAATGAAAATAAACAAAGGCAACAAACAAAATCAAGAAACAACATATGTACAAATATTAAAATTGTAGAAAACTGACCTTTAGTGCTTTAGTAGTTGCCTCAGCTTCAATATAGTTAATATCATCATTTTCAAGAGCATTATTGTTTTCAACAAGTATATGTGGGTAGCTGGAACTTGTTATATTTGAATGAAAAGGTGTTCGTCTCACTTCATTCCTCATTTCTTTTAACTGACTAGTTAATTGATTACGTCCATAGATGATTCTCTTTTTCCCTCTATCTATTAGTAGGCTTTTGAAGCATTTGAAAATACATAGATGGGGTTACAAACTTGCCTATTCTTTGCATATGACTAAATCTTAGAGCTTTTCCTAAAGAATGGGTGAGAATGACATTTTTTTTTCGAATGCCCACAGTTTCCCTTTCTTAGGTTCCATATCTAGCTTATCCTTCCACATCAATAAATTAAGTGAAACTAATGTTATCAAAGTATAAGTGATCATAACAACCAGAATTAAAGTAGCAAGCACTCATTTCTTACTATCTTTTTAATAATTGGTTCAATATCGAGGTGGTATCCTCCGTTTCTCTTTTGCCAAGCTCTCTTCTAAAAAATACTCCTATCTACTTCCTCTTCAGTAAAGCTTATTTTTTAGCACTATTAGACCATGAATTGAAAAATAAAATGTAACACTCACTTTTACATTAACCAAACACTTTTGGTAAACTAAATAAAATGTAAGTAACAAATGCACAATACATATCAATTCTTACATTAACCTAATATAACCTTTTATACTTAGACGATGATTAAACTTATTTTGTGCCCACCTAATTTTATTCACACCACTAATTTTCTATTTAAAACAACCAAATAGACAATGTATAAACATATAAGGAATAACACCATGAGCATGAATATATAATTAATACGTAAATTAGCTACACTAACCTGAAATTCTTTGGATAGTCTTCCCATCACAAACTTAACCTAACTGTCCTTATCAATAGCGTTATATCATGTTGGTCACTTGAAAAGCCTTTTATGATTATTAACATAGTTCATCATTATAATATACTTAAAGTTTTGAAATGTGGCTTCAATGACTTGTAGTAATTACTCCCTACTCCAAGGATGAACAACGAAGTAAACCTTCAAGTTTGAGAATCAAAATGAAATAATAAGGATATTTACAATACTGAATAAAGATGAAAACATTTCAATTTTTTCTAGCAACAATAACACTAAAAAGATCCTTTTAATTTCCTATTCACACCTTAACAAACTCTCATAGACGATCCTTTGTATCATCTAAACCCTAAGCCAATCATTGTAGAGGATTGAAATTGATGTATGAGCCAAAACACCAATATACATAAACAGCTCAGTAGGTTCTACACCAACTGGAACACCAAGGCTATTGTATTTGACCACAAGCTTTCTAACTCTCTTCCTCTTGTTTTTATTTTGATCGAACAGTCCACCCTTGCTTCACTTACTGCTCTCAGGTTTATAATCATTACCATCTCTTAACTTATTAATATTAAGGACATGATTAGCCATAGGGGTTCCAGATCATATCCTTTACAGATAAGTGCCTCATGGTGTTCTACTTTCTCATTAGCAGATCCGTCATATTGCTTATAAAAACTTATCAAAATGGGCATCAAATTGCCTGGGCGAATAATTCTCAATGAAATTTTTTTCCTTTATCCATAATTAATAACATAATTGTAAAACAAAATGAAACAATGAGGACATATTAACGTATAAATACTACCAAAAATTAAAAATGAAATAATAAGAACAAATAACATAAAATACTTATTGCACGAACCTTAACATATATTATTTTCTCCTGCTCAACAGATTGCATAAGTAAACAAGCACAAAAAATACTCAATGTCCAATCTGAATTCATTTTTTGCTGTAGCATGCGTATATTAAAACATCATAATCAAGAGATTTATGTTATTGGCACTTGGAAATTCTGTGGTAAATTAAGGGTATTCAATTACATCTTTACTTCGTTATGTGGGTTTGCCTCTTCTAGGCATTTGGCATACACCTAACCACTTTTTATCAATCTGATTAGGTACATAAAAAACTTGGTTGACTTGAGAAGTGAAAATAAATAGATAAGATTTATGGTCTAATCGTTGCAAGTCTACTAAAGTAAATCCTAAACTATCCTTTATAATTCTCCCTTTGGTATGTACTCAGTCATACTTTATAATTGGAATTTTAAACATAACATAATTTAGATCCCAAATCTCTTTAATTACTCTACAGTATGTGATGTTAGAAGTGATAAGATTTTTATCTTTCAAACTTGCGACTGAAATTGTTTGTGCAACCAATGATGCTCCATTATTTTGAGCAACTCTATTTAATTTTCGATCTCGTGTAACAAAGCAAAAGCCATTTATATTATAACTAGGTGTTGGAAAATATACGGACAAGACCCTTGTGATTACCAACGGATTTTTTGTAAAACATCGTTCTCTATCAATACATTTGCCTATTATTAATAGAAAGGAACATAATGTTAAATAGGCACAAACTAAAACTAAAAGGAAAAATTAAATTAATTATACTTTAGTTCCTTAAAAATCTTTATGTTAGTTAATTTGCAAATGTTCGGTTGTGTTCGTCTTGCAACCACTTCTGTTTTTTTATGGATAGCAAAGTTATAGCCAATCTATATGCTCAATAAAAATCAATTATAAAGAAAAAATTTCTTAGGTTTCTAAACTACCAAAACTTGATATTAGTAACGTTAAATAACACAAGTTAGATAACATCACCTTAGGTATAGCTGAACCTCTTCAGTGTTATACAAAACATACAAGAGTGTTTGATCTAATGAAGTTCGATCAACTTCCACTATTTGTCCACTACTCATGGGCATGTAGATTTTTAAATTTTGAACATGTCTAGGTGGAACCCAATTGTGGGCATGTTTTTCTTGTATTTTGCATACAATTTAAATGTTTCTTACGCAATATAACTCTCTGCTATGCAACCCTCAACATAGTATGATTTCAATCACAACCTTTTAGAGTTTTCATGTATTGCTCAAAAGGATACACCCATCGAAGATACACGGGGCCACAACACCTAACTTCATTGACTAAGTGAATAATGAGATAGACCATTATGTCAAAAAAAGAAGTGGAAACATTTTTTTCGTAAGGATAAAATCTTTACAAGGTTCTTTTCTAATTCATCTAGTGTTGTCACATCAACCAAGTTGCACACAACGAATTAAAGAAGAAACATAACTTAATGATAGCTTCTTTGACATGTTTTGGGAACACACACCTTATGATAATTGGTAAAAGTTGCTATATAAGAATATGGCAATCATAGGACTTAAGAGCCTAGAGTTTAAAGTCCTTTTTTGACACAAGATTCTTGATATTCAAAGAGTATCTAGTAGGAACCTTGATACTTTTCAAAGCTGTACAAAACCTTTCTTTTCCCTGTTTAGTTAAGGTGTAACAAGTAGGAGCAAGCCATGCACGATTGCGGTTTCCCTTAACTTGTGGTAGTAATTTTTAACA
Source organism: Citrus glauca (assembly GCA_029633175.1). NCBI lineage: Eukaryota > Viridiplantae > Streptophyta > Magnoliopsida > Sapindales > Rutaceae > Citrus > Citrus glauca. The sequence continues at coordinate 22,909,882 of JAQOOD010000005.1, forward strand.
TGTAGTGCTAATTTGCCCAAATTTTCATTCCCATGAGATCCATCCTTGACTTCAGTCAATCTTTATACTTTCCAAGAATATGCAACAATTTGTTGTAAATGCTCTCACACACATTCTTTTCAATATGCATAATATTTAATTAATGCTGGACAAGTAAGTACTTCCAATACTCTAAATTATAGAATATGGATTTCTTCTTTCACCACATGAGATCATCATTGTTTTGACTTTTGCGCTTCTTGCTATTGCTTTTCCTCCATTTATTATTAATAGACTTAAACTGTCAGAAAATGTCATCCCCGTTCAATAGTTTCAGAGGGGGATCATCACATACACTATTTTTAAAGGGTTTTTGCTTAGAACCTAAATTCATGACCACAAGGAAGCCAAAGCCAGTTCCCATTCTATGCATTTTCACCATTATGTTTAAGTATATGTTTTTGTGTTTCTACACCACAATATGGATAGGTGTGATACCCTTTAATGGTGCATCCCGCTAAATTTCCATATGTTAGAAAGTTATTTATTGTCCATAGTAACATAGCTCACAAATAAAAGTACTGATTTCTTTAGGCATCATATGCCTCCACCTAACACCTTATAAAGTTTACAATCCCTAATAAGAGGTTACACATACACATCAACGTCATTACTCGATTGTTGAGGACCAAAAATCCAGAGGGAATATATCATTAATTTTAGTTTCATGCACAACTGTCGTGAAGATTATAAGTTATAAGAATTATTGGCCAACAACTATATGTACTGTTGTGCAAATTTTATTGAACTCGCAAGCGCATGAATCTAGTGTAGTATAGATCAATGGTAACGAGTGTCGATCCCATGAGGAGGTGAATTTTAATTATATATAGAATTAATTTTGTATGAGGTGGTTGGATTTGTGGTGGAAGTAATTCAAATTATCCTAAAAATTGGAATTGAAATGGCGAGAAGAAATTAAGGTGTAAATCTATTAAATTAATGTACTTGGGTATCTGGATCCGTATCAACATGCATCATGGGCTAAATATTCCTTATTAATACCAATTAAACCATGAGGGGGGAATCCACACCTCATGAACCACGCTCTAATAAATATAGTGCTAAGGTCTTATTATGCCAAATAATAATAACCTTATACTAGGGAGCCGGTGAAACCAGGGCGGTACTAGATAAGATTATTATTATCTATCAATGAGAAGTCAAAACATCCACAAAAACTAGAGGGGAAGAGAAAATAAATTTACCAAATAAGGCCCATGACACATGTTGAGACTTTACCTTCAACCCAAGCTTGAAAGAAAATTAGCTACTCATAATTGAACTAAGGGTAAAATAGAAATTTATTCAAAGACGTAGAACAGACAAGATGGAGAAGGAATTACAGAAAATGGATCCCAAAAATGGATTCAGAGGTATCAAATTAGGGAGAAGGCCCCCTTTTTATAGATACATCGAGTAAATCATGACCATCAGATTAAAAATAGTTTAGATGCTCAGGATTGTGCCACATCATCATTCAACAGTACACGTCAACAGTACGCATGAACAGTACTCGTGAACAGTATGCGGTTTGACTATGCGGCTTGAACAGTAACACGGTTTGACCACACGGTTTGCATAATAACGTGGTTTAGTTGAAAATAATCTCATGTATTGCATGTACCGTACGCGCATTTTTTGGTATATTAATAAGCTGCCACGTCACCATCAACAGTACATAAGAATTTTAGTCCAACAGGATCATGACAACTTATCAGTCAATGCCACATCATCGATCCGTCTATGTGAACAGTGCCGTGAACAGTAACATAGACAGTACCCGTACATATGAACAATACCGTACATGTGAACTGTGCCATTTTTATTTTTATACTCCTAAGGTTTTCGATTGTCCTGAGTTTAAAAGAGATGTCAATTTTACCGTTTGATCTCTCGTTTATTGTGAAATGACTATGATGCCCCTAAAATACATAAAATACTTAATTAAAATAAAACACACATAATTAAATTACAAAAAGCTAAAACACATAAAAGTAAGGGTTGTTAGTAAGACTTAAAATGTAAAACGACGATTTTCTCCTTTATAAATGTGCATTTTCTAACATTCAACATGTACTATTAAGAGAGCTATGAGGATTGGATGCAAAGGTTGGCCATTTCTTATCTACTATCTTATAATATGGTGAGTAAGTCGGATGTTAGAGTTTACCATCAACCACCCTCTCATTTGCATGCAAAGTCAAGTACTTACAATTTCTGATAATTGAAACATGCACTTAAACCTACGTATATGAGGAAAATATCATAAAACCTTTGCAGGAACCGCTTTCCTATAAATTACCGCAAATATAGAGGTTGAAATTTCATTATTTTTAGGCAAACCATCTATTAAAACACTCAACAATACAATAAAGCTATTGCTAGACCACCCAAAACAAATTTGCATCTGCAGCTATCGCATGTTGGAAATCTCATACATTTAAATCTACTAACAATGACCAGTTGCTCATAAATTTAAGGTATGACTTTATGATCTTTAATCTCTCTACCCTACAAGGTGAACACTTATCACAAATCTTAATTTCAAGTATCGCCCTTATGGGATTTAAGTTAACCTAATCCAGGAAACTTGATTTAAGAACAAGTAATACTCTAATAATATCCGTTCAGACATGCCCTTTTGTTGCTCTATCTTAACTGAAACTGTTAAATGGGTGGTCAACCGAAATAACAGTTATGTTCATAAAAACTATTAGAATATAATGCTACAACATTATCGTAACAACCTATAAGCACAGTCAAGAACCCATTGGATTATTTGTCACTCAACTACACTTAAATTTAATTCATATTCTGAATGAGAAAAGTAAACATAAATATACTGATAACAGAGTACTTCCAAACAATTTGAAGGAAGAAAGATAATATCAGTTGAGCACGATGAAAGACTTGTGAATCTCCTCAGTTCTTCAATGATGCCGAACAATCCTCCTTCCAATCTTGATCTCCTCTTCCTTCTTGCCTTTGTAATTGTCTTTTGATGATAATTCCTCCGTTGCTTTTTATGTGGTGCATGCTTCCTTTTTATATTGCAAATTAGGTTAAAGTCGAAACCCATGAGCGTGCATGTGTTTAAATTAGAAAACATGCAGATCGTGATTTAATTGTTGACCCGTGCCTTATTTTCTACCGCGTTACTCCCAGATTGCTGCAGCACTGGTTGCTCTAACATCCACAACAATACTTGTATTATTTTTTATTGTGCTTTCTTTCTTTTATAACCATCTTTTTCCCTTATCTTTCTCATCTACTGTCTCCGCATCCTTTCATGAATTTAAAACCTACAAATTAAAACCTATTTCAAGCAAAACTTGTTAAAAACTCAACAGAAATGAATGTTTATGCAAAAGGTCACCAAAATGTAATCAAAACACATTATTTGCTCTCTAAATGGCCTTTACTCAAGTCTAGAATTGATGTAATAACTCTCATTTCCTAGAGTTATCACACCTCCAAACTTAAACTATTGTTTGTCCTCAAGTAATGACACATATTAACATTTCCAACAAACAAACATGCACACAACTTGAGCTCTTTTATCAAACTTGCAAAGATTCTTCCACCTTCAGATCATAATCTCAATCATACAAAATACCAATAGTAAATCAGTTTTAGACTTAAGCTTCTTTCTGTCCATATTGTGTATGTGCTGCCTTTGTGATTGAATTCCAGATATGTTGTAACATTACCAAAGGATTACAGAAATTTCAGCGGTGATATACTTCATTCTTACGAGGGGTAGCATAAATTCCACATATTCAAACTGTGATAGCTTTAATATTGATAACCTGAGGGATAATCAACCTCCTCACTATAACAATTATTTTTCATGTGAATGTCGATCACTTGTAATGATGACACCCAATTACTCAAACCATGCCCAGATCAGAGTTGCTGCAACAATATGTGTGTGTGTGTCCTCTGTCTAAGGCATTGAGTAGCCAGGTCTGTTCATGAGCCCTATGTGTGTGTGTATGCTACAGCACTGCTCATAACTCTCGTTGCCTTTTACACATTTCTGCATATGGGGTGCATACTCAAATCTGGTTACTCAGCAACTTAAGCCATTGGAGCAGAGTTTTATTTCATAAATATCACAGTCAATCAACATGCTTCTCTCTTCAATACTTAAGACATTTTCTATTCTTTTGGTTTTGTTCTAGCAGTCTCATACAACTCGATCACGGGCTAAGTGTTGGGATATAATTTCACTTTTATCTATAACTATCTTTACTTGGCATTCTCATAAATATTGAATAGCACTCAATTTATTTTTATTAGGTTTTCAAATCCATACACAAATAACAGATAATAGAGCTTCACACAATACAAACATAAACACATACATAAAACACATGCATTCGGAAATAACCCCTTCAAACTTGAGAAGTGTTGTGTCCTCACAAGCAAACAAAATAAAAACACACAAATGAACAAAAAAAATCTTTTTTTTCTTAAGATCAAAAAGGAAACTAGTGAGATAAAAGTACTCCCCTATGGTAGGGATTGCAGCCTATGAGGGGATGTTATCAGCGCTTCTTGGATGCACTGCTCAGCTTATCCTTTGGTGAAGCCTTTGGGGAGGTGACTGGCAATGTCTTTGACTTTTTCGCAGCAGGGCTGGTGAGAGGAGTTGTGGTTGGGGTTACTGTTGCAGTACCAACAGAGGTACTGCCTTTTTGTTTACTAGGTTGTCTTGGACTGGTGCGGATAGGCTAGCTAGGAATTTACTGTGGAGTCTTTTGAGTCAATGCATCAGCTCCTTGGCCCTCGGTTGTGATGGTGGCAATTACCTTAAGTAATTGCTTGGCTTGCTTAGATGTAGGTAGGGCTCTAGTTGCTGCAGCAGCCAACTCAACATCGACTTGCTCCATTTCATCTTCAGAGGCTAGAGGTGTTGCCATTTTTTCTTTACTCTTGTCCTTTCCTTTGCATACAAAGACTAGAATAGAAGGTTTCACATCAAGGTCTTCCTCTTCCTCTTCTTAAATAATGTGTTGCTTCCTAGTTTTGGATTGAATTGGGATGGGTGGCTCCTCACGTTTTTGCTCTGAATTATCCTCTGCCTCTGAGGGTGAGCTATCAGTCTCAGATTTGTCACCTTCATCCTCAGGTGGGTCAGATAGTTCAATATTTTTTGAGTCAACTTCTGATGGTGGTTCAGTTGCAGCTTGCTCTGCTGGTTCATTTGAAGCAGTGGCTTCGTCACTGGGTTCTCCTGGAGCACCTGTGGTGCTGGTGTCAAAATTGTATTGCTAGAGTAGGGAAGCAGGGAAGTTCCGATGATTGCATGTCATGTACACAGCAAATTGGTATAGTTGCCCATCCAGGTGCTGTAGATATCTCCAAAACCGATCATTTTCCTTCTTCTGGGCTTCCACACATTGTTGGATACTGGCGTTGAGTGCCTGCATGGTCTGTTCTAAGCCAAGAGTTCATCATGCTCCTGTTACAACAGCTGGTTCAGTTGTCATTCCAACACTCTCGCCAGCAACTCTTTCAATTATTCGTGCCGTAAAGGCACCATCATTCTTGACATGATCATCGCTGGCTTCAAGACGAACACCTGAAACTACACAAATACTGGTGACAAGTAAAGGAAATAACAAAGCAGCAGTTCGATGAGTTTTGGCTGCACACTCTCGGATTTTTTTTGCAATAATGCTACCCACATCTATAGGAAGCCCTCTAACAAGGACATATAACAAAACCAATCTTTCTTGTAAAACTGTAATAGTGTAAATGGTGGGCATAAGCTTAAATTTTAAAAATTTCACCCACACCTTAGCAAAAGGTTTCAAATCTATCCTGTTAACCACACGCCCTTCCTCGTTAACCCATAATTCCTCTTCGATGGTAATAGTTGTAAAAATGGTAGTCCACTTTTTCGAAGTTAACTTATCACACAATTTAGCATACTCATAAGTAATCTCAGCAGGTAAGTTATAAAAAGCATTGATAACATGGGAGTCCAATGGAACAAGTTTATTTCTTACCCAGATGTTGTGTTGATCAGGGCTTACCAAATTGGCATGAAATTCTTTTACCATCAGCAGTAGAGGATTGCAAGGGTGTTTGCAAAACTCTAGCCATCCTCACTTTGCTGCAGCATTATGAATTGTTTTCACAATTCCAGTGAGTTGGTTTGGAAATTGAAACCATTTTTCTTCCAGAATCCTACGTGGCTCTATGAATTCTTCGTATTTTTCTTCGGCATGGTGACTTTGGAACTGTGATGGATCTTTGAGGCGGCTTGTTGTTTTCTTATATTGCAGCATTGTTGTAGCAGTAACAAAGTTAGGCAACTATTCCTGAAAGTCAAATGAGAAGAAGTGATTAAGAATTAGGAGAGTTGGACTTGCGAAAGAGATGTTAGCGTGGACACTAAGCATAGTTACGCCTTTTTATAGTGGACTGTAATTTGAAGATAACTACAGTAATTAGAGATAAATGGGGGAAGTAAAAATATTTGAATTAAATATGCATATCCCAAAATTATCAGTCATTGAAATTAAAGCTGTGATTTCAAAGATTTGTTTTCGTAATTTCTATCCATATCCGAGCGTCTATTTGTCATAATTTCATCTCCAACGGTAAGTGAAGGCTCCAGCCTTTAATTTACTGTAACAGGAAAATTTGTTGTTGCAGCCCCCATTTGGTCATTCCAACAATGGGTACAGAATCCATACCAAAGCGTCTGACACGTGGTTTCTTGGCCTTGGAATTCTACCACCAGATACTTCCACTTGTCAATATGAAATTCAATTGTTACATTTATTTCAAACTAAAATTAAGTCTAAAATTATTAAAATAAGGTAGATTAAAGTAAATCGAAAAGAATGAATGTAATAATGTAAAAGGATAAAACTAAATGGTTAACATGGCAAAACAAGATTAAATAAAATGATACATAGGAATAGTTGTCCATAAAACCAAAGGATATCAAAATTGGTTTGAAGTGGTTGTCTCCTCAATGGGCTGCCTCCCATGAAGCGCTTGATTTAAGGTTCTTCAGCCTGACCTTCTGTCTTTGCTCAATAGCTGGGTTCTTAAAGGAGTAACACCTCCTTTAAACCTCCTGCTGCTGGACGTATGTAATACTTAACCCCATGCCCATTAACCTTGAATTGGTGGCCTGCTTGTTCATCTAAAAGATCAATAGCTCCATTAGGGTAAGATTTTAACAGCTTAAACGGGCCAGACCATCTTGACTTGAGCTTTTTCCAAAAACAATCTTAGTCTTGTATTGTGGAGCAACACTAATTGACCAGGGGTGAACTTCCTGTGTTGAATATGCTTGTCATGCCAGTGTTTTGTTCTCTCTTTATAAATTCTTGCATTTTCATACGAAAATAACCTTAATTCATCAAGCTCGCAAAGTTGAAGCTTCATTTGTTCTGTTGCAACATGCATGTCCCAATTTAATTTCTTCAGTGCCAAGTGTACTTTATGCTCTAGCTCTAGGGGCAAATGACAAGCCTTGCCATAAACAATTCGGTAAAGGAACATGCCGAGTAGGGTTTTGTATGCTGTTCTGTAGGCCCATAAAGAGTCATGCAAATGTAAAGGCCAATCCTTTCTTGTTGGGTTCACCACTTTTTCTAAAATCTTCTTAATTTCTCTGTTGGACACTTTAGCTTGACCATTTGACTGTGGGTGATATGTTGTTTTTATTTGTGTCTGACTCCATATTTCATCATTGCGACAGCAAAGATTTTGTTGCAAAAATGTGCAGTTTCATAAAAAATAATTGCTCTAGGAGTGCCAAATCTGGAGAAAACATTTTTTTGAAGAAAAGTTACCATAGTTTTAGTATCATTGGTAAGTAATGTTGTAGCTTCCACCCAACTAGGATATATAAGTTCCCAAAGGATGGGGGAAAAGGTCCCATGAAATATATTCCCCAAATATCAAAAATTCCACTTCCAGTATGTTAGTCAATGGCATCTCATGTCTGTTAGTTATGTTCCCAGTTCTTTGACACCTGTCACAACATTTAACAAATTCATAAGCATCTTTAAAAATAGTGGGCAAAAAATAACCTGATTGCATAATTTTGGTAGTTGTTCTCTAACCCCCAAAATGTCTTCTGTATGCTGCAGTATGACATGACTCCAGTATATGAGGCATTTCTTCTGCTGCAACACATCTTCTTATTATTTGATCTGAGCATAGCTCATATAGATGTGGGCCATCCCACTAGTAGCTTCTAAGATCATGAAGAAATTTCATTTTCTCTTGAAAGTTCAGCTCAAGTGGTAGCAACCCACTTACTAGATAATTAGCAAAGTCTGCATACCAAGGAGATTCTAACTGCTGCAGCATCTGTGCTTGTTGTACTACTAACAACTGTTCATCAGGAAAAGTTTCAGTGATGCCCTTTCTTGTTAATGTACTAGTGTCTGCTTCCAACCGTGACAAGTGGTCTGCCACTTGATTTTCAGTACCCTTTCTATCTTTAATTTCCATATCAAATTCTTGAAGTAATAAGATCCATCTGATCAATCTTGATTTGGCATCCTTCTTTGAAATTAAATATTTGATGGTCGCATGGTCTGTATAAACAGTTACTTTAGTACCTACCAGGTAAGCTCTGAATTTGTCAAAAGCAAAAACTACTACCAGCAACTCCTTATCTATAGTGGTGTAATTGATCTGAGTTGGAGTGAAAGTTTTGCTTGCATAGTATATGAAATGAAAAACCTTATCCTTTCTTTGCCCTAATAGTGCTCTCACAGAATGATCATTAGTATCACACATCAATTTAAATGGTAAATTTCAACATGGAGACATAACTATTGGAGCAGTAATAAGGGCTTTCTTTAATTCTCCAAATGCTTGAAGGCATTCTTTGTTAAAGTGAAATCGTTTGTCATGCTCTAGCAATAAACACAGAAGCTTGGCTACTTTCGAAAAATCCTTAATGAATCTTCAGTAGAATCCAGCATGACCCAGAAAACTCCTAATCCTCTTTACTGAAGTTGGGGGTGCCAGTTTATCTATTACCTTTATCTTGGCTTTATCTAGCTTAATACCATCCTTGGATATCTTGTGACCCAGTACTATTCCTTTTTGCACCATGAAATGACACTTCTCGCACCATGAAATGACATTTCTCCCAGTTAAGTATTAAGTTAGTCATCTCACATCTTTTAAGAACTTCTTCCAAGTTGTGTATGCAATTACTGTATGTTTCTCCAAAAACTGAGAAATCATCCATGAAAACTTTCAAAGTTTGTTATGCCATATCAGAAAATATAGATATCATGCATCTCTGAAATATTGCTAAAGCATTGCATAGCCCAAATGGAATTCTTCTGAAGGTAAATGTTCCATAAGGACAGGTAAATGTAATCTTCTCTTGATCCTCTAGTGTTATAGCAATCTGGTTGTAGCCTGAATACCCATCTAAAAAACAGTAGTATTGTTTTTTAGCAAGTTTGTCCAGTATCTGATCTATGAATGGAAATGGGAAATAGTCTTTCCTTGTGGCTTTGTTGAGCTTCCTGTAATCCATACACACTCTTCAGCCAGTCATTATCCTTGTAGGAATAAGTTCATTATTCTCATTAGCCATTACTGTTATCCATCATCTCTTTGGAATACACTGAACTGGGCTTACGAATGAATTATCTGATATTGGGTATATGATTCCAGCATCTAACTATTTGATGATTTCCTTCTTTACCATTTATTTCATAATAGGATTCAGCCTTCTTTGGTGCTCCACCGAATTGCTAGAACAGTCGTCTAATAGGATCTTATGCATACATATTGATGGATTGATACCTTTTATATTTGCCACGGTCCATCCAATTGCTCTTCTATATTTTCCCAACAAATTTACTAGGTTTTGTTCTTGACCTGCATCAAAAGTAGAAGAAATGATTACATGGAGTGTGTTGTTTTGATTAAGATAAACATACTTTAAATGTGAAGCTGATAGTTTTAATTCAAAACTATGGGGTGATTGAATAGATGGTAAAGTTGTTTTTATTTCCCTGTTTGAAAGATTTAGGTATTCAATAACCTTGTTGTGCCTATTACATTGTTGTTTGTCCATTTAATCTGTTGAATTATTGCAACATCTTCCTCTTCAACCTCTTCAAAGGTGGGGACTTTGTTAAGTACATTACTGCAGCATCTGTCCATTCTGTCTGCTATAATAAGATCCACTACACTGAGGAAATTGCAATCTTCTATTTCATCAGGGTTTCGCATAGCCTCTAGGACATAAAATGTGACTTGCTAATTATTCACTCTCATGGTCAGTTCTCTTTTCTGTACATCTATCAAAGTCTTTCTAGTTGTTAAAAATGGTCTGCCAAATATAATGAGTACCTCTTTATTAGCTTCAAAGTCTAGCACAATGAAATCCACAGGGAAAATGAATTTTTCAACTTTCACCAGTACATCATCTATCTTTCCATCAGGATATGCATGAGATCTGTCAGCCAATTGCAGAGTGACAGTTGTTGGTCTGCACTCCTCTACTCCAAGCTGCTTAAACACAGATAATGACATCAAATTAATACTAGCTCCCAAATCACAAAGTGCTCTGCCAGCATACCTATTCTCTATAGAGCAGCGTATTGTAAAACTCTTTGGATCTTTCAATTTCGTGAGAATTTTACTATGAAGCATATGGCTGCTTTCCTGTGTTAGAGTAACAGTTTCAAACTCTCCTACCTTCTTTTTTATGCTAAGATATCTTTTAGAAATTTCACATAATTTGGCATTTGCTTCGAAATTTCCACAAAATGTATATTTATGTGCAATTGCTTCAGCACTTCCAAAAATTTGCTGAACTACTTGTCTTGTTTTTACTTCTGGAACCTTTGATGAAAGGGTGATGGATGTCTAAACTGCTAGTTAGATTCAGGAGGTACCAAGCTCTATTTGTTTAAGTTGGTGCAAGTTGTGGCTACTGGTGTTGTAATTTCTTTTTCAACAAGATCTAGTTGAATTTCTTTTACAGTTGCTGTAGCTGGGTCCCTTGCATCAGTGTCTTAATAGGGAGTCTGTTGTAACATGCTTCCCTTTTGAGTTAGTTTTTGAGCTGAATTGCATTTCATCCCATTTTTGGTTACTTCAACTAGGATATCCACATGCTTTCCAGATCTCAGACTAATCACTTTGCAGTGTTTTTTTGCTCTCTCTCCTAGGATCTTCTGTGTTGTTAGGTAAGCTTCCTTGAGTTCTGCTGCTCATTGCTGTAGCTAATTGTCCCATTTGGTTTTCAAGGTTTCTCAAGGACACGCTTGACTCTGCACAATTGCTTCATTCTTGCAATGTACTCCTTGATTAATACTTCCAATGAAGTGATTGGATCCTGACTGATATGCTTTTTCCCTTGACTTTTTAATGAAAACCAGGTGGTTGTGGTTGTGTGTTTCTACTTAGTCTATTCAATGCTGGAGTATTTCGATTCTGATTGCTCCATGAGAAATTTGAGTGTTGTTTCTAGCCTGGGTTGTAAGTATTTGAATTTAGGTTATTCTGAGGTTGTCGATTAAAGTTACCCACATAATTTACAGGGGTTAGATTTCCAGGACAATTATCAAAATCATGTTCTTCATAGTAGACACAAGAAAGTTCAGTAACTTGCTTCATTATTACTGAAACAATACAATGTTAGTCAATAAAGTTACTTGAGCTGATAAGGCTGTAATTGCATCAATGTTATGTACCCCTACTGATCCTCTTACTACTGGTTGCCTAGCTGAAGGCCACTAGTAATTATTATTGGCAATTCTCTCCAAAATTTCATAAGCTTTAGTGTAGGATTTGGATAACAAAGCCCCATTTGCTGAAGCATCCACCATTAGCTTTGTACTCGGGTTCAACCTATTGTAGAAAGTTTCCAATTGAATACAACAGGGAATACTATGATGAGGACACCTTCTGAACAATTCCTTGAACCTTTTCCAAGCCTCGTACAAACTCTCATCTTCAATTTAATGGAATGAGGTAATCTCATTCTGTAATTTCATATTCTTTATCGGTGGAAAATATTTCATTAGGAATTTATTAGCCAATTCATTCCATGTAGTGATGGAATTAGATGGTAATGAATTTAGCCATGCCCTTGCTCGATCTCTTAAGTAATAAGGAAAAAGCCTCAGCCTTAAGGCATCTTGCGTTGCTCCAGCAATCTTGAAAGCGTCATTTACTTCCAAGAATAATTTAAGATGGAGATGAGAGTCTTCATTTGGCAATCCATTGAATTGCCCAACTGTTTGCAACATTTGAAACATCACTGGTTTTAACTCAAAGTTGGTAGCATCTACTTCAAGTCTGATGATGCCAGGATGGATAAGTTGAGGTGTTAGTACAGCATAATCTCTTATAGCTCTGTCTCTGTCATCAACCATGTAAATAAAATTGTTGTTGCCTGGCTGTCTCTCATTAGCATGTTCATTCTGCTCTTCTTGAATGTTGGCTGGTTATAAAGGCCCGTTAGGGTTCAAATTTCCCTCATCTTGCAAAATTATTCATGTCTGAAACAGTCTTTGAATTTCTTTGTTCTCTTCGCAATCTCCTGATAGTCCGTTCAATCTCAGGAATGAATTAGAATATCACATATCTGTCCTTGCGCATGCACGTACTGATCTGTCAATCAATAGAATGAATCAAGTTTAGTTTAGTGCTATCAAGATTTACTTCACACGTTAAAAATAAACAATCAATCCCTGGCAACGATGCCAAAAACTTATTAGTTAATTTATATAATCAATTATTATCAATGCCAATGTGCAAGTATACACAATAAGTAATAAAGTAATGAGTATTCAAGATCATCTCCACAGAGATTGATGTTACTCAAAGTGCTAAAACAATCATAATAATGCAAATCAACTAAAGATCGAAACAAATACTTGTCAAATTATTCTTCCGTAACCAATAATTATGAAAGATAGAAATAAACTAATACTTGTACAAAATAAACTAAGTTAATTGTGTCTAAGATTCAATTGAGAATATAGTAGCTGCATGATCAAACTCTCCTAATAGGGTGACTGTTGATTACCGAATTAACACCAGTTGTTATAATAAGTGTTACAGCACTGGGCAAAATAAATCTGCATCCACAGCTATCGCATATTGGAAATCTCATACCTTTAAATCTACTAACAATGACCAGTTGCTCATAAATTTAAGGTATGACTTTATGATCTTTAATTTCTCTACCTTACAAGGTGAACACTTATGTCTAAGATATCACAAATCTTAATTTCAAGTATCGCCCTTATGGGATTTAAGTTAACCTAATCCAGGAAACTCGATTTAAGAACAAGTAATACTCTAATAATATCCGCTAAGACATGCCCTTTTGCTGCTCTATCTTAACTGAAACTATTAAATGGGTGGTCAATCGAAATAACAGTTATGTTCATAAAAAACTATTAGAATATAATGCTAAAGTATTATCGTAACAACCTATAAGCACAGTCAAGAACCCATTGGATTATTTGTCACTCAACTACACTTAAATTTAGTTCATATTCTGAATGAGAAAAGTAAACATAAATATACTGATCATAGAGTACTTCCTAACAATTTCAAGGAAGAAAGATAATATGAGTTGAGCACGATGAAAGACTAGTGAATCTTCTCAGTTCTTCAATGATGTCGAACAATCCTCCTTCCAATCTTGATCTCCTCCTCCTTCTTGCCTTTGTAATTATCTTTTGATGATAATTCCTTCGCCGCTTTCTATGTGGTGCATGCTTCCTTTTTATATTGCAAATTAGGTTAAAGCCGAAACACATGAGCATGCATGTGTTTAAATTAGGAAACATGCAGATCATAATTTAATTGCTGACCCGCGCTTATATTTTCTACCACGTTACTCCCAGATTGCTGCAGCACTAGTTGCTCTAACATCCACAACAACACTTGTACTATTTTTGATTATGCTTTCTTTCTTTTGTAACTATCTTCTTTCCTCCTCTTTCTCATCTACTGTCTCCGCATCCTTTCATGAATTTAAAACCTACAAATTAAAACCTATTTTTTAGCATAAATTACTATGATTCAAACAAAACTTGTTAAAAACTCAACTAAAATGAATGTTTATGTAAAAAGTAAACAAAATGTAATCAAAACACATTATTTGCTCTCTAAATGGCCTTTACTCAAGTCTAGAATTGATGTAATAACTCTCATTTCCTAGAGTTATCAGCCACAATAAACAAATTATACAAAATCATAATTGTAAATTTAAATATATGTAAGTTTTAAGCGAGTGTATAACAACTTCACAAATAAAAAGTGAAATAATAGAGGATAAGAAATTGAACTTACCAATTAAACACAAAAACTTGTAGTTGTATCTAATTCCAAGTGCAAATCCAACAATAATATTTATTACTAAAATATATTTTGAATGATCAGTTGATAGAATATCAAAACTTGGATAAACTACAACTTCAAATAATATACATTAGTGGAACAAAAATGAAAGCTAATATGAAAAAAAGCTTCAAGTACTTTAATACAAAATCTTCAACAATTCAAGAACACTGGACTATCAAATTTATGAAGCAATCATAGCTATTTATTGTTGACAAGCTATTATTATGACTGAAGACAACAACAATTACAACATCAACATCACATGCGTAGGTACATGACTATAACAGGTAAGAATCCCTCAATTTTACATAACAAAATCATTTGCTAAGAATCCCTCCTTAGCCTTTGTTATAGTTAATTCAAGCCAATAGTTAAAGAATTAGTTATTATAACATAAAGATATATAACTTATAGATTATCTCGTCTAAATTCATGCATTAACACTCACTCAACTTAACGAATCTTCAATATCAAAATTACCTAAAATAAGAAAAAAATCAAATAGAGACGCATGAACTTATATTTTGTATTAGTTATAACTACAAGGCTACAATATGCTACAGGATTCATTCAATATTGCTTATGTAAATTTTATCATACAATTTTAGTGCCCAGTAATATAATTACACTATGCATTGCGTGATTACGACTCAAAACAAAACTCAAACTATTTTTACAGAGTATTTTCTTTGGAAATTATTTAGTAAATTAATTACTGAAATCTATCTAATACATGTAAATACATTTTAATTTTTTAGAAATCATTTACTACTTTACATAAAAGTAGAATGAATAGTCAAAATTAAATACATGCAAATACAACAATGACTCACCAAAACGGTATGAAGAGGCTGGGGTTTAAACTTCGGCAACAACGATTTAGGTCTTCTTTCACGGAAAATGATTGGGTTTCTTTCAATCAACAAAAATGCTATGGCTGTTGTTCTCATTCCAATATGGGTTTCGACTGAGGTTGATTTCAACGCAACAAAGAAAGATGATTGAGTAACAATGGCAGACACGAACAATGAGAACCGCATTGAACGATTAGTGTTTGGGTGTTGTTAATTTCCTATGGCTAGGCTTCAAGGGTTTGCTGCTAGTATGCTGTGTTTTAAGATTTCTCAAGACTTAGAAAAATTTTCAACTCCCTCCTCACAAAAATGTTTCCCCCTTTACAAAATGCAATGTTTTATTTTTTTTACAATTTTTAATTATAATTTAAATTTTTTATTGTAACAAAAACGACGACTTTCACTTTTTTATGGTAATAAAATATTTTTGAAAATAAAGTCAAGACTGCACAATTAAAGTCAACATAAAAAATCATACATGCATTCTTGATAGCCAAAAAATCTATCACCAGTCTATCATAGTTTCTTGATGGACAATATTTCCAACACAAATATGTCATAAATTCATGACAAAAAATGAATCTATCATGGTTTTACTGTTGTAGGCCTCTAAACCAAAAACCATCACAGAGAAGACTGTCATTGTATGTACTTTTTTTTCTTGTAGTGGTAACATGAGGATTTTCCTTGTGATTATCCTAGGTCTCTGTTCAAATTGACGGTGACATAATCTCGTTGTGATTCGCTTCTATGTTCAAGGATCAAAATGTACACTTTTGGATATCCCGTTAATTATATATTAAATATGCACTTATATCAACAATATAAGGATATGTTTCTTTTAATAATAAGAATTAGGGTTTCACCCATTACTTTACCTATAAACATGGCCTTTTATCGCTATTCACGCATAATTCATTCAATCAGCAACTAATTTCCCAACAAGCTATCCTCAACCAACACTCATTAGCTGCTTTAGATCATCATTGTTTTGTCCTTCATAAAGTGCATAAGGGGGAAATTGGGGTGGGGGGGGGGGGAGAGAAGTTAAAAAACAAATATTTATTTTTAATTTTCAATGAGGATAATTTTGAAAATAGTTAAGGTTAATTGAGAAGTTAAAAATCACCGCTCTGTATTGATAGGTTTGCGTGCCACCATCCAATTAAATCTATCACTCAAATCTAATTATTTAAAAAAAAAGAGTGCTATACAATAAAAATGAGTAGTTTTGACCACATTGTTCCAAGGGAAACAAAAAGCCCTCGCTGAAGATACAATTTCCTAGGGATATTTATTGTTCGTAGGTAATCCGATAAAAGTAAACATATTATTACCGAGGGCACCAATTTCCTTGGAAATAAGCAGAGCATTCCCTTGCTAAATATGTATATTTCCAAGGGAATTTGAAATCCGTAAGTAAATGCTGGAAAAATCAACAATATAACCTACACTTTTTTTATCGTCGGAAAAATGGAAAATAAGTCGTCGGTATTGTAATAGTTTTTCGCGCGAAGCTATGACGCCAAAATTTTCTACCGACATCATCAATATTTCTCGGAATAAGCAAAAAATTCCCTCATTAAAGTTGTATATTTCCGAGGGAATTTTAAATCCATCAATAATAAAAGAAAAAATTGGTAGTGTTTGCTACAGTCATTATTCCTCTGAAAAGTAGAAAAATTCCCTCGGTAAAATTTTGTGCGCTAAAATTTTCTACCAACGATATCAATGTTTCTTGGAAATGAATAGAAGATTCCCTTGTTAAAGTTAAATATTTTCAAGGGATTTTGTAATCCGTTCGTAATTCGAAAAAAAAAACATATTACCTAGAGTTGCTATCCCTCGGAAAAGTTGGAAAATGTCTCTCAGTAAAAGAAATCACATTTCCCGCCATTAACACGCCAAAAATTTTACCGACGGATTCAATTATCCCTCGAAAATTAAGAATTTTTTTAAATTGTTGATCTAATTTTATGAAGATACAAAAAACCCCTCACTAATTCGTTGTCTCTCTAGTTAACGCATTGTATTTGGAATTTTAGTTTACAACTTTTGTCTCTTTAGTTAAATGCGTTGTATTTGGAATTTTAGTGTACAACTTTTAGTCACTATAGTTCTTTTTCCTCATTAGCAAGAAATATTAGAGCTTGTTAAAGAAAGAAAACCATTCACGATTCAGTAAAAATTCCTTACCTGCTGCATATTAAATTTATGAAGACACTTCCTGTTTGAAGCAACAAAATATAACTGTAGCAGATTTTCTTCATCAATTTTATATATTGGATTTCTTTTATCATAGCTGGAAGGTTATTTCCATACCTTTCGTTTCCCAAGATAGATAGAATAAGATTATATTGTTACAGAGAATATGCGATGTTCGTACATTCCTTCATCTTTGCGATTTGTTTTCTAAACCAGAAGGAACTTCATTTATTTGCTAAATATGTTAGATGTCTTTAATTATTCTAGAGCACACTACGACAAATATAACTTTTGATAACATGATATAGTATCATTTTTTTCCCATATGGTTACATTTCCCCAAAAAACAAATTCTACAATTAGTTTTTTAGATAATAACATTCTTTTCTTTGTTGTACTATTCTTCAATTAGTAGAAAATTCTAAATACACTATTAGATTATCTAACATAGCACTTGTAGAATGCTACGATAGAATCAATAATTTGATGACAATAAACAAATGCTTACAAAAAAAGTTGTTACAAGTGGTAACATTTTTTTAATTGACAGGTGATAGCATTTTATTATTTTTTATTATAATTAATCTTCAATTAATATCATATTTTAAATGGTATTTAAAAAATTAATTAACACTGCACATTTTGAATGCTACAAAAAGAACGTTAATTTGATAGTAATATATAAATGCTAAAAAAAAGAAAAGGTTAAAAAGATTTTAATATACCAGCAAAAGGGGGGAGCAAAAGTCTCCTGGTCCTTCTTCCCCTCGTCTATTCCAGAGTTTGCCCAATTTGCCAAAAGCTAAAAATCCTTCTTTTAAGCCAATCTACCGAAAGCCAAAATCATTTTTTTTCACCAATTTACTAAAAGTCAAAATCTTCTTTTTCACGAATGAGCCAGAGGCCAAAATCTTTTTTCTCTTTTGTTTCCCCTAAAATCAATTGATGAAAAAACAAATGGAGGTTGATCATAGAGTCGGCAGTTAGGTTAGCACCTTCAACTAATTTTGATACTTCATACTCTTATTTCTTTTATTGTTACATCAATCTCTAGTTAATTAATTTTTATTTTTTTTTAGCTTTTCACTTGAATTTTTAAGATTTTGTTTAATTTCGTTAGGTTAATTAATCAAATTTTCAGTTTTTAGGACAAGTTGAGGACCTATTTAGATGTTAAAAATTGTTTTCTTGATTTTAATGGTGTTCAAGCTGGACAAATTTTGGATTTTTTGAACTGTAGACAATCTCGTCGTTCTAAAATACTTTATTATAATAGTTCAAAGTTATTATGAAATTTGTTTGCTCTATAAATCTTACATTGGGTTTTTTTTTGGCAGCTTATCAAGAATTGAAGTAAAACTTGGAAAAGCTTACTCCTGTCAGTCTCACAATGTGCTCGGAAAGCCTCTGATAACTTAGGTATATGTCTTCCAATTGCTCATGACTTATGTTGAACTTCCTATGACTTTTGGGTAACGTGTTAGATTTTCAGCTTTTGATTTGTGCTATTCATTTTTATATCATATAGATGTTCCAACATTCACAAGTTATGCAATATATTTTTATTCTTTATAATTTATATCTACATGAAACAAGCAGATAAAATATATTGCCAAATAGAGTTAAGACATTTTGAATTTAAAATTTCCTAAACATGCTAAGAGTTGTCCTCTCTCGCTCAGAAATGTGTAATTGTTTCTATAGTTTAATGCTCAAAACTGCACAAGCATGCTGCAACTGTATCTACAGTTTTCAGCAATAGAAATAGTAACTATTTCTGCACTTTTGCACAGCAAAAACAACTGCTGTTTCTGCAGTTTAAAATGATAGAAATAGCTGCTGTATTTGCATTTTAGAATGGCAGGAACAACTGTTGTTTCTACACTTTTGCACAGCAGAAACAACTGGTGGTTCTGCACTTTGCACAGTAAAATCAGCCACAGTTTCTGCACTTTTCAACAACAAAAATAGCTGCACAAATATGCTTGTTGTTTTTGCACTTTTGGGCACAAAGATTAAACTTTTTCTATAGTTTTATAGTAGAAAAAACAACAACCATATTGATGCTATTATTTATGAAGTTTAGAGCACAAAACTGTAAGAACCGGCAAATGTTTCTGCAGTTTTATAACCTTGGGACAGTAAGCAGATTTGCCCTACTTGATTTCTTTGTCAAGGTTGAAATGTTTATGAAATGTTTATCTTAAGTTCTTTGTTTACTAAATGTTTTCTATGAAATGTTTATCTTAATTTCTTTAGAACAGTAAGCACATTACACACATTTGCCCTGCTTGAAATGTTTTCTATAAAATGTTTATCTTGGTTTCTTAGTTGAAATGTTTATGAAATGTTTATCTTGGAGAAGAAAGCACATTTACCCTGCTTGTTTTCTTTGTCAATTGTTTCTGCAGTCTATGAAATGTTCATATTAATTTCTTTGTCAAGGTTGTTAGTAAGATGCCACTAAATAAATCTTGGATGCAATTGCCAAGGTCAACAATGCCTTATTACAATGGAGTACCGTCTTTTCTTGATTATGTGTATCATCATATTCAAGAAGAGGATATGAAAATATTATGTCCATGTGTCAAATGTAGTAATAGGTATAGAAGGGTTTGAAGTGAAGCACACAAACATCTATTAGAGGAAGGGATAAGGCGTGATTATACTACTTTGTATTGCCATGGGGAGAATGGTGATAGTGATAGTGACCGTAATGGGGATGCTGATGATAACAATAAAAATAATGAGAATATTCAGCAAAATGAGATGTATAACTTGATCCAAAAAGGTTTTTCTCAAGATCCTAATGAGGAAGCACAAAAGTTCTTTAATTTGGTGAAAGTGGTTGAAGAGTCTTTATATCTAAATTGTGAGAAGTACTTCAACTTATCCTTTGTGGTCAAATTGATGCACATTAAATACATCAATGGTTAGAGCAATAAATCTTTCAACATGTTGTTGGAGCTATTGAAAGATGTGTTTTCAATGTGTGAAAAGATGCTTACTTCCAACTATAAGGCAAAGAAAATTGTAAAAGACTTTGGTCTCTATTATGAGAAAATTTATTCAGGTAAAAATGGTTATGTTATTTATTACAAGGAAAATGCACAACTATCTCAATTTCTGGTTTGTGGAGATTCGAGATGGAAGCCTAGAGGAAAAATGTGCTAATGGATCTACTAAAAGGGTTCCATGGAAAATCTTGCACTACTTTCCTATAACGCCAAGACTTCAAAGGGTATTCATGTCATCCAAAACTGCTGCAGACATGAGATGGCACTTTGAAAATCGTGTGAAAGATGGGTTGTTAAGGCATCCAATAGATTGTGAGGCTTGAAAGGCTTTTGATAAAACACACGAGTCCTTTGCATCTAATCCACGAAATGTAAGGTTGGGGTTGGCTACTGATGGGTTTAATCCTTTTAGAAACATGAACATTGTGCACAATACTTGGCCGGTTCTTTTATTTCCATACAAATTTCCTCCTTGGATGAGTATGAAAGAACCATATATATTTATGACATTACTTATCCCAGGATTGAAAGGCCCAGGAAATGATATTGATGTATATTTGAGGCCTTTAATTGATGAGTTGAAAACATTATGGGACAGTGGTGTAGATACATATGATGTCTCAAAAAGCCAAAATTTCCAAATGAAAGCAGCAGTCATGTGGACTATTAATGACTTTCCTGCATATGCTAATCTGTCCGGTTGGAGTACAAAAGGAAAGTTAGCATGTCCATGTTGCAATAAAGGGACCTCATTTCGTAGGTTAAAAAAATGGTTCCAAACTATGCTACATGGGTCATAGACGATTTTTGCCTGAAGACCACTTGTAGCAGGATCAAAAGATGCAATTTGATCAAAAAATAGATAAAAGAGTTGTACCAAAGCGTCAAGAAGTGATGAAGTTTTAAATGAACTTGAAGGTTTGAGACCTATAACATTTGGAAAAGCTAGAAAAAAGCAAGTAATTGCTTATTTTGAGAAGAAACATAATTGGAAGAAATATAACATCTTTTTCCAATTGCCATATTGAAAAACATTGTTGTTGCGTCATTGTTTAGATGCTATGCATATTGAGAAAAACATGCGTAACATTGTGCTTGGCACTATTATGAACATTGAAGGAAAAACCAAAGACTCTTTAAATGCTCAGTTGGATTTGAAAGAAATGAGGATAAGGCAGGAAATTCACCCAATTGAGGTGGATGGAGAAATTATGTTACCCCCTGCTTGTTATACTTTGACAAATGATGAGAAGAAAAGTGTCTTGCAGTGGTTGTTTGATATAAAAGTCTCTGAAGGCTATTCTGCTAATTTGTCACGATGTGTTAATGTGAAGGATGACAAAATTTCCAGCATGACGACACATGACTGTCATGTATTTTTAGAAAGGTTGTTACGACTACTAGTTTGTGATATTTTGCCTAAACATGTATCTGATACATTAATTGAGCTAAGAAATTTTTTTAGAGAGTTGTGTGCTAAATTATTGAAAGAAAATGAGTTAGATCAACTTGAAAGTTAAATTGTTGTAACTTTTCGCAAGTTAGAAAGGATTTTCCCTCCAGCCTTTTTTTGATATAATGAAACATTTACCAATTCACTTGGCTTGGGAAGCAAAGGTTGCTCGTCCACTGCAATATAGGTGGATGTACCCAATAAAAAGGTAATGTGCAATTTATTTTTTTTACTGACTTTATTTTATTAAAATAAGCTTACAATGTAATTTAAATATTTCTAGGTTTTTACATAAGCTTAAAGGATATGTTTGCAACAAAGCTTCCTGAAAGTTCCATTGCAGAAGGTGACTTGGCTGATGAGTACTTAACCTTTTGCTCTCGCTACCTTCACAGTGTGGAAACTAAATTTAATAGACAAGAGAGAAATTAGGATGGAGGTCATCTCTCTACAGATACATTATCCATTTTTTCTACACCAGGGCGATCATATAGGAACTTACATGTGAGGGAATTGAGTCATGCTCTTCACAATGCTGCGACACTTTATATGATTCAAAATTATGATGGATGTCTCCCGTTTATTGAGTAAGATGAAATCTTAGGCTAATATTAATATTAATGTCATTATAAAATGTTTTCAACTTTAATTAAAAAAGTTTATTTGCTTACAGGGAACCCAAAAATATGTTGTTGAATTCAGGTGTTAGAAATGTAAAAGAGGCACATAGACAATAATTTATTAATTGGTTTAAGGAAAACGTAAAAACTATTTTTTACATAACAATTGAAAGACTTGTGACTTTCAGCATAACTTGTAATTGTGACATCTTATTATGTCATTCTATTTGTAGATCTTAAAACTTTATAATGAAGGGCAAGCTAATAAGCACATGATTTCTTTAGCTCATGGTCCTCAAAAAAGAGCAACATTTTGTTCGGGCTACAATATAAATGGATTTAGGTTTCACACAATACAACATGATGAAACAAGAAAAACCCAAAACTATGGAGTTGTAGTGAGAAGTGATAATCAAAGTGTTGCAGTGCCTTATAATAGAGTGTTGAAAGAAATTGTTGAACTTTATTACAATGAATGGAATAAAGTTGTATTATTTAACTGTAACTAGTTTGATACAGTTCGACAAGGAATTGGATTTAAGAGAGATCGTCATGGTAAAATTATTCTTAACATGTCAAGAAAGCTCAGCACTCAAGAGCCATTTGTGTTGGCATCCTAAGCACAACAAGCTTACTATGTGAGAGCGATAAAAGATCCTACATGGAGTTCTGTAATTGAGACAAAGCCTCGTAACTTTTATGAGATGCCTAATAATGAAGGAGAACCATATCAGGAAGAAGAGATTCAAATGGCTCTGGAATGAATTAATTCTTTTTTTTTTCCATTACATATAAGTAAGTTAAAAAAAAAAATCAGACATTGGTTGTTGTTCATTATAATTATTATTCTTGATTGTTTTGTTTCTTTTGCTTGGAGCTATTTAATAGTTACTTCTCTTCTTTTTTTTTTCATGTGAATGTTATTGTCTATTATTGTTCTTGTTGGTAATGGCTTATATTTTGAAAATGCAGATACTGGGCAATTATGGATTAGTGACTGCTGGCAACACTTTAGATCAGTATATGATCAACAGTAACAATAGTGATGATGCAAGAACTTCTCGGGCTAACAAACATTGCATCAGATATTTTGCTTCCCGTGCAACATCAAAATAGTGAGGCGAAACATCAAAATGGTGAAGCTTGTGTTTCTAGCACGGAATCTTAAAAAATGGATGCAAGTAATTATTTAAATGAATTGAAAAAGATTGTCATATAATGAAAGATAAGTTAATTGACTAAAAGTGTACCTAAAGGAAAGGTCGTGGGAAAACTAAAGGTGTACCTAAAGGCAAAAATATAGAAGTGGAAATATATGCTGGTAGGTTACTATACATGAAATATACAGTTACATGTTCATATGCTATTATTAGATTTATAAGCAAACTTTAATCTATTTTTATGCATAGTTAACTAATAAGTATAATGGTTTAATATGTTAGGATCATAACTATGAAAGTCATTTGAGAAATTTCTATTATTTTCCATGAGTGGATCTCAGGACCTTGGATAACATTTTCTGAATATCCACAAGAAGCATTTGATAGATTGTTTGGAAATTTTAAGAATGTGGGATTTATTTATACATGTACTGAGGTAGAACTTAAAGAAGCTGTCCGAAAATGTGTAAAATCTCACTATCCAGATTGAATGTTAGGGTTGAGAAATGGTATTTTTGAGAAGTATAAATCACCTAGAGAGCGCTACACTCATAATCCAGATTGTGTACCACCTATTGTCTGGAGACAAATGGTTGATAAGTGGACGAATGAGAATCAGAAGTTAATATGTGGAAGTTTTTTTCTTTTTAGTTTTAACTAACATACAAGATATATCCTAATGGTTTCATTATTGAATAATGTGCAGAAAAAAAGTATGTTAAACAAGGGTAATCGATCATTGAAGTGCACTGCTTATACAACAGGTTCAGTTCTTATGGCTAAGTGTAGAAAAGATCTGGTTAAGTTTTTGATGAGTTTTCAACATTTAAAGACTACAAAAAATGCATACATACGTGTGAATGAGCTGGTGTCTATTTTATACCCTAATTTTTTATTTAATTTCAGTTAGATGTATCAAGAGTATAACTTAATTCAATTGAATGCTTCAGAAAGTTTCATGTCAAAAGCAATGGTGACTAAGCAAGTGACCATGCAAAGGAATTGCATGGACATACTTAGTTTACTTGTGATTTATTTTTGCCTTTTTTAATTTTATGTATAAAAAATACATTATTATCTCAAAATTTGTAGGAGAACATGGTATCTTTGAATCAAAGTGAAGGTGCTGAAAAGTCCAGCTTGTCTATTTATCGTCAAATAGTGGACGACCTAAGAAATGTCGAGTTGTGGGCTGGGGAGGTATTATTATAAATGTAATTGAGTCTTTTATTACAAAAAATAATTTAGCTTCAAGTTAGTAATATTAGGTTAGTACTTCAATTTGTTTGGACTCCATTTGTGCATTTTTGTTTTGACACCAAATTATGTTTTCAACTGGGTGTAGGTACGAAACCAAATGATGTTTACCGTTCTTTAGATGAAGGGAGTCATAAGGATATTCATGTGATACCAAGGAGAGAATTGGAGCTAAAACTATAGAAAATGGAAGAGAAAATGAATTTAATTTTGTCTCAATCGAGATTCCAACAAGAGTTTAATAATGTATGATTTTTCTCTTTACCCCTCTCTCTTACTCAAGAGTAAAACTTGTTATTAGGAAAATTTATTGTTGATATATAAACATCTCAATAATTATTGTTGTCATGAATCTACTTCAGTATTGTTGCTTTACTTTCAAGGGCCCTTGATAATAATTGCCAGACTATGGTATTCTTGTTGATAATGATATTTTCATAATGTTATTAAAGATTGATGGTTGAAAAAGGTGGGAAACACATATTTGAGGGAATATGTGTGACTTGATTATTTTTAACGTATGTGCATGGTTAATCGAAGTTTGCAAATACACTGAGTGAACAATGGCTGATAAAAAAATGTTATATATAAATGGCTGGTTTCTCGAGAGTTCTCCAGCCTTAGTTTACAGCAGGGGTGGGGGAGAACAAAAAGCTAAAGGAAAGAAATAGAGAGATTAATTTTCTGTTTGTTCCAATTTCATCCTTCTTCTTCTCCGACACATGACAGCTAATGTTAAGGTTCCATGTATTTCCCAAAAATGTAGTTTAAGTCTAAAAGCTAAGCCAAAGCTATAGGCTTGATATTTGCGTTATTTAACAACGTAAAAACCTACGTGATTTCTTTTTTGTGCTTTTGGCTTCTCGGCTGTGTTTGTCGACAACAAAAGGAAAAAGATTGTGTTTTTGGATCGGTTTGGTCTAGTTTATGATTGAAGTATCAAGAATAGCTAATGGAGAAGAAAAAAGTGGTGAATTTTATGCAATGTTGGGATTGAATAAGGAATTTACTGCATCAAAGCTTAGGAATGCTTATAAGAAACTTGTACCGATTAGAGTTAACAACCCCCTCTTTCTCTTTCACCCTGTCAATCAATTGGGTGGTCTTGTTGCAATTTGGTCTTTGTTTTCAGTTTTTCCATTAGATCTGGTTTCAACACGTGTGACCTTGTTTATGAAGTTAAACAGTGCCATGAGGTTTCAAATCCCAAATTAAATAAATGCCTCATATTACTTTTAAATCCCAAATTTGAAAAGCTATAATTGAGTCATGTTAATGTCTTTTTCTTTCTTTAATTATTGTAGAGTAACAAAATATGGTTTTAAAATTATGTAATATTGGAGAAGATGAAGATGAAGAACAAATTGCAAGTGATGATTCAAATACTTGATGGAATGTTGAAGAAGTAAGAATATGCAATGTAACTTTTTGTGAATTAATCCTGACAACAGCTGATGAATATGAATCATTTTGTATATGGTTGAACAATGACTAAACAACTTTAGATGATTGTGTTAATACTATTATGATTTCCATCTAATTTACGTACATTCTTATCCAATTTAAGTATGAATGGCTTAATGAATGACAAAGGAAATAAATAATCTATTTTTAAAAATCATTTAATATTTAACTCAATATCATGAAATACATTTCCAAGGGAAAACAATAATTTCCAAGGGATTAATGTATATCTCCAATCACTTAATGCCGAGGGCGATCAATCAATAAAATTCGTTGGTATTTAGGTTCGACGAGAATGTATTTCCATTGACGTCAAAATTCTCTTGGAAATATTTTATTTACTGAGGAAAAAATATTTCTAGCTAACAACTGCATCTACGAATTTAGTCTTATTACTGAAGGAAAAATTCCCTCGTTAGCACATATATAACTTACGGTTTTTGTGCTCATTACTGAGAAATTAGAACTTGTAGGTATACTAATAGGGTTAACCACAAAATTTTGTCCGCAATAAACTATTACTGATAAAATCTTCCCTGGGAAATATTTTTATCTCATCGTCCTAAAAATTATACCGACGAATCTTTTTCATATTACCGAGGAACGTTTCCCTTGGTAAAAAATAATTTTCCGGAGGGCTTGTGGGATTTGCGCCTCTAACGACAAGCATTTTCACAACGGACGCCGATGGAAAATTTCCCTAGGAAATAGTAACTAGTGAGGGAAATCGTGTATTGCCTAGGGATTTCTTCCCTCGGTAAAAGGCATTTTTGTTGTAGTGGTGGAATTATTAACACCCTCCTAGACAACTCTCAAAACCCTTTTTCCCAATTAACCCTCTTTCTCAATTAACTCCATAAAAATATTAAAAAAATAATTAAATGATTTTATGACACCCCATTGATTCTCAAAATAAACCTAATTAATAAAAAAATATATCATCAATCCCCAGTGACGGTAGACTTCTTACTCAAACTAAACTCATGTAATTTTTTTTTTAAAATTCAAGTAGAAACAATCTTCAAAGAGTCCTATGCACCACTCTAATAGTTCAGCGATGGTGGGTCCAAGCTCACATTCACATAGAGTTACTGGAAACTCTTTACCTAAACCTTATGGCGGTGCTCACAGTTTTAAAAATCCTTACTGCAAATTCTTCAGAGTTTTACAGCTGTACGGAGTCTTCGTTCCCTTTTTTTTTCTTTTTTTCTTTTTTGACAGCAAGGAGTCTTCACTCAAATCAAATTATGAGCGATTTTTTTTCCTTTAATGTCTTTCTAGGTAATTTCAATTATGGGTGAAAATATAAATACACAACTGGAGTTTTAACAAATTTTTAAGGTGATGCAAATAGTTCAACTCAAAAACAAAAAAAAAAAAAAATTGGACCAAGGACAAACAATTTAATGAACATTGTACAATGGAAATTAAAACTCCACTACTTCGTTGACATTAGTTTACAGGTTCAACTTTTCTAACAAAGATAGGTTACATGGCTAAACTAGGACAACATGTTGAACAAAATATATCCTTCAAAACAGGAACCTGAAGCAGAGCAATTACAACCGTTGGCATGAATGAAACTAGGCCCGAAGGCACAACGATCGAATTTACTCCATGATCATAAGCTAAGAAAAGGGTTGAGAAAAAAGCTACCAACGCGAATACAATGGACAGGAAGAGCGCGGAAAGTCCACCCAGCAGCCTAAGTGGTAACGACTTGAGAAAATCACCTTCTGGAAATTGCGATGTGATGATGGACAAACAGAAAGCTACAGAGATTACAGAGCAGGAGAATGCGATTGCATCTGATATTGCAAAAACCTGAAACCAATTCTCTCCAAGATGAATGGGTAGTCCTGTTTCATCATCCTTACCACCCGGCACAATGAAGGCTGCTGCAAATGCCATTGTAGCCACAAGTGTTGCAACAATTATGCTTGAACTAGCTCTGTTCTTCATCCATTGTTCTTCTCTTCTCAACAACTCCAAATGCTCCACAGTGAATAATTCTCTAGGTGTTTTTCCATCATAATTTTTCATTTCTCTGTAAGAAGGTTGCACGATCATTTCAACCTCCTGCCATTATAAAATAATATTATTAAAAATAATAACTTGCATTGAATCTTCAAAAGGCTAGCTTCGAATAGCATAGGAAAATTAGGAAACTGGGAAATGAATTTTTATTTTTATTTCTTACCTTATATATTCGTAACTCTCTTTGCATTTCTAGAGCTGCACCAGACACGGTTCTGTATGGACTTGGAGTTCGATATTTTGCAGCCAGATGCAGTATGTTATTTCCACAGCTATCTAAATAGGTTGCTAAAAGCAGCTTATTGAAGCCTTGCTCGTAGATTAGGTTGAATACATTCATATGACGATTCAAAATGGCAATGTGAAATATGCTGCGACCATTTTCATCTAATTCATGAACAAAATCAGGATAAGAGCCAATGAGCTCAGCCAAGAACCGAAAGTTCCCCACTTCAGCTGCATCGAACAATAAGTTTGTAGGTTTTCTGATCACTTCCGCAACATCCACATCTTGTTGTCTATTTATTTCTTTCCATAGACATTTGACTAGTTCAACGGCTTGATTATTCATCAGCTCAATATTTCGACTGCACTTCATTATTCCTAGGACTAAGGTGAGAAACAAGTGATTAGGAATCGATAGTTAAAATAAAAACTATACATGCGACATGGGCTCGACCGAGTAACTTTAAACCAGCTTTCTTTGATTTACTACTCGAGAAGTTAGTGAGAAAATAGGGGTTAAATAATTAATTTGTTTAAAAATAAAAATTACTATAAGGAGTATCAACAAATAGGGTTAATTACTTGAGTTAATAAGCCTTTTCAGTAGTCCTCCACCTCTGCCAGCAAATGGAAAAGGATTTCGAGCCAACATATGCAAGGCCGTTCCATGTTTCACATGATGAGCTAGAGCTAGTTGTCTGTCATTCTTCAACAATTTCAACGCCAGATCTGGCCAATGCACCCGAATTAATTTTATCCGAAACCCGAAAGTGCCAAAGTATATATATTGCTAGAAAATCTTATTTATGCAATCTCTACGATTTACTTACACTACAAATACCCCATAAATTCTATAAATATATTAAAACTGCAATCCTTGCTTTCGATACACAAAATGTTGGTTACCATGATACCGGCCATATAAACAATGTAACTCGCCAGTGACAGACTAACCTTTTGTTCTTTTATTGCTATTTGTATATTATCAGAATTAAAAACTTTAAAAGGACAATATTAGAGAGTTAAACACGACAACGGGAAGAAATTAAGTTTCCTAACCATGAATCATGAGTGGAAAAATTAAATTCTTGCATTAGGTCACTTTTCGCTAATCAAACAAATGAATTATTATTCCTTGTCTATTTCCCTTTATTTTTTCTCATTGTCCCCATCAAGTAAATATACTCTTTTCTCTAATACAAAGAATAATGACATAGACATCTCTAATGTTCATAAAAAATAATATAAAATGTGATGTAGAATTCATCGAATGGTTGATTATCTTTTTTAAGTTTTAAATGAATTTATTGTATTATCTTACCGTCCACTTAATGAATGCTATATCATTTGATATGAAAGTTTTGAATAAAAGTTTAGAATTTTGGTACTACTCTAACATAAATTATAAATAAATAGCGGGAGCCCCTAAGTTACGTTTACTGTATCTTACGTTCTTTGTCTTTTTCTTTCTGGAAAATATCATTTAGATCCTTCTAATTTTTTTTATTTTGGGTTTTTATGATTATGGGTGCATTTGTCTTCTTTCATCCCTAAGACATCTATTTTTTATTTTTTCTAAGGTTTTCTTTATTTCTTTAAATATTAATATATGATTGTCAAATTCATATAGGTCTATAAATTCGGAATATATTTCCGGACCTAAATTTATTACACCTATCCTTTCTTGTTTCAATAATTATTTTTAAACAAATCTTATATATGAATTTTTAGAATTATTGAATTTATAAATAATTATTTATAAATAATTTATAAATTATTTATATATGAATTTTTAAATAATTTATAAATTATTTACATATAATTATTTATAAATAATTTAAAAATTCATATATAAACTAAATTATTTATAAACAAATCTTATATATGAATTTTTAGAATTATTGAAACAAGAAAGGATAGATGTAATAAATTTAGGTCCATAAATATATTCTGAATTTATAGACCTATATGAATTTTTAGAATTATTGAATTATAGACCTATATGAATCTTATAAACAAATTATAAACAAATCTTATAAATAATTATTTATACATATTCATATAAATAATTATTTATACATATTCATATAAATAAATATATTCCGAATTTATAGGCCTATATGAATCTTATAAACAAATTATAAACAAATCTTATAAATAATTATTTTTAAATAATAATAATTATTTATAAGATAAAAATTCATAATAATTATTTATATAATAAATAATTTATATAATAATTATTATTATTTATATATAAGATTTTTTATAATTTGTTTATAAATTATTTATAAATAATTTATAAATAACGTAAATAATTATTTTTAAATTATTTATAAACAAATTATTTATAAATAATTATTTAAAAATTCATATAGGTCTATAAATTTGGAATATATTTCCGGACCTAAATTTATTACACATATCCTTTCTAAGATTTGTTTCAATAAATTATTTATAAACAAATCTTATATATGAATTTTTAGAATTATTGAAACAAGAAAGGATAGGTGTAATAAATTTAGGTCCGGAAATATATTCCGAATTTATAGACCTATATGAATTTGACAATCATATATTAATATTTAAAGAAATAAAGAAAACCTTAGAAAAAATAAAAAATAGATGTCTTAGGAATGAAAGAAGACAAATGCACCCATAATCATAAAAACTCAAAATAGAAAAAATTAGAAGGATCTAAATGATATTTGCCAGAAAGAAAAAGACAAAGAACGTAAGATACAATAAACGTAACTTAGGGGCTCCCATAAATAGCTAGGCAAAAAGGTGGGAACATTAATATGAAAGATAAGTACATAACAATGCAGAGGTTAGTGTGGCCTAGGATAGGCTGGGCTATATTTGAAATTTTTTTGTTAGCCACTAAAGTTATCAACTATTACCAATTTTACCACTAATATATTTACGAATTTACAAAACCTCACACACATGTTTGAATTGTTTTCAAAATTAGTTCAATTAGTTCACCTCCCTCTTTTTCAAATTATAGCTACTTACACAATTATCTTTGATTTTCAATTTTTACAAAATTTATTAGAGGTTTTGTTATTGCAATTTTAGGACCCAACATCCATTTTCTTAAAAAAAGAAAATGTAAGGGGTGGGTAAAGCCTAAATAGTTTTTTTTTTTTCAATTTTCCTCCTTATTATCCCAAAGATCAAGCCCGGGTGGTCAATGGCTACAAACTTCGTGCTGTTACTGACCCGACCATGCCCTTGGTGGTAGACCCAACATCCATTTCCTAATTTCTTAATCTTTATTTTCCTCTTTCTTCTCTCATGTACACAAATTTGTAAAAGCCAAAGAATTTAGCATACATTTTAGTATTTTTTACTTTTAGTACTTTAAAAAAAAGAACTAGGGCTTACATTACAGGATATTTTTCAAATTCATTCAAAGCTTAATATTTAATGCACTAACTTGAGACTTTTTTTATTGTTTTTATTTTGATTATTTCAATCATAACTCCCAAAATCTATTCACTCTTATACTCTAAAGTGTGTTGAGGGCAACTTTGATGGCGCTTAATTATATTTGTGTTCTTTATACATATTTTTCTTACATATCACAATGAAATGTTATTCGAATTTTTTTAGCAATTTCTTTTATTCAAGTATATGTTATAATAAAGACCTTTCGCAAGGAATAGAAATTAGAATAAAGTGAAGTTTCTTTAGTTCAGCCAGAAAAGAATTTCTGGCTAAATCTTCTTGAATTTATTGTTTTAATGTCCCGAAACTAAAGCATAATGAAATTGAGGACACTTGTTATAAATGTAACTCATGCACCTATTAAAACTTGAACTCAACATTTGAATCTTAAAAAAATGCAACTTACTACCAGAGCTAAAGCTTTACTTCGGCATGCTATACATTTAAAAGATGGAAATTTATCGCCTGAATATGTCTTGGTACTTACCGTACAAACCAGTGTCGACACTTGTAATGAATATAACTTTCCGGTCCTCAGTTGGCAGTTCCTTTTCACTTTTATGGAATAAAAATGATGCTGTATCCGTTTGTCCAAACAAAGCAGCTAAGTAGAGCGGTGGCATATTTTTACTGCCTCGGATTCCCAGCAGACTCGGATTCTTTTTAAGCATTAAATTAGCAATATCTACAGCTCCTACAGCAGCAGCAAAACAAAAAGCTGTGTTCCCATTTTCGTCCTGAAGCATCAAGTCTTCTGGATCCATAAAAGTCAGTAATTGCTGAACAAAACTAGTTTGTTTTGCTCCAGTTGCTACATGAAGAACAGTTTGATGCCCCTCTGTAATGGCCGCACATATTATTGATCGATAATCCTTTTCAAACAAACCTTCAATTTCCTTCATCTCTCCTTTTAGTGCAGCCTTATAAAGCAGTAAACGTTCACTGCAGCATAGTTTTCTCTTTTTCCCTGTTAAAATTTTGAACTTATAAAAGTTGAATTTTATGTAACCTAAATTAAAAAAAAAAAATTAAAGGTTATCTCATTCTTACCAGAAAGCAAGTGAAGAGAAGGCTGTTTAAGTACTCGAGTTAATGAACTTTTCTCGCTCTCAACAAATTCTGACACTTGTATTGAAAACGAACCTCCCACTTCCGAACAAGGGTTCGAACTGAAATCCCTTGTAGCCATTTCACCTGAACTGCAAATTTATATATATATATATATGCATGTCTATGCTCGTTACATGAACTGAATATATACGTATTGAACTTCATCTTGCAAATACTTATTAACAAACAATTTATGCATTTGATTTCATAGTTCAGGCCATCATGTGAAAATAAAAATACCTCGAGTCTGACTTAATTCCATTTACATTACCTGTACTTAAGTTAATTAATTAGCTCAGCGTTACTTGATTTCCAGTCCCAGTATGTAAAAATGAACTAAATCCAGTGCATACAGACATACGTATAAGTGGACTTCAGAGTGATAATTCTTCAGTAGTTGAAAAAAAAAAAAAAAAAACAAGCAGAGATGCTTGTAGAAACCTTACAATAGCGATACCAAATCAACTCCACTAGAAGTAATTCTTGATTTATGATTAATGTACTCAACTGTCCAAGTACTTTCCGTGCTCACTATATATAGGCACAGTTACCTTGGACCCCTTTTCTCCCCATCCCATCTCGTGGAGGCGTGTACCCTCTCCTCCACTGCTTTTTAATTTTTAATTTTATTTCAGTTTTCTACTCAAGATTGAGAGAAACTTGCAGGTGCTCCAAATGTTTGCACCGTCCCTATCTATATAAAAATGTGTTGTACATATGACAAGAATTAAGTCGAAAGTGAAGAATTAGATAAAGAAAATATAATAAAACCTATATAATTTAATATCTTTTGCTGTCTCGACTTGGGCAAAATGACTAAGTTAGTAATTTATCAAAATTACTAAGATAGTATTTTTTAAAAAAAATACTCTGTGGTCCCATTCATATCATAAATTAATAATTTTTTGAAATTATAACTATAATTGTTATGATATTTTCAGCATTGGCTCTAGAGCATATGGCGCTTTAAGCGAATTCTTTTTGTGAGGCCTTTTTTCATTTTGCAATTTCAATAAAAAGACTCAAAAATTCATTCCACCTTTAATTCTCGAATTTTAAGAGTAATAAAAACGATCTTAAAAAATTTTAAAAACAAAACTTAAAAAATAGCCACGAAGATATCTTTTTTACTTCCAAAAAATTTATTACAAAAATAAATAAATAAGAAAAATATTATTTTCAAATAGAATGTTTAGAATGACAACACATAAAATGTTGAAATGATGAATTAATTATCAAACAATATTTATGAATATTGTATTTTAAGAAACTACTTTTTCTTTTTTAAATGAACCAATGAATGTAATAATTTTCTTTGTTAAAAAAGGAGCAGGAAATTTTATGTTTACTAATTTGTTATATTACAAGGTTTTAATATAAATTAAAAGGAATATTAAAAGTAAAAGAATTTAATTTTTTTCTAGGAAACTGAAATAGGTAAAAAATTAAAAAAAATTTCTTGGAAAGACTATAATGAATGATTTAATGGTTAGACAATATTATTAATTATATCTCTTTAACATTAAAATTACCAAATATTGATTTTATATTTTTTAAAAATTCTTAGTTGTAGCATAATTGTTAAGTATAAAGATGTCTAATAAGTTTTTCTATAATACATAATTTTTAAAAAAAAGATCTTTATTAATTATAGAATTTTTAGAAAATACTCAAAAAATGAGGTATTAAAAAAATGGGGCTTTAGACGATTGCCTTGTTCGCGTATACTTAAAGTTATCCCTGGATTTTTTATTAAAAAATGACTCCATTGTTACTTTTTTTTCTTGAATTTAAATATAATTATATCTCATCTCTAATTTTACTTTTGCTTTTAGAGGTTCAAATTTGAAACTTATAAATTTTAATTTTTTGTTAATTTATTTTATATTGAGTGGATTAATTCACGTTTAATAGATAAAATTGGTAAAATACAATGAATTTTTAGTTGGTTAAAATGTTTGTTCATTGAATTGTATATATACTTTATACATTAATAAATTATTAATTTATCAATTAATTGATACTTCTCTAATTTAGTAGCTTTTGCATAGTCCCAATATAATTATTTTGCAGAGATTTTTACTGTACAATCACTCTCACATGTTGCTCTATTAACTAAATATAATAAAGAAAAATAATCAAATACAATTATTATATGGATTATTTTGCCATATTTGCATTGTATAATGGGTAAGATTTAGTTACCAGATTTGCAGATCATAATGGCTATGATTATATGTATGTAATATTGGTCTTGATTTTGGTTAAAATTCAACGGGACATTTTGATCGAATATGACAAGTCTTTAACAGATGAAATTTACGTAAAATTCTGAATTAATCATATCTCGTTAGGCGTTTGTTAAGGAGTAATTAGTAACTAAATACCCAGCCACTGTGATTTTTTTTTTAAATTACAATTAGCCTAACCAGCGATTGTGTACATTAATTTTTGTAGATAGAGTGAAAATTAATTTTTTATCTTTTTACTTTTTTTTTATAATTCGAACTGAGTCACTTCCATATGTTTAGAAGTTACTCCTAAAATTTGGTAAAAGTATATTTAGTTTATATATTTTTAAAATGTGAGGGATATCATGTGCCTAATTTGGTAAAAATACACAATTAGCGCAAACCCTAAAATATTATTATTTTGCCTGAAGAATGAAAAAAAAAAGAATCATTAGTTAATATTTTATATCATTTGTTAATAATAATATCTAGGGAGCAGGTGCCAGTTGGCAGTGGCAGAAGAGAGAGAGATGTAGCGGACCACCCAATTCGCTAGACCAAATGCTCACAATTTCGGGCTAGAGAACCAACACAATGCCAAGAGTGCTAGCTTGGCCCAATTCCGGAAAATTCTAGGCAACTCTAGCACATGTAAATAGCTAAGCAATTGTAGAATTCTCTAGAATCTCTAGAGCTTGGCAAGCCTCCCCTATAAATATGGGATGGCATTGGGCATTTGTATCCAACAAACTGAACAACAAGCATTGTAATCTCTCTTTGTGCAATACAAGTTTTCTTATTGGCTCAATTGCTCTCTTCTCTAGTTCGAGAAGCTCTAGGCTTACTTAGCAACATTCGGCAAGTTGTCTAAGTGCCGCACGGGTTAGCTGCGCAAAATATTCATCCCGTAACAGAGAGCTAGCTTGTGGATAATAATCTTTTAATAATATTTTATTTTTTGAAATAGCTATAAGTTGTAAAATAGTTTTGCCTATGGATCTATTTAGTTTCTTAAATCTTGTAATAAAGAAAAGGAGGAATTTCACTTTTCCTCGCAAATCACGACATAATTTGATTTACTGATCACAGTGTAATTGAAGACATCGTTGCACCCCCTAACAATTAAAGTTTACTTCAATAGTTGACTAGCTTTCACCAATAAAAAACCATTTTGCTCTTAAACATTCATATTTATGTGTAAAACTTTTGCCTTAAAAATTCAAATTTTACATTATAATAAGGACAAATGTGTAATTGGTAAAATTTTAAAATTTAGGATTATTAAGATTATTCATAAAAATAGAAATTTGTAAAAACTATACAACAAAAAAAAATATTCACATTATTCATAAAAAATGAAAATTTTTAAAAAGTAGGACATTAAAAAAAAATTTGCATTACTCATAAAAAATTTAAATTAGGAGAAATTGCCAAACACTAACCCTAACTGACTAGGAATCGCCAAATTGACCACAAATTGCAGAGTTCTTCATAACAACGACAACTGTTAGGAAGAGCAGCAACCGTCGTTATGCTGATGGAGTAATAGTGGCACGCCTTACTTGCGTGGCAACAATAGCACCATAAGTGCTACCGTAGCATACGAGGCTAAGTCATATACGAAAATTAGTTTAAGAGTTAAAAATTTCCTCAAATTTGTATCATTAATTGAATAACTATTCTCAGCTAATATGAGACAGTTATTAACACTTTTTGTCATGTAAAAACTGGTACTTTTATCTGGTCTTTGTTGCGTGGTAAGGTAAAGTAAGTTTACTTGTGCCTGAGTACAGTTCTAATACCATATAGAAATTCATAAACCTAATTCATATTTAAAAATTAGCTCAAGAATTGCCTCAAAGCTTATATTATTAGCTTAGCGACTATTTTCAACAGATGTGGAATATTCTTAATACCCCATCACGTGTAGGCTAATCTTTTTGCGAAGCCCTCGTAGGTGTGGCTTCCTTGCACAGCAGCAGTAGCCGCATGCTGGCTTGGTTAGTTTAATTATGAAGAATGGGGAATCTCCATTATGGGAACGAATTTGAGCTTCATCTGTTGAATTTAGATTATATTACAGTTTGGGTTAGAGTTTGACAACTGATCTGAAATATTTGATGAAAATGTCTTTTTTCGAATTTATCTTACTTTTAAATTATAAATATTCGTAATTTAAATTCCATTTTACTTTTAAATTATAAAATGACAAAAAGTCCATTTTACCCTTTAGCCAATTTAAGTTAACAAAAAAAATAATGTTGGAAAGGGATGCGATGATGTTTTTCAATTATTGTTGGGTAACTTGAATTATGGCGTAATACAGAGATACAGTAAAAATTTCACTTAAAAAAAATAAATTCCAGGGATATTGAGTATCTACTATTTTTTAAATTCTACAAAGTGAAAGGCGCTCCTATTAAACTTGAGGCAATATATGCAATCAATCCTTTATGTAATGGATAAATCTAAGGCAGCAGCATTATGATCGGCCTGTTTGCAATTATAAAGTTAAAATTTAATCACATTCTTGCTCCTTAACAATCACATCCTTTATTTTATTAAGTTATCAATACAGAATCGGATTAACAGTGAATTGTCTTTCTATTACTATTTAGTCTAATGGTAATTCAATTTTTTTTTCAATTATGTAAGTATAGTTCAAATCTAAAATCTCTTATTTTTAACATGAGATTTCACTGCATCAACTAGAGATTTCACTAAATTTACTTGATGACACTAACTTTATTTATTCATTACCCTAATAACTAGGGCTGGGCAAACGGTTCGGTTTTTTCCGAACCGAACCGAACCGAATTAAGTTAATTCGGTTCGGTTCGGTTTTAGGGTAAAGAACCAAATGGTTCGAAATTGCAAGAACCGATTGGTTTACATTCGGTTCGGTTCAAAACCGAACCGAACCGAAGAACCGATCGGTTCAGTCGAATTATTTATAAATTAATTTAATAAAAATTTAAAATATAAAATATAAAAAGTTAAATCACAAATACATGTATATGTGCGAACCAAACCGAACCGAATTGTTGAACTGAACCAAACCGAACTGAAATATTTCGGTTCGGTTCGGTTTGGTTCTACAATTTGATTCGTGTTCGGTTTGAATTTTTAAGAACCGATTGGTTCCGGTTCGGTTCGGTTCGGAGCCGGAAAATGCCCACCCCTACTAATAACAACCGCGGCATTATTAGTACACCTGGTACAAAATTTTTAAATGTCCGGAGCCAAATTTTAAAAACAAATGTCCCCGTCGGTGCCTACTCTTGTTTTCGGTTGTTGGTTTAGCATGCACGTCCAATATCCTTTTGTCTTCGTAGTTCCTTAATTTTTAATTTATAAAGGAATTCTTTTTATTTAAAATGCAGTTCCTTTCATTCCATCTCCATCAAAATCATTCTTTTTATTTAAAATACCGTTCCTTTCATTATTATATTTATACTGCCTTGCATTTTTTAATTTTTTTTAATATTGTTATAGAGGATTGTAGGTACTAAAATTAATATTTACAAATAAATTCTACAATTGGGACATTCTTCGTGGCATGACCACCTCTGAAGTGTTGCCCAAATTCTTTAAACCCTCTCAAATATTCGAGAGCTGTCCACTCCACTCATATTTCATGAGGGATAGACTGGTTCCACTAAATTATTTGATAATTGAGGGAGGATTGTAAATAAGCTTTACAAAATACAAATACTTTTATGAAGACTCGAACCCTTGTACTCAACATTGTAAGTACAAAGGATCTCCTACTGGACCAAAAACCCATTGGTCCTTGCATTTTTTAATTTGAATCTGCATTAATCCGCTCGACAAAATCCCACACAATTAACTTTACATACTTAAATAACTTGTGGAAGTCCGCATTAGTAAGTGCAAATATCTAGTCTTTCTCTAATATAGACGTCTTTAGTTAAAATAATATTAAAATATAAAAAAATATATATTTCAACACATTAAAACTGATTTTTTTTATAAATTAGTGGTATCCTCACTTTTTAAAAATGAGGATGTCGCCATTAAATAATTACAATATATATATATGATTCAGGATCTCGCGCATTATTAAAGTTTGAGAAAAATATTCACAAACTTTAAAAAGTCTAAAATTATGGATTATATATACATATATATTTGTCGACAGCTGTGTGGCCTAACATGCCTTTCTTTGATATGCGGTGGCTTCAATAAAAAAAAAAAAAAATCGGTGCATTGACATAATCAAATGGCTTTTGCATGATAAAGATAAACTAGTTTATACGTAAGTCTAGAAACATGCTTACGGATAAGAATGAAGACATTTCCACATAATAATAATTAATTAAATAAAATAATAAAAGGTTTGAAGTAGTCAATTATTGCGTTTTTGGGGAGAATTCACGTGTTAAGATAAGAAACTGCAATAACAACTCGCAACTTGAATCTCCAAACACCCATGTAGAACACAAAAGTACTCAAAACTAGGTGAGAACATCTATGTTAACAAATTAAAGAATTTCCCAACTGAGGTAAAAGAAATCTAATGAAATTTAAAGAGCATAAGAGGAAAAATAATCCATTGATATTATAATTAGACTATAACTGATATTTACATTAAAGTATTACAGATATTTATAAATTAAATTACTACTATGACTAGTTTATATTAATTATAATGAAGTATTGTCTAGATTTTAAGTCTCACTAATATTTAAGAGACGTTTACTCCACTAAAATTTCGTAAGGGAGATAATTATTTTTACTTAATTATATCAAAATTGAGGAAGGAATGAAGCTCTCATAATACTTTTATGAGAACTTGAATATAAGTACTCTTCCACTGGACCAAAGGCCGATTAGTGTAATAATTATCACTTATGAATTCATAATATTTTCAATAACTTTGGCCAATTTTAAAAAATTCTACCAGCTTTGATTTTTTTTTGTTCTGGTTCTTTTTTTTTCATATTTGCTTCTGAAGTCCCCCCCCCCCCCCCCCCCAACCCGATGACCTCGTTTTTTTTTATTTTTCCGATGACCTCTGGTGTCATTCTTGTGCTTAAATTGAGATATTACATATGAGTTTGAGTCGTTGGCGGTGCACGGAGGTTTTGAGGGTCATGTGGCGATTTTTTTTTTTTTTTTCATGTAGACACATTGGCGAAATGTTCTGTAGGGTGGCTTTAATGTGTGTTTTTTTTTTATCATTTTGTAAAATTACTTTTTAACTTTGTTGGTGTTTTGTCATTAAATAAAGTCATCGGATTATAGATCCAGGATTTCCATTGAGATCTTAAATAGTAGTAATTATGTGTGTTGCCTTTACATGTATTAAGGACATTTCTGTTTTCCATTTGAATGAGAACTTCATATACAGTATTTTTTTTCAGTTAGGACTTAGGAGGACTCTTAAACGAATTGAATGCGTCCTATATCTTAGGCATATGTTTAGCTTTACAAGCGGTTTGATGGTATGAATTAGGGACGGCAAATTCGTATCCGGATTCGGTTCTCCATATAATACATCCAGATTTGGATCCATATAAATATTTGATATCTACATCCGCATCCGGATTAATAAAAAAAATATGCAGATCCAAATACAGGTAATACCCGCGCGGAGTACGGGATGGGACTTCTGGATCCATATAATACTAAATTTTTAAATATATTTTAAAATTTAATAAATTTAACTAATAAAATAAAATAAAATTCATTTATAATTCAGCAATCAACAATTCAATATCTAGTATAACTTACAACTGCACCATAAATCCATAAATAAAAATACCGCAACATAAATAAAAAATTAAGAATAATATAAATCCAAGTCTAACACCACCACAAATCCACAAATAAAATTATTAAAGCACCACAAATCCATATACAATGATGCGAATCTAGATGTATTTTTAATTTAATTTAACTTATATGTTTTTTAATTAATCCTATTATTTTTTCCTTTAACTTGTATATTTTTAATTTAATTTTAATTTAATAAATAATTTAATTAAAAAATATTATGGATCTAAATATCCAAATTTCCAAATGAATTTGCATTCGGATCCATACAGATTTCAATTTTATTATTCAGAATCGCATTTTTTAGTAAACGGATCTGAATTTAATCCAGATCTTCCACATCTTTGCAGATCTAAGCCAAGCCCATAATTTTTTGCCATCTTTAGTTTGAATATTGGAGTTTTTTATTTGTATTTGTGCCCAAAGTCGCTTGTTGTTTAATGATTGCCAATTTTCCCTATGATTAATGAAGTTTCTCTTCTTCTAAAACAAAGTAATTATACTTCGGTGTAGGGATGGCAGTGGATTAGATATGATCTAAGATCCATGTGATCCAAATCCAATCGGATCGGATTTAGGTCGGTTTAAAATGAATTTGGATTGGATTTGGATAGTGATATGCAAATCTAAGACAGATCTGGAGCAGGTTTGGATCTATCCTAATATCTAAATCCATATCCATATCCATATCCACCCATCTTTTAATTTAATTTAATTTTAAAATTCTCTTAACAATTGTAGAATTATAATGATAATAAATTTTATTCATAGCATATTAATGGTATTTACCATGCATTTAAATTCTTAAAACTTAAAGGTTAGTTTTGTAAATTTAAAGGTCAGCCAGCCCTAAAGCATATACATGCAATATTCAAATTGCAAGTCAAGTAATACAACTTGGTAATTTATTTTGCTATATTGTCCAAAGAATTTTTAAGGAATATAGTTATTCATTTATTTAGTCAAATATGGCCATAATAAAAATAATAAAACATTCAATATAAATCATATTTAATTTATATATCATAAACTAATGTTGTAAGAATGAGGGTGGATGTGTGTGGATATTAGAATGATCAAGTAGACAATAGAATATTAGATTGATCTTACTCCTATAATTACTTTTGAAGAATATTTTATTATCTTTCTTATTTGTTGTTTTAGTGTAAAAGTAAAATTTATTATATTTTGAGATAAGTTATATAATTTATTTGTTATCAAAACATTTTAGCCTTCAATTTTTATTCTAAAAAATTATTACTTTTTTATTGCTGAGTTTTAGAATTCATGACGGATTTAGAGTATATTTGGATTTTAATTTTTTTTTCACATTTGGAGCATATATATATATATTTCTTTTTTGAATCTAGATATGGAACGAAAAATATGGATTCATGATGGATCTGGAGCAGATACGGACCTTGATTTTTATTATGGATCTGGATCTGGAGCAGAATATATTCAACCCATATCTGCCCTATTGCCATCCCTACTTCGGTAATTATTCTCAAGTGCAGATGTCTTCATTTTTTTAATACGAATCGATCTTAACACCACATGGTACTATAGTGATTTTATCATTATTTGTTCAATTAATTATAACACCATCTGGTGTTAAGCCGAATTCACATTTTAAAAAATTACAGACGTCCATATAAGAAAATGACTCTTTATTTCTATCTTTTTATTTATATTATTTTAAATTTTAAATACCCTTTGAAAACTGATTTCGGACATCTTTTTTGTATTCTAAAAATAAAATGTGAAAAAATGAAACGTAATCTCATTTTCATTAATTATTTTCCAGAACACCTTTTAGAAAATAATAACAATTGAGAACTAATAATTGAGTTCCAACTTAAGTCTCAATTGTTATGTGTTGTTATTATTAAATAATAAATTTATGACTAAAATTAATAATTTATCATTCATTAAGTACCACATTAGTTAAAACTCAATTATTCAAATCCCTAACATTTCTCTTTACCAAACAGTACCAAATACCTAAGGGGTCCTAATTAATTTTTGTCCAAAGGTTTTTCCGAGTCCGTTCTTAGACACGCAACGTAAGGAAGAAGCTAAGAGTACACTGGGCCCGAATTGGGCCCCAACCTGTATAGCACTTTATACTGTTGGTCCCACTCAAATTTATCTTTTAGGGATAAATCCCCATGGTTTTGCATTTACAATTTTGTCCTTTATATTTTTATATTGTATTAAAGCAAAAACTTGTCTAATTAAACACATACGATTTTATTTCGGTTTCTTTTTCCATTACAAACTCAAGCCAACTGCAAAAGAGTATGAATTTTTTCTAAAATAAGCTTTATTAAATTTACAATTTATTTTTGTTGAAAATATAATTATGTGAAGTTTTCATAGATTATTAACTTTATGAACATTTTAGGAAATAACCAAATCTTGCGCCTATTTTCTTTTTGAAGTGGAATTCTAGTTGCTTTATTTATTTATTTATTGGGAAGTTGATGCTGCTTAAAAATCTTTTTCTTTCCAACAAATTCTCATCAGTTTATTGAATATAAACTGCAGACAGAAGAAGTTGAAAAAGGGTTGAAAGGAAAGAGTGATAACTACAGACAGACTGAGGAGTTTATTGAGAAAAAAGAAAGAACCAAATAAAAGTTATTAATTTCAGGAATTAAGAGAATAAAAAAAGAAAATAACAGGATAATAAAAGGATGTAAATAGAACCATTCCTCTATATATCATTTGGTATGATTTCGATATCCTTAGTTTGAAATAGAAAGTTAGAAGTAATTACTAAATAAAGGTAATTGCTTTTTTAATCCATATAACCTGACTCAATTATTTCGTTAGTTGTTGTATTTTTAAAAGATTACATATATAAAAAAAAAAATTGTTAAGCTGAGATCCAACTTCTATCCAAGTTCGGCTAAATGATTAATTTAAAAAATTGATGAAAGCAATTAAGTGCAAAAAAGTAAGGTACATGGGAGAATCCTTGCGGCCACATCCAAACATTCAACAATCTAAAAATAGTAATAGAGATAATTTCTTAGCACCTATCAACTGTTG
Organism: Citrus glauca; assembly: GCA_029633175.1. Lineage (NCBI taxonomy): Eukaryota > Viridiplantae > Streptophyta > Magnoliopsida > Sapindales > Rutaceae > Citrus > Citrus glauca. Next base: position 22,954,245 of record JAQOOD010000005.1, read on the forward strand.
ACTGGTAAGCACTTAAACAGCGTGACAAAAAAATTTCAGGAATCGCGAGGTCGAATGTTCATTTTTTTTAATGAAATTATTTTTCTTTTTCAAATTATTGTTTCGTGTTTTCTTTTTGTTTATTTATATATTTTTTTCTCTGAAAGGGGTGTTTGTTAGTTGGCCTTTGAATATTTAACGCCACCTATCGATTCTAGTATTCTAAAGTTAAAAATTCAAAGGCCAACAAAGAACCACCCCTTTCAGAGAAAAAAACACAACACTGTCAGTTGTAAAAGAAAAACAATTTCTTTTTTTTTAAAAAGTATAAGAACAAAATGTAATATAAGTTTGACATAGAAAATTAGAAACGATTACTGAATAATGGTAATTGCTCCTTTATTTTAATATTATCTTTCTATTTATTATAAAATTTAATCTAATATAATATAAGACTTTAAAGTATTAAAATATTTATTAAAGGTTGAAATATTTAAAATGTATATATTGTTATATTTATTTTAATATTATATTTCTATTTATTATAAAATATTGGAGTCTATTTTTTTAATTAATAGTACCAATGTATATTACAATCAAAAAGAGGTTTTGGTGTTCATTATTAAAAAATTAAAGGTTTACATGACCATTTCTCCAAATTTTGAGGGTGTAGGTGTCTTTCTTTATTATAATTAAGTACAAAACACACATTTTTAGAGTAAAGGTGATTCTAGTACATTGTCACTTTTTTTCTTTGTTGTCAAACCTTGACGTAAATACATTTTCATTATTGTAATAACATTTTATATAATTGAATCACATGAAGGAAAGAATAATTTTATTGAATTTTCAGACAAAATGTGCTTAGAAGGCTTTTTTTTCTTGCGCTTTGGGAAAAAATATTTACTAAAAGCAACATAAAAAATTACATTTATTAAAAAGGAGTTTTTCAAATAAGAAATAGAAACAAATTTATTATTAAAATTTTTGTTAAGTCCATTATTTATAAAGATGGCATCTTATGGCGAGTCTAGTTAAATTAATATTTTATTTATTAAATATCATGTGATGGGGTTTCATTTTTTAATTCCTTAATTTAATGAAATTCTAATTTATTAGGAATATTTGTTACACAGTTTAATTAGATGTTTAATTTTGCAAACCAATTAATGATAAAATTCTATAATTGACGCATAAAATTTATTTAGAGCAAGAAGTTGGTTCAAATAGGAAGTTTATTAAATGCTCTAGATATTTTTTAGAAGACAAGGTAAGAATATTATATTTATTCTTATTTAGATTGATAGGAATTATAAGAGGAAAGAAACTCTTATTTGGAAAGAATCTAACTCTTTTAAGACTTGTGATTTTTGTGAAACCCTAATGTCTATATAAAGAGAGTTATTTCACAATTGAAGTAACATAACACATATCATAAAGAAGAGAAGCAAAATTCAGCCTCCTCCGTACCCAGACTATTTCTCTTTATTTCTATGGAGAGTTCATGTAGATCCTGTATCTCTAGACATTGAAAAATTATTATTGATCACTTTGTGAAATACATTAAGAATTGAACATCAAGAGAGATAGTAGTTATTTAAGAGAAGTAGATTCAACATAAGGTTGAGTAAGTTGTTTGTTGATAAATTGTAAGTGAGAGTCTTAAGTTTGGTAAATCCAATGGGTTAACATCTCAACTTAGTGAATTACTTTTCTAGGCGTGGCCTCGCAAATGTAGGATCGATTAATCTAAACCACGTAAAAATCTTATGTATTATTTAATTTCTACAATTATTGTTTTAAAAAAAATTAATATTTTTTATACGGATGAACAATACCTTGAACAGTACTCGCTAATAGTAACAATGATGAATAAATTATTATTCTGCATTTTTAAAGGTGACTGATATATGCTATTGAACTAAATTCTCCACCGCCATCACTTTGGAAGATTTTAATCTTCCTGTCAAACAAATTTTCAACCTATCATTGAAACTTCAAAAAAAGTCAATAAAGTCGGTTTTAGATTTTAAAGGATATAACCATGAAAACCGAGTATTATCATCAACAAATAATGCATAATATATAACATTTTTAGATGAATTAATACGAGAGGGACCCCATAGATCACAATGTATTTTATGCAAGGGAAATTTTGATTTATTATTAGAGAGACCAAATGGCTGTTTACAGGCTTTGCCTGATTGGCAAGATTTACACACAATCAGTATTTTATTCCATCTAAAAAAACAAATAAGGTTATCATTTTTTAAAGCTTGTGAAATTCGTGAACTTGGGTGTCCAAGTCGTTGGTGCCACAAACTAAAATCCTCATAATTTCCTTTTATTGCACTTGGAGCAGCAGCATGAACCTCCTCTAAAGCATAAAAGTTCCATTTTCTACACCCCTTGGCTAGAACTTGGTTATCCTTGTTCTTCACAATGAAACCATCAGAATTAAATTCAAAAGAACATTTAGAGCTACTAGTAAGCTCAACAACAAATAAAATTCTTTTTCAAATGTGGAACCACAAGAACATTATTTAATTTTAAATTTTCGTGTGGTGTTTTTAAAATGGTATTACTAATATGTAAGATATGTAAGCCTTTTCCATTACGTACATAAATTTTATCATATCCCACATATGGTGATTATTGAACTAGGTTACCTGTTATGTTGGTTATATGAGTAGTAGCCCCTGAATCTACATAGAATTGTTGATTCGTTAGATCCTCGAAATTCATAACAAACACAGCACTATGGTTATTTTTACTGCAAATTTGACATAATATGGTGCCTGGCTTTTCCTTTTGTTTTTGTTTGATTTCATCCTTCTTTGGCACTTGAGATGGCTGTTGCGGTAGCTTTTGGGATCTTTGACAATATGTTGGATGAGTTCGATTATCATTGGCCCACATATATTGATTATTATTATTTCTTCGACCTCCATTGTTTTGAGAGTGCCCTCTGCCATGAGCTCCTCTATGATTTTTGCCCCTTCCTTTTTGACCCAAAAAGGTGTAATTAGGATCAGCATGTTTGTTAACTTCTTCCTCTTTTGATATCATCACTGTCTGTTCACGGTTTTAAGGGGCTACTATAAACTCCTTCATGCTTGGTTAAAGAGGTTTGGTGAGTATTGCAGTTTTGAAGTTGGCATACTTTGGTCCCTAGGCACGAGCCAATTGAAAAACTTTATCTTCATCAGATAAAGGCCTTCCAAATGCAGCGAGGTTGTCGCATATCCCCTTGAACTTCTTTACAAAGAATTCCAACTTTAGTGAAGCTCTCTTTAGTGAATACAAATTGTCTTTTAACTAGGACTCTTGCTCTTTAGTTGCGGGAAGCATCTGCTCCTCTATGGACTGCCAAACATCTCTTGCATTTTAAACGCCTATGATTAGACTCAAAATATCTTCGGTCATCATTCCCCTTAGCCAAGTCATGAGTAATCTGTCATCGTTTTTCCAATTAGAAAACTCTGGATTGTTAACTTCCTTCCCATCAATAATAACTTGATTAGATGGTGTCCCATCATCGTTAATGTAATGCTCAAGATCTAGGCTTTGTATCAGCGGAAGAACCTGGGACTTCCATACAAGAATGTTTTGGGAAGTAAGTTTGATAGAGACTAGGCTGGAGCATTGGTTGAATGTTTGGAGAGAAAGTTTGGGTTCGACCATTTGGGAAATTAAAGCTATAGGGTTCTGATACCATAAAACACTTTTTGATAAGTTGAGAGGTATATATCTTTATTGACTAATTTACAAAAGAACACAAATGATATTTATACACAAGAGTTTAGTTTAGCTATGGTATTTACATAAGTCTTGGAACGTGATTGAAAGTGGTTATGTACAATCAAGCCAGGAATCCTTGATTGATTCGAAATCTGTATTTGATTTCCGTTGATGGTGCTGTTGAGATAACATTGTTGAAATCCTTTTTGTCAAATCTGCAATTACCATATTGGCTTCATGCTTGTCAAGTAGGACACTAGTTGTTTATTTAGTGAGAATCTCGGAACCTAGATCTATTTTGTAGGTATGAATTTGCAACGAGAGAGAAGCTTTTTGGCTCATCCACTTGTATTAGATGGAACATATTATGCTTTTTAGAAGCAAAGGAGGGAAATTTATCAGACAGCTATTGGTAAAAGAGTTTAGTAGTGCGTACTTACTGGAGGTATTCCACCTACCAAAATTTATAAAGATGGTGTAGAATCTCCAAAGCCAGTCAAAGAATGGTCTAATGATGAACTCGATGCATCTCGATAAGAGGACTTAATGCTATTGTCAATGGAGTTTATGTTTCAACATTAACTAGTTTCTACATGCAAGACAAATAAAGTTGTTTGGGATATACTTTAAAGTAATTTTGAAGGCCACAATTCAGTAAAATGTTCTAAACTTTAGAAACTTACATATGATTTTGAGAACTTTGAAAATGCATGATCTTGAAACCATATTTTAATTTAATTTTAGAATCCTTACAATTGTTAATGATTTTTCTTCGAAAATATATTTCTAAGGAAGAAATTTGTAGAAAAATCCTAAGATATGTCCATCCTAGATATCATCCTAACATATAATATGTTGATTGAACATTAGCTAAGCAACCAAAGAGAGTGATGTATTGGATTTCTAAAAATTATGGTTAAGAAAAAAAAATAACAATACTTAAAATGTAAAAAGAGAAGGGAAAGAGAATCAAATATGAGATGTTTATATGATTCGGCAAATCTCGCCTACGTCTAGGGGTGGGCAAATTACCCGACCCGACCCAATCCGAAATATTTCGGGTTCGGGTTGGATCAGGTTGTAAAGGAAACCCGATCGGGTGAAAATGATGAAACCCGATCGGGTTGTGATCGGATCGGGTTTTACCCGATCCGAAACCCGATCGAGTTGTGATATAAAAAAAAAATCTAAAGCACACACGCCACACACACAAATCACAAAATTTGCAAAATAGAGGGCGGTAGCTACTTCTCCCCATCTGCAGCAGCATCGTGCCGATGGCCGCAGCGATGATGTCGGTTGTCAAGTTGGTACTGTTCACAGTTGGGTTTGAATTTTCTGCAGGTGCTGCCGTTGAGGTTTCCGGTTGCTGGATGGTTTGGCTGCTCCCGATAGTTCCCAAGGCCAAGATTGACCAGGATTAGCTGCTAGAAGCGTGTCAGTGGCAGCTCGAAGGTGTGTTGTCCGTGAGCTGGTATCGCTCGATCTGGTGGCAAACGACGACAACAATGGTAGATCGAGGTTGGATTGGTCTTCAGATGAGATTAATTGTCGTTTAGAACCGTCCACGGTGTTTGAAATAGAAGCTGCAGCAACCAATTTGGTAGGGAGTAAATGCCGTGAACTGGATTGTTTTTTGGATGGATGTTTTGAAGTTTTTAGCTGCCGATTTGTGTCAAGATGGGGGAGGTATGGTCGCAGAGACCTGGAAATGGTGTCAAATGTGTTCAAATTGATTGAAATTTCTCGTGGTTGAGTAGAGGAAGGAGACCGTGAGTTTGTTTTGGTTTTTTGGGTTGGGAGTGGTGTTTTTGAGGTCTGCCGGTTTGTTTGATGGCTGCCGACAGGAGGAGGAGGTTCCAGCATTGGTTGATCATCATCACCAGCCACTTCATATTATATCCTACCCGAATTCAACCCGATCCGAATATAAATCGGATCGGATCGGGTCGGGTTGTAAGTTCTAGTTCCATTCGGATTAATTTTCATCCTATCTGAACAACCCGAAACCCGATCGGATTGACCCGAACCTGACCCGAACCCGGTTTTGCCCACCCCTACCTACGTCCACGCCTCCAAGCTCATCGGGATTAATGATTCAACTAATCAAGCCTTACACTATAAGGCTTCAAAATCTTTACAATTGACTTCCAAGGTGTCAATCAACCTTTATAACAAGAGGTTATCCCAGACCTAGTAACCTAAGTGTTTCCCACACTCTCAAACACTTAATTTGATAAAAATTAAACAAATTTTCCTTCACGCAATGTATGTGTTTATAGATGAAAGCCTAAAGTGTGATCTAACAAGTTTTAAGCACAAGAAAGATTTAATACACAATAATAAGCTCAATGATAATTGTAGAATCCGTTATATTTTGAATTTGATGAAGCCTTTTTATAGTTAGAGAAGAAAACTAGCCACCTTTTAGATATAATCAAATTACTGAGAATCAGAAGTCAGATTGTCGTTTTGACTTGTATAAGTTATCTTTATGTTGAGATTTAAATAGTCAGTTCACCGTCTTGAAGTTATCGGTTTACTGCTTAATCCTAGAAGTTGGCTTATTGTTTGCTAATAATCGGTTTGTCGATTAATTTTAATATCCTTGCAAAGAGCTATTAGCTAATCGTTTTCAATTAAATTGATCTTTGGAATTTGTTGGTTAACCATTTTCTAATAAAAGATTCACCAATTCCAAAAAATTTGCTTATTGGAATTTATCGATTTATTGTTTTCCAATAAATCGGTCACCGTTGTCTTTCAAAATCAAAGCTACATGTAATCCTTATGAAATTGGTTTGTCGTTTCAAGATTATCAGTTATTCGTTTTTGTCTAAATTCTTAAACTTATCTAGAAACTTTATATAGCCTAAAAATTAACCAATTTTAGCAACTCCAACATCCTTAATCTAGTTTTTTTATCATTAAAATCAATGTTATGAAAATATTTATATAAACACTGATGTGTCTATTGTGACTGAAGGCCCTTTTATAGGGAAATTAATGGTCTATGAGACTAATTACTTGAATTTAAATCTTAAAAAAAGAAAAGAATATTGAATTTCAGGCTGAAACACAGGTTGTCATCGCCTAACCAAATGAGGATGATAATCCATATGTGTACGTGGATAATTCTCTTACACTAATTGCAAAGAATTTCAAAACGATGTGGAAAAAAAAGAACTTCAACAAACCAAAGAAGACTTTTAAATCAGTAGCTCCAATAACTCAAAAAGGTTCTTCTAACCCTAATTCCAAATTAAATGATCTTTACAAGCTTGAGGGTATTCAAAGTAGAGAATGTGGAGGCATGGGACACATACAAGCACAATGTTAACACTCTCATGAAAAAGAAAGCAATGCAACTAACTTGGAGTTATGATGATTCTAATGATAGCATTGATGAAGAAAACCTTATTGGTGGACTTGTTATCCATGATGATGTGTCATGACAAACTAATAACTATGTACAAGAATTAAACATTGAAGGTGCATGCTCTCTAAAACCTTGCATATAGCTCTCTATAAGAAAGACATTGATTCTCGTCCTCTTATGCAATATGGTAACAAGAATAATGATTCAGATAGTAACGTCAATGACATTGATATAAACAAAAAGAAAGCTTTTGATGAAAGTTGTAAGATGATGTTTGCTAAATGGAAACAAATCTACAATGATAATATGACTTTAATGACTCAAGTATCTAATCTTTTGGATGATAAAGCAAAACTTGAGAGTGAGCTAATTCATTACAAGTTTTTATTTACTGAAAAAGATAACTAATTGTTTATGGTGATCCAAAATTACAAAATAACAAAAAATCACTCAAGATGATGAATTCTGAAACTCAATTCTTAGATCATATCTTGCCAATTGGCAAATCTAACTCAGATCATCATAGTCTTGGATATCAACATGGTAAAGACTCAAATTCTTAATGTGTGTTTGCTAAAGTTTCTCTACCAACAGCTCCTCTACCAATAGCTTCTCCACCAGAAGTTAAAGTTCTATATCATTAAAAACATAAAGTCATTGCACATTCTTCACCAGTTCATCAAGGTAAAAACAACAGGTTTATTTTTATTTTTAACTTTTGCCAAGCTAATGACCATATAAGACCTAATCACTTAATTATTGTTATAGGAAACCTAGGATGAAACCTAGACCTAAAGTTGAGACAAATGACAATGAATTTAAAACCACTTGGATAAGAAAGACTAATTATCAAGCCTATATTTCTTTTATTTCTGTAAGAGTCTGTGCTACTGACTTTTGGTACTGTGATGGTGGTCGTTTTAGACATGACAGGCGATAGAGGTGCCTTTATCAATTATGAAAAAATTGATGAATGTAGAAGGTTTTCTAAAGCTTGACAATGTTCTTCATGTGAAAGATCTCAAAGTAAATTTACTCAACATTAGTCAAATTTGTAATCAGAACTTGTTTGTCAACTTTGATAGAAACAAATGGCATGTTCTCATTGTTGATGAAAATGTCATTATAGAAGGGCATCAATCATCTGATCATTTCTATTAATTAACTAGTTTAATAAGACCACTCTTGATGATGTATACTTATGGCATAAAAAGCTTCATCATTTGAACTACAAGTTACTAACTAAAATTATGAAAATAGGTGCTGTTAAAGGAGTACGAATGCTAAAAAAGAAACAACCTGGAGTATGTGGTTCATGTCAATATTGCAAACAACAAAGGGTGTCACATAATGCTAGTGTAGATAGGACAACGTCTAAGGTTCTCTAGCTACTTTATGTGGTTCATGTCAAGTTAAACGTTTAGCTAGAAAGAGGTAAGCATTGGTGTGTGTGAATGATTTTTCTAGGTGTACTTGGGTTAATATTATTCAAGAAAAACCAATTACATTTGATGTGTTTAAAAAGCTTTGTGAAAAGATAAAAAATGAACAAGATTGCAATATTGTTGAACTAGGAGTGATCATGAAAAAGAATTTGAAAACTCTACTAGTTTTGAGAAATATTTTAATTCACATGGAATTTCACAAAAAGTTTCCTCCATTATTACTCCACAGAAAAATGGTATTGTAGAAAGAAAAAATAGGTCCTTATATGAAATGGGCTCGAGTGATATTGAACTTAAAGAAACTTTTAAAGAGTTTATGGGCTGAAGCTTTTAACACTACCTACTACACTATTAATCGTGCTAATCTTCACTAAGAAAACTCCCTATGAGTTATGGAAAGGTAAGAAATATTATCTAAATTACTTTCATATTTTTAGGGGTATGTACTTTGTATTGAATGATTGTGAGAATCTTGGTAAATTTGACTAAAAAAGTGATGAAGGCGTTTATCTTGATTATTCCAATAATAGTGGAGTATTTCGTGTTTATAATATGAGAACTCATAGCATTATTGAATCTGCAAATATAGTTATTAATGATTATCAAGATTTTGTAGATTACTTAGTTGAGAAAGAAATAATTAGTTTTCTAAAAACACCAAAGATTGTTTTAATTGCTCTTACAAATCAAATCACTGAAAAAGGTCGACCCAATGAGCCTTCTTTGAAAGAAAAGGAACCAGTTGCAGAAGACACAACTAAAGAAATTTCAAAAACTCCAAGAATTGTGAACGCGAATGTTTTAAAGGTTTAAGCAATCATGGAATTACATGACCCAATTAGAAAGTAACCATCATCAAAAGTTAAAAAGAATCACAAGTTTGATCTTATTTTAAGTAATCTTGATGAATACATGGTTACAAGGAAAAGGTATGCAAATATGGTAAGATTTACTTGCTCATCATTGTTTGAATCTAAGAATGTTAAGGAAGCCTTGATGAATTTTGGCTTAAAGATACGCAAGAAGAGGTAGAACAATTTAAATAAAATGATGTATGGATGCTAGTATCCAGACCTAGCCATAATAACACTACAAAAAAAGGACCTACTATGACAAGTAAAACTATCATAGTAGGGGTTGGATGATGGTTGTTCATACCGTCGTTGTAGACAGCGTCAAGAATTAACGGCCGAACAATACCTATCACAGCCTGTGATAGATATAACTAGTCACACAACTACCATAACTTTATTAGAAGGAAATATAATAATTTGAATTTAACCCCTTTTTTTTTAATTTGGCATGCTATATTTTGAACTTTTAGCGAGAAATCTTAAATTTGGCACGAAAGTAAAAATCATAATTAATTGAATTTTTTTACAATTAATTCTGAAATTAAAATTATAATTAATAAAAATGACTATTTTGTTACTACCATGAAATCATTATCATTTTAATAAAAATCTTGCAATTGATTAAGAAATTAAAATTTCATTATTTAGTTAATTAATTAGATTGTTAAAATGAATATTACAAATAAAAATTCACTAACAAAGAAAATGAAATGAATAACATTGAATAATTATCGACAATTGTCAACAAATATAATTTATCCAAATACAAGTGACAAGTCCAAAATAAATAGAAAGTATTGTAACAACATAAAAACCAAATTTCAGCAACATGTAGAAGACTAGCAATTTTGAGACTAATGAACCATGATTAGTTCATTTCCAGCAACACAACCAAGCCAACAACACTGATCAGACCAAAAAAAAAAATTCATTCTAGTAGTTTTAGTAAAGCATGCAACAAATACCAATTTAAGAAGAAGCTAAACGTGCAAAGATGCACCAATACTCAGGACATGTTTTGGCATCAAAGAAAAAAGATGACCAACTCTAGCAATACCCACCATCTTCATCAAATTCCAACATAACAAGCTAGGTAACTGCACAAGTAAAATATAACTTTATCAAATTCAAAGTTCGTGACAATGCATATAGATTAGAATACTAGGCAATAGAATAATAGCTAGCTGAGGATCAAATGGAAAATTTTTTAAATTCATCAAATTTGATCTCAGCTAATAAATTACCTAGGTGGCTTCCGCTTTCAGACCAATGTAGTATATCTGAGTTGTGTCACCCTCAAAATTGTCAGGGAAGTGTATTGTGCAAAATAGCTTTTGCAGCATATTTTTGAATCATATCTTCAAAAATCCTACATCCTCAATAGAACTTCAAAAGATAACCAGACATAATCAATCAACTTAACAAAAATGTTTATCTAATTGTAATGTGAAAAAGTCATGCCAATAAATAAAAAGTAAATCAATATCACAAGTAGAACTCAATGAACATAATTTTAATTCAAAATGGAGACATAGAACTAGATTTCAAGTACAAAAGTCTACGGCTATGATGCAAGGATGAGAACTTTTACGAAGTCGACTAAACTTTCAATGAATGATTCAAAAAAATCAGTAACGAATAGACTCTGTGCAGCAACAAATATTTTTCAATCACATATATGCCATCCACGTTTTAGACACACTTCTTGGAAACAAGCCAATGTCTCGATAAAAGATGAACCATAAAAGAGTATAAAGTGCACAAATTACCCTAGAAGAATTCAGATGTTACTCCCATGCTTTAAAAACTGACTTGACACTCCTTGGAACAGTCTTATTTAATGCAAACACCTAAAAAAACAATCCAATAAAAAAGAAAAAGAAAAATTACTGAAAGCAATTAAATGAAATAAACTGAAAAAACAAACAACAATAATTTCTTTTCAATCGTTGACAATGAAATGAACTAAAAATAAAGCCAACAACAGCTCAGAAAGAAGTAGCTCCCTGTCACAAAGAAAACAGGGCATTCATTCACATGAAGCAGCCCTTCACTGGACCTGTAAATGACCATAACCGAACCTGTCTACTGTAAAGTACACTAAAACATGGTGGGGAAAATTATCTTAAAACAACTCCCTTGCAATTACCACAGAATTTTTTGAAAGCTCACTGATGTGATAGAGCTTCTTTTATGATATGCACAGCTTTTTGGTTTGGCTTTGAGCATAATCAAAATCCAAAGACATCAGTGAGTAAGCAAAAACAAGCTAAGCAGATAAGGCCTTTGCAACAAAAATTGTAAAGAAACTAAATGCATACAAAAACCGAAGCATCAAGGTCAAGCTAACCTCAGAAGTGGCATTATTATCTATTGAAGTCTTTGCTTTAACAAATTTCCATGAAGCAGACATGTTACTTTTCCTCAAAGAATCAAGTATTAAAAGGCCTAAAACGATTGTGTTGGCTGTGACAACATCAATGACATAAACATTGGTTTAAATAATTTGCCACATATATAGTTAATATAATTAATAACAGGAATAGTTGTTGTAAGTAAGGTAATACAAATAACTTGTAACTAAAACTCTTCACCAACACACACTTACATCTTTTGATAGTAGAGATTTAAAGTACCGCAGTGCCAGTCTTTCTTTCCAATGTAATTTTGCACTAGTCAATTAAATTTTTAACTACATAAATAGAGTAACCAGGATCTCTTAACTTGAATAATAACAATAAGAAAATAAAATATAGCAATAAGCTACTTGCTTGCTAGAACCACTTGGAATATTATTACAATCTAGCACAAACAACAACAATAATTTTCAAATAAGTGACAAAGATTAATAAACTTCTAGTCACTCAAGGAGCTAATATGGTGCTTTTAGAAGCTTGGAGTTGACATTCAGTAACCAAACATAAATAAATAAAATATATAACTAAAAAGCAAAAAGCACCAATGCTATGAGTAAATCAGGATTTTATAAAATGCAATAAAACTAACAATAGGTCAAGTTTAAAAAGCAAAAAAAATAATTTAAAAAAATAAAACAACGGAAAATGAGATTTGAAAATATACAAATTGAAATGAATGAATTAAATAATTAATTAATCAGAGAGAATTAACCAATCGAAGCGCAGGTGCAAAGCCCTTGGCTAACAAAGAAGATCAACCGCACAAGAACTGAGAAGAAAATAATAGGATCCCCAATTTGAAGACTGAACAAAATGTCAAGGTGATTAGCCGCTCAAGAACAAAACCGATATCATTCTATAGGTCCAGGTTTCATTCATTCCAGCAACTAGTACATTTAAGCACATAAATTTTAGGAAAAAAAATGATTTTCCAACCCAGTGAACAAATTCTAGATAAACCTTTAGTGCTTAGAATTACACCTTTAGTGTTGAAATTGACAAGAAAATTTAATTAAATTAACATGCAAGAGAAAATAAGGAGAATAATTACATGTGTTAATCGAAAAATTGAGCTTAATCAACGGTGGGTTTTTAGTTAGGGTTTTGAAATGCAACAGTGGTGGCACATGTTCAGTGGGTACTTCGTGTGGATCTCAATGATAACCGAAATCAATGGTGGGTGACAAGGTAAAATCAACGCCGAGACCTAAGATAAAATCGACGGTGTTATTGATGCAAGGGTTTGAGGCGATATGTTGTTATGAGAGTGAGACCGTGTGAAGGTGAGAGACTTTGAGTTTTGGCTAAACACTTGGGACAAAAACCGATATGAAGTGTTTTGTGTTTATTTATTTTGATTTACTTTTCTCTAAACGCTACCGTTTCTTCTTTTTTTCCTTCATTTTTTATTTATCTTGTTTAATGAAATCATTTTAAAGTTTAAGTCAAATCATTTGAAAATAAAGTCAAAATAAAATTTTATTTCAAACTGCTTGGCGGCAAAAATCACTATCACAGACTAGTCATCAATTTATGATAATCTAAATATCTATTACAAATCTGACTCACTATTATGATAGAACAAAATTTTATCACAATTTTATCATATTTTATTGACATAAAAATTTTCTATCATAAATATGTCATATTTCTGTAAAATAAGAGACTCAGGCCAAGAACCGTCACACATGTACTGTCATCATAGGTCATTTTTCTTGTAGTGTAATGTCATAGGAACCAAATGTATTTTTAAGAATAAAACTGATTAATTTGATAGGATAGTGATAAATAAAGTTAGGTTGGTTGCACAAGGTTACACACGAGTCAAAGTTGTTGATTTTGATAAAACATTTGCGTAAGTTACAAGACTAGAGTGCATTCATTTGCTTCTTGTAGTTGTTGTCTAATAGGCTTTAACTTATTTCAAATGGATGTCAAGTATGCCTTTTTAATGGCATTTTGAATAACGATGCCTATGTTAAACAAGCTGAAGGTTTTGAGGATGCCCATTTCTCAAATTATATTTTTAAATTGAAAAATGTTTTGTATGGTTTAAAGCGAGCTCCTCGAGCTTGCTATGAAAGATTGACTAAGTTTTTGCTTGAAAATGGCTATGAAAAAGGAGTTTAAGATGAGCATGGTGGGTGAATTGACTTACTTTTTAGGTTTACAAGTGAAACAAATGAAGAATAAATTTTTTGTCAATCAAACCAAGTATGCCAAGAACATAGTTAAAATATTTGGTTTAGACTCAGCAAAACACATGAGAACTCCTACGGGTACTAATATTAAGTTGACTATAATGATTCTAGTATGGATCTCAATCTTTACAGAAACATGATCGGTAGCTTACTTTATGTGACTACAAGTACACCAGACATGTTTCAGTGTTGGTGTATGTATTAAGGACTAAGTGAATCCAAAGGAGTCAAACTTTGTAGCTGTTAGACAAATCATTTGTTTTGTCAGGAGGACAATCGATAATAGTATCTGGTACATAAATGAGACTAATTCAAGTCTTGCAAGCTATAATAATGCAGATTGGGCGGGCAATGCTGATGATAGAAAAAGCACCATTGGAGAATGTTTTTGTCTTGAAAATAACTTAGTGTTGTGGCATAGCAAGAAACATAAATTACTTTCTCTCTTTATGGCTGAAGCTAAATATATTGTAGCTAGAAATTGTTGCACCCAATTACTCTAAATGTAACAAATGCATGGATTATGATATATTTTAGAATGCTTTGACTCTATTTTGTGATAACACTATGCTATCAATATTTCCAAAAACCCTCTTCGACATTATAGGACTAAGCATATTGATATTCAGTATCATTTTATTAAAGATTTATGAGAGCAAGATTGTGTCCTTAGAATACATTGATACTGAAAAATAGCTTGCAGATATCCTTATAAAAGCTCTAGATTTTAAAAGACTCTGTAAGGAAAACTTTGGGTGTGTGTTCTACATAAGTCAAAATGTTTTTGCATTTAGATTTCAGTCATTCATTTTTGCATTAGATATAGGGCATGCATTCAGGTGCTTTTTTATTTTCGAGTCTTCAATTTTTATGTGTTTTTGTGAAAAATTAGTAAGTTCCTGGATTAATAAATGACAAGCAATTTTTCTTGTTTAAAAGACTCGAAAGCTTTGAACAAGATTTCATTAGAGTTACTTAACATTTTTTCAAAAGCACATGAATTTCAATTCAATCTTTACTTTGAATCAAGGTTTGATATTGACATGATCTTTGTTGAGAATATAAAATTTGAGTTATAATTGTTTGCCTTAATTCTTATCTTGTCATAACTACCCACAACTCTTAAGAAAGAAGCTATTCTTGAGTGATATGAGTCTACGTATCACAAATACAATAAAAGACGAACTACCATGAGAAGAAGGCTACCTTAAGTAATAGAATAAAAGCTCCTAAATATAGACTTTTTAAAATTATCAATAAGTTAAATTATTTTCCAAAATAAACTTGTACTAAATTGCAAAATCCGAATGGATAACAAAGTTTCACTTCACACATATGTCTATTACTTTTTAAATGGTCAAAATTAAATATAAAGATGATAAAGTTAGTTTGACCAACTTTATGTTTTATATTTGAAACTTTGACTATGAATATTGATAAATTTTTAGGGAAAAAATCTTAATTGAATTGCCTCGTACACCTACAAAAACTTATATTTATCTAATCTTTACTTATTTGAGGAAACTAGAGTCTTAACTTCATGGATTAATGCTTGTTGTGGAATATTCCCTAATACATTGATTTTTCACTTGCTTAATTTGTTATTAATGCATAAAAATAAAAATAAAATTCATTTTTGAAAATTTTGTTCATGATGCATGTGCATTATCATGTTCTTACATATTAGTATGATTTTAGATTTAAGAGTTACACAGTTTTGAAGCAAAACCTTAATTTTGTTTTCTGAAGTGCATTAAATTGTTTCTGCCAGTCAAAACTAAACAGGTTGCATTCTTTTGGTCATAAAATTGTCTATAGAACTCCAAATTCAGTTCTGTAAATTTGTAATAAAAGCTAATTCAAAGATCTTTCCAACATTGATATATGGATTGCATTCTAGTCCATCCAATTCATTCCCAGTTTAATTTTGAATTTTTTTCATATGTACTGTGTTTTTGATTCAAAATATTATCATGCATCTCATTCAGTTTTTTGCATTTCACTTGATATTAATGACTTATTTGCGTTAGATTATGCTTTCTTATCATTCTTCTACTTAGTTTAGGATTGATGGTGTCTTAACTTGGATCAAAATCTTCTTTCTCAATCCTTACCTTGTGAAAGTAAGAATTCTACTCCTCTTTGAACTAGGTTGGCTTATCGATATAAGGAAGCATTTAAGATCATTTATTTTCACTCAATTTTCTTGGCTTCCTCATTATAATTTTAGTTGGTTTAAATTCTTCACTTTTGCGAACTTTTGGCAAGAGAGGGGGAGATTTAAAACAAAGTCATCATCAATTTTATGATGCAATAAGTTAGGGGGAGTAGTCTATCAATTTTAGGGAGAGCTTTATTTTTGTTAAAGAACTTTTTAGATCTTAGGATTCTAACTCTTGGGGGGAGTTTATCTTTTTATTGATCTTGATTTTGTGCTTAATATTGTCTTGCAATTTATTGA
Organism: Citrus glauca; assembly: GCA_029633175.1. NCBI lineage: Eukaryota > Viridiplantae > Streptophyta > Magnoliopsida > Sapindales > Rutaceae > Citrus > Citrus glauca. Next base: position 22,970,722 of record JAQOOD010000005.1, read on the forward strand.
TTAACAAAATAAGTATTTTATTTTTAATTCTTGCATTAATTTATTTGATGGACTAACATGCTAATTGCCTATTATTTTGGTTAGTTGTTTATTGTTGTTTGTGCTTGTTTCAGATTCATATTTTAGTGCCAAGGTTTCATTGAAGAAGTGTATAGGATTGCTTTTGCCACAAGGATGCCAAAAGGGTAGATTTTTAAGTCCATTATTTATCAAGTTGGCATCTTACGACAAGTTTAGTTAAATTAGAATTTTATTGATGAATATCTTGTAATAGGGTTTAATTTATTAATTCCTTAATTTCGTGAAATTTCAATTTATTAGGAATATTTGTTTCGTACTTTAATTAGATGTTTAATTTAGCAAGTCAATTAGCAACAGATTCTATAATTGGCGCGTAAGATTTATTTAGAGAAAGAAGCTAATTTAAATAGGAAGTTTATCGAATTTCTAGATATTTCTTAGGAGACAAGTAAAACAAAAATATCATATCTATTCTTATTTAGATTTTTAGGAATTATAAGAGAAAAAAAAACTTTTGTTTACAAAGAATCCACATCTTTTAAGACTTGTAATTTTTGTGAAACTCTAATACCTATATAAAGAGAGGTATTCCACAATTGAAGTACACAAAACAGAGCATAAAGTAGATAAGCAAAATTTGGCCTTCTCCATAGAGAATCCAGGTTTGGCACACGATGATGTGTTGATTTGTTTTCTTATTTTCTTCATTTATGCCTTGTAATGAAACTATTTTTTTTTTTTTTTTTATCTCTGTGGAGAGTCTATGTAGATCTTGTATCACTAGATATTAAAGAATTGAAGAATTGTTATTAATCACTTTGCGAAGTGCCTTGAAGATTGAGATTAAGAGAGATAGTGGTTATTCAAGAGAAGCAGATTCAGTCTAAGGCTGAGTAAGCTGTATGATCATAAATTGTAAATGAGAGTTTTAAGTTCAGTAAATTCATATGTTGTAACACTTCAAATTAGTGAATTACTTTTCTAGGCATGGCCTCGTATATGTAGGATCAATTAATCCAAATCACGTAAAAATCCCCATACCATTTAATTTCTACAATTTATTGTTTTCAGCAAAATTAATGGTTTGAAGAGGATGAACAATAACATAAATAGTACTCATGAGCAGTTATTGTAAACAATATTCATGAATAGTAATTGTGAACAGTAAATTAATTTTATGTTTCTAATATAATTAGGTAAATTATCTTGGAAATTTTCTCAGGCTAAACTCTATTAAGAAATTAATTAATTAAGTCATTGATTAATTAATTCTTGGATTTTAATTGTCTATATCTATTTGTAATAGATCTAAATTTTCTTTCACTTTTTACTTGCACCAAATGCCAAAACTTGTTAGTTTTATCACTTCTCTTAGCAGAAACCGCTTTTTTTCCTTAAATTTTTTGCATCAATGGGTTATTATGAAACCATAAAAGAAAATTGATAAAACTAAAGAATTATATGGAAAAAAGTGACAATTACACTTATCTGATATATTTTACACACTCATTTAATAAATTTAATAAATTGAAATGAGATATGTCAGGAGAAAAAATTATGTATGATTGTGACCATATTGTAGCAAGATGCATGAAATCTCTAAGTGTCCTGAATTGTTCAGGAAGATTTTGTAAGGATTGGTTATCTCCGTTCTCTAAAAAGTTATCAATTCCGATGTCAACTATATCTAAGGAGATGAAAATGATTTCCTAATTAATATGCCGCTATCTGTGCAAGGCCAACATCACATGTAATGCTTATGAAGTGTATTAAATTAAGAAGATGGTGCACAAACAAATGGATAATGCATAAAATACCAAATGAAATTTTTACAATTAGAATAAAATGAAAATTAAATAAAAAATACTAATAAATGTACAAAAATTAAAAATAAATAAATGCAAAATAAAAATAAATAAACTGAAAATTAATTAATTAAAATTAAAATATAAGATATTTAAACTAGCCATAAAAACAAAATAATTAAAGGCAAACAATAAATAACATATTAACAAAATATTAATAATTCAGGCAGTATTTTAAAACCATCCATATAATAAAATGTAAATTAATTGTGGAATAAAAGTTAGATTACAATTTAGGTAGGTAAACCGACCATATAAATTAAAAAAAAGAAAAATAAAAAGACAAGAAAAAGTATGGAAATTAAAGGAAAGAAAGAAAGAAAAAATACTTACCTCCAGAGGTGGAACTTTCGCCTTTTTTTTAAAACAACTTTTAAGAATTATCAGCCAATTAAATTAAGTTCTAGGCCTTCATAGTAATTTTAGAAGTCTAATTAAATTCAAGTCCATTATGTCCATAAAGTCAGTAAATCCAAGTTCACATAATTCTACAATTCAAAAGTACAAAGAATAAGTTACAATCTAAACATTTAAGTTCCAATTTAGTTTAAGGACTGAGTTGCAACAGTTTTAGTTTAAAATGAGATTCTTTACAAGTTTTATAGCAATTCTATGATTACAAGAGAGAAGAAGGAGTAACTGAAATTTTACGAAAGAAAAATTAGAACCAAACAAAAGAATGACGTAAATAGGCTGCAAAACATAGATAATAATTGACAAAAAAGAATAATAAAATAGAAATGAAATTGATACCAAATTTAAGAAACTTCAGGCAACAGTGCTCAAAATTTGACACGACTCAAAAATATTATTTACTCTCAAGTATAAGAGTGTTTGGTTATATAACTCAGTGAGTCTGGGGCAGTAGTGACTCGACCTCTAGACAATTTAGGCTGTTGCCTAAGGCCCCGCTTTACATGAAAGCTCATCAAGATGATTATTGTGTGTATATAAAGAGAGAAAGTGAATTTTAAAGTCATTATTATTTATTTAATTTATTATTATTTAATTATCTTTTTCAAAATAAACTATCAAATTCCTATGAAGTTTATTTAATGTAGTACTTAGTAATTTTAATTTCTACAAAACCAATAAATTAATAGTTTCAATCCTACAAATTCTCTATTTCATTGTTAGAATTAATATGTTATATTTCAAAAGTTAATAGTTTTAATTTCTACAAAACCGATAAATTAATAGTTTCAATTAATTCTACAAGTTCTCCATTTCATTGTTAGAATAAATATGTTATATTTCAAAAGTTTTACATTCATTTTAAATTTCTACAAAAGCCCCACATTTTATTACTTATCCATTAAAGTTTTTCTCCAACAATCAAGACATGATATGTTCTTGGTGTTTGAGAGAAAGAAAGAGAGAGAGAGGTAAAAAAATCTTGCTTCTTCTACTTTCCGCTCCAAAAGGAAAAGAAAAAAATCTTATAGTTCTCTCTATTCTCTATTATTATTGATTATTACTCAAATTCTCAAACAATTAATATAAACATAAGTTAATTTATGATTTCATCTCAAATTTTATATTTTATCTTTTTATTATTCTCTTAATTAGTTGTGTTATTTCTTTTTTCTTATTTCTTTTTAATATATTCTTTTATTCATCTAATTTTTCTTGTGTGTGCTTGTTTTATATATTTTGAAATAAAACTATATCAAAAAATTTTAGAGAATAGAACAATGGAAAAATTATTTTAATTTAGAAAAGGAGTAGTAAAAAAGATATAATTTGAGTTAAAAAAATAAGTGGAAATGTTATAATTGAATTAAAATTTCATGGATTAGCAATAGTAAAATATAATTTTATTTAATAATTTTACATTTTAGATGTTTAAAGAATTGATTTCCAATAAATAATAGATATTATCCTAAATTTTAAGAAAAACTAATTAAAATCATTTGCCCAAGCCCCCAAATATGGTTGAGCCGGCCTTGGTCTGGGGTTGGACCACAAGAAATTTAAAATCTAGTAGTCAATTACTAAACAAAGAAAATTACATATAGGAAAAGAAATTAATAGGAATCAATCTAAAAATATGCTAAAATTACGTGATCTAGTCTTGGATTTCAAATTATGGTTATAACACTCTCTCTCATATTTGTATTTTACATTTATTTTGCTAGTTAATTATAATGTCCTTAATTCTTAACTAGCCATTACTGTGGATAAATATGGAACTAAGTATCTAATGTGCTGCAACTATATTAAAGTGTCAACATTATGTCAAAATACCATATAAATCTGATGACATCTAAATCTATAAATTAACATGATATAAAAGAAACTGGTAAGGAAAAAATAAAACAAATAAAATAAATTTTAAGACTCACTTGAGAGAGTATTTAATTAATAATTTAAATTATTGAACTTCACCTTTCACTGCAGCTTAGAAAATTAGCCATCCTTATTGATAAACAAAATACTCATTTTATTTAACAAATTTCTGAAATATACTACAAAAAAATTAACTACAAAAGAAGAATTTTTTTTCTAATTTCAGTCTCAACTCCTCCTCTTCTCTGCCCTCCCCCTTTCCATCTCCATATTCTTGCATTTTATAGGCAACTAGTCATGCCATCTTCTTTTATTTTATTATTATTATTTTTATAATATATATACATAGAAATATGTGGTAGTCAAGTGGCAAAATGCCCACCTGATTGTCGCAAGCATTTTGCTCACTTTCCTTTTCTTTATTTTTTTATGAATTACATTATCTTAATAATCCATTCCAAATTGCTCCAGCAATTTTTCTTTATTTCCTGCTTTTAATTCCGATTCTCTCTTTATTCTTGAAATATTTACAGTATAAAATTTAATATATTGCAAATTAACATAAAAAATTTATTAGGCGAATATTAAGATAATTTAGGAATAATGAGCACATTAATTAATATTGTAAATAAAAAAATGATAATTTTATATTCAGTAAATGTATATTTTTTAATGTTAATCAATTATTAACTTTATGTGCTTCTTTCTCTTGACTTGATGTATATTTATTTCTTATACATCCATCTAACTCATTTAATTTGTTTAAAAATAAACACCTAATAAATATTGTATTTAAAATTTTTTACTTGACAAAGTTTTCAGGCTGGATAAACATCACGTTTATTTATTCATAATCAAGATTTATTTAATTATTATGTTCTCATTTATTAGCTAATAATCATATAAGTGTATTTGCTTTGATAAAAGATGAGATTAGAAGCCTTGGCCCACTATTAAATATAGAATCTTTAGTGTTCCTAAAACACTGAACTTTTTCTATTCTCTTCAAGCACCCATGAGTTTTCCTCAAGCTTGACAATTGGGGTACAAATTTCTAGCTTTCAATATTTTGGTCCAACTAGAAACCTAGAACGACAAGTGGAATAGAGTATGTCTCCCTGAAGGCGACATTGCAGTAGAAGATACAGAGGGACTGGAAGAAATACAAGTATAATGGTAAGCATAGAGAAACAATTCAGTCTATCACGATAAGCCAAGAAAAAACTTGAGCTAAAGGATAGCATCATGGTTGCTAAAGCTATGAAGAGTGTAAAGAGTCCGAATGTTAACTTGAATGGCAACCGCTTCAGAAAGTCATTTTCTCTGTATCGGGACGTGATCAGAATGGACAAGAACATCAACATTGAGATGCAAGAGCAGGAAAATGCGATTGCTTCTGACATGACAAAAATATGAAACCATATCTTTGAGTGGAAGTTGGGCGTTCCTTCTCCATCTTTGTTGCCACCTGGTGGAGTAAAAGCTGCCTGAAACACCCCGGCAGTTGCTAGTGTTGCAACTATTGAGCATGACTCTGCTCTACTCTTCATCCATTTTTCAGCTTCTTCCAACAACGTTTTGTGCTCATCGGTGAATAACTCCCATGGTGTTTTGCCATCATTATTCTTCATTTCTTTGAATGAAGGTTTGACGATGGTTTCCACCTCCTACAAATTAATAACATTTTTAATAAAAATGCAAGATTAAGAAATATATATATACAAAAATTCTTAGGTGCCAATGCTTGCACTTCATAGAATGCATACTTTTACCTTTATAGTTATATCGATTTCATAGTTACATCAATGCAAAGTCCTTTACAGTATTATAAAAGGTCTTTATATTAATGTAAGAGAGCGCTGCACTTGAGAATAATTATAATAATTATATAAATGGGGAGAGTTCCCTCAACATAAGATTTTGATGTAACAAAGTGAATTAATTTTTTATCCATGAGATTCACTCAATCCTATATATATAAATATATATATGTTTACAACGCTGTGGAATTATATACATACTGTTGTTAACTTGTTCCAGATTTTAATAAAATCCAAAATTTTGAAACTTAAGAAAGATCATATAACGACTCTATATATGACACGATTGAATTAGGTAAAAATAATAATACAAATTAACTTCTTCCTCAAAAGTGTGTAGGTGGGGTTCCTCTTTGTTATCAAAAGGCCAGCCAAATGTACCTAGCTATAAATCAAGAATTGTTAACTACGAACATAGGGAAATAATAAATAAAACATTTACCTTAAAAGTTATTAATTCTTGCTGCATTTCTAGAGCTGCTCCGGGCACCTTACTGATTGGTTTTGGATTTGAATACTGTGCTGCTAGATGCAGTAAGTTATTACCAGACACATCTACATATGTTGCTATCAACTCCTTATCGAAGCCCATCTCATATATTAGTTTGAAGGTATCTGCATGACGGTGCATAACTGCAATGTGAAATATGCTTCGACCATTTTCATCTAATTGATGAACCAAGTCAGGATAAGAACGAGTCAGAACAGCCAAGAATTTGAAGTTCCCCGAGTGAGCTGCATCGAATAATAATTTTGAAGGTTTACTGATAAGTTTCAGGATGTCCTCCTGTGTGTTTTTTGATATTTCTTTCCAAAGACATTTAATTAATTCAAGTGCCTGAGCTGAAGAGTCTGTATTGCTGGTGATGAACTTTATTCCTGGAACAGAAAATTACAAGTTATCATTAAGAGCTCACACTAGTAAATCAACATGGTTTGCTATCAATACTCGATCCAATTTCTTAGCCTGAGGAAAACATTATTATGCACATGATAAGGAACATATCCCACACTGAGATTAGTTACATTAGCTAATAATATAAGCCTAACTCTTTACTTTTTTTACCTAACTTTCAAGGATGAGTTAGACTCATATATAGCTTTTATATGGTAGACTTATGCACAAGTGAGCCACAATATCTTTCGTTAAAGCGTGACAAGTACTAATAAAAAAGACTGGCTTGTATGTAATGGTGATGAGGAACATGTCATTAATAGTGTTACTGATCTAACCAAATCTTGAGGTAGTAACTCATATGCGCTATCATCATTACTGTAGAACTAGCCTACTAGGTTAATATTTGAAGAGGGGAAAATTAGTATATTTTGCATGGTAAATTAAATTTTATTTATGTCTCTTGTCTAACGTACCCACCCATCCCAAACGAAAAGCTTATACTGATTGGTCTTACTACCTCAACATCCTCACATATCCCAAACGACAAGCTTATATTGATTGGTCTTACTACCTCAACATCCTCACATAGATAGATAGAGATTGAATATAATCACAACTTATATATGTACTTTAATTAAGCATAATTAAAACCTAATTACCTTTCAACCATCCCGGACAACTGATGGTAAATGCTGAGGGATTTCTGGCCAACATATGCATAGCTGTCCCATATTTCGCATGAGTAGCCCCAGCCAGTAGCTTTTTATTCTTCTTTAGCAATTGGAGCGCCAAACCTGAGCAATTCACTCAAATATTTTTGTAAAACAGCAGAAAACATGACTCTTCAAACTGATTTTGGTTCAACGAGGCGATAATAGTGTCAACACTGTAAGCGCATGCATGACGAAGCCAAAATATAGAATTTACAGTTAAAAGCATGAAAAAAAAGAAAAAGAAAAATGAGCTAATTTTCACTTAATATTCTAATTCTTTTTCGGCCTAGGATTCCTACTCGTCAAAATGTTCAAACAATTAAGGTAAATGGGAGTCATACGGATAAAATGAAATAACAATTTTTGTCTTTTTTCGTATAGAATAAAAAAGACCAAAAAAAAAAATTTGTATGATAACAACTTTAGGAATTACTGACCCTTAGAACCACTTAAGAATTGTGTCGCGCTCAATTATGAAATATACGCAACACATTTGGCCATTTCTTATTAGTTGTAAAATAGTGCCGAACGGTTATAAAATTTTATAAATCATTTAAACGGATACAGGTTTCTCCTAAAAAGTTAGCTTTTCTTTGGGGGATCATCCAATAAAAAGAAGAAATTGAACATATTCTTACCATACAAACCAGTTTCGATGGAGACGAAAAAAGTATTTTCTAGGTCGACTGGTTCCAAATTGTCTTCATTTTGACGATATAAAAATGACGCCATTTTACTTTGCCCAAACAAAGCAGCAATGTAGAGCGGCGTCATCTGCCCACCGCCTCGGATTGTCAACAAATTTGGATTCCTTTGCAGCATAAACTGAGCGATTTCTACACTCCCAACAGCAGCAGCGAAACAGAATGCTGTGTTTCCGTTTTCATCTTGCAACGTTAGCAAGTTGTCATGCCCCGTCAATTCTACCATTTGCTTTACAAAGTTTGTTTGTTTTGCTCCTGTTGCAACGTGAACAATAGTTTGATATCCCTTTGTTACTGCTGCACGTAGCATCGACTGATGATCGTCTTCTAATATACGTTTTGCTTCGTTGCAGTCACCTTTTAATGCAGCCTTATAGAGAGGCACACATTTATGGCTGTACAGTTTTTTATCTGCAACTCAATTTTGGTGGGTCCATGTGTGTAGCGTTCATACAAAAATAAAACAAATTAGACATCCACTCTTCAAAATATATCAATTTATAATGCTTTAGTTTTATCCTTTAACTGAATGAAGGAATCCCTTATTGAAAGATTACCATATTTAGGAATATGTTTAAGTGCGACGAGTACAAATTCTTTTACAACATTTGTAAAAGTGTGTTCTCACTTTATAATAAAGTGCAAATATCCGTATCTGAGCATAATTTTTCTAAGAGGAAGCTCTCATTTTACTAAAATAAAAAAAAATAAAAGATAGAAAAAAAATACAGTTTTCAAAGCAATGTTTATTGTCTTTAATTTTAACAGATTAAAATTTATATTTTTCTATGTTTTAGCTCGGTTCTCATTTATTCTTAATTAAAAATGGACTCTGTATGCTGATAAGCCAAAAGGGTATGGATGAATGTTAATGTATAAGAACTCACCTTGAAGTAGATGAAGGGATGGCAAGTTGAATTGAGATGAAGTACCACCCTGGTTTGTGTCTGAGTCAGGGGCCTGAGTGGAATTAGAATTTATATCTGGCGTTTGGATTGAAGATGAAGAAGAAGTTGAATGCACAATGTTTGTCTCCAGAAGTCCTATACATGTATATGTATGAATACATATATGAAGATGTGTCATTTTTTCTTTTTTGCAACAGTTAATAGTTACATCTTTTGTAATTAAGGATTAATGGTGCTTGAAAAAGCTGAATCACACGTATAACAAGAACAAAGTCAGTAGTGTCTATACTCGACTCTCATATTACCATTTTGGAGGGGTTGTACAGAATTAGCCGCATTTCCTTCTGTTATTGAGATACTAACTTCTTGCTGCGATGCAGGAGCTACATTGGTACGTCTTCTCTCCATTTCGTCCGAAGCAACGTCATTGGTCACTTCAAATAATTAATGCACCATATAAACATGAAGTATGGATGCAAAGCAGGACAGAAAACTATTATAGTAAAGACACTTTATCTATTCTACGAAAATCTTATTTGATATATTTTCATGTTGGTAGTTTTATTGTTTAATTGTTTTGTTTTAGTGGATTTGCAAGCCTAGGTCACATGCGAGGCTTGGGTTATATATTACTATAAATAAGCGTATTTTATACCTTTAATTTAAAATCTGACTAGTGACTTGAGATTTGTTATTAATACTTTCTATATAATAAATTTAAATTTCGATCGGTCTTGTTATTTCTTGGTATTATGTGAATTAAGGAGACTTAATTACCTAAATTTGTGGATACTCTTGTAATCAGCGAGAATCTTTATTTCGGTGCTCTTAGAACCAACAAAGTTTTGAAAATATCCGTATTAATCTATCACCATCCATCAATTTATCCTTTTGCCGCCGAAAGATTTGCTGCAGGGGGTCCATGGAACACGTTGCATCAAAGTATATAGTAAACTTACTCCTTGTAATTAAATATAGCAATGTTTTTCTTTGACTAATCATGTTAATTATTTTTCCATTACTAAAAAAATTCTCCATTGTTATTATTATTATTTACATTTATTCTCTTATATATATATATATATATATATATGCATAGAGAGAGAACTTATTAGATAAGAATTCAGTACTTTAATGAAATGCGAGATGATCTTTTACAAAAAAATAAACTATTTGTAGCATTGTAAAAAATCTATTCCATTTTTTAATTGCGAGATTTCTTTTTAGAAACTCAATATAGAAGTATGTATATAATCAGCTTTTAGTTCTAAATCTTGTTTACAGCCATCATGAATTGTCTTTTTCACACATTTACAACTTTTTAAAATTGGACCTCAAATATATAGGGGGGAGAGAGAGACGAGAAGTTTAATTACCTGCATTTGACTCTGGGGCGTGTGTCGAATTATGTACTTGTAAAGTTGTGATTGAAGATGATCCATATTCTATATCTGAATGATGCATTGAATTGACATCGCTTGCCTCCATACACAAAAGCTACTTCCTTACAACAATAGTAATACCCCTTTAATTTTAAGCAGCGTTAATGATGCATAAATTAATAAAAGTTCATGCTTAACTCTCTTACTACATCTATATCAAGCAAAATTGTACTAAAAGTTAATAACTTTGAATTGCTTTAAAGTATCAGTTGATTATATTCAACAAGGATAGTAAGTTCAGAAATTATTTGTATATATATTAAAAATTATCTATTCCAAAATCCTGAAGTAGGTAAGCACTATATTTATATACCCCATAAAATTTTCATTAAGAGGAAGACAATTTACCCAAAAATTAAAGAAAAAAAAGCATATAGTAATGTAGATGTCCTCACAAAATTATCAATCTATGTAGCTAGGTACCTATTGACACAAACAAATTTGACGCTTTCAGTGATGTTCGAACAATAACCTGAGTGACTGAAGATATGTAACTTGAAGAACTTGTAGAAAGAATATTTGAATAGTGTTGGTCGCCACCAAATTCTGTTTTCGTTTGAGAAGACTTATCCTTAATTAACTAGTAATTAACATTCCATGGTATGCCGGTATATATAGATCCTTCCTGATGTGCTTACTTCAATCCTAATTAAGGTGGGGTGGCAGAAATAAAGAATTAGGAACAATTGATGTTCCTTTATTCGATCCTTGAAGAAATGCTCTCTCAGATATAATAATTAAATAATATGAGCACTATCATTTAGCTTTAATTTCACGTGGGGTGACTCCCCAATTGAACCATACTTTCGGCGCAGGTCAAAAAGAACCCACGGTAAGTGGTTTTGCCAATTTATAAGAAGCTCTCTCGTATAGGTTTGTTTACTCAGTGATGGAAAAATTCTCAGGTACGGTGATATGATTATTCAAATTATTTCTTAGATTTTTTTTAATTTATATTTCTCGTTTTAGTTGTTATGTGTACTTCGGCTTAATATTTTTGTTAGTTATCGGTGTTTCTTGATCTTAAGAATTGAATTATTTTACTCCTATTCTTTAATTAGGTTTAAGTTTCATATGAAAGTTAACCAATTATTTCATCTAGCACTATCATCATCAATAATAACTCCACAGTATTGATTGACAACTATGGTTGTCTATTAGTGGTGTTGGTCCTTTAAAGCACCAATAACATCTTTAGGAGATCCAAATTTCCTCAAATTTACCTATCTCTGTCTTTTCTTTTTTTCTTTTTTTTTGTTTCAGTTTTCATTACAGACAATTTGTGTCTAAAATATACCAACATTTTCATTTCATGAAATACTGCACGACTTTCATATAACATTGTAAAACACCTTTATTATATTGTATAAGCCTTTATCAACATTACAATGAACTTAAAATTCTGTGCGGGTATCAGTACTAGATAATGACTCCTCCGTGGCGATCACGTAATCCACTTTAGACTCCTCATTATTCACTGTTGCAATAAAGGCATAAAGCTAAGAGGAGAGGCTATGGGCAATGCACTTTTAAATAGCTTTAATTAATTTGAAGTGGGTCGGAATCTATTCAAAACCTCTTAATTAATTATGCTTAATTTAGAGAGGGTTGCATGTGAGCACACCATGTTATAAACGTCGCTACAAGGATTAATTATTGTACCTTCACTCAGATTCTTTGACCATGTTCATTTCATTACCTTCAAGGAAATTGCCGCGCTTACAAAACAACTCAATGGTCTTTGTATAGTAGGTCTTTACATAAGGAAAAAGTCAGCCACCACCTCAAGGGTCACATAAATTTCTTTAATTTCGTAAATAATTACATAGATTTATCTTTTTTCTTAACTATTATATCCTTTAGTTATAACAACAAAAAATTAACTTTAAATAAACTTTTAGAATAAGTACGAATAAAAAATAATATAATATATGAAATAATGAAATCTTATATATTATTTTCATTATTAAATAATTTTCTTAATTTTTATTTTTAGTAATTGTAATTTTTTTGACAAATTAATAATTTTAAATTAATTATATTTAACATTCAAAATAATTTATAAAATTTATATTATTTTATTTTCAAATTTTTTAATTATGTCTGTATTAATATAAATCTTAATGTCAATTCTAGGATTAATAGATTTTAATATTAATAAAATCAATTAGGATGGACTAATAATAGCTTAATACTAAAAATAATTTTCATTATATATATGATATATTATTAATTATACTTATTGAAATATTTTATTTGTATTATACAATATTTTATTTATTATTTTTATCTTATTACTATTTATATATATAATAGTATTTATTTTGACTATAATCAAAGGGTATAACAATTAAAAAAAATGAGTTTGTATGACCATTCATAAAATCAATGGGTTTATGTGATCATTTAAATAAATAATACGGGTGGGTGACTTTTTCCCCTTTATATACTTATTTTGCCTTTCACTGACTTGGTCTTGGTCTTTAAGCAGATTGCTTGTATCAAGCAATCGAGTTATACTTTTCTTTCTGTTTCAAATACGGGCATATATCTACCAGGAAAATAGCAATGATAAGAATTAATAGTTAAAGTTCTAATTTGAATCTTGATTAATATTTTATTACAAAAATTTTAGTCATTAAACCAAAAAATTAATCACCTTATTATTTTTATGACAAAAAATAAATAGTTATACGATAGTCATGAAAAAACCCACCTTAAAAAGTTCTAGCGATCAAAATTATTTTTTTCATGTTAAAAATATGTTTTTATGAAAAAAATAATTGTCATAAAATGAAGTTAAATTGTCACAAATGGTATTCAAAATGGTCAAATTGAAAATTTAAAAATGCAATCAATAACACTTCACATTTGTCATGATATGTGATTTATAGTGACAATAATTTTGTCTCAAGGGTATGTAAATGAAGTCACAACAATTAATAAAAATCTTCATTTTAGAGGTTCAAAGTTACAATCAGCAACGCTATTTTTCTATCGTTGAAGCTTACATATCACGACGTTACATAATCGTCCCAAGTAGTAGTTTTCATTTGTGACGAGTTTTGGAAATACAATTGGTAATTATTTTAGTCTCAAATTTATTTCAAGGACAATTTATTTTACCATTTCATGACTAATTATATTGTATGAACAAATTTTAAGTGACCATTATCTCTTGCCATAAAATGTAAGCATTCGCAACTATAACATTTAGTCAGAAAAATTAACATGTTGCGACAGATTCTTTCATTGCAAAATAAACGTAATATAGTCTCAAATTATTTTTAATCATAATATACTTTATAATTTAATGAGTATTTATATTGTATTTAAAAGTTAAAATGACTACTCCCAGTTGTCATTAAAAGAAAGCATCCATGACGACATATTGTAATCGTATAGATATCTAATGACCAAAAAATTTTGATTCAAAAAATGTATTCCATGAAAATTACTTTGGTTTCAAATGAAAAGCAATATAATCTCGCATTATTTTTAAGGGAGATGTATTTTATTATGTTACAACTGGCTACATCATACTAGAAAAATTTGTGTGACTATTGAACACAAGTTTAGTCATTAATAAACAAACCAACAACAATGAGACTAACATAAAAAAAAGACTTTAAAATATTTATTTATAATCCAAAAGATTTGAATACAAAATATGACATTGGAATAATCCAAGATCAACATAATGTGTAAGTGAAAACAATAGTTGCTCTTTCATGAATCTCGTGAAATATTCAACTATCTGTAGTCTATTATCTTGTTTCTCAATCTTTTTGGCTTGCTCCTTAATCATCTTTGCTTGCTCCTGATTTTATTGGGACAATGCTACGATGGATGCTAACTTTAAAGGAAATGTCATTTTCTTCACAAAATCAAATTTCTTTCCCAAAATGATTTTATAAATTTGATTATCAATTAATAGCCCAAAACTTTCCTTGGTATTGGAGTTTTTTCTTTATTTCTATCATTTAGTCCTGCATAAGTAGAAGTTGAAAAATTAATACACTTTTAAATTGAAAAATTAATATACTTTTAAAAATAATACTAAACACATCTACAGAAGAAAGATAATCATGTCCTTATTGAATAATAAGTCACATTGACTAAGAATAAACAAATAGTAAACAGCAAGACTAATAGCATTAGTAAAATATATGAGTGAAAAAATAACACAAAGTAAGAATGAAACCTTAACTAAATAACTAATTTTTTCAAGCAAACGTGTTCTCGATCCCAAATATACTTTCCATTCAAAATAAATATGTAAATTTAATTTCTACATGTAAATTTAAATAACTCGGAATAACTTACATATTAAGCATTTTGCCTCTGTACTACTCCACCCTTTGGCCTCACTCTAGAACATCTTTTGAAACAAAACAATCAATCCAGTAGAAAGAAAAGCATTTTAATATTTATAAATATGATACAATCACATAATAGAAAAAGTTAAAACAAAGTCTTCATCATTTCGAGTATCATTTCATTTAGATATTACACATGAGACTTCGATCCACCACGATATACAAAAGACACTTTACTACGATTTCGCTTTTTTTTTACTCACGAATTTAGTTTAGTGGCTCTAAAGAATAAATTACATAGAAGCTTGTTTCTATAAAATATTATAGTAAACCAAATTTTCAAGCAATACCATATAGAATGATACATGAGACGCCGTAGATAAAAGAAAAATAAAAAAAATAACACTTGAACCATATATAAAAGCATAAGAAAAAAGAAAAAGGAAAAAAAAATGCTATATGTATCATCTTCTTCTAGTTAAATAATATAAACTGAATAAAAATATTAATGAATATCCCAAAACCTTCAAAATTTTCTAAACATTTAACTGGCTTCAGATTAGAAAAATAAATGAATTTACAAGAAAATCAAGTAAGTGTATTGTTGCGGTATTTTATCAAACAATTGGCGTGCAGCAACGTAAATGACAATTAAAACATGCAAGCTTTGTACTTTGAAACCTCTCTTCCATTATTCATCCAATATAAGGCATGCACGTTGCTTCTTTGATATGTATCCCCATCGTTCTATTATTTTCATGCTATCCATCTAAACCATTAGACACACAAAGAGTAAATTAAAAAAAAAATTCAAGGTAAAAGGCATTTAACTTTGACTCCTAAAAAATCAAGTGAATACCAGAAAAAAAAATAGTTAATTGACCAGGATTGATGCAGAATAAAAGAAAAATAAGAGTATGACCTATAAAATAGGGAGCAGTATACTAGGAAATAAACAAGTAAACAAGCCCCCCATATAGCAAAACGTTTCTTCACCTTCCCTATGCATTCTCATAGAATTATTTGCAATTCTTCCAAACAAGGGAAGTAAGTGGAAACTAAATAAATAAAACTATCAAGTAAAAGAAATTTATAATACTATAATTGAATGCATTGTATTATGATACAAGTCTGCAGCTAATGACGAGCCCTGGCTTTAACTTGAACTACTTAAATATTGGGTGATCTTCTTGCAAATGCTACGCTCTCAGAGAGGACAAATGATGCACATAACATCCATTTTCCTGGAACGAAAGACGTACCCTTCGCCTTCCTACATTAATTGCAACCTCAGCAAGAGCGATTCTTATGCATTGCAGTGAAACAAAAAATAAATTAGGGATACATATGAACCCAACATTCCATTAATTTACAAACATATGGAGGGGAAATTCAGTAGTAAACCTCATGAAAATCGAACTCCGGAGGCTATAGAGAATCCATAGACATGAATCTTTGGAAAGGTGAATTTTGCATCTTCGGGCCTATCTCTGTAGATTCCTCTGAGTGCATCGGCCCATGAAATACGAGGTCAAAGTTTCGCACAAAATAGTCCAATATCAGGTTTAACAATAGTCAATTAACCAACGAAGATGTAGCCCAAGGTTGCCTTGATTGAAAACAAGCACTCCATGGCAGCCTCCTCAAGATTTGTTTTGATTATCTGATCTTAAGTAATAAGAGGAGGGATACGGAAGAAAAAAAGGGGTTTTCGGAGATTAGCAGAGACAAAAAAGTAGGGATTTAGGAATTTTTTTATCAAGTAAAATATTTTGGGCAAAATGTAAGACAAGCGCTTGTTTTCTTTTTCGGCGGTTTATTAAAAAATTTTAATTTTCTAATTTTTTTTATAACGTTGGTATACTATCACCAAATTAATGTTTCTTTTTGTGGTGCTATGTGGCACGTGCAACACTACTTAGTGGGATACATAGCATTAACATATACTACTAATTGAATAATAACTATAACAAAAATAAAATTTCATAATTTGGATATTTAGGAAATGTTATCATAGTTGACATTAAATAGCATTGTGAAAAACAAAATGCTACCAAAAGAAATGATATTTCTTGTAGTGTTTAAATATTAGGGACTGCTATTAAATTTTTTTTACTATCTATTAAAATTGTCCGCTTGATTAGTATTGTGGTTGTGACAGTATCCCGTTTCAGTATTAGTCCGATCATTGCCTCCAGTAAATTTATTAATAGTCTAATTATTATATAATTTGACCAAACAATCTTAGTGGTCATTTTATATTTTCTACTAACATACATGAATTTACAGTATTATGGTAATAATCCTAAATATTAAAAATGTTTAAAAGGCTATGACATCCTTAATTCAAAGATAAAATATATTAGTTCGAGTTATATTAAAATAAATAAATCTTACAAAAAAAGAAAATAAATCAATACTTAATAAAATAAAGAGTAAATTTCATTCATTCCCTGGATGGACAAATTTATCCCCCAAAAATTATAAAAACTTTAATTTACCCCTAATTTTTTATCAAAAGATGAGGGCAAAGGGGGAGGGGTGCATTAATAATTTTTTGTTTTAATCGAAGTAAATGATGTCTCTAAATTAGTGAAAGAGCTTCATAGAATAATGCTTTGTGCCTCAAATGGTTAGGCCAAATTTGTATTGTTTTCTTAGTTACAACATTTTCATAGGCTATAATTATATTTCCCCACCTCGTACTTTGTCACAAGAGATAATATATTATTTTAATCATAAACTATGTAAAATTTCATTGAAACAAAATATTATGATCACATTATGTAACTATCTGTGACAAAAAAAAATGGGGTTTTAAAATTAGTTAAAATCATAATAGGTTTAGAGATTAATATTTGATGCCATGGATGTTTGATCAAATGTACACCACTTTTTTAGGTACGAAGTAAATTTGAAAAAAGAAAAAAATATTTTTCCACTATATAATTTGTTATAAAAGATAATATATTGTCCCGAAATAGTTAATTTTGAAGAGACTTTTTTATGCTATAAAAATATATTTTTTTGTGGCAACTATAAAATTTTTCACAAAAAAAATTGAATCAAGTACTAAGTAATGTGTATCAAAAAAAAATCTGGTCATAAAATATAAAATTATTTACGACAAAATTTTTTATTTTTGTCACTATAGGCAATTATGTATGAAAAAAAATGGTCTTAAAATCAATCAAAGCCATAATAACTTTAGAGACTAATATTTGTGTCACATATAGTTTGACCAACTTTAAACCCCTCTTTAGTTAAAAAATAGTTTTGTCAACTATAATTATATCTCATGACCATTATTTTGTCATAAATGATGAAATATTGTCCCAAAATGTTCAATAATAGAGGAAAATTTTTGCACCAAAATATAGATTCATTTTTTACTAAAATAATATTTGTTATAAAAAAAGTCAAATTAGTGACCAATTAACGAGTCTCAAAATATAACACAAATCAAGATGAGACTATTAGTAACAATTTCAAAAGTTTGTCATAATAAGTATCATTTAATGACAAAATTTAAAATTGTTGTTGTAACATATGCACTTTAATTGTCTTAATTAAGTGTACGATTTAATTTTTTTCGCTTCGAATTGAGATAAATTGAGAGCGATTAAGAGCTCAAGTGGTCGGATTTAAATTCCGTTACGGGTCTGGTATAAGCTTAAACTGTATTAAGCTTATGTAAAAAAAAAAAAAAGAGAGAGAAAACCGGGTTTATATGTTTTGGAACAGGTGGAACCATTTTAAGTTTTGGATTTTTGAATAGAGAGAGGAAGAGACAGAAGAGAGAGAGAGAAATTTGACCTGTTGACCCGAGAACCAGACCCGGACCCGCAGAATTGACCCGGCCGGTTCTCCCATTTCCGACCACCGTTCCAGGCGACCTTGGTATCGTTTTGAAGCTTGAGAGATGAGCAACGTATCCCTGTCGTCCTTGTTGCCGGAAAATGCCTGGAGCGCCGCTGGTTGAAGCTCGAAACCCGCGGCCGCAACCCGTTTTCGTTGCCGTCGATTTCGCCGGATTTTTGGCATGCCACCCCTTGGATCTTGTTCCTCAGCTCACCAGCATCATTTTCCAACTGACCCCGTCACCTGAATCGGTCGGATTGCCGCCGATTTGCTCTTGGAAAACTCGCGACTTTGGGAGCTCGATCCGCCGCCGTCACCGCGCGTGGGAGGTCACCGCCGCCACCATTGGACTCATCCTGGCCGGAACTATCAGACCTAAGCTCCCCGTCGCCGTTGACTGAAGTTTGGTCACCGTTGACCGGCAGGGGCAATTCGGAGGATCCGCGAACGAGAATCAACCCGCGGTCGTTGTTGATACCGAGTCTGGTCATCGTCACTGTGAGCGGAATATGCACAGCTTATTTTCATAATATACGATGATTTTATAATGCAGTGCAGTATGTTTGAAAAATAAGTATTTAATGCTTCAATTTAATGATTCTAGAAAATTGAATTTATTTATATGTGTTGATTTTATTATTACTGAGAAAGAGTTTGAATAATGATTTTATTACCATTTTTGAATAAATACTTGATATAGAATTGAATAGATTTGATATATGTTGAAGAAAAAGAGAATGAGATTTCAGATGAGATTATATGTTTATGTACATGTGTCTTAAATGTTATTTGAGAAATCATTAAACAGTACCCTCCCCTCCAGATACAGAGATACAGATGAGATGAGATAGAGGCCTTTGGGGCCCGTCTGAACACACATAGAGGCTTTGGGCCGTGTGTTCGGGCGCTTTTGCCTTTTGGGGGCTTATGCATGCAGTATGATAATTACAGAGATACAGAGAATGAGATATATGAGTTATGAGATGAGATTTTCCCTGTCTATCCGTTAAGCTCCGGGGCGTGGCGGTACCCAGATAATACGTCATTGCCTGTCCGTTATGGTTCGGATATGACGAGATTTTTCCCTGGGTACTTGTTTGATGATTGTTTTTGATATGCAGTATTTGATCTAACAAGTATTATGATTTTATGCAGATTTATGTAATGTGGTAATTCAATGACTTAATTGAAATACATTTATATAAGTTCTTATGAGATTTTGATGAAATTAATTTGAGAAAGAGCAAATCTTTTTAAATAAATTTATTTTTTAGAAATTAGTATCCACTCACTGAGTTTTATACTCACCACATTTTTCTTTTATCGTATTATTTCCCCCCACAGGAGATTTGCAGGTACATCAGTCGACCTAGCATCGGTAGTTAGATTTATAATTGTGGCCGCATGATGGTGCTAGGATTTGTAGATTTAATATTTGATATTTGGGATATTGTGATTTGTATTTATAGTTATATTTTGTAATTAAGGATGACCATTGTTTTGCTTTTATATTGGAGTGATTTGGGTGGTATTTGATATATTGACTGAAGAAGTTAGATTTGAAGTTTGGATGGTTATTGAAATATTATTGGGAGTGTTGTTTTGTAAATTGAAATTTTGGGGATGTTGTATTTATTGGGGAGATTCTGCCGAATTTTCGGTAGAATCCTTAGATCTTATTATTTTTATCGATCCAATTTTACGTGATTAAACAGACTCGCCCTGGGGGTGCGGGCGGGTCGTTTCAGTTGGTATCAGAGCATGGCTATAGATTCTGTAGACTTTACTGTCGTAAATAAAATAAGTTTTATTGTTATTTAGTCGGAGTTGATATTTTTAGGCACCATCATGATTCGTCGTAGTAGTCGACCTGGCCGTCGCGGCCGTACTAGACTAGTAGCTGGGTTGACTGGAGGAGATGTACCTACGGGGGAAAATGTTCCCGTAGACGAGGGAATAGTTGAGTCTTCAACGCACGAGGTTGTGCAACAGACACCAGGAAATGCTCCGAACATTGAGCAGTCAATTGATTGATTAGCTCAAATTGTGACTACAGTGGTACAGAATCAGACTCATCCACATGTCGGTCATGCAAATACTATTGAGCGAGTATGAAGTTTAGGGGCAATGATTTTTAATGGTTCTGGTGATCCACCTGAGGCAGAGTCGTGGTTTATTAAATTAGAACATATTTTTGATGTGATGAGATGCTCAGAGGAAGATAGACTCACATTTGCTACTTTCCTACTTGAGGATAGAGCTTATCATTGGTGGCAAACAGTAGAGCGTAGATACAAGGGGCATGCTGCGCTCACTTGGGTTATTTTCCGTAAAGAATTCTACGATCATTATTTTCCAGCGGTCTATCAGGATATTAAGCGGAGTGAATTCCTTCGGCTGGTCCAAGGATCCATGACAGTAGAAGAGTATGAGAAGAAATTTTTGGATCTTTCTAGATTTGTTACTTCAGCAGTTGGTGATGAGAGAGAGAGATGCAGGCGTTTTGAGGAGGGTCTCCGATTTGAGATTCGCACAACTGTGACAGCAGCACGGTACACTGAGTTTGCTGAGGTAGTTGAGGCAGCTAAGAGAGTAGAGCAGAGTATCTCTGAGGGACGTAGAGTTCAGGCCATGAAACAAAAACGTAGCTAGAGTTGGGCAGAGAGTGGCTCGAGCCGCAGACCGCCGAAGAGAGGCTCATATACAAATTACTCTGCTGGTGCGCCAAGGAATTAGAGTATTAGTAACAGAGGAGATCAGAGACAGGCCGCCAGTTATAGTTCGGCACAACCATTAGTGGGGAGTAATGTTAGAACTTAGGGGCAGTATGACAGGAATAGTGGAGGATACCGTAGAAGTATACAACAGACCGCTTGCCCTTCGTGTGGTAGGAACCATCAGGGCCAATGCCGTATGGGAGACAACGTATGCTATTTATGTGGCCAAGCTGGACATATTAAGAGGTTCTGCCCCACTTTATCTCAGGCTGACAGTTTTGCCCGAGGGACAGCTCCACAGTTTCAACCTCATGCTGGACCAGTTCAGAGTCAAAGGGGTATACAGACAGGGGGTTCTATATCTAGAAGTCAGACTGCCATTCCAAGTCAGAGAGGTCAACCTGGTCGACCTCGTACTCAGGCTCGAGTTTTTGCCTTGACTCAGCAGGAGGCTCATGCTGCACCAGAAGTTATTATGGGTATATTATCCTATCTTTGGTCATGATGCTCATATTCTTATTGATCCTGGATCCACACATTCTTTTATTTCTTGTGCATTTGTTATGCATATAAAGAGGGAGCCTGAATTGCTATATTATGGTTTGGTTGTTAGTACACCTACCGGAGGGTCACTACTTGTGGAGAGGGTGTATCGAGATTGTATGATTAGATTGGGTGAGCATAAATTTGAGGTGAATTTGATTATTTTAGACATTCGAGATTTCGATGCCATTTTGCGCATGGATTGGCTTACATCTCATCATGCTACTGTGGATTGTTTCAAAAAAAAAAGTTGTGTTTAATAAGCCAAGATGAATTGGGGTGAAATTTTGTGGTGAGCGTAAAATTTTACCCTCATGTGTCATCTCGGCCATTGAGGCGAGACGCTTACTAAGGAAGGATTGTTCGGCTTATCTTGCATACGTAATAGATACTGAAGCTCAAGAGTTGAGATTGGAGGATATTCCAGTAGTCCAGGAATTTTCAGATGTATTTCCAGATGAACTTCTAGGGAAGCCATCTAGCAGGGAGATTGAATTCTCCATTGATTTAGTTCCTGAGATGGCTCCTATATCTATAGCACCATATAGGATGGCTCCAGCTGAACTAAAGGAACTTAAGACCCAACTGCAAGAATTGGTGGATAAAAGGTTTGTTAGACCTAGTGTGTCCTCTTAGGGAGCTCCGGTTTTGTTTGTTAAGAAGAAAGATGGTACTCTTAGACTCTGCATTGACTACAGACAACTGAATAAAGTTACCGTGCGTAATAAATATCCACTTCCGCGTATTGATGACTTGTTTGATCAACTTTAGGGAGCCAAGGTGTTTTCCAAGATTGATTTACGTTCGGGATATCATCAGCTTAGAATTAAAGAGGCTGATGTTCCTAAAACAGCATTGAGAACTCGTTATGGACATTATGAGTTCTTGGTGATGCCATTTGGATTGACTAATGCCCCAACAGCTTTTATGGATCTTATGAATAGGGTATTTCGTCCTTATCTGGATCGATTTGTGATTGTGTTTATTGATGACATTTTAGTATATTCTCGAAGTCAGGAGGAACATGAGGAGCACTTGCGGACTGTTTAGCAGACCTTAAGGCAAAAGCAGTTGTATGCCAAGTTTAACAAATATGAGTTCTGGTTGGATAAGGTAGGATTTCCGGGCCATGTGATATTAGTTGAAGGAATTTATGTTAATTCTCAAAAGGTCGAAGCGGTTGTAAATTGGGAACGACCTACAAATGTAACCGAAGTTCGAAGTTTCCTTGGATTAGCTGGCTATTATCGTAGATTTGTGGAGGGATTCTCCAAGATTGCTACTCCTCTGACACGGTTGACCAGAAGAATGCTAAGTACCAGTGGGATGATGACTGTGAAAAGAGTTTTTAAGAACTCAAGGCACGACTTACTTCGGCACCAGTTCTTACACTTCCATCGGGTAATGAAGGGTTTGTGGTATTCAGTGATGCATCCAGACAAGGATTGGGTTGTGTGCTAATGCAACATGCAAAAGTAGTGGCTTATGCTTCTAGACAACTTAAGAAGCATGAACAAAACTACCCGACTCATGATTTAGAGTTAGTGGCAGTGGTATTTGCACTCAATATATGGAAGCATTATTTATACGGAGCAACATGCCAGATTTTCACTGATCATAAGAGCTTGAAGTACTTGTTTACTCAGAAAGAGTTGAATTTGAGACAGAGGAGATGGATTGAATTGATTAAGGATTATGATTGCACTATCGATTATCATCCGGGCAAGGCGACTGTGGTAGCGGATGGACTGAGTAGAAAGTCTTCCAGCTCTATCGCTCACTTGCGAGTGAAATATGTGCCTTTGTTGATCGAGTTAAGATCTTTGGGAGTCGAGTTGACTACTGATAATCGTGGAGCTTTGATAGCTAACTTTCGAGTTAGGCCGACTTTGATTGACAAGGTTCATCAGATGCAAGATTAAGATTTGCAGTTAGTAAAGTTGAAAGAGGATGTGCAAAAAGGCTTACGGACTGATTTTGCGGTGAGAGATGATGGAGTTTTAGTTATAGGTAATCGACTTTGCGTACCCGATGTTAAGGAGTTGAAAGAGGAGATCATGGAAGAAACTCATTGTTCAGCTTATGCAATGCATCCTGGCAGTACGAAGATGTACTGTACCTTGAGAGATCATTATTGGTGGCAAGGTATGAAGAGAGAGATAGCTGAATTTGTATCTCGGTGTTTAGTTTGTCAGCAAATTAAAGCTGAACATCAGAGACCTGCAGGGTTTTCTCAGCCGCTTCCTATTCCTGAGTGGAAATGAGAGCATATCACCATGGATTTTGTAGTGGGACTTCCACGTACTCAAAGTGGTCATGATAGTGTTTGGATAGTTGTTGATCGACTTACAAAATCTGCTCACTTTTTACCATTTAAGACCACCTTTTCGATGGACAAGTTAGGAAATATTTTTGTGGCTGAGATAGTCCGACTTCACGGAACACCGGTGTCTATTGTTTCAGATAGAGATTCCCGATTTACTTCTAAGTTCTGGACAAGCTTGCAAAAGGCTTTGAGCACCAAATTGAATTTTAGTACAACTTTTCATCCACAGACTGATGGTCAGTCAGAGCGTACTATTCAAACCTTGGAGGATATGTTACGAGCTTGTGTTTTGGAGTTTAAGGGTAGTTGAGACATTTATTTACCCTTGATGGAGTTTGCTTATAATAACAGTTATCAAGCTAGCATCGAGATGGCTCCTTATGAGGCTTTATATGGCAGGAAATGTAGAACTCCTGTATGTTGGGATGAGGTTGGAGAGCGGAAACTTTTTGGTCCTGAATTGGTTCAGAATACTAATAAGAAGATACAACTTATTCGGGAAAGACTAAAGGCAGCCCAAAGCAGACAAAAGAGCTATGCAGATAAACGTAGGCGGGAACTTGAATTTGAAGTGGGTGACAAGGTTTTCCTACGGATATCTCCTTGGAAAGGGGTACTTCGATTTGGGAAGCGTGGGAAGCTAAGTCCACGTTACATTGGACCTTATGAGATCGTGGAGCGTATTGGTCTATTGGCATACCGATTAGCTTTACCACCTGAGTTATCTAGAATCCACGACGTGTTTCATGTCTTAATGCTCCGGAAGGACGTGTATGATTCTAGTCATGTGTTATCGAGACAACCAATTGAGCTGAAAGAAGACTTGACTTATGAAGAAGAGCCCGTGGAAATACTAGAACAGAGGCATCAAGTTTTAAGTTCAAAAAACTATTCCGCTAGTAAAAGTGTTGTGGAAGAATCATGCAAGGGAAGAGGCTACTTGGGAACGCGAGGACTTGATGTGAGCTCAGTATCCCTATCTCTTTTTATTAGGTATGTAAATTTCGAGGACGAAATTTTTATAAGGGGGGAAGATTGTAACATATGCACTTTAATTGTCTTAATTAAGTGTACGATTTAATTTTTTTTGCTTCGAATCGAGATAAATTGAGCGCGATTAAGAGCCTGAGTGGTCGGATTTTAATTCCGTTATGGGTCCAGTATAAGCTAAAATTGTATTAAGCTTATGTAAAAAAAAAAAGAGAAAACCGGGTTTATATGTTTTGGAACGGGTGGAACCATTTTAAGTTTTGGATTTTTGAATAGAGGAGAGAGGAAGAGACAGAAGAGAGAGAGAGAAATTTGACCCGTTGACCCGAGAACCAGACCCGGACCCGCGGAATTGACCCGGCCGGTTCTCCCATTTCCGACCACCGTTCCAGGCGTGCTTGGTACCGTTTGAAGCTTGAGAGACGAGCAACGTATCCCTATCGTCCTAGTTGTCGGAAAACTCCTGGAGCGCCACCGGTTGAAGCACGAAACCCGCGGCCGCAACCCGTTTTTTTCGCCGTCGATTTCGCCGGATTTTTGGCACGCCACCCCTTGGATCTTGTTCCTCAGCTCACTAGCATCATTATCCGACTGACCCCGTCACCTGAATCGGCTAGATTACCGCCGATTTGCTCTTGGAAAACTCGCGACTTTGGGAGCTCGATCCGCCGCCGTCGCCGCGCGTGGGAGGTCACCGCCGCCACCATTGGACTCAGCGTGGCCGGAACTATCAGACCTAAGCTCCCCATCGCCGTTGACTGAAGTCCGGTCACCGTTGATCGGCAGGGGCAATTCGGAGGATCCGCGAACGAGAATCAACACGCGGACGTTGTTGATACCGAGTCTGGTCATCGTCACTGTGAGTGGAATATGCACATCTTATTTTCATAATATACGATGATTTTATAATACAGTGCAGTATGTTTGAAAAATAAGTATTTAATGCTTCGATTTAATGATTCTAAAAAATTGAATTTATTTATATGTGTTGATTTTATTATTACTGAGAAAGAGTTTGAATAATGATTTTATTACCATTTTTGAATAAATGCTTGATATAGAATTGAATAGATTTGATATATGTTGAAGAAAAAGAGAATGAGATTTCAGATGAGATTATATGTTTATGTACATGTGTCTTAAATGTTATTTGAGAAATCATTAAACAGTACCCTCCCCTCCAGATATAGAGATACAGATGAGATGAGATAGAGGCCTTTGGGGCTCGTCTGAACACACATAGAGGCTTTGGGCCGTGTGTTCGGGCGCTTTTGCCTTTTGGGCGCTTATGCATGCAGTATGATAATTACAGAGATACAGAGAATGAGATATATGAGTTATGAGATGAGATTTTCCCTTCTATCCGTTAAGCTCCGGGGTGTGGCGGTACCCAGATAATACGTCATTGCCTGTCCGTTGAGGTTCGGATATGACGAGATTTTTCCCTGGGTACTTGTTTGATGATTGTTTTTTATATGCAGTATTTGATATAACAAGTATTATGATTTTATGCAGATTTATGTAATGTGGTAATTCAGTGACTTAATTGAAATACATTTTTATAAGTTCTTATGAGATTTTGATGAAATTAATTTGAGAAAGAGCAAATCTTTTTAAATAAATTTATTTTTTAGAAATTAGTATCCACTCACCGAGTTTTATACTCACCACATTTTTCTTTTATCGTATTATTTCCCCCCACAGGAGATTTGCAGGTACATCAGTCGACCCAGTATCGGTAGTTAGATTTATAATTGTGGCCGCGTGATGGTGCTAGGATTTGTAGATTTAATATTTGATATTTGGGATATTGTGATTTGTATTTATAGTTATATTTTGTAATTAAGGATGACCATTGTTTTGCTTTTATATTGGAGTGATTTGGGTGATATTTGATATGTTGACTGAAGAAGTTGGATTTGAAGTTTGGATGGTTATTGAAATATTATTGGGAGTGTTGTTTTGTAAATTGAAATTTTGGGGATGTTGTATTTATAGGGGAGATTCTGCCGAATTTTCGGTAGAATCCTTAGATCTTATTATTTTTATCGATCCAATTTTACGTAATTAGACAGACTCGCCCTGGGGGTGCGGGGCGGGTCGTTTCAGTTGTAAAAAATATTAAAAAATCAAATTTCTTGTAGTAACATTTATCTATTAAATACTTGTTAAGTAACTTTATAAATTATGAAGTTCATCATTTAATAGATGAGTAACATATAGTATTAAAACTCAAGTTGGAACTTAAACATTAGAATCTCTAACATTATTGTTAAGAAAAGCACATAATATTAATGGTTAAATTTACTACTGAGTTGGAAAAGGAGATCCAGACAAAGAGATAAGAAAAAAAATGCATATTGATTACATTCCTACCATCACCATCATCATAATTTGCAAATGATTCTTGCCATAATATACATGACATAATTGTTTTGATTTTGGGTTAAATCCATATGGGTGGGTATGAGTTTGGTTGGATAACTCCTATTCAATAGGTTAAAATCAAATGAATCTAGCCTAACTAAATAAACATGTTCAACATAATCTAACACAACCCTTAAATCAGCATATTGAGTTGGGTTGGGTTGTTTGAGTTGAAAATTAAATTAAAATTAAAAATTAAATAAAAATGATGTGAAATTTGAAATAAAACTTATTATAACTGAATCTAAATTTATTGTAACATGAAAATTTCATTTATTGTCCAATGTTTAATTAAAAAAAGAAGCTAAAAACCAACCGTCTTAAATTTAAGAAAATTTATATAAATGAACTCAATAGTACAAGTTGAAAATACATAAAAAAGGATTAAGTATGAATAAATGAAAAAAAAAACCTTACTTTAAATAAGAAATGGGATTTGAGAGTGATTTTAGTTTTGAAATTGGAGTCTAAAGTAGTAAATATGGGAATGA
Source organism: Citrus glauca (assembly GCA_029633175.1). Lineage (NCBI taxonomy): Eukaryota > Viridiplantae > Streptophyta > Magnoliopsida > Sapindales > Rutaceae > Citrus > Citrus glauca. Next base: position 22,999,056 of record JAQOOD010000005.1, read on the forward strand.
AAGAATATATTTTATAAAATAATAAAAAGAGGATAAAAATTAGGTTAGCCATTTAGATCACTAGGGTTTTTCAATTGAGGATTAATATATTTTTATTGTTATTATTATTATTTACGTGGGCTAGGTTGGGTTAAATGTATTTATCATAATTAATCCACCTCAACACAATAATTTAATTGGATTGAGTCCATTGAGTTGTATTGGGTTTTTCTATCCCTAATCATCATTTTGATGGGGAATAAACTTTAGTGATTAAATGAAAAAAAGAAAAAAAAATAGACAAACACTCACCAAATTTATAGAGAAATTAATTTTAACATTAGATATGATATCATCCAATTGACTAATTTTTAGCCTCATTGCAAGTTATAGAAGGTATCGACCATGTACACTATTGTTCACAATGTCTAACAACAACTATTATAGTATATAGTATGGAAAATTGCATCTTGGATTACTTAATACATAATGCATACTGTAATAGAAAATTACTTTTTGGATTATTGATGGGAATAAACTTTAGTAATAAAAAATGAAAAAAAACTAGAGAAACACTCACCACATTTATAGAGAAATTAATTTTAACATTGGATATGATATCATCCAATTAACTAATTTTTAGCCCCATTGCAAGTTACAGAAGTTATCAACCATGTACACTTTTGTTCATAATGTCTAACAACAACTATTATAGTATGCAGTATACATTAAGTAATCCAATAACCAATTTTCTATTATAGTATGCAGCATGAAGGAAAAATAAATAATTCTAGAAATACCTTTGTTTTTTAATTAAGCAGCAGAGTAATCAAGTATTGGATCACGAAATCACAAACGAAAATCTTTCTCTGATCACAATATAAATGCCCTATTTATAAATTGTTCAATGTTCTTAATTTTAATCTTCATGAAGAAGAGAAGATGATTTTGTAATTTTTACGCATTTCTACTCTTGTTCTTATAATTAGAGAGAGTTTAGCCAAAGTAGAGGAATTTAATTTTTAAATTAACTTCCCTCTCAATCTCCATAAATCGTACATGTAACTACATGGTAGTTACATGTGCGAGTCAGATTAAGTCGGCCCATCATGGTCACCCATCCAACATCATCCACTGGCATATGATGGGACGACGTCAAAATCACAGAGCAGTGAATAAGGAAATAATGAACAATCACATATCTTCAATTATGCAGGTAGATATACCATGTGACCATGAATATATCCAAAATCACATTTGGTGAGTCAAAACCATATCTCAATTGCTAACTCAGGCAAGAGATGTCTCAATTGCAATCGCTGTTGTGCTAATTTTATTGAACTCGCAAGCACACGAATCTATTGTAGTATAGATTAATGGTGACGAGTGTCGATCGCACGAGGAGGTGGATTTTAATTATATATATAGAATTAATTTTGTAAATGGGTGATTGGATTTGTGGTGGAATATACTAAAATTTAAATTAAAATGGCGAGAATAGATTATAAAATTGGAATTGAAATGACAAGAATAAATTGAAGAGAATTCTATTAAAATGACTTACTTGGGTATCTGGATCCGTATCAACGTGCATCATGGGCTAAATATTCCTTATTAATACCAATTAAATCATGAGGGGGGCTAAATATTCCTTCATGAACCATGCTCTAATAAATATGGTGCTAAGGACTTATCGTGCCAAATAATAATAATCTTATACTAGGGAGTCGGTGAAACCAGGGCGGTACTAGACAAGATTAGTATTATTTGTCGACGAGAAGTCAAAACATCCACAAAAACTAGAGGGGAAGAGAAAATAAATTTACTAAATCAAGCCCATGATACATGTTGAGACTTCACCTTCAACCCAAGCTTGAAAGAAAATTAGCCACTCATAGTTGAACTAGGGGCAAAATGGGAATTTATTAAAATACGTAGAAAATACAAGATAAAGAGAGAATTACAAAAAATGAATCCCAAAAATGGATTTAGAGGTGCCAAATTAGGGGGGAGGCCCCCTTTTTATAGTTACATAGAGTAAATCATGGCCATCGGATTAAAAACAGTTTAGACGCTCATGATTGCGCCATGTCATCAGTCAATAGTAAAGTGAACAATACATGGTTTGCACAGTAACACGGTTTACACACGGTTTGAACAGTAATGCGGTTTGCACAGTAAATAATCTCCTGTGTTGCATGTACCGTACGTACATTTTTTGGTCCACTAATATGCTACCACATCACCATAAACAGTATATGAGAATTTTAGTCCAACAGGATCTTGACATGTCATCAGTCAATGCCACGTCATTGGTTAATGCCACGTCATCGATCCGTACATGTGAACAGTACCATAAACAGTAACGTAGACAGTACCAGTACATGTGAATAGTACTATATATGTGAACAATTCCATTTTTTCTTTTATGCTCCTCCTAAGGTTTTCGACAGTCCTGAGTTCAAAAATAATGTCTGTTTTTCCATTTGATCTCTCATTTATTATGAAATGACTATGATGCCTCTAAAATATATAAAATACTTAATTAAAATAAAACACACATAATTAAATTACAAGAAACTTAAACACATAAAAATAAAGGCTGTTAGTAAGACTTGATATGTAAAATGACTGTTTTCTCCTTTATAAATATGCATTTTCTAACACTCAACACAACCCCCAACTAGCTTATTGCTAGTCCCTAGCAAATAAAGCGAAAACAAAATTCAAAAATGATTTTTTTTAACACTCTTGTTTATTCAATCAGATTAATGATAACAATCAAATGAAAGTATAAGCGTTATCTCAAATCTAAAGAAACATCACACCCACATCAACCATCCACATAAATCAGCCCTGTAGACTTTGTCGTAGCTACCTTCAAGAATGACATGTCAAACCCCAAAATCTCACTGGAAATAGTGACACTCTCATCAAAGAAATTAAGCCCAATAAAAATAGCCACTCAAATGAATGGTAATTGAGAGAAAATAATCAAGAAATAATATCACATGCTCTCACCAAGATGAAAGAAATATGCCTTCAACTTAGAAATAATACGATCTCAAGTCAAATAAAAATGCTAGTCAACCTAATTTATTTGTTTATTTATTTTTATGCATCATTACATCTTTTTAGCCCATGTAACTAGCTTCTACTTCAGATTATAGTTCCCTAAAATCAAGAAGGACTTTTATTAGGACGTAACGTAGGCTAGGGACATGTCTAACAAAGAAGGGAAATAAGAAAACAAAGTGTATGTTTGAGAAAAATGCAGAGGAATTTTTTTTTGAAGTTGCAAGGTGGATTTCACCTATTATTGTTTTTTTTAAACAACAATTTTTTCTCTTTTTTTCTTTTTTTTTAAGAAACAACAAATTTTTTTTTTTGAACTAGGCGTAACTTCACTATACACAATGTTTATTTACATTTTTCTCAAATATAAATAGGTGATGGATCTTGTAAGATATTAGGTAATACTTCAAATCGGAGTGGGTCAAGATGATAAGTTGACAAAGAAAAGTTTTTTTTTTTAAAGGTTCAAAAGGGTTAACTATGGATATTTGATAAAATGGATGGCTAGAAAGGCTCAAACGGATCAAAGATGACCTTTCCATCATCTTTTAGGGCTCTAAATAATCCTACATATCTACTAATTAGATGGGCTTCCAAATGTAGCAACATATTTTTTTTTCTTTTTTTTTCTTTTTTTTAGGGTTAACTTAAAAGAAATCTAGAGATCGTGTATACAATAATAAACTGCTAAACTGTATAAAGAATGGGCAAAAGGATTACTCTCCAAGAAAAATAATAGGCTCAAAAACTCACTTGGTATTTATTATGACATGTTCATTCCTTCATGCAACTCATATTTGTCTCCGACATCAACATGTAGAGTAGTAAACATAGTGTAACATCACTTCAGACTAAAGATAATACAAATACTAAAATTTAAAATTCATCATGTCATCCAATACTAAAACAAATCACAATATTTTTTTTAAACAACACCCTACCCCCCAACCTATTCTAAACGTTAAAGGAAAAATATGCATGCAGAAATGTGAAAATGATGCAGAAAAACTAATTAGAAAATGATAGAAAATGAAAATTGTTTTTTTTTTAACTTAAGAAGATGCGTTTCTAGAGTTACTACACTCCATATTCAGCCATCTTTGACTCAAAAAAATTTGAAAATGTATATTTATAAAGGAGAAATTAAAAAGAAGAAGAAAAATGAGCATCATAACATAATAAAGAAAAAGAAAATATCTAATTTTTTTAATTTTTTTTGTTTTTTTGTTTTTTTTTTAAATGATGAAGATGCGTTTTTAGAGTCACTATACTCCATATTCAGCCATCTTCAACACAAAAAGTTAGCAACAGTTAGTTTTTACAAAAAAAAATTAGTAAAAACTTAACAAATATTCCACAATTGTCAACTATTCCCTCCCCCCAACCAGAATGAAACATTGTTCTCAATGTTTTAAACGATAGAAGTAGAGTTTATAAGACATCATCTAGGTGGTGCAATACAGAAAAAAATATTTACAGGCGAAGAGTTAAATCTAATTTGTACTTCTTACTGCGGCTACTGTTACCATCATCATTTGAACGCTCCAACACAAAGCTCCAGGGGTCTGGCTACGGTTTATAAGCTTGTAACATATCAAGTAGCTCATTAGTAGTGTGAGCACAAATAAAAAGTTTTTTTCGCACTGGAAGGAATAAAGTAGTTTCTTACTGCATGGTTAAGAAATGCGATAAAGCCATCATAAAAATTATTGACATTTAATAAACCGATGGGTTTCTGGTGAATGTGCAGATGGGCCCAAGATGCTAGTGTGATAAGTGCCTCTAGTGTTGCAAGATCTCCTGGAAGGAAAATAAAAGCATAAGCATGATTAAGCATTTCAGTTATTCGTTCTTGCATACCTGAGACGACTAACGCTTCTCCAGTCAATAAGTCAGACACACTGCCCAAAGGTTTTAGGATTCTTGGAATGATGCCTAACACTTGGCTTCCTCTAACAAAAGCAGCTTCTGAGACCAATTTTGATAACCCTCGGTTACCTCCTCCATACACCAAGTATATTTTCTCTTTGCTATGCTTCAACCAAGATCTATAGCTACATCAACAAACTCTTTATGTTTGTCATAGGTAAATCCAGAAAGCACACAAATGTTCTTGAATTGTCTATTGGGAGTAGCTGCCATTGGAATATTTCTTAAAAACAATTTGTGAGTGCTTAATAAAAAGTCATATTTAAGAATCTTGGTGACAATGGATCACAACTGTGTATGAGGTGGCGTGTCAGTGTCAAATAACGCGTAAAGCACATGGCTTGATAGTCAAAAAGTAAATAGTAAAAAAAAACAGTAATAAAATTATTAAAGACAATAATGCAAATGATAAAACAACAGTAAAATGAAATAAAATAACAGTAAAGTAAAAGGATATTTACAAGTAGTTGCGATTGTGGCTCACATCTTCCTCTGATATTACGTCCAGAAACGGCTTGAACGCCCTCTATAGGTCGAGGATAGGCTTCCCATTCAGTTTTCTTATAAACTGACAAACAGGGTCGTTTATAGTCAAACTCCCGAGAGTATATCGTGAATGCTCTTTTTGGAATAATGGCCATAACTGGAGAATCGCTCTTTGCACATATCCACTGGGATGTGTTTCAAGAGACATAAGGATATCATCCAATGACTCCTTATTCAAGTCATCCCTAATGAATTGAATCTTATCTTCCCTGTTATCAAACACCATTCCTAAAGAACATCGGTTTTTATTGCAACTCATTCTAGCACACTTATGACAAGCAACAGAAATTCTTCGAGCTCGTCGTTTTCTTGCATAATTTCCTTTACCACAACCAGGCATGTATGCAATAAATTTTAGAGGTAACTCACCCGCCAATCGTACTTTCGCCTCGATTAACCAACGGATGTCAGCAAGTATGTTATTCCTCATGAGCAATCGCATGCGTTCGGACCGAGCTTTATAGATCGTAAAGAGAGTATTCTGAGAAAGTGAAGGGAATCGCTTGTGAAACTTTGCTAGAATCTCGTTTCTATCCATACCTTCGCCTCAGAATATCAGTTATTATGGGAAACTGAAGTAACCAACTTGATTGTCACGGAGTACCGTTATCCGCCACTTCACCGGGGTAACAAACTAAAGCACACAAACATAAAAGTAAATTAAACCACACAAAGAAAATCAAAATCGTCCTCTTATTGAATTTACCTCAAGCTTCAACTGGATGTCGTAAACACTTTTCTCAATATCTCTGAGTTGGCGTTCTAAACCCTCAACATAGGCTACTAACTCTGGTGGTTGTAGAGCCCAAATGCATTGTGTTTTACAAGATTGAATCTGTCTTTTGAGATGAGTTTTGACACGTTAAAGTGGTTTAAGAATGTTCAGGAGGAACGGTCTAAGTAAAAGACTCATGATTAACAATGATAAGAGAAAACTTAATGATAAACACACTTATACAAAAATAATTTCAATTAGGGAAAGAATGATAAAAAGAAAAAAAATCAAACCCACTGAAAAAAAAATCAATTCAAATATGATGGGTCACTCAAATTTATTTCGGTGTCTTCTCCATGTGGTTGGTACTCTAGATATGACTTTAATCTTTGACCATTAACTTTGAACGTGACACCGTTTTTTGGGTCCTTAATTTCAATTGCCCCATGTGGAAAAACAGTATGAACAATAAATGGACCAGACCAACGAGAGTGTAACTTACTTGCGAATAGGTGCAAGCGAGAGTTGAATAAAAGCACTTTCTGACCTGGAGTGAAAGATTTTCTCATAATATGCTTGTCATGGAAGACTTTCATTCATTGCTTGTAAATCTTGGCATTGTCGTATGCATCATTGCGAATTTCTTCAAGTTCTGCCAGTTGTAATCTTCTTTCTGAGCTGGCTTGCTGCATGTCAAAATTAAATTTCTTGATGGCCCAATATGCACGATGCTCGAGTTTCACAAATAGGTGGCAAGCTTTTCTATACACTAGCCTGTAGGGTGACATCCCAATCGGCGTCTTGAAAGCCGTTCGATATGCCCATAATGCATCATCAAGTCTTAATGACCAATCTTTTCTGTCCGGCCTCACCATCTTTTCTAATATGTGCTTTATTTATAGATTGGAGATCTCCACTTGGCCACTGGTTTGCGGATGATATGGGGTCGCCACTTTATGAGTGATGGAATACTTTGTCAAAAGAGCTTTGAATGCTTTATTACAAAAATGGGCACCACCATCACTGATTATTGCTCGAGAGAATCCCAAGCACGAAACAATGTTACTTTTCAAAAACCCTATCACCACTTTGTGATCATTGGTTCTGCATGGAATTGCTTCTACCCATTTCAATACATAGTCAACAACAACCAGTATGAATTGATGACCAAAAGAAGGGGGAAAGGGTCCCATGAAGTCGATACCCCATACGTCAAAAATGTCAACCACTAAAATTGGATTTAATGGCATCATGTTCCTTCGTGTAATGCTCCCCATTCGTTGACACCTATCACATGAAGAACAAAAAGTGTAAGCATCTCGAAATATATTTGGCCAATAGAAACCACATTGTAAAACTTTTGTAGCTGTTTTCTTAGCACTGAAATGACCTCCACAAGCTTGTTAATGGCAGAATGAAAGGATATTCTGAATTTCATTTTCTGGGACACATCGTCTGATAATTTGATCTGCACAATACTTGAACAAATATGGGTCATCCCAAAAGAAATTCTTTATTTATGCAAAAAATTTAGCCTTGTCTTGTTTGGTCCAATGCTTTGGAAGTTTACCTGTAACAAGATAATTAACTATATCAGCATACCAAGGTAATACTTCCACACTCATTAATTGTTCATCTAGAAATGACTCATTCAATGTTAATGGCTCTATAATTGTGTCAAAATGGAGACGAGAGAGATGGTCTGCCACAACATATTTTGTGCCTTTCTTATCTTTGAATTCCAAATCAAATTCCTACAAAAGTAACACCCAACGAATTAGTCTAGTTTTTGCATCTTTCTTCGTGAGAAGATATTTAAGAGCAGCATGATCCGTGAACACAATTATTTTACAACCAATGAGATAAGATCGAAATTTTTCCAGTGCAAACATTACTGCTAATATTTCTTTTTCAGTTGTTAAATAGTTCAACTGTGCATCATTCAATATCATACTAGCATAGTAAATAACATGGGGAATCCAATCAACTCTTTGTCCTAACACTGCTTCTACTGCATAATCAGATGCATTACACATTAGCTTAAATGGTAAGCTCCAGTTTGGGGGCTGAATGATGGGTGATGAAGTCAACAATTGCTTTAATTTTTCAAAAGCCACAAGACATGAATCATTAAAGATAAAAGGTACATCCTTAGCAAGTAAATTGCATAAGGGTCTAGAAACTTTGCTAAAATCTTTAATGAAACGTCTATAAAAACCAGCATGCCCAAGGAAAGATCTTACTTCTCTGACTGTTTTGGGTGGAGGAAGATTAGAAATGAGATCCACCTTGGCTTTGTCAACCTCAATACCTTTGCTTGAAATGATGTGACCGAGAACAGTACCTTGTTTTACCATAAAATGACACTTCTCCCAATTTAAGACCAAATTCTTCTCGATACATCTCTACAGAATTAGTGTTAGATGATGTAAACATTGATCAAACGAGTCACCAAAGACAGAAAAATCATCCATAAAGACCTCAAGGAATCGTTCAACCATATCAGAAAAAATGCTCAACATGCATCGTTGAAATGTAGCAGGTGCATTACATAATCCAAATGGCATCTTCCTATATGCAAAAGTGTCAAAAGAGCAAGTGAAAATGGTTTTCTCTTGATCTTTTGGTGCTATGGGAATCTGATTATATCCTGAGTAGCCATCTAGAAAGTAATAAAATTCATGGCCTACTAATCTATCAAGCATTTGATCGATAAATGGTAACGGAAAATGGTCTTTACGTGTGACAGAATTCAACTTTCTATAATCAATGCATACACGTCATCCTGTAGTTACTCTAGTTGGTATCAATTCATTATCGGCATTGGTAACTACAATGACTTCTGACTTTTTTGGGACAACTTATAGATGACTGACCCATGAACTATCAGAAATTGGGTAAATGATACCTGCATCTAATAGCTTAAGGACTCTTTCATATTAGGATTTAACCGACGTTGCATTTCCCTAGTAGATTTAGTATTTTCATCAAGGTGAATGTAATGCATGCAGTCTACTGGATTTATACCTTTTATGTCTGCTATGGTCCATCCTAATGCTCCTTTGTGCTCTTTTAAAACATCCAACAACTTACCTTTTTGTTCGTCATTGAGGGATAATGAGATGATTACCGGTAGAGTACTTTCTTCCTCCAAAAATGCATATTCCAAAGTGTTGGGCAATGGTTTGAGCTCGATTTTCGGTGGTGATTCTGATGATGGGATGAGTTTCTTTTCTGATGGTGCTAACTGTTCAACTCTTGAATTCCATTTATTAGTGTCCATGGACGGTGTTGAGTCAAGTAGAGCGTTGACCTCATCAACTGATCTGTCAATATCAAAATCTAAACCAAAGTGAGTTAAACATGTTTGTAAAGGATCATCACTAAGGTTTGAAATAAAAGTGTCATCAATTAATACTTCAATTAAATCCATATCAACAATTCCATCATTTGCATTGTAAGGTTGTTTGGTAATATTGAAGATGTTCAGTTCCATAGTCATGTTGCCAAAGGACAATTGCATATTTTCAGTCCTACATTGAATGTGAGCATCCGCAGTCACCAAGAAAGGTCGGCCTAGAATAAAATGAAATGTGCTTCCTTGAATCCTGTATTGGTTGAGTGTCAATCACAATGAAATCAACAGGAAAATAAAACTTGTCTACCTGGATAAGCACGTCTTCCACAATACCACGAGGTATTTTCGTGAACCGATCTGCAAGCTGTAATACCACTGGAGTTGGGTGTAATTCTCCAAGTCCAAGTTTTACGAAAACAGAGTAAAGCAACAAATTTACACTAGCTCCTGAATTCAACAAAGCATTCTCAATTGTGTGGTTCCCTATACTACATGAGATAGTGGGGGAGCCTAGGTCTTTGCATTTTAAAGGAATTTTATGTTGGAGTATAGAACTAACGTTTTCTGTTAAAAATGCCTTCTTTTGAACATGCATGTTTCTCTCTTTAGTACACAGGTCTTTAAGAAACTTGGTGTAAGATGAAACTTGTTTAATAGCATCAAACAATGGGATGTTGACATTTACATGTTTGAAGATTTCGAGAATCTCACATGTGGATTTTCCTTTCTTTCCTTTAGCTAACCTCTGAGGGAATGGAGCTTTGGGAACATATTCTCGTGGGTTGGTTTTTTCTTTCTCCTCCGGTGATGAGTCCTCAACATTCACATGTACAATTTGATTTTCTTTTGTCGCTGGCATCTCCACTTTATTGTCGACTTCTTTTCCTTTTCGCAAGGTCATGACGGCTTTGATCTCTCCATGTTGTTGTGGTGAACTGGTACTTGCTTCATGCACTCCTTTAGGGTTAGGCACTAGTTGACTTGGAAACTTGCCTTTCTTAACAGTCATTGCCAAGGTTTGAACTGAAGAAGCAAGTTGTCCCACCATCTTTTCCAGGCTTGAAATTGATTGGGCTTGTGAGTTGAAGCCCGCTCTCAATTCATTGCGTAGTCCATCAATGGTGCGGTTCTGTTGCTCAATTGTGGAGTGAGTAACATTCCTGAAATTCTGGAATGCATCCTCCTATGGTTTGGGTTGAGAGTAGTTTTGATTCTGATTGAATGGTCTGAATGGGGGCTGAGAGGCTTGAGGATTTTGAGGAATTGGTTGCATTGGTGGAGCTGGAGCTGCTGGTCCATTTTGTTGGAATCCTTGAGACCATGAAAAATTGGGGTGGTCTCTCCATCCAGGATTATACGTGTTGGAGTATGGGTTGTAATTCGATGGTTTTCTCATTACTCCTATGGCGTTGGCTTGATCTGGATATTAGTCAAGGTCATGTGGCTCTGTGGATTTAGCAGTTGATAACGATGCTATTTGTCGAGCGAGACCTTCAACCATCTCTTTGACTTCTTTGATTTCTGAAGTTGCCTCGCTAATTTGAACTTCATTTACTCCCTTAATCCTTCTAGTATTCCTGAGTGATCGACTCCATTGTTGGGAATTATCTGCTTGTCGTTGGAAGAATTGCCAAATCTCTAATGCACTTTTTGACATTAGCTCTCCTCCACTTATTGTCATTAGTCATTCTTGCATATTCAGCAATAATCCCTCCAAAAAGTATTGGCATTGGTGTCATTTCTCGTACCCATGATGTGGACACTTCAAGAGTAGCCCATTGAATCGCTCCCATGTTTCGAAAAACTGCTCGTCATCTCTCTGGGTAAATTCCGAGATTTCCCTACGAATAGCATTGGTTTTATGCACTGGAAAATATTTATTTAAAAATTTTGTAACCATTTGTTCCCATGATGAAATACTATTAGCAGGCAATGTATTAAGCCATGAACGCGCTCTATCTTTTAAAGAAAATGGGAATAATCTAAGTTTAACATCATCCTCTGAAAAATTCTCATATTTAAATGTTTGACAAATAGCATGAAAATCATTCAGATAATTATATAGGTCCTCATTTTCTAAGCCATAGAATGTGGGGAGACAATTTAGCACACTAGGTTTTAGATCAAAGCTCCTAGCAACTACATTTGGGTATCGTATGCATGATGTGCTCAAATTGGCTAAAGAACTGAAGTAATCCTTAAATGGCCTCTCTTGTGGTGCTTGTAAATCCATTTTATTTTTAGCGTTTTTGTGTGCGCGAAATGTTTTCTCTAGTTCAAGGTCTATAGGTTCAAGATTAGGTAATAATGACCTACGACTATGCATGCAAAATAAATAAAATAAAAATAAAGATGGGAACAAAACAAATAAAAATAAAGAAGAAGGAGAAATTACGATACTAACTTTATTGCGCTATTACAACCTTACTATAAAAATACACACAAAAATACGTGAAATAGATTAACTAAAAATTAATTAATGAGATAAATAAAAATTACAAAGAAAAAAAACTAATAACTTGAAATTAAATTACAGAATTTTAAAGAAGAGAAAAAGAAAAAAAATACTAACCTTTAAATTTAGATTCACCCTTTTTTTCTTTCTTTTTTTTAAAATACGAAAAAAAATTAAATGGAAATATTCACAAAAAAAATTAAATGGAAATATTCACAAAAATTAATTCTATGAATTAAAATTACTTACCTCCCCGGCAACGGCGCCAAAAACTTGTTGTGCAAATTTTATTGAACTCGCAAGCGCACGAATCTGTTGTAGTATAGATTAATAGTGACGAGTGTCGATCCCACGAGGAGGTGGATTTTAATTATATATATAGAATTAATTTTGTAAATGAGTGATTGGATTTGTAGTGGAATATACTAAAATTAAAATTAAAATGGCGATAATAGATTATAAAATTGGAATTGAAATGACAAGAATAAATTGAAGAGAATTCTATTAAAATGACGTACTTGGGTATCTGGATCCGTATCAACATGCATCATGGGCTAAATATTCCTTATTAATACCAATTAAATCATGAGGGGGGAATCCACACCTCATGAACCACGCTCTAATAGGGTTGGCAGAAAAGCCCGGGTCGGCCCAGGCCCGTGATGGCCCAACCCGAGCCCGCGGGCTTTAAGCCCAGGCCGCGGCTCGAAATTATGGATAAGGGCTTATAATTAACAAAACCCATAACATACGGGTCCAGTCAAGGGCCTAAATGAAAAGCCCGGGCTTAAGCCCAGGCTTTAAAATAAATAATATTTATATATTTTTTTAAAAAATTATATAATATAATAATAATAAATCATAAAATTGAAATAAAAAACTCATTCCCGTAACAAAATCCCTCATTCTCGTGACAAAATCAATATAATAATAATTATGTATTAGATAATTATATTTTAAAAATTTATAATTTTATTAAAAAAATTAATTGAAAATTTGTAAAAGTCTAGGCCCGACCTGGGCTCGTTAAAGCCCGTCCAATTTGGATGGGCTTTAAAAGGGCCTGGACTTTTTAACCATGATATAAAGCCCGGCCCAGGCCCTTAAATTGCCAACCCTACGCTCTAATAAATATAGTGCTCAGGGCTTATCGTGCCAAATAATAATAATCTTATACTTGGGAGTCGATGAAACCAGGGCGGTACTAGACAAGATTAGTATTATTTGTTGACGAAAAGTCAAAACATCCGCAAAAACTAGAGGGGAAGAGAAAATAAATTTACCAAATCAAGTCCATGACACATGTTGAGACTTCACCTTCAACCCAAGTTTAAAAGAAAATTAGCCACTCATAGTTGAACTAGGGGCAAAATAGAAATTTATTAAAATACGTAGAAAATACAAGATAAAGAGAGAATTACAGAAAATAGATCCCAAAAATGAATTTAGAGGTGCCAAATTAGGGGGCGAGGCCCCCTTTTTATAGTTACATAGAGTAAATCATGGCCATTGGATTAAAAACAGTTTAGAAGCTCAGGATTGCGCCACGTCATCAGTCAACAGTAAAGTGAACAGTATACGGTTTGCACAGTAACACAGTTTACACACGGTTTGAACAGTAATGCGGTTTGCACAGTAAATAATTCTCTGTGTTGCATGTACCGTACGTGCATTTTTTGGTCCATTAATATGCTGCCACGTCACCATAAACAGTACATGAGAATTTTAGTCCAACAGGATCTTGACACGTCATCAGTCAATGCCACGTCACCGATCCGTATATGTGAACAGTGCCGTAAACAGTAACATAGACAGTACCCGTACATGTGAATAGTACCGTATATGTGAACAATTCCATTTTTCCTTTTATGCTCCTCCTAAGGTTTTCAACCATCCTGAGTTCAAAAATGATGTCCGTTTTGCCATTTAATCTCTCGTTTATTGTGAAATCACTATGATGCCCCTAAAATACATAAAATACTTAATTGAAATAAAACACGCATAATTAAATTACAAGAAACTTAAACACATAAAAGTAAAGGTTGTTAGTAAGACTTTATATGTAAAATGACAGTTTTCTCCTTTATAAATATACATTTTCTAACACTCAACAATCATATGCAAGAGAATTTAATAATATGTTCATTATATCTTAGATTTAATTTATTTTAGTACTCAAACATACTGAATCTCCTCAGTATGCTAAAATTGCGTAATCTCTTTATGTATTCACAATTGTAATATCCCAAAGATGTTAGATAATTATTCGACCAGTGAATTACATAAAAGAAAAATTAAATATTCCCATCACACTCATGTCCATCAATTTAGAATAGTTTCTTTCCTAGTCATGTTTCATAGACTGAATCATACCAAGGTCATAAAGAACATGCTAAAGTAGCAAACACCAATCTAAGATCTCAGAAACATTGTTGATAGTCATAAGGATGCCAAGATTGACTTATGGAAAGTCATATGGAACTTACACTATGAGGAAGAAGAGAGATTCTCTCATTTTCCATTTTGGTCACTAAGCACATGTCGTATGATACATGTGTTACAATAAATCTTTAATTTTAGAGTGTATGTCTTATTATATTAACTCACTGTGCAAATCTTAGTCCGATCGCTCTTCTAGAGTGCCTGACTTAAGTTCCTAGAATAAATTCTCTTTTTTAGTATCAAAAATAAGATCTCACATCTAGTTTCAATAAGGTCTCCATGATAGTGGGCTACATCATAGTCGGTTTAAAATAAAAATCTTGTAAGCCCTCTTATTGATTCTAATCAAGGCGAAAAAACTTATTGAATAACTCTTTTTTATTTCACTCTCAAACAAACACATTGTTTTATTATTCTAATTGTCTCATCTCAGCTTGCTCCCAGAGCAACTAAGGTGACTACTCGAGTAAGAAAGTCAGTCTTGACTTGGCGACATACTCTTAAATGTGTGTGATTATATCTTTAATAAAATAAATTGAAATAAGAGATATTATAACATTTTCAAACAACTTATGTAATGAAGATGTTTACAAAAAATAAGTAAATCCTAATAATATTAATTTACAATCTATGCAGCCCTAATGATTTAGCATGAAAGACAAATATATCCCTTATTACAGCTTTGGTAAGTGAATAAGTTATCATGTTAAGCATAGATATATACTATATGGCTACTTCATTCTTTGCCAAAATGTCTCTTATGAAATTATATGTAGTCTTAATGTGTATCGACTTGCTATGGTATTTAGCATCCTTAGAGAAAGAGATAATAACTTGACTGTCATAATAAACAGTCACTAGATTATCATTGCTAATATTAATCTTTAAGTCCTCTATAAATCTTTTAAGCCATACATCTTCTCATACTGTTGCAATACATGCAATATATTTGGCTTCCATCGTTAATAAAATCATGTATGTTTGCTTCTTGTACTACATGTAATTATTCCTCTATTTAACAAGAATAAATATCTTGAAGTCGATTAGCACTCATCCAGATCAACACCCCAATTGGCGTTTGAATATCTTGCCTTTGAGATATGCTACAATTCTTTTAACAATACTTCAATGGCGTTTGCATAAAGAATTCTAACTATTTTTTCCTTTTTTGAGGAATCTTGGGACCCACATTGATAATAAGAGATTGTCCTTCGGCTGTAAGGGCATCCTTTGGCTTACAATTATTCATGTTGAATCTTTCAATGATCTTCTTAATGTATGACTTTTGTGACAGAGCCAAAAGTTTCCTTGAATGATCTTTGGAAATTTTGACACTTAGTTTCACCTATATCTTCATGTCAAAATTTGAATGTAGCCAATTTTTAATATTTTGACAAACTTTTGACTGTTCGTTGAATAATATATCGTCCACATGCAAAGACAATATTGCAAAAATGTCTTTAGACCTCTTAATGTACATAAATGGCCTTCCTCAACCATCTTGAAGCCATAAAAAACTATAGCTTGATGGAATTTGAGGTTCCATTATCTAGAGGATTGCTTAATGTCATAAATAGATCTTTTATGCTTGAATACATTATGCTTTTGGCCTTTAACAATAAAACTTTGTGGTTGTTGCATATAAATTTTCTTCTTCAATTTTCCAATGATAAATGCAGTTTTTAAATCCATTTAATGTCATTCAAGGTCTAGATGTGCAACAATAGTTAAGACTAATTGTATAGAAGCAAACTTTACAATAGGCGAAAAGGTCTCTTCATAGTCTATTCCTTTAGTAACTAATCTTGCTTTATATCTCTTGATTATCCTATCTGTTTATATTTTATTCAGAGAATCCATTTGTTTCAAATAGTTTTACAATTAAATGGAAGTTCAACCAAGTCCCGGACCTGATTAATATTCATAAACTCTATCTCTTCTTCCATCGCTTTCATCAATATATCTCTAGCAGACAATGTGAGAGCTTTATTAAAAATATTTGGCTCCTTACAATCGTGTAAAGCAATCATGAAAACCTTATTTGGATAACAAAGAATTAGCTTATGATTACTTTTTCAAGTAAATTCCCCAGTTGTAATTGAAATGTTTGGTGTTTCACTCCCACTCAGAATAACAATTCTCGAAGGATTCGCACTACTGCCAACACTAACATTAGAAGTGATAAACTTATTTGGAGATTCTAATTCATAAAATTGAAAATCCTTATCAATTTCTCTAATGCTATGAAATTCATTTTCTACAAAATTGACATCCTATGATTTTAGTTCAATCATAGTTCTACTTCCATGTTCACCAATTAACACATATCTTTTGAAGTGCTCTGAGTATGTAATAAAGATGCACTTTTTACTCTTAGCTCTCAATTTCCTAGACTTATGGATGGAGCTATGAACATAACCCAAAAACCCCCAAGGTTGCAGATGAGATAGGTCAAGTCTCTTACTCATCGATAACTCATATGGAGTGGAATTTACTGATTTTGAAAGAACTTAGTTAAGTATATAGGCAGCAACTAACAATGCATCTCTTTAATAAGATATTGAAAGATTTGATTGCGCCATCATTGACCTAACCATTTCCAACAAAGTTCTATTTTTTTTTTCTGCCACACCATTTTGTTGCGAAATTCTAAGAATAATCAATTGTTTATTTATTCATTTCTCATTATATAGTTCCTTGAACTGTTCTGAAAAGTATTCATGTCTTTAGTTAATCTTAGGACTTTAACATTATTGTCTAATTAATTCTCTATCATGTTTAGATATAATCTAAAGCAATCAAATACTTTTGATTTGTGAGAAATCAAGTAGACATGACCAAAACATGAATAGTCATTAATGAATGTTATAAAATATAAGGCTCCATGTTTAGCCTTTAAATTCATTGGATCACAGATCAAAAAATGGATTAATTGCAATGGCTTTTCTGCCATAATTCTTTTGTTGAATTATTTTCTAGTTGTTTTCAGTTAGAAAGTTCTCACATATGGGCAATTCAACCTTGGTGAGTGCACCCAACATGCCCTCTCTTGTAAGTCTCTGCATTCTTTTTTGTCGTATATAATCTAATTTACCATATCAGGTAATAGCATTTATCTTATTATTACTTAAAGAAGTAACAAATGAAAAATAACTATTATCATAACTTGAATTATTAAGTATTGTATCTAATACAACGAAACCATTAACTAAATGCCTAGTTCCAATAAGGATTGAATTTAAGAAAATCTCCAAACAAACATCATAAAAGTTTAAATTATATCATAATTCCAGAAGAACAGAAATAAAAACTAAGTTTCATCAAATCTGCAGTGTATATAAGAATCATGTACAAAAGAATGCGTCCACAACACAAAGTCAATCTGCACTTGCATATTCCTTTTGCTTCAACTCTGGAGTTGTTGCCCACATATATCCATCTAATCCCTTAACTAATTTGGCGATACTCCACAAATGTATCTCAATCACGAGCTATATGCTTTGTTGCTCCTGAGTCTACAATCTACATAAAAAGAGAACCATTTAGGAGTACAGAACTCATAACTAGCTCATAATTTAATAAAGTGGAGTTGGGTCTCACCTTTATTGGCTCAATGCACTCACGAGTAAAGTGACACAGCTTGCTACAATTGTAGCATTAAATATTGAATTTTTTTTTCTTGCTAGCACACCTACCCCTTGGGCGTTTCTTAGCATCTGACCTTTGTTTATTAAGATCAAATCTCTCACTCTTCTAGTTATACTAATGAACCCTTTTGCACTTGAGGCCTGAAGCTTTACGCGATCTTGACTCAGCTATATAAATATGATTAGGAAGCTTAGCTAAGGCATTTTGGTTCCAGTTGTAGGTGATGTTTTATATCATTAAAAGTTCTTATACTTTCATTATGAGTCATATTCATCTTCACGTGTTCCCAAGAATCAGGTAAGGATCTTATTATTGCATGGACTTGTTGTTTATCTATCAGAATATGTCCAGCAACCTTTAATTCGCAAATCATATTTGACATCTCCCTCAGATGGTGCCTCATAGTATGATTTTGGCACTTTTAATAAGAATCAAACTTAATTGTAAGCCTTACTAATTTAGTTGTCGAAGTGCCACTGAACTATCTTTTAGAACGAGCCACATCTCTTGAGCAGTCTCACACTTCTCAAACTTACACATGAGGTTATCTTGTATGTCACTCAAGATCATTATGCAAGCATTAATATTTTTTTTCCAGGCTTGGTAAGCTTCAAGACCCCTCATATGTTGAGCAATATTGCCATGCTCAGGCTCAATTAAGGTGTTGTTAAGAGATTCTAGAGTCTCTTACTGATGTACTAAATCTTACGATGCCCAAAATCATAATTACACCATTCAGCTTCTCCCCCTTGTTTAATTCAGCCACAATGTTCTTAGATACAAATGACATCTCAACTTTCTTTTAACACAGAGATAATTTAAAAATACAATCAATAAAGACATCTAATAATTACACAAAAACAATTAATTTTGCCGCAAACGTAAACCAAAAACATGATAATTATTATTGGGAAAGAAATTAAAAGGTCGTTGAAACTTCCAATCATCCTTTTATTCTCTTTATTATACTTGTCCTTAATTCAATTTTAATGTGCAAAATCATCAGTTCTAATCATGAATTTATCAAATTAATTTGATCGGAACTCACACTCAATAAAATAATTCATAAGATATCATTAAATTATACATAGAGTCTAGCAACAACTAATGTAGAATTTCAATTAAAAAAACATAGCAACATATTGTTCAACCAAAAAAATGAATACAAATTCACAAATGAAAGAAATGACCAAACATAATTAAACTAATATATAAACTCTTCTACACATTTTTTAAATATTTTTTTGTTGCTCGTGACTCTTTCATCCAACTTATACTCGAGTCTATTTCTACATAAAAATAATTATTCCTTTTTCATTATTTTTTTATGGTTTTCTCATTCCATAATTTTTGTCCTCTACCAAACTGACTAGCTTGTCTTCTATTTTGAAGGCTCGTATGAATGCTAAGCACTGAGGTTTGCCTCATTTTTGAAGTAAGACGGCGCTTCTCCATCAGTTTAATTTCACAACTCAGCATATAATATGCATTCGATGGATTCTTGATCTCCTCTGACATGCAAGCCTTAAATACAAACATATTGGACAATTAGAGTCTATCTTATAATTCTCCATTTCTTTACAAGTTCTTTATGGGATAAGTTATTATTAGTCTCAATTATATCCATAGGTGAAACCCAAACTCTATTTGTCATTAATCACTCTTCCTCGGTCCATAATTTTCTAACATGAGGCATCTAAGACAAATAACATAAAGTTCATATTAGTGATTGTTAACAACGACTTAGTTTTGCTATAATATCATACCCCCATGCGCACAGTCAGATAGTGGGACCCACACATCGCCTTTTATGGCTTTGATGACGTTGAGTATGGCATCATCCAACTTAATTTTTCATCTTGATTCCAATTATGACTTTAGATTTTCAATCAGATGTCAAAATAAGTTAAAATCATCAAAAAAATTGATTTTAATATTGTTCATCATCTTCTCCAAAATTAGGGTTTATGAAATTTTGTAACCCTAATACTAGCATATTTGTATTTTAGCCATAGTTTTCTCATTTTAAGTTCATTTTTAACAAGTCACATATCTTTTGAAAGCTCTTGAAAATATCTTTCTAATGATACATAATCACAATGTTATATTGCCTATATTAAAAGATATGATCAAACAAAATTTAGGTTTCATGTTTGTTAAGGTTCCTACAAACTAAACCCTAGGCGATTTTGATGTCTTTCAATTCCAAAATTTTTACAATGATTTTACATTCTAAAACATAAATTTAACAACCACCAGATAATATATTTCATGAAAAAATAATTAACACATAAAGTTCATGCATTTTTCATGAAATAAATTCAATCATTCGCACGAATCCAACACATAAACATGCTCTAATACCAATGAAGGGAAAATAATTCTCTCAAATTAAGCAGCAGAGTGATCAAATACTAGATCACAAGTGGAAATCCTTCGTTGATCACATAATAAATGCTCTATTTATGGATTGTTCAATGTTCTTAGTTTTAACCTTCACAAAGAAGAGAAGAAGATGATTTTGTAATTTTTACATATCTCTGCTCTTGTTCTTATCATTAGGGAGAGTTTAGCCAAAGTGGAGGAAATTAATTTAAAATTACCTTCCCTCTCAATCCCCATAAATCATACATGTAACTACATGGTAGTTACCATGTGCAGGTCGGATTGGGTCGCCCTTGATGGGCTGACCCACCTATCCAACATAGCAAGTATTAAGTAATCCAACAAGTAATTTTCTATTATAGTTGGCACTACTCTAGTACATAATTTCAGTAGTGTTGAAGTTAAACCAGTTCAAAGAAACCATCATTACAATTATTGTAATTGCATTATCGTTGTTAAATTAGAAAATTGACATCACCTTCTTTTTAAAATAGAAAATAGAATAATTATATCAGTAAATATCTTAAAAGATTACCAGTGGAGTGAGATGAAAAAAATTTATCCATGCTAAGGCACTTGAACAATTCAAAGTTTATTGTTTGATTACAAATTGTGAGCCATGATAAATCAAAGGCAACCACCTCACCAAAGGTAATATTATCCAAATAATTTTCTGTAAAGCCTATACAAAGATTGCTGCCATTGGGCCATTAGAATTTTCATGCACCACTATCGGAGTCGACAAAATCACCTCTGACACGAGCATAATATCCCGATCCGAGCATCAAACCAATTCCATCAAAAGGTCATTGGAAAATAACCTCGAGGAAGTTAATAAAATATAAAAAAGATAAGAAAAAAAGACGAAAGAAAAATGTCGGCCATAAAGGGAAACTCCTTCTCTGGCCAAAGACTCGAAGTTGTTGGTTGACCGCTTGTGAATAGAAGATGAAAATGAAAGACTTGCACCATAGATTTCCTTTTTTTGTTATTGGAACAATATCTTGAATCAATAACAAAGGAAGATTTTTAGATAAATAATAATTAAATTAAAATATAAAGACATAAAATAGGTTAAGCTAGCTCGGGGGTGAAGTGTAGACATAGAACTAATCTTGCCTCCATAAAATTTATAAGCTGGAACTTAAGTTGGTGTGGAAGGAAGCAACATAAGAGCCTATAGACGTTCAGATGGCTATTTTTGATAAGTTATCATTGGAGGCTGGAGACTAGCCCCACCGATAGCCATGGAAATCATAAGCTAGAACTTTAGATTTTGGGGAATCCCTAGACACGCGCCTAGCCATTAAGAAAATTCTCCACTTGCACAAATCTTACTTAATTTTCCTTTGTGAGACTTGTTAACATATATATATATCCATAATGTTAATTTTAATAATAATAAATAAGATTAAGAATGATTAATCTTTGAAAAGCTCAAATTATTTTTTATACAATTTAAATAAATCATTGTTTTCATATTATAAAGGTTTTACACTCAATGGGAAAATGATTTTATGAAATTAGTTATTTTCCAATTCATGATCTAATTAAAAATTTTTTTTAAAACTTTGAAATCAACAAGTATGGCTTAAAATTCTGAAAATGAACTGTTTGAAAATATTCATAAAGTTTTAGGTTGTAGTATAATTATAAAAGTTTTAGAGCAAAATTATAATTTTAGAAAATAATTTCACTGTAGTAATTACTATAGCAACAGCTAGCCGACATCAAACAAAATCGAAGTTTAGTTATTGGAAACTAACGATGATCCGACAGCTGGAAAATGGCGATCCGACAATTTGAATTTTGGCACGACGGTCACTCGCTCAATTTAAAACAACAATCCAATAATACTTAACGGTGATTCGACTTTGTATAGAAAGTCAATAACAACTAGTTTTCAACTCCAACTATAAAAGGACTGCATTATATGAAAGTGAATCCAATGAATACCAAAGAGCATATTATTGAGAATATAACATTTCGTAAGCTTTAATTTGTTCATTCATTCATTAAATCACACCTTGGGCATATATTTGTAAACATATAGATTGTGTGTGAGAAAAATCTTGTATTTGAGAAAGTGTGAGTGAGGCAAAATTTGGGTTGAGTGATTTGGGATAATCTCTTATTGTAAAAGTTGATTGACACTTGTGAAAACAGTCAAAGCAATAAAACGCAATCCTCGGGTTCAAGATTACACTGTTTTAATTGCGAAGAAAGTGGGCATTAAATGACAGAATGTAAAAAAGGAGAAAAATACAGTAAAGGCTTATTCTTAGGCACAAAGGAAAGTGAAGACTATCAGAATGAAAAAATTGAAGAGTTTGCTTAAAGGTCAGCTTTTGATAGTAGTGGTAATGCATAATCCGTTGAAGAACATGATGACAACGGACCAATGTTGATCATGAACTGTGCATTCCTCACTCCTTAAGGTCAAAACAAAGACAAGTGGCTACAACAAAATATTTTTCAGACTACTTGCATAATTGGGGGAAAAGTATGGTCATAAACTCAGGCAGTAGTGAGAATGTAATTTCAGAAGAAGCTATAACAAATCTAAATTTAAAGACAGAACCTCATCAAACTCCATACAAGCTTACATAGCTAAAGAAAAACAATCAAGTAACAATATCTAAAAGTTGTTTAGTTTCCTTATCCATTGGATCAATTTATAAAGATAAAATTTGGTGTGATGTTGTGGCTATGGTGACTTGTCAACTATTATTGAGCAGATGATAAGAACCTCGTCAAGAATTAATGCAACCTTAATCAATTTAGTCCCCTAGGTCGAATCTAAACCAGAAATTAAATGGAACCTCGACCTAATGCTTAATGAAAGAATGAACCTTGGTACGTGAAGACGCCATAATCAGTTATAGATGGTCTAATTGATAAGTCATGAGTTTGAATGCCATGGAAATCTAATAAGTTCAAAGAGCTTATAAAGAACCAAAAAGAATTATCTCCCTCACCAATTGCATTAAAAACTTATCTCTATTTATTGAATACGAGTACATTATATAGGGCTGGTTACAAGAATTTTTGGAAATAAATTCTAAACTAAAAATCAAATCTAAACCTGAATCTATACAAATAGGAAAGAATCTAAATCAAATCAGAATCTTAATCTAAGCGCATATGAAATAATCTAAATCAAATCAGAATACTAATCTAGGTAAATAGGAAAGAATCTAAATCAAATTAGATCCTAATTGACTTAAATGCCTTACATTAATTAAACTAGAAACAATGCGATTAAAATAGAAATAATTAATTTATTTCCCTAATGGTCTCCTTAAGAAACGGGAAAGGATCTAAAAAAGGAAAATAATATATTTCCTCGCCATAATATGCAAGCCAACTCCCTATTTCATAGAAGTGATTATTTGGAAACTTCAAGAGCTTAATTCATGCATTTATCATGTGCAATTTCTTCAACAAGCCTCTAAGAACTTGATTGAGCCCAAGTTGCTTGAATCAATTCATTGTTAGCCTATATAGCTATAAATGTTGATTTTGATGACAACAAATCACATGTTTTTCAAGTTGTGGACTAAAATGAAAGAATTTTATAGTCTTTAATTTTAATAATATTGTTTTTAATTTCAGATTTGAACCTATTTGAAACTATTTAAATATTTGGGTCATTCAATAATTTCACATAGTTTGGGCGATATCATAATTTTAGAAAGTTTTGGGATTAACAAAGTATTACTTAGAAATTCCGAAATTGGACTTATCTGAAAAGATTCACAACGTATTAGGCCATAACATAATTTTATAAAGTTTTGGGGTCAAAATATAATTTTAGAAAATAATGCACTATACCGGTTACTGTAGCAAACGACTAACCGAATGTGACAATCGAATAGCTGGATTTTAGGCAATAAGCTTTTGGATCAAAAGCGACTATCCGAATTTCAAAAATGGTTAATCGAATATGAAAAGCGGCATGCCAGATATTTTAAAATTCAAATTTTTACTGAAATGATAACATACAAGTGGCTAATTAGATTCCAAAAACAGTAAGCCGGTTATGACCAAAATGTGCATAACGGCTAGTTTTTTAGGTCAAACTATCTAAACTCAAATCCAATTCATTTTCAAGTCCTCCTACAAACAAAATCAAAAATCACACAACATCCATTGAGCTCTTATTTCACAAATCATAAAATCTTGAATCATCTTTTTTCTTTAATTTGTATATCTACTTTTTAAGAGAGTTTTTATTGTAATCTTTAATTCATTATCTTAATTGTGAGTATTTGAGTGTGTGAGACACTTGAGGGAATAAATTGGGAGATAATTTCTTTGTTGTAAAGGTTCATTGATACCTTAAACTCAATTGTAAACATTTGAATCCTTGGAAGGCTTGGATAGTGAATTCCTCAAGTTTGGATCGCTTGGAGGCATGGACATAGGCGAGGGTTGCCAAACCACGTAAAAATTCGTGTGTTTGTTTCCCTTCTCTCTTAGTTATTTGTGATTGTATTTTTATTGAACTTATTGCTTTTGAATTTATTAAGACGTTAGATTGAATTGTTGTGTGGTTTTGTTAGAATAATTTTTAAAATACCAATTCACCCCCTTTGGTTGCACACTTATATTTCATTTGGTATCAGAGCGAGGTGCTCTTGTTTAGACTTAACCGTCTAGAGTTAAACATCAATGAAAATTCAAAATGATTCCACATTTAGGGAAGGACAGGCCACTACTAGACCACCATATTTTGATAGAAACAATTACTCGTATTCGGAAACTAATATGGAAATTTACTTGCAAGCTTTAGATTACATTTGGGAAATTGTTAATGATATCCTTTCATACCTTTGACTAAAAATGAAGTCGGGGAAGATATTCCAAAACTTTCACGGGAACAGAATAAATTGAAAAAGAGAAAAACTTCTCTAAATTTTAAAGTTATGAATGTCTTGTTTTGTGCACTAGATAAGAAAGAGTTTCATACAGTGTTTAGTTGCGAAAGTGCTAATGAAATTTAGCACAAACTTGAAGTTGTTTATGAAGGCATGAATCAAGTGAAAGAATCTAAAAGAAGTACACTCAATAATATGAATTATTCTAAATAGAACAAAATGAGAGTGTGTATTCTATGTATACCAGATTTATAGACATAGTGAACACTCCAGGAGCCCTAGGAAAGATTTAAATACATTAGGTCGCTACCTAAGGAATGGAGACTAAAAAGGACTGTCATTGAGCAATCTAAAGATTTTAATACATTATCTATTGATGATTTGATTGGTTTTCTCATTTCATATTAAGAAGATTTAGCGGCAGAGAAATGTCATGAGGAAAAGAAGAAAAGTATTACTCTTAAAGCCTCAAAACATGAGAGTGATGAGGAAAACGAGATGGATGATGAGGAGTTGGCTATGTTGGCTAGAAGATTTAGAAAATTTTACAAGAAGAATAACGAGCAGGAAAAGTTTAGAAGTCACAAAAACAAAAATGAGAAGAAGAAGCCAATTACTTGCTATGAATGCAAGAAGCCTAGACACATATGACTAAAATGTCCTCTCCTCAACAAATTCAAGAAGAAAAAAATGGTAGCCGCGTAGGATGATAGTGATAAGAAAACAAGCGATGATGAAGAGCAACAAGAGATGACTAATTTAGCTCCCATGGCCTTTGGGGAAGAATTATGTATGAATTTAATGAGGTAAGTGTTCTTCCTATATATGATGAATTACATGATACCTTTAAAGGTTTTCATGATGAATTAATGAAGATTGGTAAAAAGAATATATGTCTTAAAAAATGATAGAGCTTAAAAATGAATATGAATCATTTAATGCAAAGATTACATACCTAGAATTAGAGAGCAAAACATTGCATGATAAAGTTGCATTATTTGAGAATTCTACCACTTCACATGAGCGCTTAGAGTCACACGTGAATGACTTGAAAAATGAAAATGAAATACTTAGAAAGAAGAGAAACGAACTAAATAAGATTGTGCTAAAATTCACAAATGGGCAAAAGATGTTGGATAACTTGCTAAATTCAAAACAAAAATGTATTTGACAAATAAGGCATTTGTTATAAGCCAAATTTGAAATAAACGTATTACAAAGGTTATTTTGTGAAGAATACATCTATCAACAATCAAATTGTATGTCATTATTGTAATCAAGATGGTCATATGAAAAATAAATGTCCAGTGAAGAGAAATGCATATTATGGTGTGAAATGTGTTTGGGTTCCAAAAGGAACCATTGTTAACTCTTAAGGACCCAAAAAAGTTTGGGTACTTCAAGCTTGAGATTTTCTCTGTAGGGCTTGAAAAAGAAGAAGAATAAATGGTACTTGGACAGTGGTTGTTCAAGACACATGACAGGATTTTATTCTTAGTTTTCAAGTTTTACCAAGATCAAAAATAGTGGAGATGTATCGTTTGGAGAAAATTCAACAGGAAAAATCATTGGCATTGGCAATGTCGGTAATGTATCCTCTACTCTCATTGAAAATGTGTGTTTGGTTGAAAACTTAAAACACAACTTGCTTAGCATTAGTCAATTATGTGATAAAAGATATAGAGTTATCTTTGATGAATCAAAATGTGTTATTAAGAATGCATGTGATATTAAGGTTTTGTTTGTAGGAAATAGATGTGTTAATGTTTATACCATTAATATAAATTGTGCATCTACAAATGATAAATATTTCTCCACATTTCATAATGATGGTTGATTGTTGCATAGAAGATTAGGTCATACAAACATGGATTTGATTTCCAAAATCGTGAAAAATGATTTGGTTAAAGGTCTTCCAAAAATCAGTTTTCAAAAAGATAGAATTTGTGAAGCTTGCAAATTTAGAAAACAAATCAAAACTTCTTTCAAAAGCAAGAAAAATATTTTTACTTTAAAACCACTGCAACTACTTCACATAAACTTGTTTGGACCTTCTAGATATGCTAGTTTAAATGGTAAATATTATGCTTTTTATAATTGTGAATGGTTATTCTAGATACACATGAGTATTCTTCTTAGCTAATAAGGATGATGCATTTAAAGTTTTCTACAAAAAGGTTCAAAATGAAAAGGGATGTAGTATTTCTTGTATTAAAAGTGATTATGGTAGAGAATTTGAAAATTATACATATGAGAATTTTTGTAATAATTTTGACATTAAGCACCAATTTTCATCACCTAGGACTCCTCAATAAAATGGAGTCGTAGAGAGAAAGAATAAGTTTATTTAAGAAATAACTAGGACTACGTTTAATGAAAATTTTTTACCTAAGTATTTTTGGGCCGAAGCTGTCAACACCACTTGTTATGTTTTGAATCGTGTATTGATTAGACCTAATCTTAATAAAACTCCACACGACTTTGGAAAAATAGAAAACCCAGCATTGGTTAATTTAAGTCTTTAGATGCAAATGTTTTATTTTGAACACAAAAGATAATCTTGGTAAATTTGATCCAAAATTTGATGTTGGTATTTTTTTTTTTTGGTTATTCAAACTCAAGCAAAACTTATAGAGTGTATAATAAAAGAACTTTAATTGTGGAAGACTCTATGCATGTTGCATTTGATGAGTCAAACCCTTATCTACGGAAAAAGTCGTTGTTGTTGATAATGCAGAAGAACAACAACAAGAAGAAGCATCAAATGACAACAAAAAAGATGCACCACATGGAATACAAAATGAGCATCATGAAGAAACAAATGCAGATGAAGGTACTTCTTAAACACTCCCTAAAGAGTGGAGGTATGTTTCTTTTCACCCTAAGGATAAAATTTTAGGAGATCCTTCACAAGGTGTTACAACCATATCATCTTTTAGGAACACACGTGAGCATGCTGCATTTATTTTTCAAATTGTACCAAAATCCTTTGCGGATACGAAAAATGATGAATCTTGGATTATGGCAATGCAAGAGAAGTTGAATCAATTTGAGAGAAATAATGTGTGGGAATTAGTTCCCAATTAGGAACATCAATCCATTATAGGCACTAAATGAGTATTTGGAAACAAAATGGATGAATCCATCATGGTTATAAGAAATAAAGTTAGATTAGTGGCTCAATGTTACAACCAAGAAGAATGAATTGATTTTGATGAAACATTTGCACATATAGCTAGATTAGAATCCATTAGGATGTTGTTACCATATGCATGTCATAAAGATTTCATTTTATTCCAAATGGATTTCAAAAGTGTTTTTTTTTTAAATGGTTACACTATGAAGGAAATCTATATAAAACAATCTCCTGGTTTTAAAATGAAAATTTTCCAAATCATGTGTATAAGTTGTCTAAGGCATTATATGGACTAAAACAAGCACTTAGAGCATGGTATAATAGGTTTAAGAATTTTCTATTGGATAATGGTTTTTCAATAGGAAAAGCGGATACTACTCTTTTTGTTAAGTATAAGAACCAAAATATACTTGTAGTACAAATTTATGTTGATGACATTATCTTTGGTTCTATTAATAAATTGTTGTGTAAAGAATTTTCTTCTTACATGAGCAAAGAATTTGAGATGAGTATGATTGGAGAGCTAAAGTACTTTCTTAGACTTCAAATCAAACAAAACGAGGAAGGAATTTTCATAAACCAAGCCAAGTATGTAAGAGATCTATTCAAAAGATTCGGCTATGATAATGGAACGGCAAAAAGCACTTTAATAGGTACTACTATCAAGGTGGACAAAAATGAGAAGGGTAAGGAAGTTGATATCAAGACATATTAAGGTATGATCCGATCCTTACTCTATTTAACTACTAGTAGGCCTGATATTATGTTCAGTGTATGCTTTTGTGCTAGATTTCAATCTTGTCCTAAAGAGTCACACTTACTTACCGTTAAACAAATTTTTTGATATTTGATTGGCACCATCAATCTTGGTCTTCGGTATCTTAGGGGAACTCATATTGACTTAACTTGTTATTCGGATGCCAACTTTGCCAGATATAAGGTTAATAGAAAAAGTACCAGTGGAATATGTCACTTCCTAACTCATTCACTTGTCTCTTGGTTTAGTAAAGAACAAAACTCAGTTGCGCTTTCAACCACCAAGGCCGAATATATAGCCGCTGTAGTTGTTGTGCACAAATTCTTTAGATGAAACAAACCCTTAAAGACTATAGTGTTACTCTTGATCAAATACCTATCTTGTGTTATAACACTAGTGCTATTAATCTATCCAATAATCATATTCAACATTCTAGGACTAAGCATATAGAAATTAGGCATCGTTTTCTTAGAGTTCATGTCCAAAAATGAAATGTAGCGATTAAATTTGTTTCTACTAAAAATCAAGTTACAGATATCTTTACAAAACCTCTTAGTGAAGAGCATTTTATAAAGATAAGACATGAGCTTGGAATGATGAATGTTGCATCTTGAATTATGATTTGTTAATTAAGTTAATATGTTTGTTATTGTATGAATTTATGGTTCACGCATTGAATGGCTTATTGAAAAGTTTTAAATCACAAAATGATTTAAAATTGATCAAATTTTAAGCCAAAAATAAATTGGTATGTATAATATAAGTATAAGAGCCTACCAATATTCAATAAGAGGCAAAAACGTTTCCAAGTCTAAATCGATTTACCACTTCCTGTTAATCAGAAACCTGTTTTTCTTCTTGATTACTCTCAAGTCAATATTCGAATAACCGGATTTAGCAAACCAGTAAATCGGATAAGCTTTGGTTGCTGTCAGGTCAACTTTTGGATAACCAAATTTAGCAAATGGTAAGCTATTTGAGTCAATTTTAATTCTGGATAGAAACCGGTCATCCGATTATTCAATTCGAAAAGCCGGATTTGCTAAGCTTCTTTCCTGCCTCAAAACTGGATAGCCGGTTCTTCAAACTGGTAATCCAATTGAGTTTTGAACAAATCTAGAAACTATTCGGAAAACTAGATAAAGAAATGGACAAGCCGTTTTCAGCTTTTATAATTCTGGACACTAACCGGCTAACTGGTTAGTGGGATCTAGTAAACCGGATTCGGTTTTCACCTCACTAGACATTAATTGGCTAGCCGATTAGTGAAATTTGGCAAGTCGAATTTGAGGTCTTTTAATACTATTCTTCTATCTTTCTCTTTTTCGGCATACCGGTTGTGCTCTCTCTCTAAAGACCATTTCTTTCTGTCTCGTTTTCACTCTAATATCCATCATTTCTACTCATTTTTTATACAAATCAAACCATAAAACTTGTTTCCCATCCGTTCTTGTGTCCAAAATCATGTTTCAAATCCATTTTCAACCTCAAAATCACTAGATACGAAATCAAATCTAGGATTTCAACTGAATTTTATCTCTCTAGATTTCTTCCTCTAAGCCGTTTTTTTAATCCAAATTACTTCTCAAAATCTCTTTTAATCCTTATCATCTTGTTTCTCATTGCTCCTTTTAACTTCAAATCAATCAAAATCACTATGTCAAGCTCAAGGCCGGTTCGAAGAAAAGGCAAAGAACCGATTCAATAAACCAACTGGTCACTGTAAGCAAGGGGCACCTCAAATCAATCCAATTTTGAGTCCACACACTTTCATAACAACAAACATTTAGCCAAATGGTTTCACCAAAGCTTCAAGACTCGTGAGGTACTCAATACGTTTATGTTTTACCAGATTGGATTAATACTCTCAATATTAGCCATAGAAACTTATTTAAATTATTGGGAGATGTTGGTTCGATTGATGTACTTATGATTGAGGAGAATGTTTAACCTGACTTGGTGAAAGTATTTTACTCGAATTTGGACATTTCCGCAGAGAACAAGACTCGAGTAATCACCAATGTTGGATGAGTTAAGATTTATTTTGATGCTTCCGTGTTAAACTTCATCCTAAGATCATCCAATTTTGGCCTAAAAATTTTTTCGCTTAGGAAATCTCCCAAACTTGATAGTTATGTTCATGTTGAGGTCGTTCTTAATATTTGTCAGCATAATGATTCTTCTGTTAAAGATTGTACCATTAATGTTTGCACTCAGTGTCTTTCTCTTCAAACTTGCATTTTACTTCGCTTTATTCAGTCCACTGTTCTTCCTAGATCAGGGAATTTGGATGAGGGTTTCCATATGGACGTTGCTTTGATTCATTATATTCTTAGATGTCATCCGGTTAACTTGGGATATACCATCATCCGAACCATATTGACTATACCTGCCTTGATTACCCGCTCTCTTCCGTATAGTCACTTCATTACCTGAATCCTTAAATATTTTGAGGTATCGATTCATAAACCATCGTGTAGACCGTCTAAAGGTATAGGGGATGACGCTGTATTTGGATTAGGTTTTGAGTGGAATAATGGCACTTGGGTAAAATTCACTGAAAACAAGTTTACATTTCTTGCTCTAAGTGATGATAAGCCATTCAATGTTGTGGTTCCTGCTGATCAACTTCCTATTTTCTTACTCTCATTTCGGGGCCAGCGTAGACCCCGAGACCCTCCAATGTCTACCTCTATTCCTTATGCCTTTGCATTCGCTTCACCACCTTCCGGCCCTCCTATTTCTAACGAGGTTACTCTTCAGCAGCTTATGGATGAGATGAGGACACTCTTTGTGCAGCAGACTGAGTGTCAACATCAGCTTCAGCAACTCATTCATGGAAAGCACCTCCTCTTTGAGCACTTCAGCATTCTATATCTGTATCCTCCTCCATCACCACCATCCTCACCATATTAGTAGTCTCCTATACTTGTACTTGGACACACCTACATTTCATTTACTGTTTTATGTACTTTTATTTTTGATTATATGAATGGTTGTTATACTTTTGGATTATGTATTTATTTTGGATGATATGGATTTGTTTTGGTTGTTTATTATATTATCTCTTTATGCTTTGGATATTCTTGAACTAATGTGCTTGTATTGAGACTTTGATGATAAAGGGGGAGATATTATTTGTAAAAGGAAAATATGCGAAATTTATTTGTTATGAAAAATATTCATATGCACTGAGTCTTTTAAGTTTTTTTGAAATTAATTTTTAACCTTGCATTTATTAAGGGGAGCTTTTTATAACTAAATTAAATTTTATAATGTGTTTTGTCATCATCAAAAAGGGAAAGATTGTTAGCCTATATGACTATAAATGTTGATTTTGATGATAACAAACCACATGTTTTTGGTTGAACAAAAATTTATATATTGTACTTTTATAATAAGAAAATAATTTTATGGATTTAAGTTGTTTTTCAAGTTGTGGACTAAAATGAAAGAATTTTATAATCGTTAATTTTAATAAATATTGTTTTCAATTTCGGATTTGGACCTATTTGAAACTATTTAAATATTTTGGGTCATTCTATAATTTCATATAGTTTGAGCGACATCATAATTTTAAAAAGTTTTGGGATACAAAGTATTACTTAGAAATTCCAAAATTGGACTTATTTGAAAAGATTCATAACTTTTGGGCCATAATATAATTTTATAAAGTTTTGGGGTTAAAATATAATTTTAGTATATAGTGCACTATACCGGTTACTGTAGCAAGCGGCTAACCGGATGTGATAAGCGGCTAGCCGGATTTTAGGCAGTAAGCTTATGGATCATAAGCGGCTATCCGAATTTCAAAAGCAGCTAACCGAATATGAAAAGTGGCATGTCGGATATTTTGAAGTTCAAATTTTTGTTCTAACGGCAAAAAACAAGCGGCTAACTGGATTCCATAAATGATAAGCCAATTATGACCAAAATGTGCATAACAACTAATTTTTTAGCTCAAACTATATAAACTCAAATCCAATTCATTTTCAAGTCTTCTAGCAAGCAAAATAAAAAAGCACACAAAATTCATTGAGCTCTCATTTCACAAATCATAAAACCTTGAATCATCTTTTGTTCTTCAATTTATATATCAACTCTTTAAGAGAGTTTTTATTGTAATCTTCAATTTCTCATCTTAATTGTAAGTGTTTGAGTGTGTGAGACACTTGAGTGAAGAGATTGGGAGATAATATCTTTATTGTAAAGGTTCATTGACACCTTGAAGTCAATTGTAAACATTTGAAGTCTTGGAAGGCTTTGATAGTGAAATCCTCAAGTTTGGATTGCTTAGAGGCGTGAACGTAAGTGGGGATTGTCAAACCACGTAAAAATTTATGTGTTTGTTTCTCTTCTCTCTCACTTATTTGTAATTTTTTTTTATTGAACTTTTTGCTTTTGAATTTATTAAGGCATTAGATTGGATTGTTGTGTGGTTTTGTTAAGATAATTTTTAAGATACCAATTCATCCCCCTCTTGGGTTGCACACTTGTATTTCATCCATGAAGCGCTTCTTTTAATTTCTTTACTCGAGCTCTTGTAACGGGTCCAACGGAAATTTTTATAGGATCTGAATATGCCTCATCCCATGTGCTTATGATAGTTTTATCTTTAATCTCATCAACAAACCTCGGTAATATGATCGAAACATAGTGCATAATGGGAAAAGGAATACTTACAGCTTTGTGTTTAACAACACCAAGATTATTCTTCTACATAACAAGGAGATCACTATCAAACTAGACTTAGGTAATTATTTGTTAGGTAAAAACCAGTTTATAGAAATTATCGAAGTTGACTAACACTCACTTGAATTTCGAAAGTGCTAATCACCCACAAACAAATGGTCAAACCTAAGTTGTCAATCGTTCTCTAGGAAACCATCTACGTTATCTAGTTGGCGATAAACGGAAGACATAGGATTAGAAGTTATATCAAGTCAAGTTTGCTTATAACTGAGCAGTTAAGTGTTGTATTGTGTTAGAGTGCAATTTATGCACTAGTTTTGCATTGTTTACTTTCCTTAATATCAATGTTTCGTACTTAATAATAATGATTTACTTATGTGTTACTTTTGTAGGTGCAATTCTATTGATTTGTGATACAATTAAGCTATAAGATGATGTTTAAAGATGATTGTTCTCTTGGAGAAATTTAGAGCATCGGAAGAACTTTGTTGATAAGACGTGGGCGCGTGCTGTCAACTGCGGACCTGCAGTTTTTAGAATAACGTGTTTTGTATTTTTGGTTATTTTTGTAATTATGAATTTAATATTTCAGATATTAGTATTTTATTTTAAATAGAACTCTAAAAGAGAAGAGAGAGAGAGTATTTAAGGGAGGAATATATTGTGAAAAAGGAGATTGAGAAAAGAAAAAAACCCTAAATCTAAACTTTTCTCTTCTCTCTATGAAGAACTAAACCTATTTTTTTGGTTGAAGGTTAATGAAGATTCGATTCATCACTACTGTGAGATCTTTCTTATGCTTTAATTGTTTTATTGCTTTTTGGCTATTTGTTTTTTCTCTGAATTATTTTCATGATTATGTTTGTTAATTAGGTAATTGGCCACTATGTAATTATCAACTTAATCTATTTTCAATTAAACGATTCATCATATGAAGATTTTAATGTATGTGACAAATAACATAGCAGAGAGTTGTGTTGTGAGAACAAACAATCTAATTTAAATTAACATCGTATGTGTTTATTGATTAGGATTTAGGTCTCTCTGGTTTTTCAGGCTGTCAATTGATTAAATCCTATGATAGTATCTAGAATTGTCTATTAATTAGGGAAATAACCAACGATCGTACCTTGGTTATCGACTAATTAAAAAGAGATTGGCTATTAAAGGGTCTCAGTATCCATAACCGGTCTATTCATAAGTAATAATAATTTATATTTGAATCAATGATCAGTAGTCGAATCAAGCTGAGTTAATTCTTTCAACCAGAGCTTTCTCCAATTTGAATTACAACTTTAATTTGCATTCTAGTTATTTTAATTTGATTTCTATTATCGTCAACAATTCCCCTATTTTACGTTTTACGTTTTACATTTTAAAAGGATTTAAATAATTACCGATCTCTGTGGAGACGACTCTGCTCAATCATTATACACAATTTATTTAAAGTAGGTATTTATTTTTGCTGGCTTCAACAACCAATAAATTTTGGTGCCGTTGCCGGGGATTGGTGTCATTTATTTAATCCTTTTTACATTTTACTTAGTGTATAGTTCGTTATTCTCATACAGGTACACTTTTGTTTGATCATGAAATTGAGAAGACAGCTCGCCAGCTGAGACAGCAGACAAAGAGAGCTAAGCAACGATCATCGTCGCCTTTTCTTTCTGAAACAAATACAGTGCCTGATTTACTTGAATCATCTAGCAATTCAGAAAAATAAGTGATAGATAGACCTGCACCTGTAAAAAGAGCTCTTAGAGAGTTAGTTGAACCAGACTTGAATCAACAACTACTATGCATTCAATATGTAGACTTGGAGGTAAATTTTGAATTAAAGTATGGTTTTATTCATTTATTACCCAAGTTTCATGGTTTTACAGGTGAAGATCCTTATAAACATATTAAGAAGTTTCATGTTGTGTGTGCAAGTATGAGACCACAAGGTGTGGCTGAAGAGCAGATTAAGCTGCGTGCTTTTCCTTTCTCTTTAGATGGACTAGCTAAAGAATGGTTGTACTACTTAACTCGTGGATCAATTACAACGTGGAATGGTTTGAAGAAGCAGTTCCTCGAGAAGTACTTTCCTGTTTCAAGAGCTGCCAATAGCAGAAAAGATATTTGTGAGATCAGACAACTTCCTAGGGAGACTTTGTATGAATATTGGGAGCAATTCAAATAATTGTGTGCCAGCTATCCTTAGCGTAAAATTTTTTATCAACTTCTTATTCAATAATTTTACAAAGGACTGTCATTGATAGATAGGAGTATGATAGATGCTGCTAGTGGAGGCGTGTTGGTGAACAAGACCCTTACTCAAGCAAGGGAGTTGATATCAAATATGGCTACCAACATACAACAATTATGCAGCAGGTAAGATCTCACTTCAAGGAAGGTGGATAAGGTAAATATCTCTTCTATTGAACAACGTTTAGATAAACTTACTCTCTTGTGGAAAAATTTGTTGTAGGTAATGTGTAACAGGTAAAGACTTGTGGCATTTGTTACAATATGGGTTATTTAACTGATATATGTCCTACACTTCAAGAAGAACCCGTTGAACAAGCCAATGTAGTTGGAGGATTTCCAGGCATGCCTCAGAGGAGGTATGATCCTTATGCACAAACATACAATCCGAGATGGAAGGATCATCCCAACTTCAGCTATGGAGTTAAACCATCAGGATTCCCACAATAGTATCCACCAAGACAACTAGCACCTCCACAGTCAAACTCCAAGTCAGGTATATCTCTTGAAAAAATTGTTAAATCACTTGGAACTAATGCTCAATAATTTCAGCAGGCAATTACAACAAGCATTCAAAATGAGTCAATTGGCAACTACAATGAGCCGTCTAGAGTCTCAAGCATCAGGGAGATTGCCTTCACAATCTGAAGTGAATCCTAAGCAAAACGTTAGTGCCGTCATTCTTATAAGTGAGAAGGAGTTGCAAGAGCCTAGTAAGAAAGTGACAGAGCATGTAGAAGATGAGCTTGAAAAGAATGAATTGATGCATAAATCTTGAGATGCGCAACCCACCAGAGCGAAACCCCTACTATTGTGATACCTCCTCCTTTTCTAAGCCGGTTTACAAAATCCAAGAAGAAGGAACAAGAGAAAGACATTCTTAAGAAATTTCGCAAGGTTGAGGTAAATATTCCCTTATTAAATGCTATAAAATAAATACCTCGATATGTTAAATTTCTTAAGGAACTGTGCGCTTCCAAGAGAAAATTAAGAGGAGATGAAAGAGTTCATATGGGGGAGAATGTTTTAGCAGTTCTCCAAAAGAAACTACCTCCTAAGTGTAATAATCCAAGTATGGTTACAATCCCTTGCAAAATTGGTAGTGTTAGAGTTGAGAAGGATATGTCAGATCCAGGAGCTTCGATTAATGTCAGGCCTCGTTCTATTTATTCGTCTTTAAATGTTGGTGCATTAAAATAAATTGGCATAATAATTCAACTAGCTTATAGGTCTAATGCATATCCTGATAGAGTATTAGAGGATGTCTTAGTACAAGTTAATGAGTTGGTTTTTCATGCTGATTTTTATGTACTTGATATAGAAGAGGATAACTCTTCTAATTCTGTCCTAATTTTGCTAGGAAGACCTTTTCTTAAAACTGCTAGAATTAAAATTGATGTACATAAAGGGACTCTTACTTTGAAGTTTGACAGAGAGGTTATAGATTTCAATATGTATGATGCCATGAAATATCCCAGTGAGGAACATTTAGTATTTTCTATGGATGTTATTAACCCTATAGTGCAGGAAGTTTTTATTTGGATGTTGAAGATTCATTGGTAGCTACTTTAAATAACATTTGGGCCTCAAAGGATTGCAAAAGGATAAAAATGAGTTTGTTTTAAATTCAGTATTGCAAGAGACAATATATGAATTAAATTCTTTAAGAACTTTAACTCATCATATGTCTAATATTGAATTACCTTCATCTCATGCAAAACTTCTTCCATCTATTTTGCAGGTACCGAAAATAGAGCTTAAACCATTGTTAAGTCATCTAAAGTACATGTTTCTAAGAGATAATGAGACACTTCTGGTGATCATCTCTTCAAAGCTTAGAACTTTAGAGGAAGACAAACTTATTAGAGTGCTAAAGGATTACAAAAAGGCTATTGGGTGGACAATTGCAGATATTAAATGGATAAGTTCGTCCACGTGCATGCATAGAATACTGCTGGAGGAAGATGCCAAGGCTTCAATTCAAGCTCAACGCCGTTTGAATCCACTCATGATTACTTCCCTTAATATCGATGTTTTGCACTTAATAATAAGGATTTACTTGTGTTTTACTTTTGTAAGTGCAATTTTATTGATTTGTGATAAAATTGAGCTATAAGATGATGTTTAAAAATGATTGTTCTCTTGGAGAAATTTAGAGCGTCAGAAGAACTTTGTTGATAAGGCGTCGGCGCGTGCTATCAACTGCGGACCTGCAGTTTTTAGAATAACGTGTTTTGTATTTTTGGTTATTTTTGTAATTATGAATTTAATATTTCAAATATTAGTATTTTATTTTAAATAAAACTCTAAAAGAGAAGAGAGAGAGAGAGAGAGTATTTAAGGGAGGAATCTATTGTGAAAAAGGAGATTGAGAAAAGAAAGAAACCCTAGATCTAAACTTTTCTCTTCTCTCTATAAAGAACTAAACCTATTTTTCTGGTTGAAGGTTAATAAAGCTTTGATTCATCACTATTGTGAGATCTTTCTTATGCTTTAATTGTTTTATTGCTTTTTGGCTATTTGGTATTTCTTTGACTTATTTTCATGATTATGTTTGTTAATTAGGTGATTGGCCACTATTTAATTATCAACTTAATCTATTTTCAATTAAAGGATTCACCGTATGAAGATTTTAGTGTTTGTGACAAATAACATAGCAGAGAGTTGTGTTGTGAGAATAAACAATCTAATTTAAATGAACATCGTATGTGTTTGTTGATTAGGATTTGGGTCTCTCTGGCTTTTCAGGCTGTCAATTGATTGTTTGTTGATTAGGATTTGGGTCTCTTTGGCTTTTCAGGCTGTCAACTGATTAAATCCTATGATAGTATCTAGGGTTGTCTATTAATTAGGGAAATAACCAACGATCGTACCTTGGTTATCGACTAATTAAGGAGAGATTAGCTATTAGAGGGTCTCAGTAGCTATAACCGGTCTATTCATAAGTAATAATAATTTATATTTGAATCAATGATCAGTAGTCGAATCAAGCTGAGTTAATTCTTTCAACCAGAGCTTTCTCCAATTTGAATTACAACTTTAATTTGCATTTTAATTATTTTAATTTGATTTCTATTAACGTCAACAATTCCCCCATTTTACGTTTTACATTTTAAAAGGATTTTAATAATTATCGATCTCTATGGACACGACTCTGCTCAATCATTATATACAATTTATTTAGAGTAGGTATTTATTTTTGCTGACTTCGACAACCATCACATTGGTTTAAGCCCTTTTAAGTGAATTAAGGATATAATCCATGAATTCCCATCGACTTGGCTCCAGTTCTAGATTTAGTTCACAAAAACAATAAGGCAAAAGACTTTATTGAGCAGCTTAAGAAGATTTATGCAGTTACGCAAGAGTCTTTGAAGAAGACTACTAAAGGTTATAAAATTATGGTAGACAAAAAGCATCGAACTGTAGAATTTCAAGTAGGAAATCTTGTTTGGATTGTCCTAACCAAAGATAGGTTTTCTATTAGATAATTACTACTACTAGAAATAGCTCCCTCTTATAGCCTTTGAAGGCATATTTGATTTCAATGATATTTTCAATTTTCAAATCTCTTTGTGAGTATTTAAACAGTTAATTCTCGGTATTTTATAGAATCAATGAGTCTTAATCCCTAAATTCATGGTATTCTTTTTAAATCAACATGAATTTAGTTATTCTTTTATTCTGATATTCTCTAGAATCAACGAAATATTTTGAACATTAAACTTCCATTACATCAGGAACGCTTTCAAAGATGACTTCAAAATTGAATGGCCAATTAGATGAGCCATTTACAGCTGCAGAAGTCACAACAACCCTTTTACAAATGTGCCCAACAAAAGCTCCTATCAAGATGGCTTACTAGTTGTATTTTTTCAAAAGGATTGGAATGTGGTTGGAAATTGTGTTCTTAAGACCTGCTTGCTTGTTCTCAACAAGCAAGGTACCACAGCTTCTCTAAATAATGCATATATTACTTTAACTTCTAAGACTACTAAGCCTAGAAAAACTATTGAATTTAGATCTATTAGCCCATGTAATGTTATCTATAGAATCATTGCTAAAGCCACAGTTAATAGGTTAAAATAAATCCTCCATCAAATTATTTCTCTGACTCAAAGTGCGTTCATACCAAATCAGCTAATCACGGACAACATTATTATTGAATATGAGAAAAAAAAATGGCTTGGTAGCTCTAATGCTTGACATAAGCAAGGCTTTCGATAGAGTGGAATGATCTTTCTTAAAGCAAGTTATAGAAAGGTTAAACTTTTCGGATAAATGGATGGCTTTGATCATGAACTATATTTCTACCACCACTTTCTCTATAATATAAATAGCATTGCTAAAGCTTAATTCAACCTCGAAGAGGCCTTCGATAGGGATGCACCCTATCCCTATAGTTATCCATCATATATGCAAAGGTTTTTTCATATCTTTTGTTACAGGGAGAGAGACAAAGTCGAATTCATAGGTTGAGATTTTCTAGAGATATCATTATTTATTCTCTTCTTTTTGCTAATGATAACCTTTCATGTCCTGATGCTCCAAAAGTACGTGTATGATCCCAGTCATGTGCTATTAAGACAACCAATTGAGTTGAAGGAAGACTTGACTTATGAAGAGGAGCTAGTGGAAATACAGGAACAAAAGCACCAAGTTTTGCGTTCTAAAACCATTCCGTTAATAAAAGTGTTGTGGCGGAATCACACAAGGGAAGAGGCTACTTGGGAATGCAAAGACTTAATGCAAGCCCAATACTCTCACCTGTTCTCATCAGATGTGTAAATTTCGAGAACGAAATTTTTATAAGGGGGGAGGATTGTAACATATACACCTTAATTTTTCCTAACTAAGAGTATTATGTGTTTTTTGTTTTGGTATTAATTTTACAGTTGTCAGATTGGTTATTAATTATTACAGGCAACTTGACGCAACTCAATTTTTTATCATGAATTAATGGATTTTGTTCGAGTTAATAAATGGATCTTGTTTTGAAGAAATTTAAATTTGTTACGACATAAAATTTAGACAATTCAAACATGATTCCATGGCCGTGTAGTCGGATTTTATTTCAACACGGGTCTAGTATTAGCTTAATTGGTAGTAAGCTTAAAAAAAAAGCTAGTTACTATTAATGGAAAAGGGGAGCTGGTTTTCAAAAAGGGAAAAAGAGGGGGCGAGCGAGAAAGAGAGAGAGAGAGAGAGTTGACCTGATTTTGACCAGCGAACCAGACCTGACCCGACCCGCGAACATGACCCTATCGGATCTCGCAATTTCGGTCACCGCTCCGGTCACGCTTGGTACCGATCTGAAGTTTGAGCGACACCGATTATATCTCTGTGGTCATATCGCTGAAAAAGGGCCCTCTGTGGTCATTGTCGCCGGAAAAGGGCAAGAACACCGGCAATCGAAGCTTGAAAGATTGTGGCTTAACCCGTTTTCGTCACTATCGATGTAAGGCAGCACCACCACCTGAATCTTGATCTTCAGTTCACCCTCATCATTTTCCGACCAACCTCACCACCTGAAACTTCTGATTTGGCCATGAACGACTACCTGAAAGCTCACGAATTTGGGAGCACGATCCGCCGCCATCGCCATGCGTGGGAGGTCACCGTCAGCACCATTTGACTCATCGAGATAAGAACTATCAAACTTGAGCTTCCCGTCGCCGTTGACTTAAGTCCCGTCACCATTGACCAATGGGGGCAATTCGGTAATTTCACAAGACTTTAAGGTGAATTTGTAATTTATAGAATCGCTGGATAATTTGGTAATTTGAGATTTCGGGGTAATTTGGTAATTTAAGTCGTTAAGGGCATTTTAGTAATTTTACACTCCGACGGTAATTTTGTAATTTCTGATATTGTGGTTATTTTTGTGATCTGAATTGAGGACAATTTGGTAATTAAAAGTTCTGAGGATAATTTGGTAAAATAATGATGTTGGGGGCATTTTGGTAATTTTGTGCATGCGAGAATAGTTTATTATGGATAAATATTTATTTCGAGAATTATTATCTAAAATTAGTTGTATTTCAAATCTACGGAGAATGATTATATCGTTTCCTTGATTAGGAGGACTTGCGAACGAGAATCAACCAATGGACGTTATTGATACTGAGTCTGGACATCATCACTATGAGTGGAATATACAAAACCTATTTTCATAGTATATTATGATTTTACAATACAATACAATATGTTTTAATAATAAGTATTTGATGCTTTGATTTAATAATTTTCTAGAAAATGGATTTTTATCTGCGTGCTGATATTTATTATTATTGAGAATGAGTTTGATTAATGATTTTATTATCACTTTTGAGTAAACGCATGATAACAATTTTAAAGAGAATTGAATGGAATTGAGATATGTTGAATAAAAAGGAAATGAAATTTCATATGTGATTATATGTTTATGTATATGTATAAAAGGTTGTTTGCAAAATCATTGGACAGTACACTTTCCCTCCAGATACATGATATAAATAA
Source organism: Citrus glauca (assembly GCA_029633175.1). Classification (NCBI taxonomy): domain Eukaryota; kingdom Viridiplantae; phylum Streptophyta; class Magnoliopsida; order Sapindales; family Rutaceae; genus Citrus; species Citrus glauca. The sequence goes on from JAQOOD010000005.1 coordinate 23,041,798, forward strand.
TATGAGATGAGAGGCCTTTGGGGCCCATCTGAACACACATAGAGGCTTTAGGTCGGTGTTTGGGCGTTTTTACCTTTTGGGAGCATATGCATGCAGTATGATAATTACAGAGATACAAATATTGAGATACAGATATTGAGATACAGATGGGATATGATTATACACATTAGATATGATGATACAAATGAGATATAAGCCTTTGGGGCCCGTCTGAGTATACACAGAGGCTTTGGGCCGTGTCCTTGGGCGCCTTATCCTTTAAGGACCAGATTATGCATGCACATATATAATGAAATATATGAGATATGAGATGACATTTTCCCGTCTATTCGTTATAGCTTCGGGGCATGATGGTTCCTTGATTGCCCGTCCGTCGAGGTCCGGATATGATGAGATTATTTCCCCGAGTACTTGTTTGGTGATAGTTTTTGGTATTCAATATTTGATATTGTAAATGTTATAAGTGTTATGATTTTATTGATTTTATGCAGATTTATGTGATATTCTTATTTCAGTGCATGTTTTGAATTAAATAAGTTTATGTAAGTTCTTATGATATTTTGATGAAATTGTTTTGAGAAAGATTAAATAATTTTAAATAAATTATTTTTCCAAAAACTATTATCCACTCACTGAGCTCACTGAGTTTTATACTCACCCCATTTTTATTATATTTTTTTCTCCTGCAGGAGATTTGCAGATACATCAATTGACCCAACAATGATAGTTAGATTTGAAAATATGGCCACGTGATGGTGCTAGGAATCATAGATGTTTTTTTGGGACATTTTGAATTGTATAATTTAATACTTATTTGTGATTAAGGATAAATTATTATATTCTTAACATTATATATTTAAAGGATACTGGTACTTGATTAAGGAAGTTGGTTGTCGAGGTTGATTAAATATTGTATTATTTTTTGGAATGTTAATTGTATAAATTACAGGTTTAGGGATGTAATAATTATATAGGAGACTCTGATGAAATTTTGGTAGAATTCTTAGATATTAGATTTATTATCGATTCAGTTAAATGAGTTTAGGTAGACTCGTCTTGGGGATTCGATGCGGGTCGTTTCAAGACAATATCTACCCTATCTTTTGTTTGTAGATCCTTGGGCAAACAAGTTCTTCAACAAGGTATTAGATAGAGAGTTGAGACCATAAACAAAATTAAAGTTGAGTCTAGTAATTTGTTACCTAGGCCAATGACTTAAGCCAATTGTGAAATCAAAGTTGCCTAATGATATTAGAGTTTTTAAACTAATTGATTCTAATCACAAGTGGGATAGAGCTTTTATTCACAAGAACTTTTCTGTAGATGATGCTGAAGCCATCAAGAGAACTTTCTTACCGAGCAAGCCCAAAGAGGATGAGGTGCTCTAGCACTTTGATAGGAAAGGGATTTATTATGTTGAAAGTGTACACCAATTGGCTCTCAAGCTTAGGTTCCTTAAAAGTCCTAATCGTTCACCCTTTGACCCTTAAGGCTGGCAAACAAACTAAAAGTTCAGTACCTATGTGATTGACACTAAAAAATGTACATTTAATAAGGATAAAATTATAAGTTTTTAATTTATTATACCAACTAATACGTTCATTATGCCTAAATTATCTTAATACTCTCAAAATATATTTTTATGTTAAATTAATTTGTAACATGTTAATTTTATTTTAATTTTATATTGTAGATATATTTTAAGAATAAAGAAGAGTTCAAAATGGAAGTGGAAACAAAGAAGAATTGCTGGAGCCATTTGGAAAGCATTATTGAAGAAATGTAGTTTAAAAAAATCAAAAATTAAAATTAAAAAAAAGATAAGTGGGCAATCATGTTGGTGATGGTCAAGAGGCTATTATGCCACCTGACTATCACATGTCTCAACGTACATTTATATTATTAAAATAAAATAAAACAAACAAAATAAAGAAAGAATGATGCATTCCTTGCCTATGAAAGGTAAGGAGATGCACTTCCCACGGCTTCTACATAGGGAACTCGTCTCATTCTCTCTATTTCTGCAAATATTTTAGGTGATTGATCCTTAGAGAATTTAATTCCATGTCTGAATGGTAATAAACCAGTATTGGAATTTTCCATGCTAAATCTAGCCAATATCTTATCGATATAGACCGCTTGAGGCAATGCTAAAGTTTTATTCTTCCGATCTCGTAGTAACTTGATACCAAGAATATAACTTGCCTCTCTCAGGTCTTTCATATCAAATTGTTTTACTAACCAACTCTTTATTGTAGTCAATACTCCTATATCGTTTCCAATTAAGAGAACATCATCTACATAAAGAATTAGGAAGGCTACAGATGTTTTCTTCAAGATGCCCGTTAAGAAAGGCAGTCTTGACATCCATTTGTCAAATTTCATAATCTAGCACTGCAGTAATGGAGGGCAGAATACTGATGGATTTAAGCACAGCAACCGGAGAAAATGTTTCCTCATAATCGATTCCCTCTTTATGAGTAAACCCTTTGCCTACTAATCTTTCTTTAAATGTTTCCACCCTTCCGTCTATTCCTCTTTTTCTCTTGTAGATCCACTTGCACCCTATAGGTTTTATCCCATTTGATGCCTCTACAAGTTCCCAGACTTTATTGGAATACATAGATTACATTACTTGATTCATGGCCTTTTTTTCAAAATTCAACATCTCTATCTATTAGAGCTTCGTTGTAACTAGTGAGATCTTGTACATGTTCATCTAAGATAGCCGTATAGGTTTCTCCCAAAAGCATGTATCTCGCAAGTAACCTAGTTACCCTCCCACTACGACGAGGTTTTAAAAATGATGGTTGTTCAGGGATAATCATATGTTGATCATCTGGTTGTTACTGGTCTTCTTGTTTTGTAACAGGCATTGAAAGTTGAGCATCAACCTGATCACATGACATTTCTTCAAGTATTACCTTACTTTTAGGTTTGAAGTTATACATATAGTCTTCCTCGAGGGAAGTGAAATGTGTGCTCACGATCACTTTCCTATCTTGAGGACTATAAAATAAACCTCCCCTTGTTCCTTTAGGATACCCCACAAACATACAAACCTCAGAACGTGAATCCATTGTGTCTGCCTTTGTTTTCAACACATGTACTGGTGATCCCCAAATACGGACATGTCGTAAACTTGATTTGCGACCTGACCATAATTCTATTGGGTTTTAGGCACTAGCTTAGATGAAACTAAGTTCAAGAGGTAAACTGTAGTTTCCAGTGCTAGTCCCCAAAAAGAGATTGGTAATGACGAATAACTAAGCATAGATCTCACCATATCCAAAAGAGTTCTATTTCTTCTTTCAGCTACCCCATTTTGTTGTGGTGTTCCCGGGACACTCAACTGAGATATAATCCCATTTTCAACTAAATACTCTTTGAAATCTCTTGAGAGAAATTCACCACCTCGATCAGATCGAAGCTTCTTTATATTCTTATCTAATTGCTTTTCTGTCTCAGCCCTATACTCTTTGAATTTTTCAAGAGCTTCAGACTTGTAACGCATCAAATAAACATAACCGTATTTCGAGTAATCATCAGTGAAAGTGATGAAATACTCATAACCTCCTTGAGCTTGTAAGATTGGTTTACATACATCTGTATGTACCAATTCAAGTGATACTGTTGCACGTACTCCTTTAGCCGAGAATGGCCTTTTGGTCATTTTTTTTCTAAACATGATTCACAGAGTGGCAATGATTCATATTCTAATGGACCCAAGAGCCCATCTTTGATCATTTTCTGTATCCTATTTTGACTTATATGAGATGAGAAGGAGAGGAGAGAGAGAAATTGAGGAATCGTTTCTTTTTCTTCTTTTTCTTGTTTTATTGTGTAATCAATTTCCTTTTAATATATTTCAAAAGTTTATCAAATAAAAAGAGTATTTTATTTTCTTTCAATATGAATGGCCTATTTTACTAAGGTGAAGGTGAAGCTCAAGGTTTCAAATTCTTAAATTTATTATTTTTTCAAGTAAGTTTTAAGTTTATTTTATTCTTTTTCAATTATTTATACGTCGAGTTAAAAAATTTACTACTAGCTTTTAAAACTTAAAAAAGGTCAATGTTTGCCCCAAAGGTCAAGGTTTTTTAAGGAAAGCTTAAAAAAAAGCTTGCTTGTGGAAAGAAAAGTTGTGCAAGAACCTATTTGTCATATCCATAAAAAGGACTCGGAAACTGTTGCTCATGCTTTTTTGGACTGCAAATTTGCCAAGAAAATCTAAAGGTACACACATCTTACTGCAGAAATTCGAAATGAAGTTAGGCAGAATACTTTGAGTATGCTGCAAAGTTTGACAAAAAGCTAACTATCAAGGAGCTTGAACTAGTAACTTTTGTGTTGTGCGTGGTGCGGAATGCAAGAAACAAATATATTTTTAGAGAAAGAAGCCAGATCCCGCCATATCAATAGACAAGGCCACTGTAATTATGAAAGCCTGTCAAAAAGTCAAGAAGCTTGAACAGAAGCAACTTGAGCAAGGGAATTCTGGAAAACAACATGACTGGAAGCCTCTACCAAACGGCTGGTACAAGATCAATATGGATGCTGCTATCGACAAAAATTTGCATAGTGGAGGCTTTGGGGTTGTTATTAAAGACTCATCTAAGAAGGTTACAGTAGCAGCTGTCAAGAGCATAAATTTCGATGGTGATGTTCCTTTTGCTGAAGCTGAGGCAGCTAAGTGGGGCTTACAAGTACCTAAAACTGCCGGACTCTCATTGTGATCATTGAATCTGATTGTTTAAAGGTAGTTGAGTTAGTCAATAATAGAAAAGGCAGCAGGACTGAGATATTTTGGCCTATTTCAGATATTCACAGCAGCAGTTGAAAAGATTTCCCAGCAGTTAGATGTCAACATGTTCATAGGTCTTGTAATGATATTGCTCATAATTTAGCTAAGAGAGTTATAAGAACTGGTGAAACTGTTATCTGTTAAAAAAGTTCCCCAGGTGATGTACTGTCTTCAATTTCGGTTTAATGATAGAAAGTATTTCTTTCCTTAAAAAAAAAGAAAAAAGATTGAAATAAATTAACGGCAACTCCTAACTTAAAATTCTGGTTCTACTGCTGCATACGAGGCCCCAAAATTATGGAAGATTTTGCTATCCTTATAGTGTACCATCAACAAAACTGGTGTTTTCATATTAGTAACAAAAGATTTATATGGTTATCAACATAATACTACGAAACAATTATAAAAAAGAAATCACTTGATGTTGGACAAATTAATAGTACAAAAACATTATTTACAAGGTAATAACTACTATCAATCTAATGAAAAAAAATATTTACGATGGAGTGCTATAGTTGTAATGTCCACCATCACAATATCTCCAAATATTTGATTTCTCTTAATTAGAACCTTGATGTTGTATACTACACGGATTTAATTGTTTAGACACTAAGCAATAGATTCCAAAATACCTTTACGGTCGGCTCTACATTATTTACTTTGTGCAATTTTTTTTCCAAACCCCGGGACAGCATCCCTAAAATTGGCTCCAAGTTGCTAAGGTTACGTGCATTCATATATGTTAGAATTGGCACCCATAGTAGGTTGGACTGAGCCAACATAAACAACAATCTAGAAACTTCTAATAGATTTTATATAACTGTTGTAAGTCTAATTGGACTCTAATTAAGAGTTATAAAGTCTTATGGTTAACTTCTATCACTTTCATGAGCTTCTATATAAACACACCTCTTGTATCTAAGGTGTGGAAGTGTAAAGACGAGAGAAAAAGTCTGTGGGCGCTTGCAATGTAATATGAGGAGATTTCCATCAATATGATTAATTTCCCTCGGGCCATAAGCATATAGTGAAATCAAGATATTCCTTGTAATCATCTCACTACAATAATGATGGCTTTTAGTAGCATTATATTGTAGCATTTATTTAAAGAATGATACCAAATATCAATTTATTATAACATTTTATAAAATGATGCTACCTTTGTAATATGACAGTCATTACATTTTGTTTTTAATGACATTTGATAATTACTAGTAGCATTTTTGTATATGCTACATATAATATTGAATTATATAGCATTTAGGAAATGCTACAATATAACATTAAATGAAGTAGCATTTGAAAAATGTGATGGAAGAGTAATAAATATACTAATATTTTAAAATAGCATTGATAGCATTCTATTGGTAGCAGTTTGATTAATAAAATAAATTAGCATTTGAAAAATGCTGCAAGATAAAAGGATTGAAATGTTAGACCATCAATGTCTATTGGTAGCATTATGAAATTATGCTATAGAATACTAATTAATAAACATAACATTTTAAAAATGCTACAAGATAGCAGTACATATAATAGCATTGTTTGTTTGCTAGAAAATGCGGTAGCATTTTAAAAATATTATAAAACAATGAAAAGATAATAAAGCCAATTTTTAAAATGTAAAAAATGGAGTGAAAATTAAACTAAAGATGTACAAAACGGGAAGTTTTAGTAGAAGATAAGTACCTACAAAAGGGCTAAGTTAAGAAGAAGGAGGCACCCTAAAAAGAAAAAAGACAAATGAAAGGCGCCTATATTATTTCCCTTCCCGCAACAGCTTTCCAGAGAATTTTCCTTTAGTGTCTATTCTCCATTCTAATACTCACTAAATCTCAAAAAGGAAAAAAGGAAAAAGAAAAGAAAAAAAATGGATGACGATTCCCTGGCCACTTCACATATATTTGCTGGCTTGAGAAAGATTAGGCTAGTTGTTCGGTAATTTAGAAGTGATCTCTTTGATTTGATAAGGATTCTCACTCATGTGACTTCAATTTCGCTACTATACCCATGGCCGAAACAAATATATAACCCCAATTTGGGAGCTCTTTCTTCCATCCACATAAGCAATTAATGATTAAAATGATTTATTTACTATTTATATTTGGGTTTGATGATTGAACATTTAAAAGGAAAAATTGTATTATCTTCTTGATTATTTGTAGATTATTGATAGTTTTATAACTTATTTTTTTAATCTTTAAATCCCGAGCATTCTAGCAATATTTACTATTAGTTGCATCTATCTAATTTTTTTAGGTTATTTGCTATTACCATACCTTGGCTGGTTATAATTTCTTTCTCTCCCGATCAAATTGATCTTGGGTTTTGATATATTTTGTATTCAAATTGTTAACATCCAATAGATGTTACTATTTGGTAAGACTTTTAGTTACATGGGCAAACTTAGCATTACTTAAAATGCTATCAATCACTTTTGATAGTATTTTTTAGATGCTACCATATATCTTTTTTGTTGTAGTGTCTTCTATCTCTATTCAAATTAACAATGACATAATCTCGTTATAATTCGCTTCTGTGTTCAAGGTTTAAAATGGGCGCTTTTTGAATCTACCATTAATAATATATTGAATATGTAAAATATCAACACATTAATTGTATATTGAATATGCACGAATATGAATAATATAGGAGTACGTTTCCTTTAGCCATAAGGATTAGGGTTTGACCCCTTGCTTAACCTATAAACAAAGCCTTTTATCCCCATTCACGCATAATTCATTCAATCATCAATCAACTTCCCAACAAGCTACCCTCGACTAGCATTCATTACTTGCTTTTGGTTATGATTGTTTTGTCCTTAATCAACTAAATAAGTGAGAGGGAGGAAAAAAAAGTTTAAAAAATATTTACTTTTTTAGTTTCAATAAGGATAATTTTGAAAATAGATAACGTTAATTGAAAAATGAGGGTGCTTATTACCACCTTATTTCGGTAGGTTTGCATGCCAACATCCAATTAAATCCATCACTCAAATGCAATAATTTAACAAAAGAGAGCGGAATTATTAACACCCTCGTGGACAATTCTTAGAACCCTTATTCTCAATTAACTCCATTAAATATTGAAAATAGTTATACGATTTCATAACACGCCATTAATTCCCAAAATAAGCCTAATTAATTAAAAAAAGAAAACTATCATCAATCCCCAGTAATGACGTAAACTTCTTATTTATACTAAACTCATGTACTTTTTTTTCCCGCAATTGCAGTAGAAACAACCCTTTAAGAGTGCTATGCACCACTCTTAACAGTTCAGTCATGGTGGGTTCAAGCTCACATTCAAATGGAGTTACTGAAAACTCTTTATTTAAACTTCACAGCGGAGCTTACAGTTTTAAGAATCCTTACAGCAAATTCTTCAGAGTTTTACAGCTGTATAGAGTGTTCTTTTTTTTTTTTTAATGATAGCAAGGAGTATTCACTCAAATCTAATTATGAGAGAATTTTGTTTTTAATGTTTGTTTGTGTAATTTCAGTTATGGGTGAAAAAATAAGTACAAAACTGGAGTTTCAACAAATTTCTAAGCAGGTGCCTGTTGAAGATAGCAGCAACAGCAGCCATAGCAGGACATCAGCCGAGCCCTGTGACACTTTGGCATGCCACCTAAGCTACATCCAAATTCAGTGAGGTGGCAAAACTGCCACACAGAAATGCTAGCCCACAGAGTGAATGGATAAAGATTCTGGAAGCATTATATCATTGGCCAATGATTGCTGGATTATTTTGTTTTATTTGATTCTGTTATTTTTAGCTAGCTGTCATTTTTGTTTCTTTATGTATAAATACAAGTTGCTGTAAACAAAACAATTATTCAAGTAATATCATCAATACAAATTTTCTGGTTCTGTGCTCTGCTTGCAAAAGAAAGCAATTCCTGAGGAATTTAACTTGGTATCAGAGCCACGTTTAAGCTATGGTAAGCAGCAGCAGCACACAAGCAAATGCAAATGATCAGATGGAAAACTTGAATCAAAACGAAAATCAAAACACCCCTTAAAATATTGAACAAAACTTGAGTCATAACTCACCCTCACCCATTCAACACATCACCAGCAGCACATATGTGTTCACACCCTCCATTAAGCTTAATCAAAACAATTTCATGCTCTGGAGATCACAAGTGATTTCCAGCATTAGAGCTAATGAACATGAGGGGTTCATAGATGGCAGCCATGTCTGACCTCCTAGAGTTTTCATAAACCTTGGACAAGATCAAACAATAATCACCACACCTAACCCAGATTACTAAGTCTGGAAAAAGCAAGACCACATCCTCCTAAGTTGGTTACTATCTTCACTTAGTGAGGAAGTGTTGGGCACTGTGGTGGATTGTTCCACTTCCTTTGAGGTGTGGACAACTCTTTCCAATCAATTTGGTGCAAGAACTAGAGCTAGAATACTACATCTCAGAACACAAATCCAAACCATGAAAAAGGGGTCACTAACCATTCATGAGTATTACTCTAGAATGAAGTCTATACTGAATGCTCTTAGGCTTCAGGGAGTAATATGAGTGATGATGATTTTGTTATGTGTGTATTTGGTGGTTTGGGATCAGAATATGATCCAGTTATTGCTAGCATAAATTCAATACAGGAAAGTCCCTCACATTCTGAAGTTTATGGTATGCTCCTTAGCCAAGAAAACAAAACTGAGCATAACCTAAGCTCAGGAACTATAGAAGCAAACTACACACAAATGAGAAATGGGAGAAGGAATTGGAACAACCAGAATAGGGCTGTCAATCAACATCAGCCTGGGATAGTTTTCAGAACCCCTGGAAATGGATCTGGTCATGGTCAAGGAAACCAGAATTCTCATGACAAGGGAAAGGGCAAAGTTGTAAGTGATGATGATCCCAAGGGGCCTTGTCAAATTTGCTGCAAAATGGGACACACAGCTACTGATTGTTGGCACAGATTAAAAAAGAATTATGTGCCACAACCAAGCCAAAGGAGAGAGCCAAGAGGTGCATATGTAGCTGCAACTGATGGCCAAAGCAGTGGAGCCTGGTACTTGGACAGTGGTGCCACAAACCATGTGACAAATGCCCTTAACAACCTGAACACCAACTCTAAGTATCAAGGTAATGAAAAGCTGACTGTTGAAAATGGTGAAAAACTGCTGATTTCTCATATTGGTAACTCTATGCTTTCTACTTCACATCCACATAAACACATCACCTTAAATGACATATTATTTGTACCAAGCATCACTAAGAATCTCATCAGCATTTCCAGATTATTGCATGATAATGACATTGATATCGAATTTAAAAGGTCTGTGTGTTTTATCAAGGACAAGAAACAGGGGAAAATTCTGGTGAAAGGAGTGGCTAGAGAGGGACTTTATGAGCTGCTGTGCTTACCTACTCACCTGAGTAGAAACAAAACTCCTTATGCTGCTGTTTTATCTTTTTCCTTCATGCCTGAGTCAATAAATTGCATCAGCAATCCAGTGTCCATGCTGTCATTTAATTTAAGTAGTGTCAAGTTAGCAAGTGGTTGTGCTGAGTCCTCTGAAACTGATAGATCAAGTAACAATGCCTTAAAAGAAATTGATCTCTGGCACCAAAGATTAGGGCATCCAAACAAGTCTGCTCTGAAAAGCACCATGTTGTCTTGTAATCAGTTTAAATTAAACAAAGATTGTGTTCCTTCATTTTGTTGTGCATGTCAGTATGGAACACAATCTAAACAGAACTTTAAAAGCACAGAGACTAAAACCAGCAAGGCTTTAGAATTAATTCATGCTGACCTATGGAGACCAGCACCAATTCCCTCAAGTCATGGACATAGATACTACATATACTTTGTTGATGACTTGACAAGATACACCTGGCTATTTCCCTTGACAACAAAATCCCAAGCTCTCAATGCATTCATCACCTTCAAAAGCCAAATTGAAAACCAATTAAATCTGAGAGTTAAAGCATTACAAACAAACATGGGAGGAGAGTTTAAACCATTCAAAACATTTCTTAACAAAGAGGGCATAGCATTGAGACAATCATGTCCTTATCTACATGAACAAAATGGCAAGGTTGAAAGAAAACACAGACATGTGGTAGAAACTGGACTCACATTGCTTGCACAAGCTAAAATGCCATTAAAATTCTGGCAAGAAGCTTTCACTTATGCCACCTACATAATCAACAGATTAGCCTCACCTATTATTGGAAATAAAACTCTTTTTGAATTGCTTCACCATTACAAACTAAACTACTCACAAATCAAAGTCTTTGGATGTGAGTGTTATCCATTTTTGAGACCATATAACAAACACAAGCTTGATTTCCATACTGTTAAATGCACATTACTAGGAGTAAGCACAAGTCACAAGGGATATGTTTGCATGCATCACTCAGGTAGAATATACATTTCTGCAAGTGTCAGATTTAATGAAAGCTCATTTCCTTTCTCTAATGATGCTAAGTTCAGTGAACAAGAGTCTTCAAGTAAAAATGATTTCATTACTCTCTTAGAAAAATTCCAGGTGGTGTCATTTTCTCTTGATACTCCTCAAAATACTCAGGCAGCATTTGGTCAAAGTCTCTCTCTTGGAACTCTTGAAACTTCAGAACAATTCCAGAATCTTGACCAAGGTAAAACACAACAGAACTTGAGCACTAATATGATGTCAAATGATCATTTGTATTCTCCTCATATAAATCACCAGCTTCCAGAAAATGACCAACCTTCATCCCCAATCTCAGCACCAAACACAAAAAAAGCCATGCCATCACATCCTATGGTAACAAGATCTAAGGCAGGGATCTTTAAACTAAAGCTATACCAAGTTTCTACTCAACCACAGAATGCATTACCCTCAAACACCTTAGAAGCCTTAAAAGAACCAAACTGGAAGAAGGCAATGGAAGATGAATACAATGCCTTGCTGAAAAATGAAACATGGACCTTGGTGCCAAATAACTCAAGTTGTAAGTTGATTGGAAATACATGGGTGTACAGAGTCAAAGAGAATTCAGATGGAAGCATAAACAAGTATAAGGCCAGACTAGTGGTGAAGGGATTCTTGCAGATTCCAGGTATTGACTTCACAGAAACCTTCAGCCCAGTTGTTAAGGCTGCAACAATCAAAATCATCCTCACCTTGGCAATAAATCATGACTGGAGTTTGAGGCAAGTAGACATAAATAATGCCTTCTTGAATGGTGAGTTGACAGAAACAGTTTACATGCCACAGCCTGAAGGCTTTGTGGACAAAAGCAAGCCTAACCACATTTGTAAATTAAAGAAAGCACTGTATGGTTTGAGACAAGCTCCCAGGGCATGGTTCAACAAACTAAAGGATGTATTGAACTCTTGGGGATTTGAAAACTCCAAGTGTGATATCTCATTATTCTACAGAAGAACAAAGTCTGAGATGGTTATACTACTAATTTATGTTGACGACATCATCATTACAGGTGAAAATAGTGGCAGCATTGAAGAGTTGGTTAGTAACTTAAACAGAGTTTTTGCTTTAAAAGACTTGGGGGAGTTGAACTTCTTTTTGGGGATTCAAGTAAACAGAAAGCATAATGCTATTTTGCTGTCTCAGACCAAGTACATACAAGACCTGCTTGCCACAACAGGGATGAGTGATTGCAAAGGAATTGAATCACCTTTCAGCACTACAGAAAAACTAAAGAAAAATGAAGGAGAAAAGTTTCATGATCCCAAATTGTATCGAAGTGTTATAGGCAGCCTGCAGTATGCAACACTTACAAGACTTGAGCTTGCTTATTCAGTGAATAAGCTCAGCCAATACATGTCTGATCCTAGACAACCTCACTGGACAGCATGCAAAAGAGTACTGAGGTACCTCAAAAGCACCATGAACATGTGTCTGAAATTCAAAAGATCTGATTACTTTGATCTAATAGCTTACACAGATGCAGATTGGGCAAATGACTTGGATGACAGGAGATCCATCAGTGGTTATTGTGTATTCTTGGGTGGAAATCTCGTTGCTTGGAGTTCAAGAAAACAAGGCTTGGTTGCTAGATCTACGGTTGAATCAGAATACAGAGCAATGGCTCTTTGCACTACAGAACTCATATGGATTAGCTCCTTACTAAGTGAGCTGAAGATAGAAATACAAAGAACACCAACAATCCTAAGTGACAGCACAATTGCAGCTGCAATAGCCACCAATCCTGTGTTTCACTCAAAAACTAAGCATTTTGAAATAGATTTACACTTCATCAGGGACATGGTAGCTAGAGGTGAACTGGAAATCAGCTTTGTTGTAGGAAGAGACCAAATAGCTGATGTTCTAACCAAACCATTACCTTACTGTAAATTCAATTGTTTCAGAAGCAAACTCAAGGTGTTTGACAAAACCTTGTGTTTGAGAGAGGGTGTTGAAGATAACAGCAATAGCAGCCATAGCAGGACATCAGCCGAGCCCTGTGACACTTTGGCATGCCACCTAAGCTACACCTATTTACCAGCTGATACAAATTCAGTGAGGTGGCAAAACTGCCACACAGAAATGCCAGCCCACAGAGTGAATGGATGAAGATTCTGGAAGCATTATATCATTGGCCAATGATTGCTGGATTATTTTGTTTTATTTGATTCTGTTATTTTTAGCTAGCTGTCATTTTTGTTTCTTTATGTATAAATACATGTTGCTGTAAACAAAACAATTATTCAAGTAATATCATCAATACAAGTTTTCTGGTTCTGTGCTCTGCTTGCAAAAGAAAGCAATTCCTGAGGAATTTAACTGTGCCAATAGCCTAATTGCACCAACGACATAATTTAACGAATGTTGTACAATGGAAATTAAAACACCATTACTTCATTCATTAGTTTACAAGTGGACGTTTCTACCAAAGATAGGTTACATGGCTAAATTACAACCTAGGACAACATGTTGAACAAAATATATCCTTCAAAACAGGAACCTGAAGCAGAGCAATTACAACCGTTGGCACGAATGCAACTAGGCCCGAAAACACAACGATCCAATTTACTCCATGATCATAAGCTAAGAAAAAGGTTGAGAAAAAAGCTACCATCACGAATACAATAGACACGAAGAGCGACGAAAGTCCACCTAGAAGCTTAAGCGGTAACGACATTAGAAAATCATCTTCTGCAAATTGTGATGTGAGGATGGACAAAAAGAAAAGTACGGAGACTATAGAGCAGGAGAATGCGATTGCGTCTGCTATTGCAAAGACCTGAAACCAATTCTCTCTAAGATGAATGGGTAGTCCTGTTTTATCATCCTTACCACCCGGCACTGTGAAGGCTGCTGCAAACACCATTGTAGCCACAAGTGTTGCAACAATCAGACTTGAACTGGCTCTGCTCTTCATCCATTGTTCTCCTCTTATCAACAACTCCAAATGCTCCACAGTGAATAATTCTCTAGGTGTTTTTCCGTCATAATTTTTCATTTCTTTATAAGAAGGTTGCACGATCATTTCAACCTCCTGTCATTATAAAATAATATTATGAACACTAATAACTTGCATTGAATCTTTATAAGGCTAGTATCGAATATCATAGGAAAATTAGGAAATTGGGAAATGAATCTTTATTTTGATTTTTTACCTTATATATTAGTAACTCTCGTTGCATTTCTAGAGCTGCACCAGACACGGTTCTGTACGGACTTGGAGTTGGATATTTTGCAGCCAGATGCAGCATGTTATTTCCACAGCTATCTAAATAGGTTGCCAAAAGCTGCTTATTGAAGCCTTGCTCGTAGATTAGATTGAATATATTCATATGACGATGCAAAATGGCAACGTGAAATATGCTGCGACCATTTTCATCTAATTCATGAACCAAATCAGGATAAGAGCCAATAAGCTCAGCCAGGAACTGAATGTTCCCTACTTTAGCTGCATCGAACAATAAGTTTGTAGGTTTTCTGATCACTTCTGCAACATCCACATCTTCTTGTCTAACTATTTCTCTCCACAGGCACTTGACTAGTTCAAGGGCTTGATTATTCATCAGCCCAATATTTCGACTGCACTTCATTATTCCTAGGACTAAGGTCAGAAACAAGTGATTAACAACTGATGGTTTAAAGAAAAAAAAAATACTGCTAGTATATACCTATCTTAGGGTTCGACCGAGTGATTTTAAAGTAGTTTTCTTTGATTGATTACTCGAGAGGGTAGGAGTTAAATAATTAATGATTTGGCTCCAAAGTAATTTAAAAATAAAAGACACCGTAAGGAGTATCAATAAATGGAGAAACTAATTACTTGAGTTAATAAGGCTTTTCGGTAGTCCTCCACCAGTGTCTGCAAATGGAGAAGGATTTCGAGCCAACATATGCAAGGCCGTTCCATGTTGCACATGATGAGTTAGAGCTAGTTGTCTGTCACTCTTCAACAATTTCAACGCCAGATCTGGCCAATCACCATAATTAATTTTATCCCAAACCCAGAAAGTGCCATAGTATATAGACTGCAACTTAGAGAAAATCTTATTTATGCGATCTCTACGATTTACTTTCACTACAAATTCCCCATAATTTCTATAAATATATGAAAACTGCAATCTTTGCTTTTGATACACAAAATTTTGATTACTATGATACCATCAACGTAAAAAGACAATGTAACACGCCAGTGACAGACTAACTTTTTGTTCTTTTATTGCTATTGTTATAAAACGTGATTTAAAAATTTAAAAAAATGACAATATTAGAATATTAAACACGACAACAGGAAGGAATTAAGTTTCCTAACCATGGGTCATAAGTTCAAACATTAAATTCTTGCATAGGTCACTTTTCGCTAATTAGACAAAGAAATAATTATTCCTTGTCTATTTCCTTTTATTTTTTCTGCTTATCCCCACCAACTAAAATATTCCCGTTACTCAAATACAAAGAATAATGACATAGGCATCTCTAAACTTCATTAGAAAATAATATGAAATGTGATGTAGCATTGGTCCATGAAATGGTTGATAATGTTTTTAAGTTTTAAGTGAATTTATTGTATTATCATTATCTACTTGATGAATGCTACATCATTTAATACGAAATTTTTTAATAAAATTTTGTTTCAAAAGGCTAGGCTATATTTGGAAAATTTTGTTTGAGCCTCTAAGGTTATCAGCTATTACCAGGTTTACCACTAATATATTTATGAGTTTACAAACCTGACACACAAGTTTGAATTGTTTTCAAAATTTAGTGTACCTGCCTCTTTTTCAAGTTATAGCTATTTACACAACTGCCTTTTAGTTTCAATTATTAAAAAATTTATTAGAGGTTTGTCATTGTAATCTGGGGACCCAACATCCATTTCCTAATTTCTTAATCTTTATTTTCCTCTTTCTTCTCTCATGTACACAAATTTGTAAAAGCCAAAGAATTTAGCACATATTTTAAATTTATTTTTTTTTCTCTTTGTTTTAGTAACTTTTTTTTTTTCAACTCTCAAAATTAGCTTAATATTTAATGCATTTACTTTACAGTTTTGTTATTGTCCTTACTTTGATTATTTGAATCATAACTCTCAAAATCTAATCAGTTTTACACTATAGTATTGTCAAGCGCAACTTTGACAGTGCTTCATTATATGTATATTCTTTGTACATATTTTTTTCTTACATATTAACGAAACGTATTTGAAATTTTTTTAGCAATTTCTTTGATTGAGATAAATGTTATAATAAAGGCCTTACCTCAGCCTGGAAAAATTTTCTGGCTAAATCTTCTTGAATATATGTGTGTTTTAATGTACCGAACTAAAACATAATGAAATTAAGAACACTTGCTTAACATCGAATTTTTTTTATTATTACTATTAATATAACTCACGCACCCATCGAAATTCGAACATAATACTTAAAACTTAACTTCCAGGGGCTACGTATCTAAAAGATAGAATTTTATAATCTGAATATGTCTTGTACTTACTGAACAAACCAGTGTCGACACATGTAAGGAATATAACTTTCTAGTCCTCAGTTGTCAATTCCTTTTTACTTTTATGGAATAAAAATGATGTCCAAACAAAGCAGCAAAGTAGAGCGATGGCATGTTTTTGTATTCTTTGTACATTTTTTTCTTACATACTAACGAAATGTTATTTGAAACTTTTTTTAGCAATTTTTTTGATTCAGATATATGTTATAATAAAGGTCTTTCAAAAGAAAAAACAAATAAAATAAAGTGAAGTTTCTTTATCTCGGCCTGAAATATTTTCTGGCTAAATCTTCTTAAATCTATGTGTGTTTTAATGTCCCAAAAATAAAGCATAATGGAATTAAGGACATTTGTTATTAATATAAATCATGTGCCTATTAAAAAACTCGACACAAACTTGAACCTTTAAAAAATCTGCTCCTTACTACTAGAGCTAAACCTTAACCTCGGCGTGGTATGTATCTGAAAGATAGAAATTTATAATCTGAATATGTCTTGGTACTTACCGTATAAACCAGTGTCGACACTTGTAATGAATATAACTTTCCGGTCCTCAGTTGTCAATTCATTTTTACCTTTATGGAATAAAAATGACGCTGTGTCCGTTTGTCCAAACAAAGCGGCAAAGTAGAGCGGGGGCATATTTTTACTGCCTCGGATACCCAGCAGACTCGGATTCTTTTTAAGCATTAAATTAGCAATATCTACAGCTCCTGCAGCCGCAGCAAAACAAAAAGCTGTGTTCCCATTTTCGTCCTGAAGCATCAAATCTTCTGGATCCATAAAGTTTAGCAATTGCTGAACGAAACTAGTTCGTTTTGCTCCTGTTGCCACATGAAGAACAGTTTGATGTCCATCTGTAATGGCCGCACATAGTATTGATCGATAATCCTTTTCCAATAAACCTTCAATTTCCTTCATCTCTCCTTTTAGTGAAGCCTTATAAAGCAGCAAACGTATACTGCAGCATAGTCTTCTCTTTTTCCCTGTTAAAATTTTGAATCTTATAAAAGTTAAATTTTATGTAACATCAAAAAAAAAAAAAAGAAATTCTTACCAGAAAGCAAGCGAAGAGAAGGCTGTCTAAGTACTCGAGTTAATGAACTTTTCTCGCTCTCAACAAATTCTGACACTTGTATTGAAAACGAACCTCCCATTTGTGAACAAGAGTTCGAACGGAAATCCCTTTTCGCCATTTCACCTGAACTGCATATTTGAATGTCTATGAAGGTTACATGAACTGCATATATTGGTCTTGAACTTCATCTTGCAAATACTTATTAACAAACAATTTGTACATTTGTTTTCTTAGTTCAGGCCATCATGTGAAAATAAAATACCTTGAGTCTGACTTAAATTTACATCACTTGAGTTAATTAATTAGCTCAGCGTTACTTGATTTCCACTTCCACTATTAATTTATAATAGACAAGTATATGTAGAAATGAACTAAAATCGAGTGTATACAACCATATGTATAAATGGACTTCAGAGTGATGATTCTTCAGTACTTGAAAAAAAATGAAAAAATAAAAACCTGGACAGAGATACTTGAAGAAAAGTTTGATTGGAGAAAGTTTCCAACAGAGATATGGTTACCAAATCAACCCCAATAGAAGTAATACTTGACTTATGATTAATGTACTCCACTTTCTGTACTCACCATATATAGGCACATTCAGCTTAACCCCCCCCCCCCCCCCCCCCCCCCCCCCCCCCAAAACACCCACACAAAAATATGTTGTACACATGCCAAAAATCAAGTGGAAAATGAAGAATTTAGATAAACAAAATATAATAAAACCTTTATAACTTATTTTTTTTATAAATTAATAACTTCTACTATATTATAATTTTTGTTGTCCTGACTTGGGCCAAAGGGCTGACTTAATAACTTCAATAAAATAATAAGATAATTTTTGTTTTGAAAATACTATGTGGTCCCATTCATATCATAAATTAATAATTTCTTGAAATTATAAATTTAATTGTTATGATATTTTATTAAATAAAAAAATGATTCTGTTGTTACTATTTTTTTTAATTTAAATATAGTTGAATTTCATCTCTGATTTTGCTTTCGCTTTTGCTTATAGAGGTTCTAGCATCGAATTCTAAAATTAATAAATTTTAATTTTTTTAATCTAATTTATATTTAGTGCATAAATTCATGTTTGATTGATTAGATTGGTAAAATACAATGATTTTTTAGTTGAATAAAATGTGTCTTCATTGAATTGTATGTATACTTTATACATTAATAAATTATTAATTGAATTAATTAAGACGTCTTTAAATTAGTAGGTTTTGTATACTCCCAGTATTATTAATTTATAGAGATTTTATTGTAAATATGTTGCTCTATTAACAAAATATAATAACGGAAAACAATCAAATACAATTATTATAAGTATTATTTTGCCATATTTGCATTCTATAATGGGTATGGTTTTAGTTACCAGATTTTGTAGGCCACAATGGCTATGATTATATGCATGTAATATGGGTTTCGATTTTTGGTTATTTCTACGATTCAAATCTTCGTTTGATAGCATTTTCTTTTGATTTTGATCTTGATCTTCCGATTGTTCATACGGCACCTATCAGAAAAATGATAATATACAACTTATTTTTTCCAAAAGTTTATTTTTCAGATTTAAAAAATATGAGAAGTCTTTAACAACTTATTTAACAACTTTCAGTAAAATTCTGAATTAATTACCGCTAGACGTTTGTTGAGGAGTAACTGTTACTACAAGTGGCCAGCCATTATAAATATTTTTTCAATTTTAATTTGCAATTAGCCTAGCCAGCGATTGTGTGCAATTTCGTGGATATAGTTAAAATCAATTTTTTAGCTTTTTACATTTTTTTAGGATTCGAACTAATGTGACGGCCGAAAGTTGTTTGAGAATTATTTAATCAAACTCCCAGAAGCCACCCTGGCAATTTTCTGAAATTACATTTAGTTTATATATTTTAAAAATGTGAGGGATATCATGCCTATAACTTAGCAAAAATATACAATTACTGCCTACCTTAAAATATTATTATTTTACCCGAAGAATTAAAAAAAAAAAAAAAGAAGGGATCAGTTAGTTAATTTTTTATATCATTAGTTAATATTAATATTTAGGGAGTAGGTGCCAGCTGGTAGTGGTGGAAAAGAGAGAACTGTCTAGGCTGCTCCGGCTTGCTCTTAGATAATATCTTTCAAGTCCGGCTAAAAGAGTAAATATTCAATGCGCCCTGAACAAACTTTTTTCAAATACCGTAACAAATAAGTAATTATTTTAACTCCTAAATCAATTTAATTTTTTCTTCTAGACCATTTGTCTCCTCTGATTTTCAATTCATTCACTTTAATTTTATTATTTTCTCTATAAAACAACTTTGATAGCAAATAGACCTCATTTTTTCTCTTTGGCTCGAAAAGAGACTTCAATCAAATTTTAAAACTTTTAATATCAAGAATATCATCATTCTAGATACTAGCATAATATTATTTATATCGCATATCATCTTGAGCTAAATTTTATTAAATTTTCTTTTAAAAATTATAATTTAATTTTGATTAGGTTTTTTTAGAATTTTTAAAATATTATATTTGAGTTATAATTTTCTTTGATTTGCATAATTGAGTTACACTTAATTTATATGCTATTAAACTTGCTGATGGAACTAAATCAAATACGTAAAGAATGGACATGATATATGAAGACATAAATATTTTTTTTAAAAAAATATTTTGTTCAACCTAGTCTAAAATTATTTGCTTGCTGCAGCATTCTAGCTAGTTTAGTTAGAAAAACCTTCTGGAGTGGTACAAAACGTTGGAGGTTTAGATTCATAATCCTTTTAGATGGGCTGGCAGGAAAAGGAAAAAAATTTCACGTTTTTCAATTTATTTCCAATCTTTTAAAAAAAATTAGATCAATAATATAAATACGATCAGTGACAATTACTAAAAAGAAAATACTATTTTTCTACTAAAAAAATTAAAGCAAAAGAATTTTACTTTAATAAACTATTAATATTTGTAAATTAGTACTATCCATATTAATTAACAAAAGTCATTCCATAAGTTTATTTAGTTAATAAAAAATTTGGTTATAATAGATAGTATTAAATTACAAATTTGACTATTCATAAAAAATTTATGTCAAAAAAGTTGAGGTTCTTTTGCTGGAAATAAAAATATGTTATTTTTTTGAAGTAGTTACAAGTTGTAAAAAGTCTTGCCCTAGGGAGTATTTTCAGGTTTCACCCCACTTTTAGAAAATAATTATAATAAGGTTCACAGTATTGTTAAAAATATAAGTTTTGTATAGTTAATCAATTAAATCTTTCTACTAATTTTTTTCTTAGGTTCTTTGATCATAAGATTTAATATAAATTTTATTTCACTATTTTATTATTATGATATAAAAAGACAAAATCAATCTCATAAAACATGAGTTATTTTATCTAATAATTTAGTCATTTAATTTTGTAACTTATAATCTAATATTTTAAATGAAACTTAATTATTATTTCACTACCATTGTGTGCAAATGACATAAATTTGACAGTCTAATAATTTATATAAGAATAGAGCCATAAAGACACTATGTTAATTTAATTAAAAAATAATAATCATACTAATAAAATAGTATTAAAAATAACAAGTTTGGTACAAATTAGAAAAATATTAAAGTTAAAATAAATTCTTAATAATTTTACTTTATAAGGATAAAATAGTCAATTTAAACTTATGTCAAACCACTCTTTGTAATCAAATGTGCTAAAAAAGTATAAGTCACAAAAAAGTGAATTAATGTGCAACTTTTAAAAATAATGTGCAATTTTTATAATTATTTTTTTAAAATGAGTCGAATTTACAAAAAATATGGGGTGGAGATATTATCACTCATATTTTGATTCTCAATTCTTGTAATAAAGAAAAGGAAGAATTTCACTTTTACCTCGCAAAATCACGATATAATTTAATTTATTCACACTAGAATTGGAGATCATTGCATCCCCTGCCCCCAAAACTTAAAGTTTACTTCAATAGTTTACTAACTTTGACCAACATTCATATATGTGTATAACAAAAAACTTTACCTCAAAAATTCAAAATTTTACATTATAGTATAAATATGTAATTGTTGAAATTTTAGAATTTAGGAATATTAAGATTATTCGTAACAAATAAAAAATTGTAAAAATTAGAAAACAACAAAATTCACATTATTCATAAAAAATGAAAATTTGTAAAAAGTAGAAAATAAAAAAATAATATCACTGCTCATAACAAATGAAATTGCGGAACCCTAATCTTTCTTAACCAAATTTACAAAGTTCTCAACATTTTCATGCAACCGCTAGCTCGAGGAAGATCAAAAACCATTGTCGTGCTTATCCAATGGCTCGCCTTATTTTTTAGCAACATAGCACCATAAGTCAATAGAAGCATATGAGGCTAACTTGCACTTAAAAACTAACTCAAGAGCTCAAGGTTGCTTTAATCTTATATGATTAATTAAATAATTATTTTTAGCTGATGTGGGATAATGTCATGAACATCTCTCATCATATGTAAAGTGGTCTTTTTACTTAGTTTTTGGTAAGGTAAAGTGAACCCCACTCATGTACCTAATTCATACTTAAAAGTTAATTAAAGAGTTAAACATTACCTCAAACTTATATTATTATTCAAATAAATATTCGCAACTATATAAATAAATATTCTCAACTGATATAAGATAATATCCTTAATACCCGTTGTCACATGTAGGCTTGTCTTTTTGCCTAGCCCTTGTAAGCGCAGTTTCCTTGCACAGTAGTTGTGCTTGGCTTCTTTCTAGAACAGTGGTAACCGCATGCTGCTTTGGTTAATTTATTGAAGAATGGAGATTGTCCATTATGCAAATAATTTTGAGCTTCATCTGATGAATTTTAATTAAATTTGAGTTTGGGTTAGAGTTCAAAAATTGATCTAAAATATTTGATGAAGTTACCTTTATATAATTTATCTTACTTTTTTAAAATTATAAATATTGGTAATATTATACAAAACAGTCCATTTTACCCTTTGCCAATTAAAGTTAACCAAAAAAAAAATATTGGAAGGGGATGCGATGATGTTTTTTCAATTATTGTTGGTTAAATTGAATTATGTCATAACTTATAGGGATACAGTGAAATTTCCACTTTAAAAAATTCCACATATAGTGATTATCTACTATTTTTTAAAATTTAATAGTGAAATGTACTCATATTAAACTTCAGGCAACATGTGCAATCAATCCTTCATGTAATAGACAAATCTAAGACGGCAGCATTATGATGGGCCTGTTCGCAGTTATAAAGTTAAATTTTAATTACATATATGCTCCTTCTAATAAATAATGATCAGATACTTTGTTTTATGAAATGATCAATACAAAATTAGATTAATAGTGATTTTTCTTTCTCTTATTATTTTATCTAATGACAATTCAATTTTTTTTTTTGAAAATTATGTGAGTTTAGTTTACATTTTAGATCTCTTACTTTCAACATGAAATTTTTCTGCATTAACTAGGGATTTTACTAAATTTACTAAATGACACTAACTTTATTTATTTATTAGCCCAATGGCAACTGTGGATTATTAGTACACATGGTACTAAATTTTTAAATGTTCGGATGAAAATTTTAAAAACAAATGCTGACTTATCTCGTTCCCCAACGGCGCCTACTATTGTCTTTAGTTATTGGCTTGCATGCACGTTCAATATCCTCTACATATGTAATTCCTTAATTTTTAATTTATAAAGGAATTCCTTTTGATGTTTTATTCTTATTTAAAATAGAAGTCCTTTCCTTCTTTCTCCATCACAATAATATTATGATATAGATAACCAACTATTAGTACATGGGAGCTGCTATCTTACATGTAATGTAAGTTATAACCTCTCACAAATTCAGTTGTGAGTCTCACCAATTTTATAAGAGGTTGTACCATATATTGCATGTAAGATAGCAAAAGCTTTAGTATATTTATACTGCATTGCATTTTTTATTCTAACTCTCATTAGTCCGCTAGACAAAATCCCACACAAATTTCAGAAATCTCTTTTGTCAAGTTGCCTTGGCGGTATGTTTGTGTGTATCTCTCTCTATATATAATATTTTCAATAAGATTCCACAC
This sequence comes from Citrus glauca, assembly GCA_029633175.1. NCBI lineage: Eukaryota > Viridiplantae > Streptophyta > Magnoliopsida > Sapindales > Rutaceae > Citrus > Citrus glauca. Next base: position 23,065,722 of record JAQOOD010000005.1, read on the forward strand.
TTTATTACAGTACAAAAAAGAACTATTACACCATTGGATGTAATTATTTCTTCGTAGAGTAATAAAATGTGAGATCAATTACCAAATAAGTGTTAATATATGGTCTTTTTTCTAATAAGGACATTCACCTATATATATATATATATGATAAATTTTTAAATTAAGATCCTAAACTTTATAAAAGTTCGTTAAAAATAAAAAATTAGTGTGTGTATTTAATCCAAGATTTAAAGTTCGAGAAAACTATTAAACCGTACAGTTTAATAATATAATGTCATTACATTATTAAATCACGTGGTTTAATAGTTTTTCAACAGTTATTACACAATAAAATCGCATGATTTAATTGCTTTCCTAAACTTTAACAAAATTAAGGACCCTCGATATATTTATACAAACACACTCTCTAATGAGAGCATTCTCATTTTGTTAAAAGAGGGTGCTAATAACAGACAAGAAACATAGTTTTCAATGTACGAAAATCTGCAATTTCTTTTTTTTGTTGTATTTAGTTTGTATTCTCATTTTGTAAAATAAAAATACTCTCACCAGATAAAGACTACACACACATATACTTCTCTTATGCAGACATCTTTATTTTTTCATCCTTACTTTTATTAAATTATATGATTAAAAATATCAATTTAAACACATTATTATAATATATGACTTTATAATGAATTCAACATTGGCTCTATCAAACTATTTAATTTAATAACATATCCACGCACACAAAATTAGGGCACCCCCATCTGAATATATATGTTTGTGTGTGTGTCTGTTGACAGCAGTATCTTCCAACATTGCATTTTTTTTTTAAAAAAAAAAGAAATATGGACCGGCATGCCTTTCTTTGATATTCGCTACATCGATATGATCAAAGGGCTTTCTATATGATAAAGCTAAATACTTTATATGTAATTGAATTTATATTATAAAATTTATTAGCAACAAAGTGGCAGTAGCTCAAGGAATGTGCTGTTACAACTAATCAGGGTTTAGAAACATGCTTACAGATAAGAATGAAGACATTTCCCCAAAATAATAATCATTAAGTAAATAAAAATAACAAAAGGTTTGAACTAGTCAATTAATGCGTCTTTGAGAAGAAGCCATGTGTTAGGAGATAAGAAAGTGCATTAACAATTCGCTACTTGAAACTCCAAAAACCCATGTAGAGCACAGAAGAACTCAAAACTAGGTGAGAGCATCTCTGTTAACAAATTTAAAATAATTTCCCAATTGAGATAAATAAGAAATCTAATAAAATTTAAAGAACGTAAGAGGGGAAATAATTCACACTTATTGATTCATAATAATTTTGATGACTATTGGCAATTATTAAAAATTTCCACCAGTTTCGAATTTTTTTTTTTTTCAATTGCTTCTCTTTTTTTTTTTTTAACTTTTTTTCTCCCGGATGACCTCTGGTATCATTCGTGTGCACAAATCGAGATAATACACCTGTGTTTGAGTGGTTGGTGGTGCATGGAGGTTATAAGGGGTCACGTGGTGGTTTTTCTTTGTTTAGGCAGTAGGCACTTCGGCGAAACGATTGGTAGTTGGCTTTTATTGTGTTTGTTATTTTTTTCATCTTGTAAATTTTTTTCATTTTGTTGGTTTTTTGTCATTAAATAAAGTCATCGGATTTTAGTTCTAGGATCTCCATTGAGATCTTAAATTGTTGCAACTATGTGTGTTCTATTTACATGTACTATACTATGGAGATTTCCGTTTTCCATTTAAATAAGAACAATTCATTTACAATAGTTTGAATTACGAAGTGACAAGACTAGTAATATTCAAAAAGTTAATTTTATGCGCATCATTAGATTTTAATGGTGGAATATATTTTTAAAAAACTAATTATCCACGAACCATTAAATTTTTCATATATTTTTTAAAATACATAAATTTTTTTTTTTGACTAATATTCACCTAAAGTTACAAAGTATTATAGTTGTCCATTGTTGTTTTAACTTTATTAGAAAAATTATAGAATATTAATGAAATAACAATTTTTCCCTGAACATAAAATGACCATTTTGCCTAAACTAAATGACCAAAAGAAAGATGAAAGCTTGCAAAACAAATTGAATTTCATAAATAAAATATATATAGCTTAAATTAAAAAAGTATCAAATTGAAATCATAAAGAAAAAGGGGATTCTTTGGCTACTAAATCTTTTGTAGAAAACATAAGTAACCAAATGAATAGTGAATTTCATTTGTATTTATATTTTAATTTTAATTTTTTTTTAATTGGGCAATTTGATCGGATATTAGGATTGGGTCTGAATCTGATCTAAAGTCTTAGACTACCTGTGCATAGATGATGTTGTTTTTGTATGCTTTAGTTGTAGTAAAATGACAATTTTACTTCTATGATGTTAGTAAACATTATAATAGTTTGGAGACGGCAGTGGATGGTGTGAAAAATGTAATTTCAAGTTGAATTTACCCAAAAAAAAATTAATTACGTATTTTTAAAATAGTATGAAAAAATAAGTGGTCGGTGGATAATTACCTTTCTTTTTATTTAGAAGGCCTGTTAAATGAATAGAGTAAGTCTTGCGTCTTAGGTGTACCTTTTAATCTTTACATGTGGTCCGGTTGACTGAAAATTGGAGATTTTATTTGAGCTTGTGGCCAAAGTGGCTTTGTTGTGTACTAGAGCCAATTTGCCCTTTGATTAACAAGTTTCTTTTCTTCTTCAGCAAAAATAATTAAATTTTTATAATCATTCTCAAGTGTAGGTCCACATTTTTTTAAATATCATGTGGCTTAACAATATATAGTATTATCGTACTTTTATCATTATTTCTTTAATTAACTATCTCCGTATTTAAAACCCTGCGAACATTTGCATTAAAAAAGAACTCTACATTTTTATTCGTTCATTTATATTATTTTCATTTCTAAATACCATTTGAAAACTGATTCCAAACTTGATCTTTAGATACTGAAAATAAAAAAGTAAAAAAATTAAACATATTTTCATTTTCATAAATTGTTTTCAAAAATACCTTTTAGGAAATAATAATTGAGTCCTAACTCGAATATGATTGATATGTATCATTTACCTATTAAATAATAAATTTCATTACTAATAAAATTAATAAGATACCATTCACTACAAGAATGGCACATTAATTAGGACTCAATTATTAGAATTCTTGGCATTACTCTTTAGGAAATGATATAGAATACCCTGAGTGGCCAAACTAACTTTTGTTCTAAGCTTTAACCAAAGCCATTCGTAGACAGGCAATGCAAGGAAAAAGTGTTGGGCTCATAAACTTGTTTTTGATCTCACAAAACTTTCTAAGTTAGGCGAGCTTGGGTGGTAGGTAAGATTTGTGGTAGTAGGTTTGGTAGATAATATTGGGGTTGTAGGTGAAGTGAAATGAGATAGGTTGATAATTAGTATGGTGGTTGAGAATAAAGGAGTAGTTGTGATTAAATTTGTTTGGTTTATGTGTGTGGTTATAATTAAGTTTTAGGTACTATAAATACCCTTGTCATTTGTGTTGTATGCATCATGTCTAAAAAGAAAAATGATGAGAGGCAAAATAAAACTTGAGTGATTTGTGATGGTGTGAATTATTCTTGTAATGTTCTGGAGCTTTCTTTAATAAAAAATTGTGTTATCCTACAAATTCTTCAACAAAGTGATATCAAAGCTAGTATTCGGTGCTTTACATAGTAGTGTAGCATATCAATTTAAAGATCTCAATGAGAGGAACGCGAGCCACAAAAACCAGCCCGATCAAAGACCGAAGGTGCCTGCAATCGTCGTCAGAAGTTTGTTGTCCTGAAACTGAGTCGACTTACTGAGTTGAATCGAACCGACCGAACTAAGCCATTAATCAAGCCAAATCGAATTGATATAGATCTGAGTCAAGTCAACCGAGCCGAACCAAGCTGTTGAATGTTGACCATTAATCGTTAACCAATGTTGACCATTAATCAAAAGTTGATATGAGTTCCTCCCAAGTTTTTTCAACGTTCCGAATTCATCTATGCATTCATAAATCTCTAAACTCTCACATAATTTGTGAATTATGGCAAATGGTGGCAAGATGTTATTCTATGTTTGACAATTGAAGGTGACAACTTGAGTATGAAAATAAAAGTTCTATTAGGTGCACATGATGTATGGGAAATCGTGGAAAAAAGTCTTTACTATACAAGAAAATGAAGCAACTTTAACTACAACACAAAAGAAGAATTTGAAATACTTAAAGAAAAAAGCAGAATAAAGCAAAGTATCTTATCTTTCAATTATTAAATAAAGATGCTTTTGGAAAGATTGCTAGAGTAACCTCTTCAAAGGAAGTATGGGAAAAGCTAAAGATTTCCTACAAAGGAGCAAAACAAGTTAGTAGGTTCGTCTCTAAACATTATGAGGAAAAGTTAAGTCCTTACACATACAAACTGTCCTAGCTAATTTCTTACTATTTTACTCGGGTTGTAACAATTTCCAGTAAATTAAAAAGAAACGGTGAAAGTTAAAAGAGGTAAGGATCATTGAAAAGATACTTCGATTTATAGACTCGAAAATTTGACCATGTTGTTGTGACAATTAAGGAAACAAAATATTTAAAGGCTATGACGATCGAGCAACTTCAAGGAAGGTTACAAGCCTATAAAGAACAAAAAGAAAAAAAGAAACATGAGATCGAAGAATAACTTCTCAATACCAATAAAGGGAAAAGATAACATTCTTTTTTGCATAAAAGATTATAGCCATGCTAATTATTTTCAAATGTACACTGTATACCTAATATGAAAAGCACCATCCTTAAATTAGGTTAGCTCTTGGAAAAAGGTAATGACATTCACTTGAAAGACTAAAGTTTTTCTGTTAAGAGATGACAAAGGAAATTCATTTACAAGAGTGAGAATTGCCGAAGAATAGAGATTTTCTTTAAATATTCAAATTGATATTGCAAAGTGTCTCAAGGTTTGTAATAATGATACAACCTGGATTTGACATTTTTAATATAGGCATTTCAATTTTGGTAGATTAGAGCTACTAGTAAAAAAGAACATAGTTAAAAGCCTACCTTCAATCAATCATCTTAATCAAGTCTGTGAAGGGTGTTTATTTTGGCAAGCAGTTTAGAAAGAGCTATAAAAAAAAAATCAAACTCAAGAACTCATAAGCCACTCAAGCTTATTTATACTGATGTGTGTGGACCAATAAAGTTAAGTTCCCTTAGTAAAAGTAATTACTTTCTTTTCTTTATTAATGATTTTTTAAGAAAAACTTGAATTTATTTTTTTAAGTAGAAGTCAAAAGTTTTTGAAGCTATTAAGAGGTTCAAAGCTATAGTTGAGAAAGAAAGTGGACATAAGATTGAAAGTATGAGATCTGATCGAGTTTTGTGAAGCAAATGGAATTTAACATCCTGTGACTGTCCTATGATCTCTTAATAAAATGGCATAGCAAAAAAGAAGAATATAAACATCCTCAACATGGCAGCTTACCTATCTAATAAATCTCCAATAAGAAATGTATAGGGTAAGACACCACAAGAAGTATGGAGTGGTGGAAAGCCTATCATCTCACATCTAAGAGTTTTTGGAAGCACAAATCATTTACATATACCAAACAAGAAAAAAACCAAGCTGGATGACAAAATTCGAGAAGTTCATCTTCATCAGCTACAACAACAATTCTAAAAGATGAAAAACTGTATAATCCAAACAATAGAAAAATCGTGATTAGCTTAAATGTATTTTTGTATGAATGACTTCAACTTTTACCTCTTTGAAAAAGATAAACGGACATCGAAAGAGCAAATAGGAAAAAAACAAGAACCCATAACTCCAGCTACCTTACCAATAACAAGCACTCATGGAGACTCATTACCATCATTTTTTAAAGAAAGAAATATGGCACGTACGAGAAGTTTATAAGATCTCTATGAGATAACTTGGAAACTTAATAATCTCACTCTCTTTTGCCTATTTGCTGATTATGAGTCAGTCAACTTCCAAAAAGCTGCACAAGATGAGAAGTGAAGAATCACAATAGATGAAGAAATCAAAGTCATCATAAAGAATGACACTTAGGAACTTGTTACTTTTCCCAAAGGTCACAAGGTGATCAGTGTTAAATGGGTGTACAAGATGAAGAGAAATGTTAAAGAAGAAATTGAAAGGCATAAATCAAAGCTAGTCGGAAAATGTTATAATCAAAAGGATGGTATAGACTATGATGAAATATTTGCTTCTATAACCCTACTCGAAAGTATCATACTTATTATTTCTTTCGCTACTTAGAATAAATGGAAGATTCATAAGTTGAATATAAAGTCTGCTTTCCTAAATGAAGTTCTTAAAGAAGAAACCTATATTTAACAACTATTGGGCTATTAAGTGAAAGGGCATTAAGACAGTTTTAAAATTGGAGAAGACACTTTACGAGTTAAAGCAAGCTCCAAGAGTTTGGAACAACAAAATTGACAGGCATTTTAAAGAAAATGGCTTCATTAAATGTCCCTATAATCATGCTTTATATATCAAATTTAAGGAAGGAGATATTCTAATTGTGTGCATGTGAGTGGATAATCTTATCTTTATTAGAAGTAATCTAAGCTTACTTGGAGAGTTCAAGAAAGTAATAGCAAAAGAATTTGATATGAGAGACATTATGTTTAATGGCAAAATACTACTTGGACATTGATGTCAAGCAAGAGAAGATGGCATTTTCATTTTACAAGAAAACTGTGCAAACGAGATACTAAAGAAGTTCAAGATGAATGATTGTAATCTAATAAGCACACAAGTGGAGTGCAAGGTCAAGTTATCCAACTATAACAAAAGAGAAAAAGTAGATCTAACTATTTTCAAAAGCGTTGTTGGAAGTTTGCGTTACTTGACACGTACGAGACTTGACATCCTTTACGTTATTGAACTTGTAAGTTGATACATAGAGAATCTAAAGACCACCCATTTCAAGGGTATAAGAAGAATCTTTCGCTATAAATGATCGAAAGAGCAACATAGAACGTATTTTTTTATGGGAGAGACTGTTTTCACATGAATGTTGATGAAGTAACCTATTGCTACATTTTCTAGCTATAAAGCTAAGTACGTAGTTGCTTTATCAAATATTTGTCATGCAATATGGCTAAGGAATTTGTTGAAGTAGTTGGATTTCTCACAAGAAGAACCTACAGAGATTTTTCATCGACAACAAATCAGCAATTACCTTAACTAAGAATCATGTCTTCCATTATCAAAGTAAGCATATTGACATTTCACATGAGAGTGCATTGAAAGGAAGGAAATACAAGCGAGGTATGTCAAATCACATGGTCAAATTACTCACATCTTACCAAACCAATAGAGCAAAAAAGACTTCTTCAGGTTGAGAACTTTACTAGGTGTTATAAAACAAGTTTAAAGAGAGTATTGGATTATAAACTTGTTTTTCATCTAAGTCTAAAGACACAAAGCCTAGCCCATCTCATTGAACTTTCTAAGTTAAATGAGTTTGGGTGGCAGATAAGATTTGTGGTAGTAAGTTTGGTAGATAAAGTTGGTGTTGTAGGTGAAGTGCAATGATTTAGGTTGAGAATAAATGAGTGGTTGTGAGAGTTTCAGGTACTATAAATACCCTTTTCATTTGTGAGAGTGGTTGTATGCATCAAATCTAAGAAGAAAAAAACATAAAAATAAAAATAAAGCTTCTAAGAGTGATTTGTGAGAGTGTGAATCGTTTTTATAATGTTCTTGAGCTTTTCTTAACAAAAATTTGTGTTTTATCTTTTAAATTCTCCAATAAGAAGTACACTAGACCTAAATTGGCTCCAATCCTTTTAGCACTCCATATCACTGCTAAATTTCTCTTATGAAGTCCTTATTATTGTTTTACATTCACAATTTTGTTCTTTATACTATTAAATTGTATTAAAAGCAAAAGATAATGGCTACGGTGGAGCTGTTCTATCGTGGAGTACTGATGATAACCGTCAGATCATAGCAATGAGGACAGATCTTATTTATTGATCATGTAGTAATAATCAATGCTTCACTATAAAGCAGTTCCAACATAGCCGAACCCAAAGTAAAAAATTTGTCTAATTAAACACACGTATGATTTTATTTCACTTTCTTTCTCTGTTACAAACTCAAGCCAACTGAAAATGAGTATGAATTTGTTCTAATATAAGTATTATTGAATTATAATTTATTTTTGTTGAAAAGATAATTATACAAAGTTTTCATAGGTTATTAAATTTATTTACCAAACCTTGTGCCTATTATCTTTTTGAAGTGGAATTCTTAGTTGCATAATTTCTTTTTTTCTTTTTTTAGGAGTTCATGCTACTAAATAAATCTTTTTTTCCCCAACAAATTCACACCATTTCATTGAATATAATGTTGGATGTCATCTCGACATTTAAAATGCTACATCAAGAAGAAGTTAAAAGGGGTTGAAATGGAAGGGTGAGAACTACATATAGACAAAGGAGCTTATTGAATAAAAAGAAAGAACCAAGCAAAGGTCATTAATTTCAGGAATTAAGAGGATAAAAATAGAAAAGGGATTTAATAAGGATCATCAAAGGGAATAAATAGAATTATCCCTCTAGAAAATTATATAACATCTTAATGAAAACTACGGCATCAAAATTGTAATAGATGTAAATATTGTAAATTACATATAAAATTAGTAAATGTAAAGTGAAACCAGTAAATTCATACAAATTTATTAATTATGTAAAAATCAACATTGTTTCTACAGAATTTTAGTGAAAAATATTTTATTCATTTACAAAAAATAATTTCTTTAATTAAACAAAAAAAAGTACTCATTAGTTAAACAACAAAAAATTGTATTGAAAAAGATGGGAATAAATTTTATTGAATTAGTTTAACCATAAATTCTATATTTATTCTAGGATACTTGTATACTTTTTTTCCCATTTTCTATAGTAATATCTATTTATTACACAAATCAATTAAGTGCAGTTATTTATCTTGATGTGGATCAAGCAAAAATGAAATAAAAAATTATTCTTATATTACTAGAACATATTGAAATTCTAGTTATGCAACCCAAGAGGGGTAGTGAATTGGGATTTTAAAGATTAAACTAACCAAATCACACAACAATTTAATCTAATGCCTTAATGGAATAAAAACAATAAATTCAATAAAGCACAATAATAAAGGAGTAAAGGAAGAGAGAGCAAACACAATGATTTTTACGTGGTTCGGCAATCCCCATCTATGTCCATTCTTCCAAGCTCACTGGGCTTGAGGATTTCGCTAAGCAAGCCTCCAAGTGCTTCAAATATTTACAATTGACTTCCAAGGTATCAATGCACCTTCACACCAAGAGATTATCCCCAATCTCTTAACCCAAGTATATCACAACACTTACAATCTTTTAACCTGATTTTACAAAAAAAGATTACAAATGAATTTCTCTAACACAATGTGTTTGATCACAAATGAAAGCTCAATGTGTAAATGAATGAGATGAATACAATGATTTAAAACTCAATGAAAGTTGTATTCCCAATATTTTGCTCAATGATGATTGTTAGAATTCTTCTTGTTTGAATTAGATTGAACTTATTTATAGTTGGAGCGAAAAACTAGCCATTATTGACTTTCTGCTCACTGTCGGATCACCGCTAACTAAATATCGGATTGCCGTTTGACTGGTCAATATGACTGTTGGGTTAAATTTTTAAATTGTTGGATCGTCGTTTTATAGATGTCATATCGTCGTTAGTATCCAGAGGCTAATCTTTCAATTCTGTGTAATGTCGATTAACCGCTATCTAGATGTCGGATTGTCGTTAGTGTCCAGAGGCTAATCTTCAATTCTGTTATATGTTGGCGAGTCATTATCAAGATGTCGGATCGTCGTTTTCTACAGTAACTGCTACAGTGATTGCTACAATGAATTATTTTATAAAATAATAATTTAACCCAAAAACTTTATATAACTGTATTATGGCCCAAAACATTATACATTTAACAAATAAGTCTAATTTTAGAATTTCTAAATAATACTTACTATTCCTAAACGTTTTGAAATTATGATATAGCCCCAAAATATTATGAATACTTTTCAAATAAATCCTTCTCTAAAATTACAAGCAATACTTATTGATTTCAAAGTTTTCAAAACTCTTTCAATTAAACTATAAACTTGAAAAACAAATAATTTCATATTTTTCATTAAATATAAAACCTTTAAAATGTGAAAATAATAATTTATTTAAAATGTATAAATATAATTTGCGCTTTTTAAAACTAAATCATTCTTAATTTTGTTTATTATCATCAAAATAAACATTATGAATACATAAATGTTAACACATATATGATATATCAATAAAATTACATCTAATTTTGAGTTTTATGCATACTTTATGTAGTTTCAAACTTTTTGCTTGTGCCTAGGACCATTTATGGTTGTTATTAAGAAAGTGTAGAAAAATACAAAATAATCTCTTCTTACAACTACTATGAACGATATTAAAATAATATTTTTTTAAAATCCAATTTTGAGAATAAATTCCATCTTTAATAAAACATCACATCTATTACATAAATGTAAAGCTAGCGTTATTCAATTTAAATAAAATAATAATAAAATATATAAGCTAATAAACATTATATTGAGGTTTTATTTTAAAATTGTGAACTTTTTTTTGTAGTAACTCTTATATTAATTTACTTATTTTACTTTTTATTCTTAAGTTTTAGGCATAATCTACAAAATTTATGTTTTATTTTGCATTTAATATTGATTTACTTGTTTTATGTTATATTTGTAACTTTTCGTTTTATTTACCAGTAATACATCATTTACTAGTTTTATAGTAATTTTACTTGTTTTACATTCCTTTTAAAAGTCTTATGTTCTATTTCTAAAATTTATGTTTATTTTGTAGTTAGTGTTGATTTACTAGTTTTATGTTACATTTTTAAGTTTTTATTTTGTTTACCTGTAATACACTATTTTACTAATTTTATAATAATTTACTTGTTTTATCTTTAATTTACAAGTCTTTTGTTCCATTTTCAGAAGCTATGTTTCATTTTGCACTTAATGTTGGTTTTACTAGTTTTATGTTATATTTGTAAGTTTTTGTTTTATTTACAGTAATACATCAATTTACTAGTTTTATAGTAATTTACTTGTTTCACATTCTATTTACAAGTCTTTTGTTTCACTTTTAAAATTTATATTTTATTTTACAGTTAATGTTGATTTACTAGTTTTAAGTTATATTTGCAAGTTTTTATTTTGTTTACCAGTAATACATCAATTTACTAGTTTTATATTAATTTACTTGTTTTATCTTCGATTTATAAATCTTATGTTTTATTTCTAAAATTTACATTTTATTTTGCACTTAATGTTGACTTACGAGTTTTATATTATATTTGTAAGTTTGTATTTTATCTACTAATAATATATCAATTTACTATTTTTATATTAATTTACTTATTTTAACCTTGATTAATTTTTAAAATTTATATTTTATTTTACAATTAATGTTAATTTACAAGTTTTATGTTAAATTTATAAGTTTTATGATTCATTTATATAATTTATGTTTAATTATGATATTGATGTCATAATTTTAATCACGGCATCATAAAATGACCCATATTCCTCTATATATAATTTGGTAGAGTCTTATTATCCCTAGTTTGAAATAGAAAATTAGAAACAAAAATTACAACTACATAAAAATAAATGCTACTTTAGTTCATATAACTTGAGCTAATAATTTCGTTAATTCTTGTGCATTTAAATATTATAAAAAAAAATTAACGCGAGATCCAATTTTGCAGGTTATCCAAATTTAACCAAACGGTTAATTTAGAAAATTAATGAAAGCAATAAAGTTAAAAAAAAAGTAAGGTATATCCGAAGATCCTTGTGTACAGTTCCAAACATTAAAGAATCCAATAATAGCAATAGAGATAATTCTCAGCACCTTTCAACTGTTGACCGACAAACAGTTGGACAAAAAATTTCAGGAATCCCGAGGTCGAGTGTCCTTTTTCCCCTAAAAAAATGAAATTGTTTCCTTTTTACAGATTACAGTTTTGTGTTTTGTTTTTGTTTATTTATGGTTCCTTGCTTTTTTTTTTTTCCCAATTCTCTGAAAGTTGTGTTTCGTAATTGGCCATCGAATTTTAAACGTCGCTTAAAGATTCTACTTTGACATCATGCTGATACTGTCGAAAAAAGGGGCTTGGCATCTATTGAGTGGACAAGATCCAATTTTTGTGTCTAATTAAAAAAATATTAGCCCTCTCCAGAAAATCAGTAAATAAATAAATATTAGCTGTCATGTTTTTGGTAAATATAAATTACGTACAGAAGACACATTTTTTTAATTAAGGTGATTCTAATATTTTTTTATTTTTTATTTTTATAGAAGATTCAGAAAAGATGTAGCATTTTTCTTTCCTTTTGTGCTTTGGGAAAAAAGTGTGTAACGAAGTTTTAATTATGTTTTTAGAATTGAGAATCGTAAAGTTTTTATTTGCAATGTGGTGATAGTTTGGTGTTTGGAGTCCCAAAACGCAATTAGTGGGTTTATTGAATATATATAGAAACTAGAAAAAGAGAGACATGGGTTGTTGAATTAGAATTGTTACATATTTGCTGCAATCTATGTAAAAAGTAACTATGCATTTCAGGTTGAAATATTTTTCATAAGTTTTATTTAATATCATTTTTATAGATCATACAAATATTATAATAAATAAAAATAAGAATAATTTTTTTGTAATTTTTAGAAATTAACATTTTTAGTTTAAATTGGTTTATCTAATTTATAAAAAAATATAAATAAAAGTTTATTTGAAAGTAAGGGTAATGTTGTAAAACTATAAAAATAGTAGGGAGAAGTGGTATATAATAAATAATGTAATATTCTATACATTATATCTAATAGAATAAAAAGGGATATCCAATCTTTTCCTTTTTGAATTTTTAGTTTTTACTACTTACAGTAGAATCTCTATAAATTAATTCTCGATAAATTAATAATCTCTATTATATGATAAATTTTTAGGGTCCTGACTTGGACTAATGGACTAAATTAATAATTTTGATAAAATAGTGAGATAATACTTTTCTAAAAAAACTCTTATATAACTTTATAATCCTGTTAGAGTCATAAATTAATAATTTACTGAAATTACAAATGCAGATATATATATGACTCTATTATTACTTATTTACATGAAATATGACTTTATTATTATTTTTTTAATTTATATCTAGTTGGATCTAATCTCTTATTTTTTTTGTTACATCTAAAAGCTCTCAGGTTGACCTCTCAAATTATAATAAGAAATTATGAACTGTTGTCGATGTATGCTAATTAATTTGTAAATAACTCTGTAAATTAGTATATTATTAATTTATTGATCAATTAATAAGTTACTAATTTATCAATTATTTTATTTCTCTTTTAATTAATAAATTTTATATGGTTCCAACCCTTTTAATTCATACAGATTCTACTATACTTTCTTAAAGTTTTCATAATACTTCATTGCCAATGATATTCGGAAAAAAATCATTTAAAAACCTATCTCAGCAGAAACCATTTATCTATTTTTTCTTAAAATTTTGGCGCCCATGGGTTATTATGAAAAACTTAGAAGAAAAATGATAGAACCAAAAATTGTAGATTAAAAATGGCAATATACGTGGGACAGTCTTTTACTTTACACATTCCCCTAAATATGAAAATTACCCTTAATTAAATTAGTCGTGTTACGTTATTTTCTCTGTTATGCACGTCAGTTACTTAACACCCAAATTAAAGATTTAAAAATAATTAATAGTCAACAAGTTATGTATTCAATTAACAAGGATTGACAGACATGAGTGGATTAGAATCAGTTTGTCCATGGAGATGAGCGAATGAAGAAATAAGAATAATGGTGTCGGCAAATCTTTCCAAAAGAAAAAGAAATAATTCTTTTCAAATACTGTTCGTCTCTTTGAATAAATACTTTTTGAAGCTATTTATATTAGTTAAATGATAAATTAGATTTTTTTTTATTTTTTTAAAACTAGATTTGATATTGAAACAAGGTAAGATCTAGTGATTTGTGTGTAAAAATATTTTAATTTTTCCTTAATGATAAATTACATTTTGGGTATTTTAGTGATATTAAATTTTATTGAAATAAGAGTGTGCAAAATATATTATTAAAGTGCAAATAATCCCACCCAAATTAAAAAAGGAAAAAGTAAAAAATCTACTTAACATATTTATAGGTGAACACATTTTTTCACTCAAAGAGATATTTTTAACCATTTTGGTCCCCCCATATTTTTTTTCTAATAGCCCATTTCGTCATAGCCATTACAAAGATACCGTTATTTGATGCTAATTGTTTTTATCTTTTTCACATTTTTACCCTTAAGCTACATTTGGAAGGTTGGATTAGACTAAATTACTTTTAAAATTAGATTTGACTATACTGATTATATAATAATCTCTTTTATTCAGTATAATGTCAGATTATGTTAAATTTATTTTAATGAAGCCAAAATAACTATTTAAATAATAGTATATTATTTTTTAAACTTATTACAAATTGTTGAATTTAATAATTAGTAATATTCAATTATTTATCTACTAGTTTTACAGACTAGTTAAAAATAAATTATTGAATTAAAATTTTGACATTAATCTTAAATTAAATACAGGTTATAAGTAAATTACTAAATAAGATTTTGATATATGTAGAAAATTTGGATTATAATAAGAAATTCAATTCTATCTAAACTCATATGAAAATAGAGACTGTTAGTCCTATGAATTTTAGACTAAGGTTTGGACTAATTTATCAATCTTGACAGCCAAACATAACTTTGGATTGAATTTTTTTTCTTTTTATTCTTCAAATTAGTCTAACCTCACCTTTTACCAACATCCAAGCATAACATTAAAGACAAAGGTTGACATGACAGTAACTTATGTGTTATTCGAAAT
The DNA here is from genome assembly GCA_029633175.1 of Citrus glauca. Classification (NCBI taxonomy): domain Eukaryota; kingdom Viridiplantae; phylum Streptophyta; class Magnoliopsida; order Sapindales; family Rutaceae; genus Citrus; species Citrus glauca. The sequence continues at coordinate 23,080,739 of JAQOOD010000005.1, forward strand.
CATATAATTATACTTCTTAAGTGTTCTTCCTCTTTTTTTTTTAAACATTTTAATGCACAAGTTAGACTAAGTATTAGAAATTTATAAAAGACCTAAGTGGTAAAAAAACAAAGATTCTGAAAGACAAAAGTATCATTCTTCTTTTAATTACTCAAACTACGCATATAATGTTGTTTCGTTTGTGTAATTGTATCTTAAATTGATGTAATATAAAACATTCCAATTACTAATAGATAAAATTTAATTTCACATTAGTGATGTACTAATAGATATTTCTATTTAATTATTGTACATATATAGTAGAAAAATGTTGAGTGTTCAATGTGTATTGCTCATCTATAGTAACTTCTTACCTTGTTTGTCATGTAACTCATTTATGAAAATGTCATACGCATATATTAAATGCAACTCCTTATCAGTATGTGGAAGCAGTCCAAAGTCCCTCGTATAAATTTAATTTCCTAATCCTTCCGTAGTCAACTAGGCATACCAAATTCTGATTTCGTCGGTGAATTCTTTAATACAGAATATTGTTCCAATAATTAATTTAGAAGAAGTTTGTAACGACACTTAAAATCTAAGGCAATTACCATCTAAATACTAAGGTTTTGGTTTAATTACAACCGGTTATATCAAAATCAAAAGGTCTCAGATAAGTGCAGCAACTTTCGAAGTGTGCATTTTAAGTTTGTTTTCTTTAACCTCGGCGTCTATGCAGTCAGAGAGATTTTGGTATCAAATGGGTGTACTTAGAAAATTAAATAACATAGTTAATAATCTAAAAGTGCAGGATGTACACAGAAAGTGAGATGAAGGTATCCCACCGAACCCTTAAAGCTAAAACCTGAGTAGCTACAAAATGATGCCCTAACTGCAAGAGAATTGTTTTGCCGAATCAAAGCAACGATCAAGGTCTAACGAAATTTTGCATATTACAATTTCAATCCCGTGATTAAGTTCAAACTATTTCCAACTGATTGTTAATAATTGATTATCACGCTTTATTTCTATATATATCTTTTCCAGTTTGTTGATATACTTTCGCATGGAAAGATATTCAAGAGATTAATATGCACTCCATCCAGAATTTTCTGATCATTACATGTATGTTAAGTTAATTAACTTTTTCATCTTAAGAATGAGTATAAGATTTTTTTTTCTTTTTTAAACTCAAAGACTTATTTGACTTAATTTTATTAAGTCGAGTCATTAATTAAATCTGTTTTTTTTTTAACTTAATCAAAGTTTTCAGTAGTTAAGCCATTAAAGTCAATTCTTTTAGTTTTTTGCTTAATCTAAAAAGTCTAAATAATATTATTAAAAGATATTTTCTAAAATATTCATATCTAATTAACTTATTTCATCCGAACCTAAATAAAATTTATTAATTAGCATTATTAGTTATCTCTAATTTGTGATAATATAGTAATAGTATCATTATTTTTATCTTTTTATTTTCTTCAGACAAGCATTATTTATCTTTACAATTTTTTATGAATTTTTTTCATATGTTCCGTTATAAATTGCAATAAAATTGATTAAGTTGTTGTAATTTAGAATAATAAAGGATTGAATTCACTTTAGCATGATTCATATTATGATAAAATACTCTCTTACTTATATTTGTTGAGATGTTTAACTATTTTATTTATGTTCATTGAGATATTTATGATTTATTTAATATTTAAAATTTGCAAGCGCACAAATATAAGAGTACTGATTTTCAAACTTCTTAAACTGAAAAAAAAAACTTAATACTTATTATCAAAGATTTAGACAAAAAAAAATATGTCATTCTCATTTAATTTAGACACTTAATTCTATTCATAATTTAAATTAATTTAAGTCTATTTAAATTTTAGACAAAAAAATAAAGGCCACTTAAGTGAGAGAAATTGTAGTACATTTCTCGTGTATGTAATGTAAATAGAGTATTTCAAAACTATTCTTAAGAAGAGAAGTCCTACATATTTTTTGTCAATTGCGTTATAAAACTTATATGCCACCTAGACTAGTAGCTGGCAGGTAACAAGTAGGGAGGGTTTTGAATATCACAAACGACTATTTCTTTCCAAATTATTTGTAAAGGTAGAAAATATCTCTCAAATAATAGAGGAATGGATTTGGCCTGTAATGGGTCTAAATAATATATGCATATATATAGAAAAATTTAAATGGAAATATTAGAAAATAGAGAACTTAGACGAAAAAATCCATACTAGGTTTTGTCTGGATTCGGTACAGGAAATTGAACTAACGAACTTAATACATGCATATATGACAAACACAATACAAGTCAACGAGGCGAGAAGAATGGGATAATAATAATAAAAACCAACAATTTCTTCTTATAAAATCACAGCAATTTCGGCATCGATCCTCTAGGTTAAAAAGAAAGAATGGGAAATCTAATCTCTTGTCTTGGAGGCAATCCACCACAAGCAGCGGCGTCCAGCGGCGCCGGTGAATCATCACCGGAAGGTGGCAATGTAACACATCTTAGAGGTCCTGTGAATCCTCCCACCACTAAGGGTGTCATGGGACGTCAACATGCACCAAGAAATTAACGCTGCTAGGGTTTCCACCAAAGAAGTCATGATGTTGAGGAGAACATTTCCAATATATCTGGGAATGATTCATTACTTTAATTTATTTAGCAAAAATAAAGAAATAATTCTTCGGGGGCTACTCCAGTTGCTCCAAACCTCCTCAAGGGTCACTTGATGATCGTTTCGTTTTGCTCGAGTCTCCACAAAAGACAAGACTTTACTCTGGCATGCTTAATTTCACTGGTAATTATAGACTTTCTTAATTTTTTTAACCTTTTACTAATTGTACGTATGTATAATCAACATTTTGATTGTGAATAATTCAAATGTAAATCTTTCGATCCATATATATGTATTATGAACCAAATTCTATTATCTGCGAGCAAAAAGCACATTTTTAAAAGAAAAAAATTGAATATCATACCTCCTATTTTAATACAGGAGATACTATCTCAGGGATTATATATTAATTCTTAACTTTAACTAGACGTACATATCTCCATCTTTTTCTCTTGTAATCTGATAGCCGGATCTTGGGAAGTTCAATAATATCAATTAATTATATGATTTTTTTTTGCTGTAATTAAATTTATGGTATTGATAACATTTAACAGTTTCAAGCAGTTCCAATAAGAAGAAATAAATGGGCTTGATGTCTAATTAGATGAAATTTCTTAACAACATTTTCCTTTTCCGGTATCATGAATTGAAAGGGGTGACGAAAATGGCAGAAATCTACTTGTGGTGCAACCTACTACCGTGAAGGAATTTATATAATGTGGGATAGATTCCTTTTCACTGTTAGGGTTTGATACAAATGCTTGTTTGATCCTCGGTACTCTTAAAAATTATTAAAGGATCATGCCGTTACTTGTGACAATGTTAGAAATCTTTTTTTTTTTTTTTATGTTTTTCTCATTTCTTTTACTATATAATGACTCTAGAAATATTGAATAAATTAACGCGGCATGTGGGCCCGAGTAGCATTAAGTTATGCACGTTGGGAAGAGTACAAATAAATAATACCATAAATAAAATATTATGACAATTTACTCAGCACCAATTATCAATCGGTATATATTAACCGACCATTTTGTAGGTTACCTCATTTCAATCTGTTAAAGAATATATTAAAAGGTTATCACACTCTTGGAACAGGTTGAATACATAAATTCATGATTTTACCCCTTGAAATGTAAAAACAGAAACAATTATATATTTACCAAGTCAAACCTGTTTTGTAAGTGACAAGTTTTGGTTTGCAGAAATCGAAGTGCTCTCCCAAGTTATGTGCTGAAAATTATCTTCCATATGAATTCTAAAATTAATGTTCAACTAGTGCTTAAAAAATTGATTATTGCTTAGCATGTGATCAAGAATTAACATACATCATGGAAAATGGTAACCAAATCTAAAATTTAGAATATAAAAACTGCTCTAAGCCTTGTGTTAAACCAATATTTACCATCACGGGGTAAAAATTTAAATTAAAACAATAGAAGATGCCGTATTAATACTTCAAAAATTAGTTGATGCAATCTAGTTCGCGTGTAAAGAACAACTTCACTAGTTAACATCATGAGAGAATTTAACAAAATATTTACAAGATAATTATTTTACTTTTAATTAAAAAAATGAGACACTTTGGTTTTGTTTACAATTTGTATGTTAAATAATCAAAATTACAATAAATAAACAAAATAATCAAAATTAAAACGAAAATGTTAAAGAATTGAAACCCAAATCTTAACCCAAGCTCAACCCAATAACCAAATTAAAACTAAACAATAAACCAAAAAAAAATTAAAAGAATTCAACCAAAGCAGCAGCAGAACTTCTAAACAGAAAAAAATAAAAAAAGCAACATCAGCAGCAAGACGCAAGCGCTAATTGTCAATCCTTCTCCTTCTCCTTCTCCAACAAAAATTACAGCCTTATCTCTTCTCTCTAAAATAAAAATTGCAGCCTCTTATCTTACCTCTCATTCATGCTGACTTCAGTCACGATCAGCTACTGTGGCAGCGCGCCACATCACTGGACGCTGCGGTCGATCAAATCCAACAGTCCCCTTCCCAACTCAAACGTGCCTGACCACACCACGCCGGGATAACCAGCTGCCATTGGACAACCATGCATTTTTTGTTATTATTTGATTATAAATTAAATAAAATTTAATTTTGATTTTGGCAGTTTGTGGCTGTCGAGGTAGGGCTAGGGCTGATCTTTTTTCTTTCAATTGAAACAAGGGATCTTGATTTTGATAATTTGTGTCATTGAATTTTGCATCGGCGTCCTTTTTATCTGTTAAAATTAATTTTACTAACAATACAAGAAGAATCTGACAATTGACATCTGTGGGAAAACGATATTATTAGCCAATGCTCTCTCGCTTCTTATGGTAGCTTCCTGCTTGTGTTATATCTTTAATTGCTTCAATTTTAGCTATGATATCACCATCTCCAATTTACTGCAAAGTTAATTTCAGTTTCTATGCTGATGGAAACTACAATCTCTTCTTCTTATTCTTTTACATTTGCTATGAATTCCCAGCAAAATTTTAGTAAAAAATAAGTTTCAAGTAAAGGATCCCATGAGGTAGAATTAACTCTTAAAATCAGCTTGCAAGAGGAGGGTGCTTTGGGTTAATAAACCACCAACTAGTCCCATACCGACAAGGTAGAATCCTAACATTCCACCATCCTTTAAAACCGACTTTCATGGCGGTTCATAAACCCCGACTAGATGATGCATCCAAGGTCACAAGGCCAAGACTGTTGTGCCAAGGCCAATTTTAAAGGACCAAACTACTCTTAACACCAATTAATTGTTAAAAAATCACGAGGTAGAGGTTGCTCTTAAAAATCATATTGCAAGAGTAGGATGCCTTGTCCTGGGTTAACAAACCACCAATTAGAATGCGTTTAAAATTGAAGTTGAGTAGTTGTAACTTAAAAAATACAAAAGTGTTTGCTAAATACTATCTATGTAGCTTAGAAGATATGTTGATATGATTTTTCACTTGTATAATGAAAAATCTATTATATCTTTAATAATTTTGTCAAAATTATTATTTAAAATTTTATATTTACTACATATTATTAATTTTTTTATAATTATAGCTTTTTATCCATAGCAGTTGTAACTTAAAATGTACAACACCTCAATCCCAAACGGGACCTTAGAGATGGAGGTTGAAAAGATATAAGCTATTTACTTTCTAAGTTTTGACAAAAATGGTATTTAATAAAATTTTTGACAACTGATTTTAAAAGCATGTGAAGCTTTTTTTTTTTTAATAAGCAACTTATTAAATGAGGCATCACACTTTTTTTTAAATTTCTAGTATAAACTTGATATTTTAATAAAACAACAATTATGTCTTATTTTTCATAAACCCTAATATTAAATAAAAGACAACTTATTTATATATAATTTTGTCATTATATAATAAAATAATACTTTTGTTGTGCAAATTTTATTGAACTCGCAAGCGCACGAATCTATTGTAGTGTAGATCTATGGTGACGAGTATTGATCCCACGAGGAGGTGGATTTTAATTATATATAGAATTAATTTAGTGAATGGGTGATTGGATTTAAGATGGAAAATGATTTGGACTATGCTAAAACTTAAATTAAAATAATAAGAATAAATTCTGAGATTGGAATTGAAATGGCAAGAATAAATTGTAGAGAATTCTAATAAAATGACGTACTTGGGTATCTGGATCCGTATCAACATGCATCATAGGCTAAATATTATTAATACTAATTAAATCATGAGAGGGGAATCCACATCTCATGAACCACGCTCTAATAAATATGGTGCTAAGGGCTTATCGTGCCAAATAATAATAATCTTATACTAGGGTGCCGGTGAAACCAGGGCAGTACTAGACAAGATTAGTATTATTTGTTGACGAGAAGTCAAAACATCCACAAAAACTAGAGGGGGAGAGAAAGTAAATTTACCAAATTAAGCCCATGACACATGTTGAGACTTCACCTTCAACCCAAGCTTGAAAGAAAATTAGCCACTCATAGTTGAACTAGGGGCAAAATGGGAATTTATTAAAATACATAGAAAGTACAAGATAGAGAGAGAATTACAGAAAATGAACCCCAAAAATGGATTCAGAGGTGCCAAATTAGGGGGGGAGGCCCCCTTTTTTATAGTTACATCGAGTAAATCATGGCCATCGGATTAAAAACAGTTTGGACGCTCAGGATTTCGCCACGTCATCAGCCACTATTTGCACAGTACAGTCAACAGCCACTATTTGCACAGTACAATCAACAGCCACTATTTGCACAGTACAGTCAACAGCCACTATTTGCACAGTATAATCAACAGTACCCATATATGTGAATAATACCGTATATGTGAACAGTATCATTTTTCCTTTTATACTCCTCCTAAGGTTTTCGACCGTCCTGAGTTCAAAAATGATGTCCGTTTTTCCATTTGATCTCTCATTTATTGTGAAATAACTATGATGCCCCCTAAAATACATAAAATACTTAATTAAAATAAAACACACATAATTAAAGTACAAGAAACCCTATCACCACCTTGTGATCATTAGTTCTACATGGAATTGCTTATACCCATTTCGATACGTAATCAACAGCTACCAATATGTATTGATGGCCAAAAGAAGGTAGAAAGAGTCCCATGAAGTCGATACCCCATACGTCAAAAATCTCAACTACTAAAATTGGATTTAGTGGCATCATGTTCCTTCGTGTAATGCTCCCCATTCGTTGACACCTATCACATGAAGAACAAAAAGTATAAGCATCTCGAAATATAGTTGGCCAATAGAAACCACATTGTAAAACTTTAGTCACTGTTTTCTTAGCACTGAAATAGCCTCTACAAGCTTGTTCATGGCAGAATGAAAGGATATTCTGAATTTCATTTTCTGGAACACATCGTCTGACAATTTGGTTTGCACAATATTTGAACAAATATGGGTCATCCCAAAAGAAATTCTTTATTTCTGCAAAGAATTTGGCCTTGTCTTACTTAGTCCAATGCTCTGGAAGTTTGCCTGTAATAAGATAATTAACTATGTCAGCATACCAAGGTAAAACTTCCACACTTATTAATTGTTCATCTGGAAAGGACTCATTCAATGTTAGTGGCTCTGTAATTGTGTCAAAATGAAGACGAAAGAGATGGTCCGCCTCAACATTTTTTGTGCCTTTCTTATCTTTGAATTCCAAGTCAAATTCCTGCAAAAGTAACACCCAACGGATTAGTCTAGCTTTTGCATCTTTCTTTATAAGAAGATATTTAAGAGCAGCATGATCAGTGAATACAATTATTTTACAACCAATGAGATAAGATCAAAATTTTTCCAATGCAAAAACTACTGCTAGCATTTCTTTTTCAGTAGTTGAATAGTTCAACTGTGCATCATTCAATGTCATACTAGCATAATAAATAACATGGGGAATTCGATCAACTCTTTGTCCTAATACTGCTCCAACTGCATAATCAGATGCATCACACATGAGCTCAAATGGTAAGCTCTAGTTTGGGGGCTGAATGATGGGTGATGTTGTCAACAATTCCTTTAATTTTTCAAAAGCCACAAGACATGAATCATTAAAGATAAAAGGTGCATCCTTAGCAAGTAAATTGCATAAGGGTCTAGAAACTTTGCTAAAATCTTTAATGAAACGTCTATAAAAACCAGCATGCCCAAGGAAAGATCTTACTTCTCTGACTGTTTTAGGTGGAGGAAGATTAGAAATGAGATCCACCTTGGCTTTGTCAACCTCAATACCTTTGCTCGAAATGATGTGACCGAGAACAATACCTTGTGTTACAATAAAATGGCACTTCTCCCAATTTAAGACCATGTTCTTTTCGATACATCTCTGCAGAAATAGTGTTAGATGACGTAAACATTGATCAAATGAATCTCCAAAGACAGAAAAATCATCCATAAAGACCTCAAGGAATCATTCAACCATATCAGAAAAAATGCTTAACATGCATCGTTAAAATGTAGCAGGTGCATTACATAATCCAAATGGCATCCTCCTATATGCAAAAGTGCCAAAATGGCAAGTGAAAGTGGTTTTCTCTTGATCTTTTGGTGCTATAAGAATCTGATTATATCCTGAGTAACCATCTAGAAAGCAATAAAATTCTTGGTCTGCTAATCTATCAAGCATTTGATCGATAAATGGTAAAAGAAAATGGTCTTTACGTGTGACAGAATTGAACTTCTTATAATTAATGCATACACACCATCATGTAGTTACTCTAGTTGGTATCAATTCATTATCGGCATTCGCAACTATAGTGACTCCTGACTTTTTGGGAACAACTTGAACAGGACTGACCCATGAACTATCAGAAATTGGGTAAATGATACCTGCGTCTAATAGCTTAAGGACTTCTATTCTAACAACTTCTTTCATATTATGATTCAACCGACGTTGCATTTTCCTAGTAGATTTAGCATTTTCATCAAGATGAATGTAATGCATGCAGTCCACTTGATTTATACCTTTTATGTCCGCTATAGTCCATCATAATTCTCTTTTGTGCTCTTTTAAAACATCCAACAACTTACCTTTTTGTTCATCATTGAGGGATGATGAGATAATTACCGGCAGAGTACTTTCTTCCCCCAGGAATGCATATTCCAAAGTGTTGGGCAATGGTTTGAGCTCCAGTTTCGGTGGTGATTCTGATGATGGAATGAGTTTCTTCTCTGATGGCACTAGTTGTTCAACTCTTGGCTTCCATTTATTAGTGTCCATGGATGGTGCTGAGTCAAGTAGGGCGTTGACTTCATCGATCGATCTGTCAATATCAAAATCCAAACCAAAGTGTGTTAAACATGTTTGTAAAGGATCATCACTAAGGTTTGAAACAAAAGTGTCATCAACTAATGCTTCTATTAAATCCACATCAACAATTCCATCATCTGCATTGTGAGGTTGTTTGGCAATATTGAAGATGTTCAGCTCCATAGTCATGTTGCCGAAGAACAACTGCATATTTCCAGTTCTGCATTGAATATGAGCATCCGTAGTTGCCAAGAAAGGTCGGCCTAGAATAATGGGGATGTGCTTCCTTGACTCCTGTATTGGTTGAGTGTCAATTACAATGAAATCAACAGGAAAATAAAGCTTGTCTACCTGGATAAGCACGTCCTCCACAATACCACGAGGTATTTTTGTGGACCGATCTGTGAGTTGTAACACCACTGGAGTTGAATGTAATTCTCCAAGTCCAAGTTTCATGAAAACAGAATAAGGTAACAAATTTACACTAGCTCCTAAATCCAACAAAGCATTCTCAATTGTGTGGTTCCCTCTACTACATGAGATAGTGGGGGAACCTGGATCTTTGTATTTTAAAGGAATTTTATGTTGGAGTATTAGAACTAACGTTTCCTGTTAAAAATGCCTTCTTTTGAACATGCATATTTCTCTTTTTAGTACACAGATCTTTAAGAAACTTGGCATAAGATGGAACTTGCTTTATAGCATCAAGTAATGGGATGTTAACACTTACCTGTTTGAAAATTTCGAGAATCTCACCTGTAGATTTTCCTTTCTTTCTTTTCACTAACCTCTAAGGAAATGGAGCTTTGGGAACATATTCTCGAGGGTTGGTTTCTTCTTTCTCCTCTGGTGATGATTTCTCAACACTCACAGGTACAATTTGGTTTTCTTTCGTCACCGGCATCTCCACTTTGTTGTCGACTTCTTTTCCTTTTCGCAAGGTCATGACAGCTTTGACCTCTCCATGCTGCTGTGGTGAACTGCTACTTGCTCCATGCACTCCTTTAGGGTTAGGCACTGGTTGACTTGGAAATTTACCTTTCTCAACAGTCATTGCCAAGGTCTAAACTGAAGAAGCAAGTTGTCCTACCATCTTCTCAAGGCTTGAAACTGATTGAGCTTGTGAGTTGAAGCCCGCTCTCAACTCATTTCGTAATCCATCAATGGTGCGGTTTTGTTGCTCAATCGTGGAGTGAGTGACATTCTTGAAATTCTGGAATGCATCCTCCCACAGTCTGGGTTGAGAGTAATTCTGATTTTGATTAAATGGTCTGAATGGGGGCTGAGAGGCTTGAGGATTTTGAGGAATTGATTGCATTGGTGGAGCTGGAGCTGCTGGTCCATTCTGTTGGAATCCTTGAGACCATGAAAAATTGGGGTGGTCTCTCCATCCAAGGTTGTATGTGTTGGAGTATGGGTTATAATTCGATGGTTTTCTCATTACACCTATGGCATTGGCTTGATCTGGATATGAATCAAGGTCATGTGGCTCTGTTGATTTAGCAGTCGATAATGATGCTATTTGTCGAGCAAGACCTTCAACCATCTCCTTGACTTCTTTGATTTCTGACGTTGACTCGCTAATTTGAACCTCATTTACTCCCTTAATCCTTCTGGTGTTCCTGAGAGATCGACTCCGTTGTTGGGAATTATCTGCTTGTCGTTGGAAGAATTCCCAAATCTCTGATGCACTTTTTGACATTAGCTCTCCTCCACTTGTTGCCATTAGTCATTCTTGCACATTCGGCAATAAGCCCTCTAAAAAGTATTGGCATTGATGTCATTTCTCGTACCCATGATGTGGACACTTTAAGAGTAGCCTATTGAATCGCTCCCATGTTTCGAAAAACTGCTCGTCATCTCTCTGGGTAAACTCCGAGATCTCCCTGCGAATAGTATTGGTTTTATGTACTGGAAAATATTTATTCAAAAATTTTGTAACCATTTGTTCCCATGATGCAATACTATTAGCAGATAATGTATTAAGCCATGAACGAGCTCTGTCCTTTAAAGAAAATGGGAATAATCTGAGTTTTACATCATCATCTGAAAAATTCTCATATTTAAATGTTTGGCAAATTACGTGAAAATCATTCAAATGACTGTACGGGTCCTCATTTTCTAAGCCATAGAACGTAGGGAGACAATTTAGCACACTAGGTTTTAATTCAAAACTCCTAGCAGCTACATTAGGGCATCGTATGCATGATGTGCTCAAATTGGCTAAAGGACTAAAGTAATCCTTAAATGGCCTCTCCTGTGGTGCTTGTAAATCCATTTTGCTTTTAACTTTTTTGTGTGTGCGAAGTGTTTTCTCAAGTTCAAGGTCTATAGGTTCAAGATTAGGTAATAATGACCTACGACCATGCATGCAAAATAAATAAATTTACAATCAAGATGGGAACAAAACAAATAAAAATAAAGAAGAGGGAGAAATTACGATACTAACCTTATTGCGCTATTACAACCTTACTATAAAAATACACAAAAACAAATACGTGAAATAAACTAACTAATAAATTAAAAAGATAAATAAAAATTACAAAGAAGAGAAAAAAAAATTAACTTGAAATTAAATTACAGAATATTAAAGAAGAGAAAAATAAATACTAACCTTTAAATGTAGATTCATTTTTTTTAAATACAAGAAAAAGAAATTAAATGGAAGTATTCACAAAAATTAATTCTAAGAATTAAAATTACTTACCTCCCCGGCAATGGCGCCAAAAACTTGTTGTGCAAATTTTATTGAACTCGCAAGCGCACGAATCTATTGTAGTGTAGATCTATGGTGACGAGTGTCGATCCCACGAGGAGGTGGATTTTAATTATATATAGAATTAATTTAGTGAATGGGTGATTGGATTTAAGATGGAAAATGATTTGGACTATGCTAAAACTTAAATTAAAATAATAAGAATAAATTCTGAGATTGGAATTGAAATGGCAAGAATAAACTGTAGAGAATTTTAATAAAATGACGTACTTGGGTATCTGGATCCGTATCAACATGCATCATAGGCTAAATATTCCATATTAATACCAATTAAATCATGAGAGGGGAATTCACACCTCATGAACCACGCTCTAATAAATATGGTGCTAAGGGCTTATCGTGTCAAATAATAATAATCTTATACTAGGGTGCCGGTGAAACCAGAGCAGTACTAGACAAAATTAGTATTATTTGTCGACGAGAAGTCAAAACATCCACAAAAACTAGAGGGGGAGAGAAAGTAAATTTACCAAATTAAGCCCATGACACATGTTGAGACTTCACCTTCAACCCAAGCTTGAAAGAAAATTAACCACTCATAGTTGAACTAGGGGCAAAATGGAAATTTATTAAAATACGTAGAAAGTACAAGATAGAGAGAGAATTACAGAAAATGAACCTCAAAAATGGATTCAGAGGTGCCAAATTAGGGGGGAGGCCCCCTTTTTATAGTTACATCGAGTAAATCATGGCCATCGGATTAAAAACAGTTTGGACGCTCAGGATTTCGCCACGTCATCAACCACTATTTGCACAGTACAGTCAACAGCCACAATTTGCACAGTAACGCCAACAATACCCGTACATGTGAATAATACCGTATATGTGAACAATATCATTTTTCCTTTTATACTTCTCCTAAGGTTTTCGACCGTCCTGAGTTCAAAAATTATGTCCGTTTTGCCATTTGATCTCTCGTTTATTGTGAAATGACTATGATGCCCCCTAAAATACATAAAATACTTAATTAAAATAAAACACACATAATTAAAGTACAAGAAACTTAAACACATAAAAATAAGGGTTGTTAGTAATACTTGATATATAAAATAACGATTTTCTCCTTTATAAATATGCACTTTCTAACACTCAACAACTTTCATAATAAAATTTACTAAAAACGAGCACTTTTTTACCTAACACTAAACTTCTTTTTTAATTAGTAGTTTATTTCATCTTATAGTATAAAATGCTTATTTCATTAGTACTACAATTCCAAACCGGCCCCTAATCGATGTAGGATCTTAACAGGGAAGGAGAGGGAAGCAATAGAGAAAATCTTAGTTTTGCTGACTTCCATAAACTAGTTAACTTCAAGTTTGCAATCAGACTTAGTAATATCACCAATAATTAGACTAGTCGATAGACAACTAATTGCATCATTATTTTCAACACTAATGCCTAGTCGATAGACAACTAATTGCATCATTATTTTCAACACTAATGCTTAGTCGATAGACAAATAATTGCATCATTATTTTCAACACTAACGCCATTAATTTCGGGATGTTTAGCATATACAATTCCAATTAATTTAAACAATTAGCCTTTAATGTAAATTTACACTATTTATATCAAAGGTTTTTTATTTTAAATTATATCTTAAGAATCCAATGTTTTGTAATAATTTTTTATTTTAATGGTAACTGAGGTTAAGCCGAAAGAGTTTTAATGAATTTTTCAAAATATAAGGATTAGACAGACAGTAATCTCAAAATCTACGAATTAAATAATTTTTTACCTTTTATTAATTCACACAGACTCATTAAAACTCAAAACCATAACTTGTGCTGTAAGAAAACTTCTCCTTACTATTAGAATTAGATTTTAGTTTCGGACAAGGTTGTTCAAATTAATAAGTATTACATTGGTGGGTGCTTGTTAGTTGTACTAGTAAATCTCTAACAATAATATTTTAGGTTCCAACTTTTTTAACTTAACAGGTTGGGGAGGGGAATGAAAAAACTAAGAATTAAAATCCATCATCCCCCTGTCGTTGAATGTGCACAAGGTGGTTTGGCCCGAGAAGAAATGTGAAAACCAGATAAGATAAGAAATTAATAAAATGGAAAACGATAAATAAAAATCTTGATAAAAAAAAATGTATTACGAGTTGTAAAACTGAAGAATATAATTTGTCTTACTCTTGTGTGGAGAACCGTGTTTTGACAAGTGTGCCTTTTCGCTGCTCACCAAAAAAGAAAAATTTTGGGAGATGAAAGCTATAAATAAACCTGTGGGGAGCCAGAACTTGTTATTGTGGGAGGTTTGACTTTGAAGTTTGAATAACAGCATAGAAATCAAGAAAGACAATGAGATTTGATAAGAAATGGAGTCAATTTGAACTAGAACTTTGCCTCTCCAAAATGAATGAATTGAAATCTCTAAATAATTAACATTAAAATTCTTAGTCCGATATATCTGTTAGAATTTTATTGGTATTTCAAAATATTAATTTCCCATGTTGGAGAGAAGCGAGAGAAATCATTTTTATATTTGATTTGAAATTAGTCATGTGTTTAATTTAATTATAAATTAGAATTGAATAAGTCAAATTTAGATGAGATTTGGATTATTTAAATTGAATTAAATTATGAGACACATGAATGACTAATTTAAATTGAATAAGGAAAGTGAATAATTAATTTAAATTGCATTAAGAAAAGGATTATAGAGGTTTTCTCTAGTCAAAGGAGACATAAAAGACTTTTAAATAACAACCTCTATGACATCTCCTTCTATCTTTTGTTTCCTTTTCAATTTTTTCTTTTGTTATTCCACATTATTGTTTGGAGTATAACCTCACAACGGTAGCATCATTAAATCTTAGAGATCAATCTACATTATTTGTGTTTTTATTGCATTAGAAAATTTTTATAGAGGAGCGGAAATTGACCTTAAGGATAGCACATTGTGCACGCCTTAACGAACTTATGATTGTTGCCGGATGAACAATTCCATCAACAATGCCATGAACATTGTGGAGTGAATAATGCTATAAATAGTATCATATGAACAGTGCCTGCGAACAGTACCCGCAATAACTATTCATGGAGTTTTATTCTTCGTGTTGAACTTCTTGATTCGGCTTGATTTGAATTCACAGAAGTAATATTGACTCATATTTCCAACAATCTTAAAATCAAATTTTATGAGGTTTGATTATTGCTTCAAATAAGGTACGCCAAACCTATTACTTATAATAATACATATAAAAATGCTTCTAAGATTTGAGATTTATTAAAATATCCATGGTAGCAGATCCTAAATCTCAAAAGTATTTCATTAAGTGATTTTAATATTTTGAGTATGATTAGATAAGAAACACTGGGTACCTAAGATTTTATAGAAATTTATGGTTGAGGGTTATTGCGAAATTTGTAATAATTAATACAAATTGAGTTTGAATCTGAAATTTTTATATGACACACTAGACGTCCAAAGGAATCTTTTGAACAAAATTAGATGAGAATTCAATTTATAATGATTTTTTGAACTCAAGTCTGTTACACTGAAAATTTCTAATTTCAGCACAATCCATGAGTTACGATAACATTTCACTAAAGCCAGACTTGTTCAAAAATCATGAAATTTGTAGAATTGTTTCCTATATATGTCAAGTATATTTTTGAAAAAAAAATCACGATTTTATGGTTAAAGGATAAATTGTTTTCAGCTTTTTAATTCAGTAAGGGCATAGCAGAAAACTGTGTGACAAGTTTTCCTGAGGTCTAAAACGAAAATTGTTTTAAATTGTTTTAGATAGAATTAAACTATGATAATTTATTATTGAGAACCCTAGATGTCAACATTCTCTATGTAAAATTTGAGATCTTTCTGACGAAGGAATAAATTACTAAAATTCAGAGACTAAAGTCTATTTTATTGAGGAATGGATAGTGATAGTATTTGAGTCTTGGAGATATAATTTGATTAACATGATAGAAGAACCTAGGAATTAAACTCCAAGGTAAGATTGTTATGCTCCTCATAACAAAAGCATAACGAAAATTCTAATAATTATTTCAATCTCATTATTAATTATAAGAAAATTGTTTTGTGCTTAGAAAACTTGGGCACTATGTTAGCCAACAGAGCAATTAAACTCAAACGAATGGAGACAACAAAATCCTCCACAAGCCAATTTGGCTAAAGGAGATTGTTGTTGTCTTTGAGATAAACAAGGTTGATTATACTCTACTGAGGGAAGGAGAAGATTTTGTTTTCTTTGATGACTTCTAGTCCACACTAGTCTTGAGCAAGGAAATAATTCTTCGTAGACTTACTTTTGAGAGAATCCTCTCATTGACCAAGATATGCCATGTTTATAAAATTCAAAACTATTTGAATTATGTCTTTGTACTGAGCAAGACATGAATGAAAATGTCCTTTTGAGAGTGACAAATTACATTGTCAGATAATGAGATATTTGTTGGAAAAAGGGATATTGTTCTAGTGAATTCTTTAAGATTATAATTCTTAAGTCAAAGATGAAAGGTTAATCATCTTAACTTGTGTTATTAACCCTACATGGGAAACATGATCGTGTGAAATTTTCTTGTATTAAAAAAATGAGAATAGATTGGTAAATTATGGGTTTAGACCAGACTTTGTTAAGCCTATAACCAAGCCCACGTTGTTGTTAAGAAGCCCAAACCCTTTAAAAAGTTGGCACTAAATGAGGTTGGGCCGAGCTTGCACTTCTCGTAATTATTTTTAATAAATTAAAAAATTATCTAATATATAATAAGATAGCTACCGTTAACATCATATAAAAATAATAAAAAGTTAATGTAATTATACAAAATTAAAGCAGGTAACATAATACAATAATGTAACATAACATATAATAACCAAAACCAAAAGTCTTCGCAGAGTTGTGATTCAGTTGTCCTATATTTGTTTTTTTTAATTGGGTGACAGATGCATAGGTCATCTTTATTTGTACATGGAAACTTCTCCCACACCTAATCTCAACAACCAATTGTTTGTCAAATAGGGACATTTTGACTCAATAATCTCAGAATTTCTACAAAAAGGAAAGAAAATAAAGCTCACTTGAGTTGAGGTAGAGTTGATGACGGTTTGTTGCTAGTTTGGGTCACGTGGGTGCTGGTTCGGGTAGCGTGGATTCGCTGCTGCTATGGTGGGTTTGTTGCATTCGCGTGCTGAGTTCGCTGCTGCTACTTCGCGTGCTGAGTTCGCTGCTATTACTTTGCAACTTCACGCGTTAGTCTGCTGCTGCTTCTGTGTCCTAAGTTCGTTGTTGCTGCTTCGCTTGTTGTTTCGCGTTACTGGATTCGCTCGCTGGTGGTGCTAGCTTCTGAATCGGCAATGGCTACACTTGTTGGGTGGGTGAATGGTGAATTTGTGATGGCTGTAATTGTTGGGTGGTGTCGGCAGCATTTGGCTTTTGCTTACTTGCTTAGTTGGTTTGTTTAATTTAGGGATTGTTTTTCTTGTGACTTGGTTTTTGAAATTTGTTTTTGTTTTTTAAATTAAAGTGGAGTTTATCTAAAAGCCCGTGACCAGGCCCGTTAGTTGAGGGTTTTAAATTTTTAAACCCATATTCAAGATTTTATGTTGAGGGCAGGATTTAAAACCCTTAAGTTTGAGCTGGGCCGACCCAAGCTTTTTAACAACTCTAAATGAGAGGATTTCGTATACTATCTAGTTTGAGCTTATTAGATGACAAATGTGATATATGTATGAAATCAAAAATCCTAGAAGAAAGATATGTAAACTAGTTTTAAATAGAGGAATTGAATTTCTCAGTTTAATTCACAATGACCTTGATGATTTAAAATAAACCATGAATTAAGGAGGTGAATATAATTCAAATATATTCAATAATTTATTGTGAGAATCATAGTATCATCTATGAAGTGACACCTCCTTATTCACCTTAATCATTTAATGTAGCTCGAAGGAAAATAGAACATTAGAGAACATAATAAATGACATGGTAATCATTTTTTAAGCATTGCTGAATTTGTGGGGGGAAGCTATATTGTTAGCTAACCACATTTAGAATAGAATATCTTATAAGAAAACAAGAAAGACACCCTATGAGTTATAGAGAGGATATAAGCCTAATTCTTCATACCTCAAAGTGTGGGGTGCCTTACAAAGGTTCTTATACATGATCCCAAAAAAAGACTAGGTCAGAACCTTAAATTGTTGACTATTTATATATAAGATTTCCAAACAGTGCTACTTATAGATTCTTGGTACTTTAAAATTAAAGACATCCATCATTAAGTCCAAGAATATTGAATTCTTTGATTCTATTTTCTTAAGAAAGCTAATGTTGGTTACTTACCCCTCAAAGAGTCAATTAAATGATCCTCCTAAGAGTTCAGACTTTAAACATAAGAAAAGTAAGAGGACGAGAATGACTATTAGTTTTAGTGGATTCTTATATGTTTTTCTTATTTAGAATGATCCCTAAACTTTCAATGAAGCTATGGCTTCATGAGATGCACCTTGGTGGAGAGAAGCAATCAATAATGAGTTAGATATTGTCATGAGCAATCATATATGAAAGTTGGTTGTTTTGCCTTTAGATACAAAACTTATTGGGTGCAAGTGAAATTTTCAAAGAAATTGAAAGTTGATGAATTATTTTGATACTTATGCTCCTATGATGTAGATTGCATTTATTAAAGTTTCGATTGCATAATTACAATTCATAACTAACATATTTATTTGATGGATGTCAAAACTACTTATCTAAGAGTTAACTTGAATGTAAAAATCCACATAAGACAATTAAAGGGTTATGCAGTTCCAACTATTGAGCAAAAAGGTATGCAAATTGGTTAAATCATTAAATGGCTTAAAAGAAATACCAAAATAGTATAATGAAAAGTTTAATAAAGTATTAATATCTAATGGATATGCAAGTGAGACTAAGGGAATGCTTGTTATATTAAGGATCAAAATCATTAAGACTAGCGATGGTCTCATATTGTCTCAAGAACACTATGTTGAGAAGGTTTGGGTATTACGATAGGAAATCATATCATACAAATATCCACCTTAAGAAAAATGTAGAACATAGTGTTGATAAATTGAGATATGCCAAAATCATTGTAGCCTAATATACTGGATGAATAGTACAAGTCTAATGTTATATATGCCGTAGGCAGATTGAGTAGTTATGCTCAAAATCTCAGTGAGATTTGACTGCTATAGGCAAACTTGTAAAATATTTGAGAGGCACCATTGATCTTTAATTAACTAGAGTAGCTCTCCATAGGTTGTAGGGGCATAGTAGTAAGGCGAATTTAATTTCAAGATAAGATAAAACCTAATCCCCCAATGGTTATGTATTTATCCTTGATGGAGGAGTTGTGTCTTGAAATTCTTCTAAACCAATGTGTTTAGCTTGCTCTACCCTAGAGCCTAAGCTAGTTGCTTTAGAGAAAGCATGTGTTGAGACTAAATGGTTAAAAAACCTCTTAACAAATCTTCACATCCATGTTTATTCTTCTATTTCTGTGTAAGATATTGTGATTGCCACACTATTATTGCCATGGGCAAAAAGATAAGATATAGAATGAGAAAATCAAATAAATTTATATGAGATTTAATAGTTTTGAGCAACTGTTAGGATCTGAGGTTGTGAGCCTAAATTGTTATCAGAGTCACATTTGGCCAATTCTCTAATAAACTATTACCTAAGGTTAATGGTAATTATGTTAAGGAGATGAGACTTCTGTTTATAACCAAAGACAAAATAATGGTAACCCTATCTATGGAATTAAAGATCCCACGAAGTAATTTCATAAAGGTAATAAAAAGTTACTTGTTGCTTTGTGACCCTATTGTTGAGTGTTAGAAAGTATATATTTATAAATGAGAAAATCATCATTTTACACTCGAAATTTCACTAACATCCCTATTTTTATATATTTAAGTTTCTTATGATTTAATTATGTGTGTTGTATTATAATTAAGTATTTTATGTATTTTAAAGGTATCATGGTCATTTCACAATTAAAGAGAGATCAGAACAGGAGGTTCTCCCCTAATTCGACACCCCTAAATTCATTTTTGAACTTCATTTTCAGTAATTCTTTCTCAATCTTGTATTTTCTATGTATTTTAATAAATTTTCATTTTACCTCTAATTTAATTATGAGTAATTAATTTTCTTTCAAGCTTGGGTTAAAGGTGAAGTCTTAACATGTTCCATGAGCTTTATTTAGTAAATTTACTTTATCTTCCCCTCTGATTTTTGTTGATATTTTGACTTTTTTAGATAAATAGTAATAATTTTGACTAGATTAACCGGCTCCCTAATGTAAGGTTATTACTATTTGGTATGATAAGTTATTAGCACCATATTGATTAGAGTGTGGTTCATGAGGAGTAGAAATCCCCCTCATGATTTAATTGATATTAATAAGGAATATTTAGCCTATAGTGTATGTTGATACAGATCCAGATACCCAAGTGCTTCATTTCAATAGATTTCACTTAATTTATTCTCATTATTCTAATTTAAATTTAGAATATTCCAAATTATTTTCACCAAAAATCTAACTACCCTCATAAAAAATTGATTATACACATAATTAAAATCTACTCCTTATGGGATCAACAATCGTTATTATTGATATATTCTACAATAGATTCGTGTATTTATGAGTTCAATAAAATTTGTACAATATCTATCAATTTATTTATTTGAGTCCTCCCTATTGTGAGATAGTTGCCTATATGCAGTGATTTAGGTTGAGCAATTGAGCTCTTAATAAACTCCATAGCCCACATTTTGTGTATGGTGGTGATTCAAAATTGTATGACACACTTGATGGAAATTCACCTATATGAGTGCGGGATTAGGTCGATTCCTATAAGAATTATACAGACTTCTCTAGAGCACTCGAATCTAGGGGCATAGGGCCATTAAAGTGCTAGACCACAAAACAATAAAAGACTAAAAGAGTTTAATGTGAGCTTCTAGTCCTCTATTTGACATAAAAGGCATATTAATTCATAGAAACTATAAGTTTCACCAAGTTCTTGTGATACATGATTAGTTGTTCAATGGCTAGTTCATAGCCCAAAAGGCACTAGTTCACATGCATTAAGACTTTATGATGAATAAAATTGAAGTATTTCAAAATATGTGGAGGATTGTCAGAATTTTATTGATATTTCAAAATACTAATTTCCCATATTGGAGAGAAGTAAGAGTAATCAATTTTATGTTTGATTTGAAATTAGTCATGTGTTTAATTTAATTATAAATTAGAATTGAATAAGTCAAATTTAGACGAGATTTGGATTATTCAAATTGAATTAAATTGTGAGACACATGAATGACTAATTCAAATTAAATTAGGAAAAGGATTATAGGGAGGTTTTCTATATAAAGAAGACATAAAAGGCTTTAAAGGACAACTTCTATGACCTCACCATCTATTTTACGTTGCCTTCATAATTTTTTTCTTTTGGTGTTCTACACTGTTGTTTGGATTGCAACCTCATAACAATAGTATCATTGAATCCTAGAGATCAATCTACATTATTTATGTCCTTATTACATTGGGAAATCTTTCTAGAGGACCATAAATTACTCATAAGGACAGTGCATTGCGCACGCCTCGATGAACTTATGATTGCTATCAAATGAACAGTAGTGCCATAAATAGTGCCGCGTTAACAATATCGAAGTACTAGTGAACAGTACATGAACAGTATCCACAAAAAAAAAGGTGTGGATCCGAATGTTGGTAATATCTATAGCGGATACGGACAGATATTCTGAATATCTGGATCCGCAAAAATTAAAATTCAATAATTTAATATATATTTTAAAAATTTAATATTTTACCTAATAATATAAAATACAATCATAATTCAACAATTAATAATTCAACATGAATAACATACAATAATCTCGTAAATCCACAAATAAATTTTAATTTTTTAATTTTTATTTCATTTTTAATTTAATTTTTAATTTAAAATAAAATTCAATAATTTACTTAATAATATCAAATACGATTCAATCATAATCCAACAATTAACAATTCAACATCATAAATCCACAAATCAAATTTATTTTTTAATTTTCATTTAATTTTTATTATATTTTTAATTTAAAAAAATTCAATAATTTACCTAATAATATCAAATAAAATTCAATTATAATCCAACAATTAATAATTCAACATGAAAAATATACAACATCTTAAATCCACAGAAAAAATTATTTTTAATTTTTAATACATATTTTTAATTTAAAATAAAATTTATTTGGATCTGATTGTTTAGATGCACTTGCATCCAGATTCGGATCTGAATCCATGCGGATCCAAATTTCCATATCTAGATCCGCATTTTTTAATATAGGGATCTAGATCTTTTTGAACTATGATCTAGATTTAATTGTCATCCCTAGGATGTGACCCTATAGATGTAGGAATTTAAACTCTACACTACATAAAAATTCTCCTGTGTTCTTTATTTTTTCTGCACTTTTAATATCCTTATTACAGCTATTTAATTAATATGTAGGGAGATTTTCAATTTCCACTCACTTAAGTCAATATATACTATTTACCCTCTTACTATTTTTATAATACTTAATAACCTTCTGGCAATATAATTTTATACTATTACACTTATTTTCAAATATACTTTTATTAATATTTATTATTAATGAAATAAATCAAATAAATGAAAATTAAACAAAAATTTATGTATTAAAAATAAGAAATATATATTAATGTGAATTATTATTAATAATAACATATTTTTCTTATACTTTTTTATTATTTTTAAATATTTTTATAATAAATATATATTTCATACTCTCAAGAAAATTTATCAAGGAAATTATTCATTTACCCATCTTTCTTTTAATTTTTTTTTTAGAAGATGTTTTAGATATATCAAAACAATAAATAAGTGGTATACATTAATTTCGGTAGGAGAAAATTAACAATCAACCTAAATATTTAATCAAAGGTTTTTTTGGTCTATTAAATCATATGGCATCCGAAGACCATATTAGCTCCCAACTAATCTAATTCGAATCTGGTATGACTACTGAGACGGCAAAGCTCTCCCAATAATTATTTAACGCAATTGTATTTTTAATGTCTCGAACCGAACACCTTGATTAAATATTTAATCAAAGGTGATATAACTATCAAATTCAATCATCCAAACTTGTATGAAATAAAGAAATTAACAAGATGATAAATTCTTTTAAAAATAAAAATCATCGAAGTTTTTTAAATACCGAAAATTATCAACTATATATATCTGAAATATTTTGTCAACGCAATCTATGAAGGACGAGCCTCACGTTTTCCATTTTCAAGATTGTTAACTTAAAAATGATACCGGATGCATTCTCGACTTTTAAAAATAAATTTAAAGTACTGATTTATTTTCATTTTTATTTTATGAAAAATGAAAGCACCAATTAAAAAACAATATGAATGCCCTGCACGATATTCCATTTCTATTTGATTAAAAAAATCCCGTCAAGACAAATTATGAATGTATAAGGATTTCAATCTTGATATGCTCATTCAAACAAAGAGTTAAAAAAATAGTAGGCGGTCCAATCTTTAGAACAAATTGTTAATTATTACAGAATATTTTTTTTTAAAGGATCATTATTACGATTTAATATGACAATATGTGGTCCACTCGGAGCTAATTTCGCAAAAGCTAGGTGCGTGTAAAATGTAAAAAATAAATTGCAATTGGTTAGAGTAATGATACAACTACAAACTTTTGTATAAATTTTATTTTGTACAAACTGATGTGTTATTAATTCATTGATTGAATGAAAATATAAATTAATAAAAACAAATCATGTAGGACAAGTGATATTTAATTCAACCAATCTTATCATGCCACATTAGTTTGTACGAAATAAATTTGTACAAGAGTTTGTGGTTATATCATTACTCAATTGGTAATAAATAAATAAAAAGTGAATTTACTTTTTATACAAGGAGCTCACGTAATCTACTTTGGTTTAGTTGTTGAGCACACAAAAAAAAATTATATAAAAATTGACTTACAATTAATTTAGTAATGTTGTAATTTTTAAAATAATTATTGTTAGTTGTGATATAAAAATAATCAATAGTAAAACGAATCAATTAAAGATTTGATAAAATTTATAAAGCACTATCAGTTTTAAAAAAATTGATATGTTTTCAGTAAATGTATAAATAAATTTTATTAATATCTACATTTAAGTATTTACAGTAAATGTATTAATATTTATTATTAATTAAATAAATCAAATTAATGAAAATTAAAAAAATTTAAGTATTAAAAATAAGAAATATATATTAATGTGAATTATTATTAATAATAACATATTTTTCTTATACTTTATATTATTTTTAAATATTTTTATAATAAATATATATTTCATACTCTCAAGAAAAATTATCAAGGAAATTATTCATTTGCCCATCTTTCTTTTAAATTTTTTTTAGGAGATGTTTTAAATATATCAAAATAATAAATAAGTGGTATACATTAATTTCGGTAGGAGAAAATGAACAATCAACCTAAATATTTAATCAAAGGTTTTTTTGGTCTATTAAACCATTTGGTATCCAAAGACCACATTAGCTCCCAACTAATCTAAATTTGAATCTGATATGACTACTGAGACGGCAAAATTCTCCCAATAATTATTTAACGTAACTGTATTTTTAATGTCTCGAACCGAAAATCTTGATTAAATATTTAATCAAAGGGTGATATAAACTATCAAATTCAATTATCCAAACTTATATAAAATAAAGAAATTAACAAGATGATAAATTCTTTTAAAAATAAAAAATCATCGAAGTTTTTAAATACCGAAAATTATCAACTCTATATATCTGAAATATTTTGTCAACGCAATCTATGAAGGACCGAGCCTCGCGTTTTCCATTTTCAAGATTATTAACTTAAAAATGATACGGGATGCATTCTCGACTTTTAAAAATAAATTTAAAGTACTGTTTTTTATTTTCATTTTTATTTTTATGAAAAATGAAACCACCAACTAAAAAACAATATGAACGCCCTGCACGATATTCCATTTCTATTTGATTTAAAAAATCCCGTCAAGACAAATTACGAATATATAAGGATTTTAATCTTGATATGCGCATTCAAACAAAGAGTTAAAAAAATAGTAGGTGGTCCAATCTTTAGAACAAATTGTTAATTATTACAGAATATTTTTTTTTTAAAGGATCATTATTACGATTTAATATGACAACATGTGGTCCACTCGGAGCTAATTTCGCAAAAGCTAGGCGCGTGTAAAATGTAAATAATAAACTGCAATTGGTAATAAATTAAAAAAAAAAAGTGAATTTACTTTTTATACCAGGAGCTCACGTAATCTACTTTGGTTTAGTTGTTGAGCACACAAAAAAATTTTATATAAAAATTGACGTACAATTAATTTAGTAATGTTGTAATTTTTAAAATAATTATTATTAATTGTGATATAAAAATAATCAATAAAACGAATCAATTAAAGATTTGATAAAATTTATAAAGCATTATCAGTTTTAAAAACATTGATATGTTTTCAGTAAATGTATAAATAAATTTTATTCAAAATTATATCCATTTTATTCAACATTAAAAATATTTATATGTTTTCAGTAAATCTTACTATTAAATTATTGTAAAAATATAAATGATTAAATGGATATAATGTTGAATAAAATTTATTTATACATTTATTAACATGTATATGTAATATCTTTTTACTATGTATGTATAATAATTGATAACTAAAATAATTTTTTATTTTATTAATTTTATTTTTAATTTTTTTACCTCAATATAATAATAATAATCTCTTTAAGTCAAGAATTTTATTTCTTAATTAAATAAGGATAATTTTGGATTTTAATAATATATGTGAGAATAAATATGGAATTGTATTAAGTATAAAGGGTAAAAGCTCGTTTAGTTCTTATATTTTGAAGTTAGTATCCGTTTAGTCCTTATATTTTTAAAAATACCTCAAACCATCCCTGCCATTAAATTATTGACACTCTTGCCATTATCTTTTATTCATTTTAACTTACTTTTATAATATTATCCTATTATAATAATTTTTGTAGACATTATTAAAAAGAAAAAAATAAATTACCAGTTGAACACTAATAGATATATATATATATATATATAAATTTTTGTGGAACACTCTCTTGAGTTAAAATATTAATTTTTCTAAAAAAATTGATAATGTAATTTTTTGCAATAATAATTTTTTAGACATACGTGAGATTCCACAAAAATTAATATATACCTTTTTTGTTTTTGTTTTATTTTTGAGTTTAATTTGATAATCTAATTTTTTATTAATATTCAAAAAAGAAACATTGTTGTAAGAGTGTAATATTGTAAAAACAAGTTAAAAAGAATAAAAAATAATGGCATGAGTGTCAATATTTAGCAGTATAGACATTTTGAGGTATTTTTAAAAAATAGGGACTAAATAGGTACTAACCTCATAATATAGGGACTAAACAAGCTTTTACCCAAGTATAAAATTATTTCTCAAAATCTTATTTAATTTTGAAAAGTTACACCTCTCATACTTTTTCAAAATCTGCTATAGAATGAGATGAATTTCTCAAAAATATTTTTTTAAAAATATTTACCAAACATTAAAATTAACTTTTATCTTTTCAAAAATCACTTTTAAAACTTTGAAAAGCAATTCTAAAGGGCGTTTAATGTCTTTTGGTTTAATGGTTGAGTGCCCAAAAGGTTTATTGTGTACTGCTTGAATCATTTTCATTTTTTATGTTAGGCTAGTTGTTCAATTAATATGTTGCTATCCTCAAATACATATTCTATAATTTAATGCAAGTTTTGGTGAGAAATTTAGCCCTTACGACATTATAATAAATTTGACTAGAAAAACTGTCATGATTATGAAGGGGTGGATAAGATTATTGGTAAAAAGTCATTTGGAGTGAAAATATTGGATTGCAATTCTCATGCAACATATAGAATTACTATAATTTACAAATTTTACTTTTATTTTTTTGTCGAAATAATTTAGGCTCTCAAATCTTAATCAATTACCACGAATTTAATTTGTTAGATCACAATTCATCTCCAACAATCTTTTAGATTATTATTTAAAATTAATTTGCACTTGACAAGTGCTCTTCTGTGAAAGTATAAGCCTTTTTTATATTTTGTCGTTGAAACCTTAGGCTTCTCTATTTTAAACTTTTTTTTAATTCCATTAAATAAAAAATATTTGATTTAAATTAAAATATAAGATAAAGCCAAAATGTGGCATATCACTCGTACTTGTTATAGGGGCCAACCTTGTAAATAACACATATACCCCTTACCCATAAGCATATTAAGTGGAGCCTCCCACTAAAAATATATTTAAACTTTTGACCCAAATAGCTAATTATCTTACTTATCAATCCAATAGTGGTACAGTCAATTATGTAAGCTAACTCAGATTGGGTACATATAACTGTTGCTATAATAATTAGGCATATAATTAAACTAGTCTAATTATTTAAGTTCAAACCTACTCCACTAAAAGATTGAAACTGACGTATATAATTGTATGTTATCTATGATAGTATTCTCAAATAACAATTTGACCCATGCCACAATAATTTCTCATTGAATAATTCTTTGTACCACATCATTAATTAAATAGATGTTTTAATTGTCCAATCAATTTAACTACATCTTATTCCTCGATACTTATTGGTTTTCTCTAACAATAATTTTCAAGATATTAATTATGTTGACTCACTCTAACTAGAGAATTTTGTGATTAAAATACCAAAAATCGGTCCAGAGTTACGAAATTCTATTATATTGTTTATCTATAATCTCATTGCTCATAATTGCTCTTACTAGCTAAGATAGTGGGTAATCCTAACTATAAATGTATGTCTCATCCATTTGTAATTCCAATGGAATAACAATAATAACCATAAAATTATAATTAATTCAAGATTAAGATTGTAACAAAATCAATGCCTATGATATTTAATAAATCTGACAACCATTTCAAGGTTAATTAAATCTATGTAGTTCAATGTAGTCAAATTCTATTAGTAAATTCATACATAACTATGACAGATCATTCATCAATTTGCTACAATTTAAACATAAATAGAGCGTCTAACTTTATTTATCAACAACAAACTCAATTTATTTAATCATAAGATAATTTATATTTATTTCTTCTGTAAATTTATATGGTGATCACATAAATACATATAAAAATATTTGACAGGCATTGTACAAAATATTTATGCAATTAAGATGTTTGAAAAATATCTCAAATATTTATTAATTAAAAAAATTATTTATTATAAATAAACAAATCAAAATGCTTTAAACAACACATAATCCCAATTGAGATTTCATGAACACAAGAAGCTAAGTAGCAAGGGAGCTAATATGTAAAGGGATTTAAGTTTAAGAGGCACAAAAAGATTGGGTGACTGTTATATAAGAAGAGTACATAAATAGACCATATATACGTGTGGAGTAGAAAATAGAGTGGTGACAAGTGCTGTGAATAACGTCATAAAAAGTGCTGCCGCCAATTGCCATGGAGTTTTAATCTTCTGTCTTCTTCATCTTATAATATTCATAGACTTTCTTTGCTGATTAATCTCTTTAGGACAAGGAATTGTTTGCAATGGTGAAGTGATTTCACCTGAACATTATCTACTACAAAGAATTTACGACTAAGTTTATTCAACACGCATGGTGGCAACAATCTGTAAAGACAGTCTTAAATTTTTCAAATCTAATAAGTTGTAATATATATTTCTCTGTGCTATACTTAGTAAATTATTTAATTTCAGAAGGTGTGGCGTCATAAATGTAGAAAACAATTTCTGAAACATGTAAAAATCTTGTGTGGCGTCATAAATGTAGAAAACAATTTCTGAAACATGTAAAAATCTTTTGTCTACTTTACTTTTGGTAATTTACAACTTCGTAAATTTAAGTAATATTAGTTAGTACTCGGGCAGCCCATACAAATTTTGTGCGTTATACTATGCATGTTATCCTTCTTTCAAAAAATTTATATATAAGTTTGCAACAGTCTATCCTAAATAATGCTATTTCGTATGTACGTTTGATATGCGCAGGTTACATTAGATAATATTAAACTGAACCGCAAACATCGGATTGAATTAATTTCTACATAGCAGTATGTATGTTCGCAGTTCCAATCTGATCTAGGATTTTGGACTTTTATTAAAAGGAAAAAGGACAAACACACCCCTAACATTTAAATAAATTGACAAAAAAATCCTAACATTTTAAAAAAGACATTTATACCTCCATTCACTAATGAAAATAATAATTTTTATTAGAAATTATCGTTATACCCTTCTAGCATATAAAAATATATATATACAAGTTTAACTTGTGGTATTAATACCATAAAATTTTATTTAAATTTTAAACTTATATATTTAACAATTCTCCACATGTTATCATTTAAACTTGTATATTTATAACTAATTTTTTATGTTATTTATTATGGTATTAATTGAAATACAAGTTAACATTAATAACCAATTTTATTTATTTTTATTCTTGAGTAATGAATTAAATTTATTTGGCTTGAAGAGGGAATTTGATAAAAATTTAAATAGAGGAATTGGGTAATGAGGATATATTTCTAATTTTATTAATAATATATGGACAAATTGGATAATCAACAAATTTTTTATATGTTAGAAGGGTATAACTGTAATTTCTGTTAAAAGTTATTGTTTCCATTAGTGAATGGAGGTATAAATGTCTTTTTTGAAACGTTAGGGTTTTTTTTGTCAATTTATGTAAACGTTGGGGGTGTGTTTGTCCTTTCTCTTATTAAAATTCAAGAAAGTTATTAAATTATACATTTTAATAGCATTATGAAATTATGCTATCAAAATGCATTTCTCAATAACTTTCACAAACATTACACTATTAAACCTCGTGACTTAATAACTTTTTCAGACTTGGCCAAACCCAAGATTCTGGACTCGAACATTTTCTCGTTATGTTCGTTCCTATATAAGTTGTGCTAAATTTTATGTGTTAGATTAATTTAATATGAAATTTTTACTTAAAATTTGATATAAATCTAAATATAAATAGAAGCTCCTATGTATGTAATGCAAGGCTCAGGTCAGGTCGTTCAATTATGTATGAGCACCCATATATGTATAAAACACTTCCTAAACTCAAACAAAAGTTCACCCAAAACGAGTTGTATTTTTGGATGGATTTCAAAATACTTAGTTCCTTAATCATTTTCTATTACATATTTTCTCGTACACTTTAGATTTAATTTACACTCAGTTGATATAACATGAGAATCTAAAGTCACTTTTTATAGTGATTAAGCTGTGTGTCTGCTAATTAGATGAGGCTTCCCTAAAAAAAATTATTTTGCCTCTAAAAACTTGAATGAGTGATTTTTAATCAACTTTATTTAATTAGTATCTTATGTTCGAATTCTATAAAAGTAGAATGTAAAAAAATCTAATTACTATGAACTTTACCAGTCCTTTACCTTTTGAAAAATAATACTTAAAAAAGTAGACAATGTTCACCAAATAGAAAGGCTTGGGTTGCATCTTCTCTCACGAGAGCTCTCTCGCGAATAGAGCTTTGTGAATAGAAGTTTTTTTAAGGGCTTTAGGACCCATATGGTCACTCCGAGAATGAGTGTGTTTTAGTTCTTTTACCAGTAGGCTTTTAGCTAGGGCTTTGGCAGAAATGTAGCTAAGGTGTGAGAAGAGTTGGTAAGGAGTATTAAAGCTCAGGGTTAGACTGGTTAGATGTTTATAGTATTCTCACTCTTTCATCATTAATATCTCCATGGATGCAGAGGAGTTAATTCGCAAATGCAAAGCAATTACTATAAGAGAGGAAGACAAAACCCAAATGCTGTTGGAAGTAAATATGAAAGCAAAAAGAATGGAAGTATTGGCAGGATGCTTGGTGGGCAAAGTTCTTCTTTCTAAAGGTGTCAACAAAGAATGACTCAAAATTGCTTTGCAACAAGCTTGGTGAACATTCAAAGAAGTAAAAATCGAGAGTTTGGGAAACAATATATGTTTAAGTTTGTAGAGGAGGTAGACAAAAGAAGAGTAATAACGGGGGACCTGTGGCACTTTGATAGAGCATTGATTGTTCTTATCGAGTCGAGAGGAATTGAGGAGATCTCCAAGCAATCATTTACTCATGTTTCCTTTTGGATACAAATCTACAATGTTCCAATAGCGTGTATGGAGAAGGATTTTCTTTATGAGCTGGGGGAAAAGATTGGGGAAATAGAAGAGGTTAAGACAGACCAAAATGGAGACTTCATCGGGGAATTTGCAAGAATAAGGGTATCTATCAACATAACACAACCATTAAAGAAAATATTATTTCTCAAACAAGAAGGTGAAACAGATATCCCAATGCCAGTGGTGTATGAACGGTTGCCCGATTTCTACTTCTGTTGTGGTATCATTGGGCACCAATACAAGGAATGCTCTAAGTACTAGGGGCAACCAAAAGAAGAATTTCCATTTATGATGTGGATGAAAGCAATCAGGATTGGGGACGCCTAAAGAAATACCGCAACAAAGAGAGATGACAGAACGAAAGAGATAGAGCTAAGAAATCAGTAAGTTCAAAGCATCATAAACAATCACAACAACACCAGCAAGAGCAAGTGAACCTGGATGATAAAAACAGGTTAGAACCCAATATGAAAGATATGGATTAAACCAAAGAGCATGACAACATCGATGAGGTGGAACGGGTAGTTGAGCAATATTTAATGACAATGTAACAGCTCCTAGAGATCTAAGAATTTAGGCGGGAGATGAAATGGAAAAAGTGAGGGAAATTTTGAAAGCAGCTAGGGTTGAGAAGCATAAGCAGATAATAGGCCCAGATGTCACTTTTTATAGCCCAATAAAATTAACTCATGAAGAAACAGAGGAAGCTGGAATAATTGATGGGCCGGAAGTCTCTCAAATTCAGGCTAATATAAAGAAATGGAAGAGGCAAGCTCGTGCCTTAAAAAATGAAGGGGAAATCAAGTTGGGATCAGGTGCTTAAAAAAGGCCAAACAATGAGGCAATAAGGTCAAGCCCGAAGCAAAAGAAACTTAATGGTGCTAGCCCATCTACAGCAGAAACAAATAAATGTACTTTTTCAGCAGCAGCAAAAACCAAACTGCACTGGGAGCCATTGGAAATAGAGGAGATGGAACTCATATCTTCAATCATAGAAGAGAGATCAGTAGAGGCTGGCAGCCAGCCTCGTTAAAAGCCATTATAGTTCTCAGTTGGAACATTCGGGGTTTGAGGAATCCCCAAATGTTTCTAACTCTCAGGAAAATTCTCCAAATGCATGGTCCTCATCTTGTTTTCTTGTGTGAAATGAAGTTGATGACTTCGCAAATGAACCTGGTGTGTAATAAACTTAATTATGAAAACTGTTTTATTGTAAGTAGTACTAATAGAGGAGGTGGTTTGGCTATACTTTGGTACTCATAAATAAATGTGCAAGTCAAATCTTTCAGTAAGCACCACATTGATGCTAAAATTCAAATGGAAAATGGCAGATAAGTTCGATCCACAGGGGCCTATGGTCACCCAAAAATAAGACAAAAAAGGCACCCTTGGAGTTTGCTGAGGCAATTAATATGTTTATCTTCTAGTCCCTGGCTTTGCTTCAGTGATTTTAATAAAATCCTTCACCCATATGAAAAGAGTGGTGGTAATGAGAGACAACCAAGTTTAATCCATGATTTTAGAGAGGTCTTAAGGGATTGTGACCTCTTAGATGTTGGATATAAGGGGTACTTTTTTACCTGGAGCAATGGGAGGTACGGCCCTGCCTTCGTTGAAGAAAGGCTAGATAGATTTGTGAGTAACAGTGCTTACAGGGACATAATTTCGAACTGTGCAGCTACCAATATTGACACATGGACCTCTGATCATTGTCCTGTGTTGATGGAGGTTCAAGAAAGAGGTAACTGGAAAATCAATAACAAAAGGCGGGCCACTCAAATCCACTACGAAAATATATGGAGCCATTACATTGCGTGTAAAGAGATTATTGAAGAGGAATGGAGCTGGCAAGGAAACTGGAATAATGAGAACCCTGTGCTCTTATTTCAAAAGGTTTCCAAGGAACCTATGTCTAGGCTACTGTAGTGGAGCAAGGAAGAGTTCAGAGGAAGACAAAAGAAGCTAGAGAAGCTAATGAAACAGCTTCAAAGCCTCAAGCAAATCAGAGTGCAGTATGAAAATGGGGATAAGATTATAGAGGTGGAAAGGAAAATCCAAAATATGCTAGCTGATGATGAAATATACTAGAAACAATGCTTAAGGGCTGACTGGCTTAAGGAAGGGGACAAGAACACAAAAATTTTTCACCACAAGATATCATCAAGAAAAAAAAATTAGATTTGGGAAATCGAAAATGAAGCTAGAAGGTGGACTGATAAGGCTGAGGAAGTAGAGTATGAATTCTGCAAATACTTCACAAATTTATTCACCTTGTCCAAGCCAAATCAAGCTCAAATAACAGCTACACTTCCTAGAATTTCTCGAAGAGTTACTAGTGAGATGAATGAACAATTGGAGACGCCTTTCACAGCTAACGAAGTAGTGGAAGCTCTATCTCAAATGTGCCTGACAAAGGCTTCGAGACCTGATGGTTTGCCAATATTGTTTTATTAAAAGCACTGGCACTTGGTTAAACAAGGGGTTCTCTCAACATGCCTTCACATTCTCAACAAGAAAGGTACTATAGCCCCCCTCAACTACACTTGCATTGATTTAATTTAAAAAAAAAACCATAGGAAAACTACCGACTTTAGGTCTATTAGTCTATGCAATGTCATTTATCGGATTGTTGCTAAAGCCATAGCTAATAGACTTAAGCATGTTTTGCACAAAATTATCTCCCCAATGCAAAGTGCCTTCATTCCCAATCGGTTGATCACTGACAATATCATTATGGGCTATGAGTGCCTCCATAAGATAAGGCACTGCAAAGGAAGAAAAAATGGATTAGTGGCTCTGAAACTCGATATCAATGAGGCTTACCACAGGTTGGAATAGGATTTCTTAGAGCACGCGATAGAGTCTCTCGACTTTTCCAAGGGCTAGATCAACTTAATCATGTGATGTGTAAGTTCTATATCATTCTCAGTTGTTATAAATGGTGTTGTAAGCAGGGTAATTCAACCTCATAGAGGATTACATCAAGGTTGTCTATTTTCCTCATACTTGTTCATTATATGTGCAGAGGCCTTTTCTTCCCTTTTGCTGCAAGCGAAGGAACAAAGGTTCATCCATGGTCTGTCATTTAGGAAGGATTTAAAGATCTCTCATCTCTTGTTTGTGGATGATAGTTTGGTCTTCACAAGAGCTTCAGTTGCTGATCGTCAAAACTTGAAAAAGATCTTTGATTGCTACTCAATAGCCTCTGTCAATTGTTCAACTTTGAGAAATCATTTATGTTTCTCAGTGGTAACATCCATGATGGGCAAGCTTCAACAATCAGGGGAATTTTTCAGCTCAATATTTTCTTAAAGCATGAAAGATGCTTAGGCTTGCCTTCTATAATCGGAAGGAAGAGAAGTGATTTTTTTAATGACATCAAATTGAAGATTTATAACAAGGTATCAAGTTGGCAGCATAAATTCTTCTCCTGTGGCGGTAAAGAGGTCTTGATTAAGGTTGCAGCTCAAGCCATTCCTGTATATGCAATGAGTGTTTTTAATATTCCTATGGGCATTTGTGATGACATTTAGAGAATAATAGAAAACTTTTAGTGGGGCTCAAAGAAGGATAAGAAGAATATTCATTGGTCAAGATGGGATAAGCTAAGTCAGGCCAAGTGCAAATGAGGTATGAGATTCAAGGACTTTTCAAGCTTCAATCAAGCGTTATTAGCAAAGCAAATGTTAGAAGATATTGGAGTTTCCAAACTCTTTTATGGCAAGAAATTGCAAACTAAATACTTCTATAACAAGGACTTTTTGAATGCTAGGCTCGGCTTCAAACCCTTCTTTATTTGGAGAAGCATCTTATGGGGTCGGCAAGTAATTTCCAAAGGATCAAGATGGAGGGTTGGAAATAGTCAAAGCATTTTGGTTTATAAGTCGAATTGGTTACCCAGGCCCCTTACTTTCAAACCAATTTCCAGACAAAATTTACTAGCTGATGTAGTAGTTGCTATGTTAATAGATGAC
Source organism: Citrus glauca (assembly GCA_029633175.1). Taxonomy (NCBI): domain Eukaryota; kingdom Viridiplantae; phylum Streptophyta; class Magnoliopsida; order Sapindales; family Rutaceae; genus Citrus; species Citrus glauca. Next base: position 23,116,158 of record JAQOOD010000005.1, read on the forward strand.
AAGCATAGTTGGAATGAGAGATTAATTTACAGCCTTTTGACATAATGGATGCGGAAGCAATTATTAGAATCCCACTCCCTAGAAGACCAATGAGGGATGAAGTTATCTGGCATTATAATAAGAGAGGTCAATACATAGTCAAGAGTTGTTATCAGATTACTTTGAGCCTGAAATTTCTAGTCATTCCATCAAGCTCAAAAGCTTCTAATAGCCAATGGAAGTTTATCTAGTTGCTCACCTTACCGGATAAGATTAGAATTTTTATGTGGAGGGCTGGAAAAAACCTTCTCCTATTAGCTAAAAATATGTGGAAGAGGAAGGTAATTTAGGATTATTGGATTTAAAATCAAGAAGAAGTAAAGTTGATATGGAATTTCTGGTGGCGATTCTTTAGATGACGTGGAACGTAAGGAACAGCTAGCTTTTTAAAGGCAAAAAGGATAATCTTTAAATCCTAGTCTCCAAGGCTGAAGCTATGATGAAAGCTTATTGAAAAACCCAATTACCAGCAGCTACTCATATTGGCAATCAACAAAGTTTGGTTCAAAAGGCTTGGAATCCTCCCCAAAGAGGATACTTCAAAGTCAACGTAGATGCTGCTACCAACTCAGAGAAGCAAATCTCAGGTCTAGGGGCTGAAATTCGAGATGAGAAATGGAATGAACTTGCAGCTACAGTTAAGGTATCAAAATACTATGGTGAAGATGCTTATGCAGAGCAAAAGCAATTGATTGAGGCTTACAAATTGCAGATCGTGCATGCTTAAATTTGATGGTGGTGGAATCAGATGCTCAAGAGGTTGTTAAGCTGGTAGACAACAGCCAAGGCTGCAGATTCGAGATCTTCTAGATTATTTCAGAAGTGCAGAGTGTGTTGAAAAATTTTGACTCGGTTTGTGTTCAATATACTCATAGTTCTTATAATTCATTAGCCCACTATCTAGCTGTTGAGTGTTAGAAAATGCATATTTATAAAGGAGAAAATCGTTATTTTATATATCAAGTATTACTAACAACCCTTACTTTTATGTGTTTAAGTTTCTTGTACTTTAATTATGTGTGTTTTATTTTAATTAAGTATTTTATGTTTTTTAGGGGGATCATAGTCATTTCACAATAAACGAGAGATCAAATGGCAAAACGGATATCATTTTTTAACTCAGGACGGTCGAAAACCTTAGAAGGAGTATAAAAGAAAAAATGACACTGTTTACATGTACGGTACTATTTACATGTACGGGTACTGTTGGCGTTACTGTGCAAATAGTATTGTTGACTGATCTGTGCAAATAGTGGCTGTTGACTGAACTGTGCAAATAGTGGCTGTTAACTGAACTGTGCAAATAGTGGCTGTTGACTTGGCGAAATCTTAAGCGTTCAAACTGTTTTTAATCCGATGGCCATGATTTACTCGATGTAACTATAAAAAAGGGGTCTCCCTCCCAAATTTGGCACCTCTGAATCCATTTTTGGGATTCATTTTCTGTAATTCTCTCTCTATCTTGTATTTTCAACGTATTTTAATAAATTCTCATTTTGCCCCTAGTTCAACTATGAGTGGCTAATTTTCTTTCAAGCTTGGATTGAAGGCGAAGTCTCAACATGTTTCATGGGCTTAATTTGGTAAATTTACTTTCTCTTCCCCTCTAGTTTTTGTGGATGTTTTGACTTCTCGTTGACAAATGATACTAATCTTGTCTAGTACTGCCCTGATTTTACCGGCACCCTAGTATAAGATTATTTTTATTTGGCACGGTAAGCCCTTAGCACCATATTTATTAGAGCGTGGTTCATGAGGTGTGGATTCTTCTCTCATGATTTAATTGGTATTAATAAGGAATATTTAGCCCATGATGCATGTTGATACGGATCCAGATACCCAAGTACGTCATATCAATAGATTTATCTTCAATTTATTTTTATCATTTAAATTCCAATTTTAGAATTTATTCTCGCCATTTCAATTCCAAGTTTAGGATAATCAAATTCATTTTCATCAATCCAACCACCCATTTACATAATTAATTCTATACATAATTAAAATCCACCTCCTCGTGGGATTGACACTTGCACCATTAAGCTATACTACAACAGATTTGTGCGCTTGCGAGTTCAATAAAATTTGCACAACAAGTTTTTGGCACCGTTGCCGGGGAGGTAAGTAATTTTAATTCGTAGAATTAATTTTTGTAAATATTTCCATTTAATTTTTTTTCTTGTATTAAAAAAAAGAAAAAAGAGTGAATCTACATTTAGAGGTTAGTATTTCTCTTCTTTAAATTTTGTAATTTAATTTTTAAGTTATTTTTTATTTCTTCTTTGTAATTTTTATTTATCTTATTAATTTATTTTTTAGTTAATTTATTTCACATATTTTTGTGTATTTTTATAGTAAGGTTGTAATAGCGTCATAAGGTTAGTATCGTAATTTCTTCCTTTTTATTTTTATTTGTTTTGTTCCCATCTTTATTTTTATTTTATTTTATTTTGCATGCATGGTCGTAGGTCATTGTTATTTAATCTTGAACCTATAGGCCTTAAATTAGAGAAAACATTTCACACACACAAAAACATTAAAAATAAAATAGATTTGCAACCACAGGAGAGACCATTTAAGGATTACTTTAGTCCTTTAGCCAATTTGAGCACATCATGCATACGATACCCTAATGTAACTGCTAGGAGTTTTGAACTAAAATCTTGTGTGCTAAATTGTCTCCCCACGTTCTATGGCTTAGAAAATGAGGACCCATACAATCATTTGAATGATTTTCACGCAATTTGTCAAACATTTAAATATAAGAATTTTTCAGATAATGATGTAAAACTCATATTATTCCCATTTTCTTTAAAGGATAGGGCTCGTTCATGGTTAAATACTTTGCCTGCTAATAGTATTTCATCATGGGAACAAATGGTTACAAAATTTTTAAATAAATATTTCCCAGTGCATAAAACCAACGTTATTCGCAGGGAAATCTCGGAGTTTACCCAGAGAGATGACGAGCAGTTTTTCGAAATATGGGAGCGATCTAATGGGCTACTCTTGAAGTGTCCACATCATGGGTATGAGAAATGACACCAATGCCAATACTTCTTAGAGGGATTATTGCCGAATATGCAAGAATGACTAATGGCGACAAGTGGAGGAGAGCTAAAGTCCAAAAGCGCATCAGAGATTTGGGAATTCTTCCAACGACAAGCAGATAATTCCCAACAACGGAGTCGATCACTCAGGAGTACTAGAAGAATTAAAGGAGTAAATGAGGTTCACATTGACGAATCCAGTTCAGAAATTAAAGAAGTCAAAGCAATAATTGAAGGTCTCTCTCGACAAATAGCATCGTTATCGACTGCTAAATCAACAGAGCCACATAACCTTGACTCATTCTCAGAACAAGCCAATGCCATAGGAGTAATGAGAAAACCATTAAATTACAACCCATACTCCAACACATATAATCCTGGATGGAGAGACCACCCCAATTTTTCATGGTCTCAAGGATTCCAATAGAATGGACCAGTAGCTCCAGCTCCACCAATGCAACCAATTTCTCAAAATCCTCAGGCCTCTCAGCCCCCATTCAGACCATACAATCAGAACCAGAACCAGAACTATTCTCAACCCAGACCATGGGAGGATTCATTCCAGAATCTCAAGAATGTTACTCACTCCACAATTGAGCAACAAAACCGCACCATTGATGGATTACGAAATGAGTTGAGAGCAGGCTTCAACTCCCAAGCTCAATCAGTTTCAAGTCTGGAAAAGATGGTGGGACAACTTGCGTCCTCAGTTCAGACCTTGGCAATGACTGTTGAGAAAGGTAAATTTCCAAGTCAACCAGTGCATAACCCTAAAAGAGTACATGAAGCAAGTACCAGTTCACCACCGCAGCATGGAGAGGTCAAAGCCGTCATGACCTTACGGAAAGGAAAAGAAGTCGACAATAAAATGGAGATGCCAAAAGAAAATCAAATTGTACCTGTGAATGTTGAGGAATCATCACCAGAGGAAAAAGAAGACACTAACCCACGAGAATATGTTCCCAAAGCTCCGTTTCCTCAGAGGTTAGCTAAAGGGAAAAAGGGAAAATCCACAGGTGAGATTCTCGAAATCTTCAAACAGGTTAGTGTCAACATCCCTTTACTTGATATTATAAAGCAAGTTCCATCTTATGCCAAGTTTCTTAAAGATCTGTGTACTAAAAAGAGAAATATGCATGTTCAAAAGAAAACGTTAGTTCTATACTCCAACATAAAATTTCACTAAAATGCAAAGACCCAAGCTCCCCCACTATTTCATGTAGCATAGGGAACCACACAATTGAGAATGCTTTGTTAGATTTAGGAGCTAGTGTAAATTTGTTGCCTTACTCAGTTTTCGTGAAACTTGGATTGGGAGAATTACACCCAACCCCAGTGGTGTTACAACTTGCAGATCGGTCCACGAAAATACCTCATGGTATTGTGGAAGACGTGCTTATCCAGTAGACAAATTTTATTTTCCTATTGATTTCATTGTAATTGACACTCAACCAATACAGGATTCAAGGAAGCACATCCTCATTATTCTAGGCCGACCTTTCTTGGCAACTGCGGATGCTCACATTCAATGCAGAACTGGAAATATGCATTTGTCCTTCGGCACTATGACTATGGAGCTGAACATCTTCAAAATTGCCCAATAACCTCACAATGCAGATGATGGAATTGTTGATGTGGATTTAATTGAAGCACTAATTGATGATACATTTGTTTCAAACCTTAGTGATGATCCTTTGTAAACATGTTTAACTTATTTTGCTTTGGATTTTGATATTGACAGATCGGTCGATGAGGTCAACGCCCTACTTGACTCAACACCATCTATGGACATTAATAAATGGAAGCCAAGAGTTGAACAACTAGCACCATCAGAGAAGAAACTCATCCCATCATCAGAATCACCACTAAAACTTGAGCTCAAACCATTGCCCAACACTTTGGAATATGTATTTTTGGGGGAAGAAAGTACTCTGCCGGTAATCATCTCATCATCCCTAAATGACGAACAAAAAGGTAAGTTGTTGGATGTTTTAAAAGAGTATAAAGGAGCATTATGATAGACCATAGTGGACATAAAAGGTATAAATCCAGTAGACTGCATGCATTACATTCACCTTGATGAAAATGCTAAATCTACTAGGGAAATACAACGTCGGTTAAATCATAATATGAAAGAAGTGGTTAGAACAGAAGTCCTTAAGCTATTAGACGCAGGTATCATTTACCTAATTTCTGATAGTTCATGGGTCAGTCCTGTACAAGTTGTCCCCAAAAAGTCAGGAATCGCTGTAGTTACCAATGCTGATAATGAATTGATACCAACTAGAGTAACTACAGGATGACGTGTATGCATTGATTATAGAAAGTTGAATTCTGTCACACGTAAAGACCATTTTCCTTTACCATTCATCGATCAAATGCTTGATAGGTTAGCAGGTCATGAATTTTATTGCTTTCTAGATGGCTACTCAGGATATAATGAGATTCCCATAGCACCAAAAGATCAAGAGAAAACCACTTTCACTTGCCCTTTTGGCACTTTTGCATATAGGAGGATGCCATTTGGATTATGTGATGCACCTGCTACATTTTAACGATGCATGTTAAACATTTTTTCTGATATGGTTGAACGATTCCTTGAGGTCTTTATGGATGATTTTTCTGTCTTTGGAGATTCATTTGATCAATGTTTACGTCCTCTAATACTAGTTCTGCAGAGATGTATCGAAAAGAACTTGGTCTTAAATTGGGAGAAATGCCATTTTCTGGTAACACAAGGTATTGTTCTCGGTCACATCATTTCAAGCAAAGGTATTGAGGTTGACAAAGCCAAGGTATATCTCATTTCTAATCTTCCTCCACCCAAAACGGTCAGAGAAGTAAGATCTTTCCTTGGGCATGCTGGTTTCTATAGACGCTTCATTAAAGATTTTAGCAAAGTTTCTAGACCTTTATGCAATTTACTTGCTAAGGATGCACCTTTTATCTTTAATGATTCATGTCTTATGGCTTTTGAAAAATTAAAGCAATTGTTGACATCATCGCCCATCATTCAGCCCCCAAATTGGAGCTTACCATTTGAGCTCATGTGTGATGCATCTGATTATGCAGTTGGAGCAGTATTAAGACAAAGAGTTGATCGAATTCCCCATGTTATTTATTATGCTTGTATGACATTGAATGATGCACAGTTGAACTATTCAACTACTGAAAAAGAAATGCTAGCAGTAGTTTTTACATTGGAAAAATTTCAATCTTATCTCATTGGTTATAAAATAATTTTATTCACTGATCATGCTGCTCTTAAATATCTTCTTACAAAGAAAGATGTAAAAGCTAGGCTAATCCGTTGGGTGTTACTTTTGCAGGAATTTGACTTGGAATTCAAAGATAAGAAAGGCACAGAAAATGTTGTGGCAGACCATCTCTCTCGTCTTCACTTTGACAAAATTACAGAGCCATTAATATTGAATGAGTTCTTTCTAGATGAACAATTAATGAGTGTAGAAATTTTACCTTGGTATGTTGATATTGTTAATTATCTTGTTACAGGTAAACTTCCAGAGCATTGGACCAAGCAAGACAAGGCTAAATTCTTTGCAGAAATAAAGAATTTCTTTTGGGATAACCCATATTTGTTCAAGTATTGTGCAGATCAAATTATCAGATGATGTGTCCCAGAAAGTGAAATTCACAATATCCTTTCATTCTACCATGAACAAGCTTGTGGAGGCCATTTCAGTGCTAAGAAAACAGCGACTAAAGTTCTACAATGTGGTTTCTATTGGCCTACTATATTTCGAGATGTTTACACGTTCTGTTCTTCATGTGATAGGTGTCAACGAATGGGGAGCATTACGCGAAGGAACATGATGCCACTAAATCCAATTTTAGTGGTTGAGATTTTTGACGTATGGGGTATCGACTTCATGGGACCCTTTCCCCCTTCTTTTAGTCATCAATTTATACTGGTTGCTGTTGACTATGTATCAAAATGGGTAGAAGCGATTCCATGCAGAACTAATGATCACAAAGTGGTGATAGGGTTTTTGAAAAACAACATTGTTTCGCACTTTGGATTCCCTCGAGCGATAATCAGTGATGGTAGTGCCCACTTTTGTAATAAAGCATTCAAAGCTCTTTTGACAAAGTATTCAATCACACATAAAGTGGCAACCCCATATCATCCGCAAACCAGTGGCCAAGTGGAGATCTCCAATCGAGAAATAAAGCACATATTAGAAAAGACGGTGAGGCCAAACAGAAAAGATTGGTCATTAAGACTTGATGATGCATTATGGGCATATCGAACGGCTTTCAAGACTCCGATTGGGATGTCACCCTACAGGCTAGTATATGGAAAAGCTTGCCACCTACCTGTGGAACTCGAGCGTCGTGCATATTGGGCCATCAAGAAATTCAACTTTGACATGCAGCAAGCCAGCTCAGAAAGAAGATTACAACTGGCAGAACTTGAAGAAATTCGCAATGACGCATACAAAAATGCCAAGATTTACAAGCAACAAATGAAAGTCTTCCATGACAAGCATATTATGAGAAAATCTTTCACTCCAGGTCAGAAAGTACTTTTATTCAACTCTCGCTTGCACCTATTCCCAGGTAAGTTACGCTCTCGATGGTCTGGTCCATTTATTGTTCATACTGTTTTTCCACATGGGGCAATTGAAATTAAGGACCCAAAGAACGGTGTCACATTTAAAGTTAATGGACAAATATTAAAGCCATATCTAGAGTACCAACCACATGGAGAAGACACCGAAATAAATTTGAGTGACCAACTAGATTTGAATTGATTTCTTCTTTTCGGTGGTTTGATTTTTCTTTCTTTCTTTCTTTTTATTCTTTTGCTAATTGAATTTATTTTTGCATAAGTGTGTTTCTTTTGTCAGTAAGTTTTCTTTTATCATTGTTAATAATGAGTGCCACACGAAGATCGTTCCTCCTGAACATTCTTAAACCACTTCAACGTATCAAAACTCATCTCAAAAGCCAGATTCAATCTTGTAAAACACATCGCATTTGGGCTCTACAACCACTAAAGTTAGTAGCCTATGTTGAGGATTTAGAAAGCCAACTCAGAAATATTGAGCGAGGTGTTTACAACATCCAGTTGGAGCTTGAGATAAATTCAATAAGAGGACGATTTTGATTTTCCTTGTGTGTTTTAATTTATTTTTCTGTTTGTGTGCTTTAGTTTGTTACCCCGGTAAAGTGGCTGATAACAGTACTCCGTGACAATCAAGTCGGTTACTTCAGTTTCCCATAATAACTGATATTCTGAGGCGAAGGTATGGATAGATCCGAGATTCTAGCGAAGCTTCACAAGCGATTCCCTTCACTTCCTAAGAATGCCCTTCTTACGATCTACAAAGCTCAGTCCGAACGCATACGATTGCTCATGAGGAATAACATACCTGCTGACATCCGTTGGTTAATCGAGGTAAAAGTACGATTGGCAGGTGAGTTACCTTCAAAATTTATTGCATACATGCCTGGTTGTGGTAAAGGAAATTATGCAAGAAAACGACGAGCTCGAAGAATTTCTATTGCTTGTCCTATGTGTGCCAGAATGAATTGCAATAAAAACTCATGTTCTTTAGGAATGGTGTCTGATAAAAGGGAAGATAAAATTCAATTCATTAGGGATGGCTTGAATAAGGAGTCATTGGATGATATCCTTCTGTCTCTTGAAACGCATCCCAATGGATATGTGCAAAGAGCGATTCTCCAATTATGGCCATTATTCCAGAAAGAGCATGCACGATATAGTCTCGGGAATCTGACTATAAACGACCCTGTTTGCCAGTTTATAAGAAAATTGGATGGGAAGCCTATCCTCGACCCATAGAGGGCGTTCAAGCCGTTTCTGGACGTAAAACCAGAGGAAGATGTGAGCCACAGTCGCAACTACCTGTAAAATTTCCTTTTACTTTATTGTTATTTTATTTCATTTCACTGTTGTTTTATCATTTGCCTTATTGTCTTTAATAATTTTACTACTGTTTGTTTTACTATTTGCTTTTTGACTATCGAGCCATGTGCTTTACGCGTTATTTGACACTAACCTGCCACCTCATACACAGTTGTGATCTATTGTCACCAAGATTCTTAAATATGACTTTTTGTTAAGCACTCACAAATTGTTTTTGAGAAATATTCCAATGGCAGCTACTCCCAATAGACAATTCAAGAACATTTGTGTGCTTTCTGGATTTACTTATGGCAAACATAAAGAGTTCGTTGATGCAGCGATAGATCTTGGTCGAAACATAGCAGAGAGAAAATTACAAAATTGGAGGAGGTAACCGAGGGTTATCAAAATTGGTCTCAGAAGCTGCTTTTGTCAGAGGCAGCCAAGTGTTAGGCATCATCCCAAGAGTCCTAAAACCTTTGGGCAGTGTGTCTGACTCATTGACCGGAGAAGAGTTAGTCGTCTCAGGTATGCAAGAACGGATAACTGAAATGCTCGATCATGCTGATGCTTTTATTTTCCTTCCAGGAGATCTTGCAACACTAGAGGCACTTATCACACTAGCATCTTGGGCCCATCTGCACATTCACCAGAAACCCATCGGTTTGTTAAATGTCAATAATTTTTATGATGGCTTTTTCGCATTTCTTAACCATGCAATAAAAAACTACTTTATTCCTTCCAGTGCGAAAAAACTTTTTATTTGTACTCACACTGCTAATGAGCTACTTGATATGTTACAAGCTTATAAACCGGAGCCAGACCCCTGGAGCTTTGTGTTGGAGCGTTCCAATGATGACGGTAACAGTAGCCGCAGTAAGAAGTACAAATTAGACTTAACCCTCAGAGTGTAAATATTATCTTTTGTGTTGTCCCACCCAGGTGATGTCTTCTAAACTCTACTTCTTTCCTTTAAAACATTGAGGACAATGTTTCGTTCTGGTTGGGGGGAGGGAATAGTCGATAATTGTGGAATCTTGGTTAAGTTTTTACTAATTTTTTTTGTAGAAACTAACTGTTGCTAACTTTTTGTGTTGAAGATGGCTGAATATGGAGTGTAGTAACTCTAGAAACGCATCTTCTTCTTTTAAAAAAAATTCATATATTTTCTTTTTCTTTTTATGTTGTGATGTTCATTTTTAATTTCTCCTTTTCATATATTTTCTTTTCTTTTTATGTTGTGATGTTCATTTTTAATTTCTCCTTTATAAATATACATTTTCAAACAAAAATTTTTTTGAGTAAAAGATGGCTGAATATAGTGTAGTACCTCTAGAAACGCATCTTCTTACATAAAAAAAATTCATTTTCTATCATTTTCTAATTAGTTTTTCTGCATCATTTTTACATTTCTGCATGTATATTTTCCTTTCACGTTTAGAATAGGTTGGGGGGTAGACTAATGTTAAAAAAAATTGTGATTTGTTTTGACATTGGATGATATGATGATTTCAAATTTTAGTATTTGTATTATCTTTAGTCTGAAGTGATGTTACACTATGTTTGCTACTCAACATGTTGATGTCGGAGACAAATATGAGTTGCTTGAAGGAATGAACATGTCATAATAAATACCAAGTGAGTTTTTGAGCCTATCATTTTTCTTGGAGAGTAACCCTTTTGCCCATTCTTTATATAACTTAGCAGTTTATTATTGTGTACACGATCTCTAGATTTCTTTTGAGTTAACCCTAAAAAAAATAAAAAATAAAAAAATAAAAAAAATGAAAAATAAAAAATGTGTGTTACTACATTTAGAAGCTCATTTAATTAGTAGATATGGAAGATTATTTAGAGTCCTAAAAGATGATGGAAAGGCCATCTTTGATCCGTTTGAGCCTTTCTAGCCATCCCTTTTATGAATATCCATAGTTAGCCCTTTTGAGCATTTTAAAAAAAAATTTCTTTGTCAACTTATCATCTTGACCCACTCCGATTTGGAGTATTACCCAATATCTTACAAAATCCATCACCCATTTATATTTGAGAAAAATGTAAATAAATATTTTGTATAGTGAAGTTATATCTAGTTCAAAAAAAATTCTAAAAAAAAGAAAAAAAAGTAGAAGAAGAAGAAAAAAATTGTTGCTTAAAAAAAGCAATAATAGGTGAAATCCACCTTGCAACTTCAAAAAAAAATCCTCTGCATTTTTTTCAAACATATATTTTGTTTTTCTATTACCCTTCTTTGTTAACCATGTCCCTAGCCTATGCTACGTCCTAATAAAAGTCCTTCTTGATTTTAGGAAACTATAGTCTGAAGTAGAAGCTAGTTATATGGGCTAAAAAGATGTAGTGATGCATAAAAAAAATAAAAAATAAAAATAAATAAATTGGGTTGACTAACATTTTTATTTGACTTGAGATTGTATTATTTATAAGCTGAGGGCATATTTATTTCATCCTGGTGAGAGCGTGTGATATCATTTCTTAATTATTTTCTCTCAATTACAATTCATTAAAGTGACTATTTTTTTTGTTTAATTTCTTTGTGAGAATGTCACTACCTCCAGTGAGATTTTGGGGTTTGACATGTCATTCTTGAAGGTAGTTACGACAAAGTCTACTGGGCTAATTCATGTGGATGGTTGATGTGGGTGTGATGTTTCTTTAGACTTGAGATAATGCTTATACTTTCATTTGATTGTTATCATTAATCTGATTGAATAAACAAGAGTGTTAAAAAAAATCATTTTTGAATTTTGTTTTCACTTTATTTGTTAGGGACTAGCAATAAGCTAGTTGGGGGGTGTGTTGAGTGTTAGAAAATGCATATTTATAAAGGAAAAAATCGTTATTTTATATATCAAGTATTACTAACAACCCTTACTTTTATGTGTTTAAGTTTCTTGTACTTTAATTATGTGTGTTTTATTTTAATTAAGTATTTTATGTATTTTAGGGGGCATCATAGTCATTTCACAATAAACGAGAGATCAAATGGCAAAACGGACATCATTTTTTAACTCAGGACAATCGAAAACCTTAGGAGGAGTATAAAAGAAAAAATGACACTGTTCACATGTACGGTACTATTCACATGTACGGGTACTGTTGTCGTTACTGTGCAAATAGTGGCTGTTAACTAAACTGTGCAAATAGTGGCTGTTGACTTTACTGTGCAAATAGTGGCTGATGACATGGCAAAATCCTGAGCGTCCAAACTGTTTTTAATCCGATGGCCATGATTTACTCGATGTAACTATAAAAAGGGGGTCTCCCTCCCTAATTTGGCACCTCTAAATCCATTTTTGGGATTCATTTTCTGTAATTCTCTCTCTATCTTGTATTTTCAACGTATTTTAATAAATTTCCATTTTGCCCCTAGTTCAACTATGAGTGGCTAATTTTCTTTCAAGTTTGGGTTGAAGGCGAAGTCTCAACATGTGTCATGGGCTTAATTTGGTAAATTTACTTTCTCTTCCCCTCTAGTTTTTGTGGATGTTTTGACTTCTCGTCGATAAATAATACTAATCTTGTTTAGTACTGCCCTAGTTTCACCGGCACCTAGTATAAGATTATTATTATTTGGCACGGTAAGCCCTTAGCACCATATTTATTAGAGCGTGGTTCATGAGGTGTGGATTCCCCTCTCATGATTTAATTGGTATTAATAAGGAATATTTAGCCCATGATGCATGTTGATACGGATCCAGATACCCAAGTACGTCATATCAATAGATTTATCTTCAATTTATTTTTATCATTTAAATTCCAATTTTAGAATTTATTCTCGCCATTTCAATTCCAAGTTTAGGATAATCAAATTCATTTTCATCAATCCAACCACCCATTTACAGAATTAATTCTATACATAATTAAAATCCACCTCCTCGTGGGATCGACACTCGCACCATTAAGCTATACTACAACATATTCGTGCACTTGCGAGTTCAATAAAATTTGCACAACACTAGCAAAGCTAGCTGTAGAGAGACTTGAAACTGTTGTGTGGATGGGTTCATTGCCTCCTCATTTGCTATACTTATTTTCTTCTTTAAAATGAAGGTATTTTCCATTAAAAAGAAAGACTTAGATTGCAAAATGCACTTGCTCCCAATAAGACTTTCAACATATATGTTTAGAGGAACTTTTTGAAACATATACATTTTTTGAATTTCCTAAACAAAATAAACAAACTAAGACATTGGATTGAAATTCTAGTTATGCAACCCAAGAGGGGAGTGAATTAGAATTCTAAAAATTATTCAATTTATAAAGAAAAACTTAATGCAAATATAAACCAAATTCAAAGCAATAATAAATAAGGTGATCACAATATAAAAAGATAAGGGAAGAGAGATTCACACACAAAGATTTTTACGTGGTTCGGCCAACCTCTTCTACCTCCATGCCTCCAAGCTTTCCGGGCTTGAGGATTCTACTAAGCAAGCCTTCAAGGTTTCAAATGCTTACACTTGACTTCCAAGGTGTCAATAATCTTTACAGCAAGAGATTATCCCAATCTCTTTAACCCAAGTGTACCCCAACACTTACAATCACTTAAAACAAAAAATTACAAATTTGTTTTACCTCTCACAATATTTAAGATTACACAATGATGCCCAATATGTGAATAGATGAATCAAGAATGTGTTCAAATCTCTATGAAGATTGTATTCTCGAGTATTAGCTTCATAGTCGTGTTGTGATCAATCTTGTTTGAATTTAAATAAGCTTATTTATATTTGGAGCTGAAAAAACTAGCCGTTATAAATTGTCGGTCCGAAAACGGTTCGCCGCTAACCATTAATGGTTAACCGTTTAGGTTGGTCAAAAGTTACCGCTGGTCTAAGTTTTAAATAAACGGTTTGTCATTTAGCCTTATCCTTTCACCGTTAAATTCCAAAGACCTGCAAGATGAATATCAGTTATCCGTTTACATTAAACGGTTAAAAATTTGCATCAAGTGACCTCTCTGGATAGTATCGGTTAACCGTTTGTAATAAACGATTCGCTATTTGTTTCCAGTAACCTGTAAAACAATTTAGCCTTATCCGGTTTTGTTGAACCGTGCCAAAAGAGTACAGCCTTCTATTCTGAATGTTATCAGTTAACCGTTTAAATAAACGATCACCATTAAATTCCAGTAGCGTTCCCAACCTTTTGTGTTTTCTGTTTTTCTTAATCGGTTAGATCTTAGGCAATATGTACCTCTCTGGTTTTAATCAGTTAATCGTTTAAAGGAAAATGGTTCACCATTTATTTCCAGAATCATATTTTAAACCAGATTTTGCAGAGTCATTTTCTAATTTGAAAGTCCATCTTTTATGAATATGATTGGAATGATTATAAGGCTTTCATTTATTAAGGAATAGCTCCAACATTTTAAACAAAAACCATTTAAAGTTTGTTATCATCAAAATCAATATTATTAATATATTCATGTTAATAATCTCCCCTTTTTTTATGATGACAAACTTCATTCAATATTTTACTCCCCCTAAATATATGTTCCCCCTAAATGTATGGCCAAATTAAGAAATGTCCAATAAAAAGATTTTTGCTCAAGAAAATATTTTTAAATTCATTTTAAATCTCCCCATAATCATCTCCCCCTTCATCATCAAAAAGAAAAGAGAGAAAGGAAAACTGTAAATCCGTTAAAAAAGTTACCCGGTTTTAGAGAGCTAAAATTTTGGCAGAGTTTCCCCTTAAAATGGAGCAAAACCACTAATACAAAAGGAAATGAAAACACTTCCAAAATATAATAACAACAACTCCATCATCCAAACCAACAATGTCATGAACAAACAAACTAACAACTCCATGAACCAATAAACCAACACTTTTATCAATCAATACCAAGTCATCTAAAATCAAGAACATCTCACAAACATGTCATCAAAATCCATAAAGAGCATATAAAGGTGGCAGTGTATATAAAAATATAAGTGGCAACACACAAACAACCAAAATATGAAATGTATGTGCGAAAATAGAACTCAGAAATTATGGAGGTGGAGAAGATGTGCTCCACAGATCACAGCTGAAATAATGGAGAAGCGTGCGCTGTCTAGCGATAAGTTCAAGCTGCTGATCAATGCTCTACTACTGGAAAGTCTAAAAGTCAGAACGTAGCTGCTGGTGGTCACGGGAAAAAGTGTCTAACCGATCAAGAATCAACTATTGGCTCTCTGAAATCTAGTGAACATCAGTAATCAACTACTGCACAACGTCTGAAGCAGGGGGCTGAACTGGAGCTGGAGGTGGCTTAAAGGTAGATGGCTGCTCAGGAACAGCAAATGGCTCAAGAGCAGGAGGCTACTCGGGAGCTAGAAGCGGCTCGGAAGAGGAGGGAATGTCAGCATCCATCGCATGCTCCTCAGAGTCAAAGTCAGTTAGAGGCTGAGGGACAAAACGATGATGCAGAGGATGAAGATGAGCTTCTAATCTAAAATCTGGAAGTTTATTGGAAGGATAAACACCATTAACCTCGGGACCAATCCGTCTAGTCTTAATATAACCGGTATCAAGAAGAGGCACCTCAAAGTATCGTAGTATCTTAACAATGGTATTGCCATATGGAAGCAAGCGGTGGTTAACCGCGGGAGTACTCAACATGTCTCGCACAATAACATAGCCGAGGTTAATGGGATGGCCTGAAATGAGGTTATCTAATAAGCCAATGTTTAACCTCGTAACCTTATTTGAACTTGGAGAGGTAAAAATTGAGACCGAAAAGGTAAAAGACAGATCTCATTAGACAAGTCTCAACGACGACAAATATTGCGGACTCTATTAGTATGACAAAAACTATCAAAGTGAAGGGCTTTCCTAAAGGTGTAAATATCATGACCCTCATTAGAGATACCAAGAAAGTCAGCGAGATCTGCATCATCAAATTCAATAGGCACACCACCAACTTGAGTAACTATCGTATTTAGGCGAGTTGCGGAAATTTCCATGTTCGAATAAAAGACTCGCACTAAGTTGGGATAAATTTGGTCATCAAAGCCAATGGCAGACTCCCAAGGCTGAAGCATATCCCTAACGCTTCTACCACATACAACTAAGGTACTGAAATCATCTATTTCAACATAAGAAGAGTCAAGTACCTTTCAACCATTGAAGCGATCTTCAAACCGCTTTGCCAAGGCAGGAGGAAATGAATTCTTGCGAATTCAGAGACTTCCCGTGGTGGTATAGGGTTCCTTGGAGGTACAAATTTTCGCTTGAGATTTCTTTGAGGGGGTGCAGCCATGGTGAAGAACAAATGAGTTTCAAACAATGTGGGAGAGATGTGATGAGAAGAAGATGAACCGATTATTGGCTTAGGAATGTGTAAAATATGTGATTTTGATGCTCAATTTGGTTGAAAAAGAGGAAGAATCGGGTTAAAAAGGAAGAAACCAGAACGGCTGCAGTTAGGGTTTAGATTTGGGATTTTTCAATTTTGGGCTAGATTTGAAGATTTGAATAAGTGAAAGTGTTCTAAAGGAGATAAGAAATGATGTTGTAGGTTTGATTTGGCAAGAAAAGCAAGGAAAAAAAAGATTTAGGGACAAAGGGGCCGTTGGCTGTGCAATAATGGCTGAAACGGTGAAGGACAACTGAAGAGGAAGAAGAAAACCTTTGAACAATTTTATATTCACAAAAATGGTTAACCGTTTATTTAAACAGTTAATTATTTATTTAAACGGTTAAGAGGTAACTTCCAGAGGCTAAAGAATGGTAGACGGTGAAAGGTTAAGCTCGTAACGGCTAAGGAATAACTGTTAGAGGACTCTCTGTTTTTAAACGGTTTACCAATTGCATCAAACGGTGAAGGGGTAAAAAGACAGACATAAAATCTTGTTTCTGGAAATAAAACGGTGCACCATTTATTAGAAATGGTTATCCATTTATTTTATCTATAATTTCGCACATTTGATTTAATTTTTTGCCAGCAAATAATACATTCCAAGATCATGTGATTGATTTAAAAATGTTTTATGAGTGATTTTAACGCATGATTCATGAACATGTATTCAAGCAATTAATTCATATAATCAATCAAGAATTAACAAAGCGAATACATCATTTGAATATCAAGCTTAAGCATTTCATAAATATTAAATCACCAATAAGTCAATCAATTCAATACACTCAATAGCATGAATAGAGATGTTAATGCGAAAATTTCATCATCCCAAGTGCATGCCTAATTTTCAAAAATTGATCTTCGCTAAGGGGTTTGGTAAAAATATCGGCGAGTTGTTTTTCTGTAGAAATAAACTCTAATGCAATACCTCCCTTTTGAACATGATCTCTCAAGAAATAATGTCTTAATTCTATATGCTTGGTTCTAGAGTGTTGAATGGGATTCTTTGAAAGATTTATAGCACTAGTATTGTCACACTTAACAGGAATTTGTTCTAGGTTAATACCATAGTCTCTAAGTGTTTATTTCATCCAAAGAGCTTGTACACAATAACTTCTTGTAACTATATATTCAGTCTCGGTAAGTGAAAGTGCAACAGAATTTTATTTCTTGCTAAACCATGAAACAAGTGAGTGACCCAGAATATAGCAAGTTCCACTAGTGCTTTTCCTATCAATTTTATAAACGGCAAAGTCTACATCTGAACAGCGTGTTAAATCTATATGAGTTCCTCTAGGATACCAAAGTCCAATATCTATGGTTCTATTCAAATAACGAAAAAAATTTTTAACAGCAAGCAAATGGGATTCCTTGGGACATGATTGAAATCTTGCACACAAACATACACTAAACATGATATCGGGTCTACTTGCAGTTAAATAAAGTAAAAATCCGATCATACATTGATACATTTTGATATCCACTTCTTTGTCTTTTTCATCTTTGTCGAGCTTGGTTGTTGTACTCATTGGTGTATTTTTGGTCTTTGAGTCATCAATGCCAAATCTTTTGAGTAGATCTTTTGCATACTTGGCTTGATTTATAAAAATTCATTCCTTATTTTGTTTTATTTGTAGCCCAAAGAAGTACTTTAACTCTCTCATCATACTCATTTCAAATTCATTACTCGTGCAAGATAAAAATTTTTGACATAATAATTCATTAGTAGAACCAAAAATAATATCATTAACATAAGTTTGAACAAATATGTCTTTGTTCTTAAGTTTTACAAAAAAAGTAGTATCCGCTTTACCCATGGAAAAATCATTTTCTAACAAGAAATTTTTGAGCCTATCATATTATACTCTAGATGCTTGTTTTAATCCATACAAGGCTTTAAACAACTTATAAATATGATTTGGAAGTTTTTCATTTTCAAAACCAGAGGGTTGTTTTACATATACTTCTTCCATAATATACCCATTTCAGAAAGCACTTTTCACATCCATTTGAAATAAGATGAAATCTTCATGACATGCAAATGCCAACAACATTCTAATTTATTCTAGTCTAGCAACGGGTGCAAAAGTTTCATCAACATCAATTCCTTCTTCTTGGTTGTAACCTTGAGCCACTAATCTAGCTTTATTTCTTACAACCACAACGGATTTATCCATCTTTTTTCTAAATATCCATTTAGTACCTATGTCGGATTGATGTTCCGGTTTAGAAACTAATTCCCACACATTGTTTCTTTCAAATGGATTTAACTCCTCTTGCATTGCCATAATCCAATATTCATCATTTTCCGCATCCACAAAAGATTTGTGTTCAATTCGAGAAACGAATGCATTATGCTCACAAGTATTCCTAAGTGATGATCTAGTTATAATGGCTCGTGATGGATCCCCTAAGATTACATCTTTAGGGTGAGAAGAAATATACTTTCATTCCTTAGGGAGTGCTTGAGAAGTACCTTCATGTTGCTCCATATTCATTTCTTCGTGTTGCTCATCTTGATTCCCATAAGACACATCCTTTTGGCTATCGTTTGATGATTCTTTTTGTAAGTCTTCATCTACATCATTATCAACAACAACTTTCTCCGTAGATGAGGAGTTAGACTCATCAAAGGTAACATGCATAGATTCTTCTACAACTAATGTATTTTTGTTATAAACTCTATAAGCTTTGCTTGAGTTTGAATATCCAAGAAAAATACCAACATTAGATTTTAGATCAAATTTGCCAAGATTATCTTTCGTGTTCAAAATAAAACATTTACATCCAAATACTTTGAAATAATCAATGTTGGGTTTTCTATATTTCCAAAGCTCATATGGAGTTTTGTTAAGGTTAGGTTTAATCAACACACGATTTAAAATATAGCAAGCAGTGTTGACGGCCTCGGCTAAAAAATACTTAGGTAATAAATTTTCATTCGGCATAGTCCTAGCTATTTCTTGAATGGATCTATTCTTTCTCTCAACAACTCCATTTGTTGTGGAGTTCTCAGTGATGAAAATTAATGCTCAATGCCAAAATCATTACAAAAAATCTCAAATGCATGATTTTCAAACTCTCCTCCATTATTACTCTTAATGCATGCAATACCAGGCCCTTTTTCATTTTATATTTTCTTACAAAACACTTTAAAGGCATTAAGAGCATCATCCTTATTGGCTAAGAATAATACCCAAGTATATCTAGAATAATCATCCACTATCACAAATGCAAAATATTTGCCATTTAAACCAGCATATCTAAAGGGCCCACATAAATCTATATGAAGAAGTTGAAGTGGTTTTGAAGTAGAAATATTATTTTTATTTTTGAAAGATGTTTTGATTTGTTTTCCAAATTGATAACCTTTGCAAATCTTATCTTTTTAAAAACCAATTTTTGAAAGACCTTTAACTAAATCATTTTTCAAAATTTTTGAAATCAAATCCATACTTGCATGTCCTAACCTTCTATGTCATAACCAACTATCATCATACAATGCTGAAAAATATTTATCAAGAGTAGATGCACATTTTATGTCAATGATATAAACATTACCACATCTATTCCCAACAAATAAGATCTTGTCATCACATGAATTCTCAATAACACAACTAAATTTATCAAAGATAACTTTATAACCTTTGTCACATAACTAACTAATACTAATTAAGTTGTGTTTGAAGTTCTCAACCAAACATACATTCTCAATTAGAGTAGATGAAACTTTACCAATATTTCCAATTCCAAGAATTTTTCCTTTTGAGTTGTCTCCAAAAGATACGTCTCCACCATTTTCAATTTTGGTAAACCTTGAGAACCATGCATAATTTCCGGTCATGTGCCTTGAACAACCATTGTCCAAATACCATTTATTTTTCTTCTTCTTTAAGCCCTACAAGAAAAATCTCAAGTGTTAGGTACCCAAAGCTTTTTGGGTCCTTGAGAGTTAGCAACGGTTCCTTTTGGAACCCAAATACATTTGACACCATAATATGCATTCTTTTTTACGAGACATCTATATTTCATGTGACCATTTTGATTACAATAATGGCAAACAATTTTATGATCACTTGTGGAGGTAACTTTAACAAAATAATTCTTATAATACTTTTACTTCAAGTTAGGCTTGCACCCAAGTCCTCCTTTATCAAAAATATATTTTTGTGAGTTAAGTATATTATCCAACATCTTTTGCCCATTTGTAAATTTCAAAACAATCTCATTCAACTCATTGCTCTTTTTCTTAAGCATTTGGTTTTCATTTTTCAAATTATCTATGTATGATTCTAAATACTCATGTGAGATGCTAGGTTTCTCTTTTCATTATGCAATTTCATTATGCAATATTTTGTTCTCTATTTCTAGGCATGCAATTCTTGCATTTAGTGATTCATTTTCATTTTTAAGCTTTGCCATTTCCTTTTTAAGACATACATTCTTTTTACCAATCTTCATCAACTCGTTATGCAGTTCTTTAAAAGCATCATACAATTCATCATAGGTGGGATCACTTACCTCATTGAAATCATCATCTCCTCATATTGCCATAAGCGCTAGGTTTAATACTTCTTGTGATCCTTCTTCATCACTTGAATCTTCCTTGCTATAATCCCAAGTTGCAACTATTGCTTTCTTCTTGAGTTTGTTGATAAGTGGGCATTCTGATCTTATATGGTCAGGCTTCTTGCATTCATAGCATATGATTACCTCTTTCTTCTCCCTATGGTTCTTGAAGTTTCTGAAATTTCTTCGCTCTCCGGTTTTCTTGAAGAATTTTCTGAACCTTTTTGCTAGTATGGCTAGCTCTTCATCATTTGGTCCACTCTCTCCATCACTCTCATATTTTGAAGCTTTAAGAGCAATGTTTTTCTTCTTCTCCTCATGCCTTTTTTCTGCTGCCAAATTTTCTTCATATGAAATGAGAGAACCAATTAAATCATCAAGAGGTAAAGTATTTAAATATTTGGCCTCTTCAATGGCAGTTCTTTTTAGTCTTCATTCTTTCGGAAGTAGACTAATGATTTTCTTAACTTTTTCACTATTTGAGAAGGTCTTTCCTAGGGCTCCTAGAGTGTTTCTATATCCGTAAATCTTTTATACATAGAGTACAAACTCTTATTTTATTCTATTTGGAACAACTCATATTGTCGAGTGGACCTACTAATTTTTTACTCTTTCACTTGATTTGTGCCTTCATAAACTACTTCAAATTTGTGCTAAATTTCATTAGCACTTTTACAACTAAATACTTGATGAAATTCTTTCTTATCAAGTGTATAAAATAAAGCATTCATAACTTTGGAATTTAGAGAAGCTTTTCTCTTATCTAATTCATACCATTCCCTTGAAAGTTTTGGAATATCTTCTCCGAATTCATTTTTAGTTAAGGGCAAAAACGGACCATCACATACAACTTCCCGAATTTCATAATCTAAAACTTGCAAATAGATTCTCATGCTACTTTTCCAATATGCATAGTCATTACTGTCAAAGAACGGTGGTCTAGTTGTGGATTACCATTCACTAAAGGTTAAGTCATTTAGGGTTGCCATGGGTCTTTTACTTAGACGATTAAGTCCTACTAAGAGAATAAAGCTCTGATACCAAATGAAATTCTAGTAATACAACCCAAGATGGGGGGTGAATTGGAATTCTAAAAATTATTCAATTTATCAAGAAAAACTTAATGCAAATATAAACCAAATTCAAAGCAATAACAAATAAGGTGATCACAATATAAAAAGATAAGGAAAGAGAGATTCAAACACAGAGATTTTTACGTGATTCGGCTAACCTAGCCTATGTCCACGCCTCCAAGCTTTCCGAACTTAAGGATTCCACTAAACAAGCCTTCAAGGCTTCAAATGCTTACACTTGACTTCCAATGTATCAATAACCTTAACAACAAGAGATTATCTTGATCTCTTTAACCCAAGTGTATCCCAACATTTACAATCACTTAAAACAAAATAATATAAATTTGTTTTACCTCTCACAATATTTAAGATTACACAATGATGCCTAATATGTAAATAGATGAAGTAAGAATGTGTTCAAATCTCTATGAAGATTGTATTCTCGAGTATTAGCTCAATAGTCGTATTGTGATCAATCTTATTTGAATTTGAATGAGCTTATTTATATTTGGAGCTGAAAAAACTAGCCGTTACAAACTGTCGCTCCGAAAATAGTTCGCCGTTAACCATTAACGGTTAACCGTTTAAACTAGTCAAAAGTTACCGTTGGGCCAAGTTTTGAATAAACGATTTGCCGTTTAGCCTTACCTTTTCGTCGTTAAATTTCAAAGACTTGCAAGATGAACATCAGTTATCCGTTTACATTAAATGGTTAAGGATTTGCATAAAGTGACCTCTCTGGATAATATCAGTTAACCGTTTGTAATAAATGATTCGATGTTTGTTTCCAGTAACCTGCAAAACAATTTAGTCTTATCTGATTTTGTTAAACGGTGCCAGAAGAGTACAACCTTCTATTTTGGATGTTATCGGTTAACTGTTTAAATAAACGATTTACCGTTAAATTCCAGTAGTCTTCCCAGCCTTTTGCGTTTTCCATTTTTCTTAATCGGTTAGAGCTTAGGCAATATGTAGCTCTCTGGTTTTAATCGGTTAAGTGTTTGAAGGAAAACGGCTCACCGTTTATTTTCAGAATCACATTTTAAACCAGATTTTACAGAGTCATTTTCTAATTTAAAATTTCATTTTTTATGAATATGATCGGAATGATTATAAGGTTTTCATTTATTAAGGAATAGATCCAACATTTTAATCAAAAACCATTTAAAGTTTGTTATTATCAAATCAGTATTATTAACATATTCATGTTAACATGGATGTCATATATTAACTATTAAGCATTAGAGTGTACCTTGAATATATATCTAAAATTTGACATCTCCAATACCTAAAAATTTTTAAAATAGTAGAAATAATAATAACAGTTATGACAACAATAGTAAATTATATACAAGATAATCTTATACGTCTTTATAATAGATATATTAATCGTCTTTCAACTTAAGATATTCAAACGAAGGAGACTGCTCGAAGGTTGGTTGCTTTAACACTTTCAAAGCTGTACGTATGCTGTGAAGTAAAGCACAAGTAGAACAACGAAGATGGAAATTAACTTTCAACAGGCGGAACGTTTAAGACATGTTTTCACAATTCGCAGAAAAATAGCTCTTATTTCCAGATGCTGCGCACACAAAGGAGTGCAATTGAAGTGACCTGATCAATTCTTAATTCATAACATTGAGCAGGAAGTTCTGTAATCATAGAGCACAACATTGAGCAGGAAGTACAGAAAAAACATTAATTATTCACTGCAATTTGTTATTTTTTTGATAACCTGACTAGAGAAGACAAGCTCAAATTATTGTTAATTTCGGTCGTTTTTTTGTATGGTTTAAGAATTGATAGGGCACAACAGTGGAACAAAAAATATTAAAAGTTTCGTCCAAATTGAGGCATTCAATGATGCAAAATATGCACGCAAAGCCCAGAACGAAACATTAAAACTCCATTTCACACATTTACTCGAAAAAGAAAGCTTTCTAAACATATATAAATTAATATTAGAGAAAATTGAAGTTGTATATGAAATAAAATAAAGATTTCCATTCTTTTTGCAAGGGATGGCAGTTGGACCTATGTTTATTGGATGTCTAGGATATTCATTAATATTGGATTGGATAATATCCATTCAAAATTATATAGATATGGATTTAGATATTATAAAATAATATTTATATAAATATGAGTGAATTTAGATAATTATTTTTATTCGATGGATATGCTAATGCTCATATCTAAGTTTGCAAGAAAGAGTAAAAGGAGACAAAATTTTTCCATTATTTTATGAATGGTTAAGAAACTGATTATTTCCCTTCATGAAGATAAAGCATATGAAGGGAAAATTGGTATAATTATTATAAAACTATTATTTTTATCTATAAAATAATTAGTAAAAACTAATTATTTTATAGATAAAACATTTGGAACTTTTAACTATGATGATAATAGGGGTGAGCCAAAAAACCATTATCCCTAGAAAATTGTTTCTATTTGGCTTTTAAAATTGAAAAAATATCAATCGACTTTAAAATTAAAAAAATATCAATTAATATCAATCAACTTATATGATAAAAAAAAGTTAAAAAATTAAAAAAATATGAAAGAAATTACAATTTAAAACTAAAAAATTAAACCGAATAATTCGATTCAGCTTGATTCGAATTATTATTTCTAAAAAAATCAATAGTTCAATTTTTACATTAATTTAAAATCGAATTGAACCGAGCCGCGCCGCTCTCAAGTGATAATAATGGATGAAAATGGCAAAAAGGCTTGGGTCTGGTCCGACTCAATGTGCAAGAGTTCAGGCAAGAGCTTGGACTGTGTAGGCCCCTATGAGGCTGGGCACGGACCGGAGCTTCTATCAAAAGCCAAGGCTGGGCTCAGAAACCCAACAAAAGTTTTCAAAATGTAATTTCTTTATGCACCCAAAGGGGTAACAGAATTGATTCAGTTACATTACATTTATTACAGCCCGTCCATTTTCAGGCCACTAAGACAGAGCATTAAATTTATCAGGAGCTGGTCGTAGTTCTACGCGTACACAAAAGAGTAGTCACACGAGACTACCACGCGCGTGACAACAACGGTTTCGTATTCAAAATATCCTGAACGTACGAGCTTTTTAAAACACACTTAAGATATCCGGTACGCCCCAGAGATAGCGCGTGTAACACACGGCCGCACGAGCTCGCATGCGTCTATAGTGTAAGGGCCATCATTATTTGATTTATCAATCAGTCATCACGAAACACAGAGTGAAAAGAACCGCGGGCCCCACATAACTTCTTTCGTTTCAGGGCACTTCTAGCTGTTGTTTTCACCGTATCGTCAAACTTTTTGGCTCACCAGATTTTATTTATTTTGCAGCGAAATTTTTATTTTTATTTTTTTTATTTTTAGTTTCTATTATTAATAGATTATAGATATTTGAAGCTGATTGATTTGTCATCGGATTCAGTTTAATTTTGTCTCTTACTCAGGTAAATTCTTTCTCTCACTCACTCTCTTTTAGCTTTAATCTCTATAGAAAGTCCAAAGCTTTATTCAAAAAAGGGGTTTTAAAAAAAGACATTTTCTTTTGATGCCCTTTTACTAATGTAAGCGGTAAAGTGGGTGGGGTTTTGAGTATGTTTCTTTGTTTGAATTAGTCTTGGATTTATTATTATTATTATTGCTATTTTGATTTCTTTTCTTAACCATTTGTTTGACTCTGATTTATTCAGTGTTGTTTTGGACAGTCATAAATGGCAGTTTTGGTGTTATGCTGAGGGTTGTCAAGTGGTTTAAAAATTGAAACTAATGTAATTTACAAGTGGGGTTGCATGATTTTTGACGGTGGATTAGCTGAAAAGCAGATAGGTTTGAATTTTCTTACATGGAGGTTGTGCAATTTGTGTTTGGATTGATTTTTTCCTCTATTTGACCCCGATTTCATCAGATTTGGTAATGGGATTTGTGTAATTTTGCTAATATAAATATGATGTCATCTTTTACGTTGAATGATTGAATTTGATGAGTTTCTAGATTAATTCTTTTAATTTTGAAGGCATTCAAAGGATGCGGCAGCAGCTTGATGACCACTTCTGCTTTTGATTGCTAAGTCTACATCGTGGGAAGTTCTTAGAGCACATAGTTGAACTTTCATTGGGATGATCCTATCTTGATCAATATGGGTGGAATTTAACTAGTTCAGAGTTTGATTCTATATTTGAAGACATAGTGGTTGTTATTGTGGATGATGGAGCAAAAGGGGGGAGAGAGCTGGAAGGAGTTGGTGAGAAAGATGCTTCCACCGGGAGCTCCTCTCCCGGAAGAAACGTCTGAGCTTGATTACTCGATAGCCATGGAGTACAAAGGTCCCCCAGTTTCTCATGATGTCCCTAGAGTAGAACCTCTTGACTTAAATTCTCGTGCCATTCCAACTGCAGAGCCCCTTTCAGAATCACAAAGATCAGTTGCTAATGTAGGTGCCCTGGTGATCGAACCGATTCCTTTGCCAGTGTCGCGTATTGCTGATGGTGTCGCTGATTCCCCTACTCAGAGTCCAAGGTTATCAGCAAGCTCTGAGTCTGTAGTGTCGGTCTTGCAGAACCCTGATTTTTCTTCAGCATCACCTTCAGCATCTCCAGGTTCCATCCAGAACCGTCCAAGTAATCCTCCAAAACCAGTGAATGAAGGAAGGAGAGTGCCTGTTGTCACATTTAATACTGTTGACAGTACTGTTGACAGATTGGAGAGGAAAGAGGTGGATGTGGAGGCACCAACTTATCCCAAGTATGTAGGGGTCTCAAAAGAAAAGAAGAGGAGGAAAAGTAGAGTTTGTTATAGGTGTGGTAAAGGGAAGTGGGAAACGAAGGAATCATGCCTGGTTTGTGATGCCAAGTATTGCAGCAATTGTGTGCTTAGGGCAATGGGATCCATGCCTGAAGGGCGTAAGTGTGTGACGTGCATCAGTGAGCCTATTGATGAATCAAAACGCTTAAAATTGGGTAAACATTCTAGGGTTTTATCCAGATTACTGAGCCCATTGGAAGTAAAGCAGATAATGAAAGCAGAGAAAGAATGCCCTGCTAATCAGCTCCGGCCAGAGCAGCTCATTGTTAATGGTTTCCCTCTGAAGCCTGAAGAGATGGCAGAGTTACTTGGATGTCCTTTACCTCCACGAAAGTTGAAGCCTGGTAAATATTGGTATGACAAGGAATCTGGTCTATGGGGAAAGGTGGGTTCATGTATATTTTGATGCCTCAACTGAGATCTTTTCAACTTGGCATTCTGTAGTTGTACATGCGAGAAGCAGGAAATCATTTGATTATCTGTGCTTCTTGATTTGACAGGAGGGTGAAAAACCAGACAGAATTATTAGTTCGAACTTAAATTTCTCAGGAAAATTAAGCCCTGATGCAAGCAATGGGAACACACAAGTTTTCATCAATGGCCGAGAAATTACAAAACTAGAAAGGAGGGTGCTAAAGGTGAGGCCTTTCATCGTGTAAACTAATATGCAATATCATTGATTCTTGTGAGCGTACGTACGAATAACATCCACTTTATTCAAGATTGTTCTTCATTCCTTGCGGTATGTTGTTTTACGCTGTACCTGATGTTTGAGCCTTTAATAAATTTGTCATAGGCTTTTCTGGTTATTTTCTTTGTACATATTCTTGGATTTGTTAACATATAGGGATGCATCTTTTTGACTCAATCAAAGTGGTCTCAGTTTTAGCAACCCAGCAGACAGTTTGGTGACATGAATTTATTGTAATGTGCTAACTATTTGTTTTCCTTCTAAAATAATGTATCCATACAGAATGACACGAGTAAAGTTCTATATCTTTGCTCATTGGGCATTTTCAATGCAACCTGAATGTTTGAAAACCTTTGCAGGAGACTTGCTCACAACAAATCAGCTCCTGACCCACATATTCACTTTCCTGATGCACAGTCATACGGAAAGCATATTCCAGTGATACTATTTCCATAGTATTGGACAAACATCTAAGATAGTGTAGATAAAATAAAACTGGTTTCCCATGGTTGTATGACAGTCACTTATTTTCAATTAGTAGGGCATTGCTTTCAAACTATTTCCAATGTGCTTGCACATAAAATAATCCCTTAACTTGGAATTGGAATATTTGTCTTGATAAGTGTTTAGCCCGGTTAATGCTACAAATTTTGCTCTTAACTTGTCTAATTATGCCGATGGATTTATTGCCTATTTCATTTACAATTTCAGCTGGCAAATGTACAATGCCCACGTGACACTCACTTTTGGGTTTATGATGATGGTCGTTATGAGGAAGAAGGTCAGAATAACATCAGGGGAAACATCTGGGAGAAGGTATGTACTGTCAAACTCTTTGTTATCACAAAATTTAGATTGGATCATGGCTATCCTATGTGATGCATTTTGGATTTGCTATCTGCTAGACAGGCAACAACACGGTTTGTCTGTAGCTTGCTCTCTTTGCCTGTACTTCATGGTCAACCCCAGGGGCATAGAGATGAGGCTAGCAATTATACGACCGTACCAAATTATCTAGAGCAGAAGAAAGTTCAGAAGCTTCTTCTACTTGGTCTTCAAGGCGCTGGAACCAGTACTATCTTCAAGCAGGTTGGTATTTTTAAAATGGTGCTTTTGATGGCTTGTGGTTTTGACAGTTTAGTAGTATTGCAACAATCTAAATGGAACTTTTATGACGTGCATTAATTAACTAACAGTATGACAAGAAAAGCTGCACCATGCAGATTTTTTCTTGATTTAAAACTCCTCTACAAACTTTGTAGTTGTAGCTTGACAAACATTTCCGACAATTTCTGTCTGGTCTGTGGAATCCTTCATGGTTTTTCTTCACAGTGTTTATCAAAATTATGTTCTTTTACTGTTTTTAATTTGTAATGTTAAATAGGTGTAGCATATTCATGGCGAGTTATTTATTATTACTTCAGTATATTTAGCAATTAGATATTGTTAATTAATTCATCTAATTTTATCTGTTTGTGATGATGCTATGGCATGGCCAAACAGGGTTTTTGATTGGACCCCAAACAATTGGGCTAATGCTATTTTCTTCATCTGAAAGCATGTAAAATGCATTTTTTTTTTTTATTTTAGATTTACCATCCAGTATCTTGTAGGCTTTATCTAAAATAGAAACCATTGTGGATACTGGAACAATCCTAATGAAGAGAAACAATGCTAGACTTTAGTATTCAACTTTTATTGTAATTGGGTTAAGGTAGAATGAAATCCAATCCTAGACAATTGAGAAACTAAATTGTGTACCACAGACATTTTCTATTTGCTGAATAAAATCAAATCTGATTCTTGCTAGTTACAATTAGTATCCAGTATCTTCAAGAACCAGATTATGGTGCACCACTTGCTTCAGAACTTTCCTTTAATTGATAACATTTGTTGCGTAAACCTGATTCATTTGAGAGAATTTATGTTATAGTACTTTCACACTAAATAAAATATCTCCAGAAAGTAATACAGAATATCCCACTATACTGAAAGCATTGGAACCTCCTTTCAATTGAAACAGGATTTAACCGGCAATACAACCTTAAAAACAGTGGGTGGCATCATGCCCTTCTATTATGAATGATATTGTACGTCTTCATGCTACTCAGCCAGTAATGGGCTTGACACAATGCTGCTAGAGCCACAAAGGTTGATAGCTAGTGTCACATATTTCGATTGGGCTATGACAGACTAGGGTCACCAACAAAACTCTTCAGTTTCTGCTTTAAATACTAGGTGAATAAAAGCAAGAAAAATAGATGGTGGAGGTATCAACTTTGAGAATTATCAGATCATTGTATAATTCTTGCAATCGAAGCTTACTTGTAAGCACCCTGAATCAGAATGTCTAATGGAGGGTTTTACTGGCTGAAACTGTTGTGTGCAATAAAAAGTAGCCCAAATCCCAGTTGTCTAGTGTATAAATTGAGTGCAGGCTGAAATCATTTTAACATATGCTACATTTACTTCCCTGCGATACATTGACTGAATTTTTGTTTGCTCTTGTGGGTGCCAAAATATATTTATTCACTTTTAGTATATTCATATTCATCTACTGTATCCTTCATTGATGATGCACCATCCTGAAATTGTTAGACTTCTGAATGAGCATTTACTCAACATTGCCCCACTATTAGAACTTTTTCCGAAATGATGTTGTGCACTATTTGACAGGCCAAATTTTTGTATGGGAACAAGTTCACTGCAGAAGAACTACAGGATATTAAGTTGATGATACAGAGCAATATGTACAGATATCTGAGCATTTTGCTTGATGGACGGGAGCACTTTGAGGAGGAGGCCACTGCTAGGATGAACGCCCAGGGCTTCCACGATCAAAACTCTGAAGCAGGTAACATTTGCAGATATTATATGTTTTATATTTGAACGTTAAAATAATTATGTTTTCAGTAAAAAATAGTTGTCTGTGTTTATGAATCAAAACTTGTTACTATCTGGCAAACCTGCTCAATATCTGTTTTTGGATACATGACATGACTGTCTTTTAAATGATCAAATTATTGGGTTCAAATGTTGTATTTTAGAAATGTATTTCTTATAATAGGAAGTTTGTTGGCAACAGATAGAAAAATAAGTTTTCTCTTCCAAATGATATATATTGCTGATACTGTTAGATCCTGCATCTTAGTTGATGTATAATGATTGAGCACTCCATAAACAACATAGTGATCTGCAATTTATATGTACATAAGAGTACCAGAGTTACTAACCAATACTCTAAAAGAACTTAATAGGCTAAACATGACAACTGAACTAAGCCATTACTTTCTTTATATCTAACCTTAATACAATAGGTTTTAGGCTCCGTGGCCATCAGAATCTTGATGGTGTTGGAGGCGAAGATGTTTGGTTTTATTGGCTAATAAGTTACTTAAGTAACCTATCATGATTGTCATCAAATAGCTCAATGCATGGTCTTTTTGTATTCAGCTATTTGGATACATATTAAGCTTGCTTACAGTTAGTGAAAGCAGTTGACTCGAGACTAAACTATTAGGGAAATGCCCAACATTATTTTTATGTAAAGTCTTGGAGGTCGGCTCACTTGGAATATGGATCCAATGATTACTGAGTGAGACTGCAATAAATGTGCATTGCATAAGACCAAGACCAGGATTTTATTTGATTGAGACAAGTTTTAAAATTGACTGAGATTGAGTGAGAATGTGGCGGTTCAAGTATAACACCTCAGCTTTTATGTCATGTTTGCGAAGCCACTTGATCAAAAGCTTAAACTTTGTGGTCTCGGTCCACTATCAGTATTTAACAGTGGCATTATTACATCACAAATTAGGAGCCCATTGTGAGTCTAAGTTGCAGGTATCTTGTGGCCCAATCTCCTAACTATAATTATGGACTAGAAACAAATCAGAGTTGTTCGCTTTGCAGATTGGAAAATATAGGGAACCACAATGAACCAAACTAGGTCGTGTGACATTATCAAAATACCATATACATCTCTGCTGCTTGACACAGAAAAGTGGATTCTATATGTGATGTGTATCTGGAAATGCTTTTTCAGGTGGAGAGGCTGATCCAAGCGAAACTACTCAGTGTATATATTCCATTAACCCAAGGTTGAAGCATTTCTCTGACTGGCTGCTGGACATTATAGCCACAGGAGATCTGGATGCATTTTTTCCTGCAGCAACACGTGAGTATGCTCCTTTAGTTGATGAGGTGTGGAAGGATCCTGCTATACAGGAAACTTATAAGCGAAAAGATGAGCTCCACTTCCTCCCTGATGTTGCGGAGTACTTCTTAAGCCGGGTATTTTTCTAGATCCTTGTAACATATCTGCTTATTTTACTCATATAAGCTTGCTATTGCAGAGTTTCCTAGATCTGATGTTCAACTTAATATTACTTACCTTTGATGGGACAAGTTGTGCTCTTCCTATACTCCTGACCTCCCTTCTTTCTCCTTGGCCAATAATTCCCAGGCATCCAAGAATGCTAGAACATGGAGGCTCTTCCCCTAGCTCTAGCTTGTGATTAGATCATATGCCACTGGACCAATAGCACATCAGCCTTCATGGAAATCAATTTGCTCATCTGTTGCTGTTCCTAGTGGGGATATTATTAGTTTTATGTCTCTTGGGGTTTCATTAAGTTGTATGTTTCTTGGGGATTCATTTTGTTTATTTTGGGTTTTTGCCAGGGTTTCATTAAGCTAAGCTTAAGGTTTTGGTTTGAATTGTAGTAAGCTAGATATTGCCTGTTATCATTCTTTCCTACAATTCTATTATCAACATACTTGTCTTGTAAAGCATTTCGGTGACTGAATGGTTATTCATGTCCAATTAAGTTGATGTTCACCAAGTTATTATCTTCTAAAAGCAAGTGGGGGCATTAGAGTCATTTAAATACAAGATGTTTAGCTGCTTTCAATGCTTCCCTAGGAAGCTTCTTCTGAATTTTGATGTTCACCAAGTTATTATCTTCTAAAAGCAAGTGGGGGCATTAGAGTCATTTAAATACAAGATGTTTAGCTGCTTTCAATGCTTCCCTAGGAAGCTTCTTCTGAATTTTGTGCTTTATTTACTTTGTGGTGCTCTTTAAATTATTAACATTGTGTTTCCATGTTGGATGTTGTTGCCCAAAATCATGATGTTTAAGGTTGATATTTTTAAAATTACATTCATTGAGGACACAAGATGTCCCATTTTTGGCACAAATGATATCCCCATTGTCTATATTTGAATCTAATATATGGCATCTTTCAACAGCCATTTGAACAAGGTGTTAGCCTTGATATAACTTGAATTGTTCATTAATCTTGAATGGTATATCTTGTGATCTTGCTTGTTCCAGGCTGTTGAAGTGTCGAGCAATGAATATGAACCTTCCGATAGAGACATTCTTTATGCAGAAGGGGTTACTCAAGGAAATGGCTTAGCCTTCATAGAATTTTCCCTTGATGATCGTAGCCCAATGTCTGAAACCTACACAGACAATCTGGAAGTTCAACCTCAGCCTCTGACAAAGTGAGTTTTTGTATCATTTGATTATAGATGTGCAAAACTTCTGCTAATAAAAGGAGGCCCAAGCTGACATTTCATTTGAGTTGGGAATCAGTTAAAACCAGTCCTTTGATTAGTGTAGCTTCTGTATTGAACTAATGCTTATGGCTTCTGGCCCCTGTGGCCTGGTAAAAAGAGTCTTATTAGATATGAATCTTATTACAATTATGAATCATGCCTATATTAATTGCAGAAAAACATGCCCCACCTGTTCTTTACATTTTAGCATAACCATTTTGGCATTGCTTTGGTTTCAAAATATTTGATATTTGATTTTAGGATTCTAAACAATTCCTGTCTGGTATTTTTTTATAGATACCAACTTATAAGGGTCAATGCTAAGGGGATGAATGAGGGTTGCAAGTGGGTGGAAATGTTCGAAGATGTTCGGGTGGTAGTCTTCTGTGTTGCCCTTAGTGATTATGATCAAATGTGGATTTGTCCAGAGAGTAGTGGCAGCGGAACCCTACTTCAAAACAAGATGATACAAAGCAAGGAGCTCTTTGAGATGATGATCAGGCATCCTTGCTTCAAGGACACTCCTTTTGTGCTGATACTCAACAAGTATGATCTTTTCGAGGAGAAGGTCAATCGAGTGCATTTAAGTACTTGCGAATGGTTCAATGATTTCAGTCCAGTCCGGACGCACCATAACAACCAGTCGCTGGCCCACCAAGCCTACTACTATGTCGCCATGAAGTTCAAAGACCTATATGCTTCCCTTACTGGACGAAAGCTTTTCGTGTGGCAAGCCAGGGCAAGGGATCGAGTGACAGTTGATGAGGCATTCAAGTACATAAGAGAGGTCCTTAAGTGGGATGATGAGAAAGAAGACAACTACTACGGTGGACCAGAGGATTCATTTTACAGCACAGACATGAGCTCATCGCCCTTTGTTAGGCAAGAATGATGTGCTCTTTGAGCCTTCTTTGTATTTTTTACGCCAGAATCAATGATGGAAATTTCATGTATACTGAAGCTGGCCCAATTTAATGTATGTCCTAAGTCTCCCTCACTCTGTATTGTGTGTGAAATTTGTGGTTTTTATTAATATAATAAATTCTCAGTTTGTCTGGCTATAAGATTGCATTGCAGCTGCAATGTATGAAGGAAATTCTAAGTTTATCTCTGAGGACCGACGCAAGGAATAGGTGCATGAGTATTTATTTGGATTTTGGAGGGATTAGACAAAAATATGCCAAATTTTTTTCTAGTTTCATCTTCATCCGTTTGAACAGAACCTTGAATCTTTTGTTTTCAATACAAAAGGTTTTACCATCAGAAAAGATTTTACCACCTTAAATAAATAGTGCCACAGAATAATAATAATAGTCTTTATATTTTAAGAATTAATTTAGTAGTGAGGTTAAATAGATATTATAAGGTAAGTCTTAGGTAGCAGTTTTTTTTCTTTTATTTTTTTTTAGTGGTCTGAAATCTAATTAGACTTGAATTATTTTGAATTGTTAAAAATAAATATTAAATTATTTATTTTGTAACTTAAAAGAGGGTAAAACTATGGTACAATTATGGTACCGTACTACAGCTGCACTCAGCCATTAAATCCAGTCCACTGTTGTCACCATACCTAAATCTAATGGCAAGGTGCAGCTGTAGTATGATACCACAGTTGCACCATAGCTGGACTCCTTAAAAGGTCTGGAAATTATATTTTTTTATATTTATACCTTTACAAATTATAAATGTTAAACAAATAATAAACATCCTAAAGAACTTAAATAGATAATATATTATCATAGTATAAATCGTGTTCAATTGAATACAACCTTTTATATTCTAAATTAATATACACTAATCAATTTTATTGTAGTTCATGGTGTTTTTATATGGAAAAATTTTATAAAAAAGTTATGAAATAAAATGTTAATTTGAAGAAAATAAAAAGATAAAATAATAATAATCTTCCACGATATTATCACAAGTTATAGAGATAAGTAATAATACTAATTATTAAATTTTTATTTAAGAATGAAAATGAATTAATTAGATATGGATATTTTGGAGAATATCTTTTAATGATATAACTTAAACTTTTTGGATTAAACAAAGAAGTTGAAAAATGATTTAATAACTTAATGACTGAAATTTTTTATTAAACTTGAAAAACAAAGAGATTTAATAACTTATTCGATTGAAATTAAATTTATTAAATTATTAAATACAAAACAGATAACCCTTTTAATGTAAGAATTTTTGCTTGAAAATAGATGAAAAACCCACCAAGGGCAAATAAATTTGTCTGAAATTGAGAAATTCCGAAGAAAAATAAATTGACTGAGCAAGGGCCGGGGGCAATATGTGGCTTCAGCATAAGATTGGGGATAACTTTTTTGTTTTTGGGGAAAAAAAATAATGACATGTGTAATCTAACACCAAATATAATTAATTTACTAAATTCAACAATTAATGCAATAATCAATAAAATAAAATAAATGAGTAGATTAAGAAGACCAGAAACTGCAAGGTGTTTGGGTATCGGCAACTTCCACTGCTGTGGCCAGAAAAAGATTATCAAATGAAATATGTTAAAGTGTTATGAATTTATTAAAATAAACGTAAATGTTCATAATATATATTTTTTAATCTTCTCATTATTTTTCATTAGCAATTTTAATAGGTCCCATTAAAGTCATAAATAGTATAATAACGATAATATTCTCTTAGGGTGAGAAAAGACTACAATAATTTTAATTGGATTCCGCTCTCTTAACTAATGACTATCAAATAATTTAAATACAAAAGAAATTAGCAACTATTCCTAATTCCTAGGTAATATTCCTAAGAAATATAACATTAACTACTAGTAAATAACAACAAAATGGCCAAAGATTATTCAAAACAAAATAATCACTACTCAACCTAATTTTAAGCTAACAAGCTAGTGGACACGTAGTCAACAAATCGAACTCAACAACAACCCAAAGTCTTTACCACAATAAGAGCTCTGCATGCCCCACACATGACTAATCTCTTCGCCTATCAAATTTTTAGTTTCTTTGTAATTTCCACTATCTCACAATGAATTATGATCCATAATATTTCTATTAATTTAATAAAGTAATTATGTAAGTATAAAATGAGAGTTCATCTCTTTATTTTATAAACAATTAAAATGAATAAATTACTTTATAATATATTACTCTCTCATTTTATTCTTTATCTTATATTGCTTTATTTTATGTTACTAGCTAATAACTTTTCTAACACAAAGAAAATTTATCTTTAGCATTTCTCTCTCTTTAGTATCTTTCTCCCATCTCTCTCATCTGTCTCATCTTTAGCATTACTCTTATCAAATTTATTAAACTTTTTTCAACCGTTTGACGATATGCAGGTAGACAGATACAGTTCCGTAAGTACCAAGCTGGGCCTACATTCCACATTGTAGAAGCCCATTGGATCACACACAATTGCTGCACCCACTCGGACTTAATGTAGATTTGACTTTCTCAATTCTGATTGTACTTAAGAAAATTCTCAAATAAATAGTTCGATAACCACTTCAATTTTAAATAGTGAAAAGCCATTATCAATTTTCAAGTGGCCTCAAAGAGAAACTACCATAACAATGACACTAAATTGAAGGAAAGCATATGAGCTGCTCCTATCAGAAAAAAAAAATGATTCAGGAAAAAGGGATAAAGCAACAATTAAAGGATTTGGATACAAAGTTGGCTCTGAGTGACCTAGTAATTTCAAACTACCGTCTCTACCTCCTCTTTGCCGCCATTGTCATGTTTCATTTCGTTTTCTCAAAAGACATTGTTACAAGGAGCAGAAAGGAAAACACGGAAGGAAAAAAAATAAAAATAAATCATGATGCAACAAGATCGGGTGTTTCAGCTTCGATGGATAACAAAGCAGTATGTACTTTGCCCAACCAACTGTCCAGCCGATCACGCAAGGATTTGATCTGGGGTATTCCCAAAACTCTTGGTTGCACCCAGGACACATGTACTGTGCCCTCAACTTGATCAATTATACCCTCTATGAGGTGAACCTGCGGCAACATTATCCCGTTCTTTAAATTATTGAATGCACAAACTTCAAAGACAATAGATTACACAAAGAATTTCTATTTATTTAAAAAAAAACTAATGGCAAAATTTTCCCAGTATTTAAACCATTTAATATATAAGCTTGGAATAGATTTTTAAGATATATACACAACATGTCTAGAATAGGCAATATAATTAATTACCAAGTTTATTCTCATGCAGCACATCAAATAAGAAGTTCTATAACTGCATACCGATAGCAAACTTGGGAAAAATTATAATCCCTTCATAAATGAGTCAAAAGTACAATCATTAATTCAAGTGTTGCTCAAATTCTTCAGACAAGATAAGTCATTACCATAATTGTAACTGAGCTTGATATTGATAGATCTTATAAGTACAAAATAGCAGTAATCAAGTTGCTAATGAGGAATCATAAGACAACTGAAAATATGATATGTTTTACACGGGCTTAGACTGAGCATTTTAAAATCTGGTGTCATCTCAGATGAATTCGTCACCAACAGATCATTTCTCATTAACTTATTAATAATATTAAATGGCAATCATAATCATAGGCCACATCAAGGCGAACAAGGAGTTCAAGGTACTTTAGTTGCCAATCAAAGAGGGTGCTTCTCCAAAGACTAGAATAATTGTATGCATGTAAAAAATAAAGGGACTTACAGAGAGAGACTTCATGAGAAGATGCTCAACATCCTCAATAGAAAGTTTTGTGCGCTCTGCAATGATGCTTAATGGAATAGTTCGGTCCTCAGAAGGCCGGCTAGAAGGAAAGGCATGTCAATTCAGGTCAGTAACAAAGCATACTGAAATTATTAAATATACCAAAAAAAGCTAAAATGATAAATACCTAAAGATGATTTCCATCAGGCAGAGAATGTTAATCTTTTCCAATAGCTTCTTCTCGTTCTCAACTAGTGCTGGTTGAGCTCTCAGAGCAGCATTGTGTACACGGCATAATTCTTGATAGCGAACTAAGTCACCAGAGTTGAATGCCTGGAGAATATAGTAAAGCCACTCGACCTTTGTTCCTGTAAGACTATTTATCTGTAAAAACAGTTGAAAGCGTCATCTCAAGCACAACAATAAAGATTATGGAAATCACCCCAAAGCACCACAAAATGATTATCAGAAATGTAAAGTAATTCCGTGATAACAATTCTCTTTTTCTTGTGCAACTGCGTTAACAAATTTTGGCAATGTTGTCTCTCGACAATCATAACAGCACTAGCCACTAGGCCTCAAACAACAAACACCCCTCCCCCCCCCCCCCCCGGGGCAGCCGCAGGCGCAAAGTAAAAAATAAAATAAAAAAGCACCCACAATGAAACAAATAGGACAACAAATCACCCCAGAAACAGGACATCGTAAGAACTATATTTACCAATCTGTACCTATATAATAAATGTGTACATATCTATCGTGGTTCACATTTATGAGTATAAAACTTAAAAAAACACATCGACATCAGTCATACTATGTGTGCAAGTTGACAACCAACAATAGCATTACAGCAACTTTTTAAAATTTCAAATAAATAAAATAAACTGCTGAGAAGTTTGAGAATGCACAATCAACATTACGTGAAGTGATCGTTCAATGCCATCTACTTACGTTGGTTGAGAGACCACAATTGCAGTCGAATATGATTCTCATCTAAGTAAAACAGTAACAAATGAAAAGGAAAACTGCACGAAAAAACAACATCTTTAGAGAAGGTATTCTTACAATAGGGTGTGCGAGCAGTTCCCCAAAGTTGTAGATGTTATCTCCCAGCAGTGCAGAAAGGGAGAGATCAAATGCCAAATCCTAAAATAAGTTATAATAGCATTAAAATGTTAAAATTGCATGATGATGAATAAAGCAAAGTACCGTGTAACATTAATATCAGTGATTACAAAACAAACAATGCCAAAAAGGTTGTTCAGAAATACAATTGAAACACAATTACATTTTGCATTTATTGCTACCATATGATCAACGAAATATTCATTCATGTCCAAACTTTTTGTATTCTCTGAAAGACTACATTGAAAAAAATAAATAAATAACTCCATTATGTTTAGCAGTTTTTCAAAGTAAATTCTGCTATAAGTCTATAACCATCCATACAATTGTCAAAATACAAGAAAATTTAATAACTGAAGCAATTCCTCTTTTGAAATTAAACATACCCTCATTATTTGCCAGCGTAACAAGCTGAATCATGCTTGCCTAACAACAACTACTCTGAGCAGGAAAGAGTCATTCCTGCTCTTTCAACTGGTTATGTCTCGAGGGTTTGAACTCCAAGCTAATGAAGTGCCAATCATGTAGACAGGTTATTGCAGAGTACTCCTCCCTCAGCCTCTATATTATTTTTCTTTAGCCATATACTATGGGCTCCAATCAAATCTTTCTATTTATTAGCATTCTAAATCTCAATTCTCCAGCATAAAAATTCACCAGTATGATCATTGAAAAGGGATGTGGAACCTGAAGTATAGCATGCTAAATCACCCATCTGAATTGGGCACCACTTCCATCAAACTATCCCCTTAAAGAAGAAAATCCTATAAAACTGCTACCAGTTTGGTTTGAAGATTTCAAGGACTTAAAAAAAAGAAAAAGAAGAAGGATTGAAGCACCTACAGATCCTACTTTACACATCTCCTGTTTCACCAATTATCATCCTAGGGTTTAAGACAACTAGGTGATGTCATTCTAACATCTTCCTCCTGGTCAGCATCAAAAGTAACACTTTTTTCCTTTTTAGTAAGAAACTGTAAATTGTGTTAACAGCGAACACTCTTAACCACATAAGAACTAATACCATGACTCCTTAATGGCATAAACTGAAAACAATTTTCAAACTCCTACACAATTTTAAACTTAGGCCTATATGTCTTCTCCCAACTTCACCAACTTCAACAATTGAAGGTGAAAAGTATGAATTCCTAAAGAAGTCTAAAACAAGGCAAGGGCTGCTATCATCATCTGATGTTACAAACTAATTGAACCAAGTTCTTCCTGATCATAATCATTTTGTGTTAGCATGGAGAATACTGAATCAGTAATTTGGCAGAGCCAGCAGAAAACATTTTATTGCTAAGAGTAAATGTCATTTCAGAAATCAAAAGAATAAATAGAGAAAGGATTATAGAAACAAGAAAGGCAAAATCCTGAACAAACTAATAACGCTCAAAATCAGGAAATAACAGCATGCAATATCACAACAAATTCAACATGACCAGACAAAGTGAATTGTAACAACGCTCAACAGACATAAAAGCATTAAAGAAGGCATCGCTCCTCTCTAGCAACACTCAACAGAAATAAAAGCACACACCAGCTTGAATGAATCTGAGAGAGACTCCACAGATGTGTATGCCAGATAAAGAAGAGCACATTTGTAGAACTCTGCAAATTCCTGGTGAAATTTATGGTACTGAGATGACACCCAATAATAGTTGGCATATACAGATGGATCAATGTCAGTCATGCTGTCAAGTGTACTCTTTCCATCTTCGAGAAGTTTTTTGCACTCCTTTCTATCTCCTTGCTCAAGTTTGAACATGGCTATTTGCATCTTAATGTAAAGGATTGGCTCCTCTTTACGCTGCTCATTAGTTGCTCGGAGTTTTTCAATCACACCCTCAAGATAACTAATTGCAGCTTGCTTCTCAGGATACTGCCGAGAAACTATAACAGCAAAATGTGCAAGCTTGAGAAGATTGATCTTTGTCTCAAAATCAGTTATGAAGTTGTGGTACAACTGAATCAGAGCATCACCAGCCTGAAACTTAAAACGAAAACATATCACCAAAAAGGCTAATTGCCTATCAAAAATTGCCAAATGAAATTAAAATGAAGTAAAATGAAGGGAACAGAGCAAAGCAAACCAATAGATCACATCACAATCCAAGTAAAAGACAAATCACACAAATAAACACACAAATGTTCAGCATCAGATCATGACACTAGACATGAAACAGAAAATGAATAAGTGGTCCATGTATAAATTGATTTCAACAAAAGATCTGAGAGATATAGCAGTCACACATTTTTGGATGAAGTGACCAGGGTATATAAATCATAAAGTGCAGTCCAAGAATACTAAAATGCATATGAAAATTTGGAGATCTGTAATAGATCAGATGCTCCAAAAAGCGCCACCTATGGTAGTTTCCCTGCATTGGCTACTAGAGTCCAAATAAGCCAATCATATGATCTCCAGTACATGGTAAGAATAAATGGTTATGTCACCTTTAGTATATTTCCTGAGCTAGAAAAAAGGAAATTAGCCTCATTTGATTTGAATTTTGAAGCCGACATCATTCAGATAAAAGGACTCCAATTATGTCATTGTCATGTTTGCATAGATTAGTTTCCATATATCTTGCACTAAATATCATTGCTATTATAATCAACCAAAAAAATAAAATAAATTCTGTACAAAAAGTTATAACTCCCTTAATGAAACTGGAAAAAGCTGAATTATTAAATTTAGTTATTTAAACGAAATAACTCCTCCTTTACGAATTGCACTAGGACTATAAGTAGCTTAATCCAAGGAGAACAACCTCACTCATTTAATATCTTACTCTATATAAAACTCAACATCAAGAAAAATTTTCAAAACCTATGGTCACATTTATATAAACAAAACATCCATCGGACCAAAACCTGACCCAAGACAATTTCACACTCAAGCCAGGTATCCTTCAACTGCATAAAGTTGAATTAAATCTTCATTTTCTGAAGAACCTAATAGCCTTAAAACTTGAATACACATGTAACAATCAGTCAACCTTTATTTATCATCTGTAGACCCAAAATTCAGCGGCCAGAAACACTTAAGCAATTTGATTTGTTCCGTACGCTCTGAAATACTAAAGTTCAAAACCACCAAGCAACTCCTTATAAGACATACAATCTAATAGATTCCTTAGAATATCAAGCCATATTATATTTCCCCTAAATTCAACTTGAGAAAGCCCTAGAACTCACATAAATTGTAGTTATAATTTAAGAATTTGAAAAACCCCAAATGCCCAATTAAAAACCCTAACCGAAAATTGGACATAAAACTCAACAACCGCCTCAAGATCTAGGAAACCAAAATTGAAGAAAATAGAAGTTGTGACCTGAAAGACGGCGTGAGCGACGAACTGTTCGAGCTTGAGGGTGAGCTGGTGCCACAGCTTCTTCTGGTACAGATCTGCCAAAGCATTGTACCACTCGCCCAGCTCCGGATGGTCGTTTCGCAAAGATTCCAAGTACTGAAGAGCTGCCATGGCGAAGCAACAGTGCAAGATTTACAGAAAAATATGATTTTTTTCTCTCTTTATTTATTATAATATCAGAGCAATCTCAAAAACCCTTCTCTCTCAGTTTCTCGTTGTCCTTTTTTATGTCGCTTTTCTTGAACCAAAAGAAAAGAATTTTATGTAATTTTGAATAAAATTAAAATTCAGAACCCGAACCCATCCTAAATGGGTATGCATCCGCCGTTATGTCCAGCCCCGGTTTAAAAGTTGGTCCTGGGCTTAGGCTCAAACCCGATTTTGTTCATTTCTTGGGCTTTGCCAGTTCCCCGTGGCCGCATACACATAAAAATGCAAGAGTCGGACTACTGGCTCTGGAGATGGTAACGTGGGTCTGAAATGCTTACGTGATACGGATACACATGACTTTTTGAATTCGTATTGACATAAACAAACACCAGTAATAAACAGACATACGTCGTATCCACGCTGAACCACTTCAATACATTTATCTATTTTTGATACGATTATCATTTAATATGTGGTAATATTATTAAAAGAGACAACTAATGTATATACTTAATACCAATTAAATATTTGTGTCATATTCGTAGCACCATAAAGTTATTTACGTTAGAAAACAAATTTTTAACTTTTTTAATAATAATATTGACATATTTACCATATTTTAAATTATATTTTTATTTTTTAATTGCGTTAAATGTGTTAAATGAGTAAATATGATTTGACACAATTAATAAATAGATTAACCTCTGCTTTGATATCTCAAGACAT
Organism: Citrus glauca; assembly: GCA_029633175.1. Classification (NCBI taxonomy): domain Eukaryota; kingdom Viridiplantae; phylum Streptophyta; class Magnoliopsida; order Sapindales; family Rutaceae; genus Citrus; species Citrus glauca. Next base: position 23,159,259 of record JAQOOD010000005.1, read on the forward strand.
TAATTAATGAGTTTGTATTCATATTAACTTAAATTTGACACGATACATATACGACACAATATCACAAATTACCAACTCTAATTGGCACTCTTTAAATCTTCTCATAAAACGCCTATTTCGATTATTCTTACTTATCGGAATAAATTGAAATCAAAATGAACCGAAATTAGAATGAGGAATAAGATATAAAATAAATTGTTAACTTAAACGAAAGGAATCAGAATTGAGATGAGTTGTATTATCATTAATGTATTTACTTTCTTTTATAATTATAATGTATTGTTACAAGTTACTAAAATGTCCTTAGTTATTTGTATACTAAGAAAATAAAAAGTAAATATTCTTATTATAAATATGATTACCATTATGATCATTATTAATATGAATAAACTAATTATAATATTGCTATTACTATTATGATTATTTTAGTCATAACTATAGCGATTGTGTTATAATATTTTAATGAGGCAAAAAAGGAATTTTTTATTTTGTTTAAAGATAAAAATGTCAATTTATTTTTCATTTTCATGCTCACCTTCCTTATTGAAATGTGATTCTCATTTTTCATTCTTAAATTTGTGGATCCCACTTAAAATTATTTCTCATTCCATTATACTTTTGGTAAGTAAACACTAACAATGAGGAATGAAATTCATTCTCATTTTCTACAACAAGAATTAAATATACCATAATTTAAAAAATGTCCTTTAAAAAATAAATCACTCTTCTATTTTTAACTTAATTTTTGTATCGTTACAATTCAAAGTAGTACTCTATTTTTTTTCTCTCTTTTCTTTTACAATCTTATTGTTACCCTACCCAAAAATTAAAAAAAATTGGTTAATTAATTTTTTAATATCAATCATTGAGTTAAATTAAACATACTTTAAATAATAATTTAAAAGTAATCTTAAGTAAAAAAAGTTTAATCAGTAAGAATAGGAAAATAATTATAGATTATTATAAATAGGTGCAATTTAATTTTGGTTAAATAGGAAGAGATAGGTAAAGAAAAAAATGGATTGATTATTAATGCAAATAATTTGCAAGGAAAAAAACTAAGAATGTTTAATCAAATTATTATTTATTCTTAAATGTAATTTTATCTTAAGTGAGATTTCATAAGGATTATAAAAGGGTGTCAATAGTTTCACTCAAAATGTAAATCACCTCTTGATTGAGTGGTGGTCACCTCCTTCCCTTATTCACCCTTATTCATAAAGTTGAGGAGTTGAGTGCTCAAGTAAGTGTTTTGGAAGTTGATTTTCTTCTGAATATTTAGACATAGATTTAACTAAATTTTTGGGCCTAAAAATCCAGAATGTGCCATCACAAATATGATTTAAAAGGTTCCAGTAGACTAATGATTGTAAACTTAGTAAATTCTAACATAATTACAATAATGATAATAATTATTATAAGACCCTTGTGATAATTAATGGACAACCATATCAATTATCAATCCCTTAATTTATTTTGTTATGACTTTTGTATGTGAGTGTACAGCTCTTGCATTATTAATCACATATCCCATTTAAGTAGTAGGCCTAAGCAATCATTACTTAAAAAGCATGTTAATTTTATACCTTATAATATATTTTGCCCGTATGGTCATGTATTTGAATCTTTCATATGCCAACCCCACCAACAAAACCAAAGCCACCAAAACATTGCGGTATCACTACTCCACATGGAATTGGAGTGGGTGATGGAAAAATCATTCCCTTGTGACTTCCAAGCAAAGCAAAGTTAAAAAGTTCACTCTACATGACTTTTTTAGTTTATATATCAACTCATTGTTGTCCACACTACACGGAATAGCGCAACTCCAAAGCTTCTCATAATGAAGGCCTTGTTTTATACATTTCTTGCTCTTATCTCCCTCATTCTCATCTCCTCCATAACAGTTCATCATTCTGAAGCGGCTGCTGCAGTGGTTGGAGTTCGTGCAGTCGCTGGAGCAAACCATGTCTGGCAGCACAAACCACAGATGAATCACGGCAGCTTTCGGGGGCCTCGGAAGCACCTTGTTGATCCCACAGCAGCAGAAGAGCACCCATTTGAAGTTCCCAAGTTGCCAGTGTAGATAGATAAATAGCCCTTTCATTTTCATATGTTAATAAGTAATTGTGATGTTTCTGTGTGCCTCTCATTATATTCATTGAAATAACTACAACTTTCTTTAGTCTCTTGGAATTTTGATTATATCTGTGTGTCTCTCATTCTATTTGTTGAAACAACAACAAACTTGATCTTATACTCCATCCAGGTCATTTTCATCACCAAAATTTTCAGGTTCTGAACTTTCACATTCAAATTTGTCAGGTTACACAGCATCTACTATCACATCGCTTAATCCTATCCAGTTTCATTAGAAAATATGATAAGAATGTCCAGTCATGTAAATTCTTAACTCACACAATCAGTTACCACAATGATCTTGACAAGAAAGTGCTTAGAAATAATAACAGCAATTGCCAGCCCAACCACACTGATCAAATTTGAAGGAAGCTGTGATTTGATTTATTACATATTACATATATATACGCTTTTACTATGATTGATCAAAAACTTTATAAATCCAAATGAGTGAGTATACACAACGGGAAAATAAGAGAAAAAGAATACGAAGAGTATGTAATGATAAATTCCATGCTGAATCAGTAACAAGTTTCAGATCCCAGAAGCATTACATTCTTCGAGTAGCTTTAGTAAATTGTGTTCAGGAGCGCTAAGAGATGGTAGAATCAAGCGATTAGGTCTATTTGGGGGTGGTTTTGTACCCACAGCTTCAGATTCAAGGGCTCCTCCTTCTTTCATAACTGGTAAGTCGGCTCTCCTTCTCATGCCTGCTGATACTCGCTCCTTCCATATTCTTCCATCCTATTAAAATAAAATCTCATTATCAGAATCATAAATTTAATGGTTATCACCCAAAAGAACAATAGATGTGAGAACAGAAAGAAGGAAGCCCTCTGTGAACACAGACCCATCCACAACAAAATGCATAGAAAACCCACTCCACTTGTAAGCAAGCATCATGTACGACTGGTTACCAAACGTAAATGTATCTCATCCGACTGTTGAGTTTCAACAAAAGCCATATTCTCTGGTCCATCCAAAGTAATTTAGTATTCAAACAGTATGATTTACATACCCCTTTCCACTATTGTAACATTGATAATTTTGTTCATACCATATTTCCAACTTGCATTCCGCTTTTGCAGCCAAAAAGAGAACTTATCAAACAGTAATACCAGTGAGGGCTATCTCAACTTTTAATCAATCCAAATACACACACACACACTCATCATGCAGTGATTTCATTGCCAACAAAAAAGGGGTGACCTCTAACATGACAAAGCTTCATCAAATACAGTATCATCAATCATACATACTCTGACCCAGTTATTTACATCTCATAGACTGCTAAGGGAGGGACAGAGGTATGGTGAAGAAACTTAAGTAGACAAATACACAATCAGCCATTTGGGATTTGTCATCAACTAAAATCACTTCACATCGTCATTGAACCATAAGCAGAAGTGAAAATGCAATTTGATATCTGATGATCTGAATAATTGGGACTCTCTCCCTACAAGAAAGTTAGTATGTAGAAAATCCCTATTATGCCATGGTAACCAGATAAAATCACTTATCAACAAATTTTGTATCACATACTTGGAGAGAAGGATAATAGAATCATATGATTCTTACCCATTTAGGTTATAAAGCTGAAGAGACATTCTTGCAATTCAGCTTCTTAATAGATAGACATAGGAATGGAAGTCAATAAGCATCTTTGGCTTCATGAGCCTATCCTTTTAAGAAGCAAACTATGTATAATGGAAATGACGATCTTAGATTGTCATAGTTAACCACAATAATATCTCTGACTGCTCCATGTTGAAATTAATCTGTTCTCTCATATTGGCAATACCTTGTCTGGTGTGCTTAAGTTTCACACAGACAACCAGGGATCTGCAGTGATTGACATCATGAATCACAGACCCTACCCTAAGAAGTTGCAATTAATTCCAACAAGCTCATGACAGAGAGCTATTTCAGATTAAACAGCACAAGATATAAGCCATAGAGACATGTGAAAACCTGATGGCTGTACAAGTTATATCCCTATATGCTGACAACATTCCAATCTGTGTCCTTTCCTTTCTTTTCAGTTTAGAGCAATCATCACTATTCAAAATTTTTCATTTTTCTTTATCCTCTAAAATTTGTATCATATAAAAAGTCAGTAAACCTAATCTGATCCCAACTAGCCCAATCCCGGTTCATGTTAAAGGATAGAATATGACACAAAATACTGTGAACCATCCTGAGTACTTTGCTGAATTCATGCTAATGATATCAACTATTAGAAACGAATCTACACAAGTCTGAAACCTCTATAATCTGGCACCTATCTGAGTAAACGATGCAATGGCCATTTTGAAAGATCAAATTACATCCATTTTGAAAGATCAAATTTCTTCTCAAAAACAGCTTTGGAAATTACAAAATGATTACTATTCTGTAAATCCAACAGGCAAAGCTCTTATTATGCTTTAATCTCAAATCAGAACGGATTCAATTCAAGTAACAATGAAAATTCTATCATGCTAAAGAATAGTGGAAAGGATAAACAGGAAAATCAGGTTTGAGCATAAACAATCCAATGATGATAGCTGAACGCACAAAACACGGCATAGAGATGAAACATCATGGGTCCACGTACGCCATACAAGTTAGCCTCAGTCGTAGACAGACCAAGAAAAGAATAAAGAAAGATTGGTTTACATTGTGTATCAATGGTTATTATCACAATTGACCACACAATGTTTGACATTTAAATACACAAAAGACATTTGCAGATCCACTGAGAAAATAAATCACATATGAACACACGGTTATAGAATCTCCAAAGAACAAACAAGATTCTTCAAACTTACATTGAGAATAGAGGGTTCTGGAAGAGGGCATTGAATTGGGATATCATTATCAAGAGGTTCAATAGGGTGTTCAACTGGCTTAAACTCCACTGCTGCTTGAATACCATGAGCACCTGCAGCTGCAGCTGTTGCTGCAGTCCCAGGAACTGCACCTGTAACCGCAGGATTTGGTGACAACAAGTCTCTTTCATCCTACATATTGCACAAATCAAAAATAGACTTAACTCTCAATCTTATTAAAAAAAAAAGAAAAATAAAAAGACAGAGAGAGACAGAGTCTGTGTGCTTACAAGGGCACTTTGAGTTCGTCGATGGCCAGCTCTTCCCACAGAGAATCTTGAGAAAATACCCACCATGTTGTCTCCTCTGTCACTGATCCTTAATAACTTTAAAAACTCCTTTGACTCTCTCACTAGTGTATTTTTATCTGTATCGAAAAAGTCTTCTTCATATTATTTTGATCGTCCAATAAACGTCTGTCACATCCAAGATGATAAGGCCAGAGGCAGGGGAAGCTGTAATCTAAAGCGGTGGCTTCTCTTGCTTGGCGTATTGGGTTTTGCCTGCATACGGATTCTCTGTCAATTTTTTAATAGATCTTTCATGGTGATATCATCTGGTCCCTGTGGTTTCATAGCATTACATGTAAAGATATATTTTGTAATATTTTTCATGAGGGTTTCTACCGTCATATTCTATTCAAATTGAGTTCATTTGAGAATTTTTTTTTCTCAAAAACTTTAAGGATAATATTTAAATAATTGATTTTCTTGGAAGTGTCAATGTTTGAGACGGATAAGACACTATTTAGCAAGTCTAAATTGAACTAAAATGATACGATTAATCATATCAAACTTTTTCACTTATTTATTTTTAGATTTATAGTTCTCGACTTGCAAACCAGTATATTATACAATTAATTTTTTATTTTTATATTCTGTTGATTCATTCTTATGTTTGTTATATATTTGAAATTTATTGGTGTAGAGTACTATAAATATTTTAGAAAATATATTAAAAACGTGCGAAGCAGGATAAATTTTAGAAAATTATAAAGATTTATGTTAAACAAGTAAAATAAATATGACACAATTAATAAATAGATAAATTAGTATTTGAAGTTCCTATCGTAATCAATAAATGGATAGAATCTTTATGTCAATTTAAATGTAATAAAACACGAGTAAGACATGACATTTTAACTTAAATTATCACCTCTATTTTAACATATTTTTAGTGGAATCCAATCGTAAATAGCTACGTATAAATTAACATTGTGTATTTAATTGTGCTTTTGTAAAATTTTAGGGATTGGAAAGTTATTATCCAAAAATACTTTTTGAAATGGGTTGATACTTAAGCCCTCTATTCAATTATTTAATAAAATATAAAAAGTTAGAAGATGTAGATGATCATATCCAATTATTAATAAAAAAAATTAATTACATGTTGTAGTTACTTATAATTGAATTATAATTAGACTTTTGAAGTGAACAGTGAAATGACTTTAACGAGAAGAAAAGGACCGGTTGAGTGTTGACAAAAATCCACTAACGAAGAGGTGAATTAGTTTAATTATAGAAACAAATCTAAGAGTGAGCAAGTTGCAAGATGAAAACTAATAAACAAAGTGAAGCCAAGTAATTGGTTGCTTAAGGTAAAAAGGCCAAAAGTCGGCTTCAAAGCTGGTGGCTTCGGTTGGTCGATGACATGTGTTGGTTTGAGAGGTTGGACGCACGTGTCATGTTTGCCGTCAATGGGGATGGATGGGGCCCACCTCCACCAGCCGTTTTTTTAGGTGACCGTTTGATGGACTTCAACAAAAACAACTACTTCTGTGCATTTTTCGCTTGTTCATTAATTTAAATTTATATTATTAATTGTCGAATTTAATATTTAGCATTTTGTAAATAAATTATTGAATAAATTTTTAAATTTTAATCTTGTATTAAATACTACTGTAAATAATTCATTAAATTAAAATTTTGATATTTAATATAATATAAAATCCTAGTTTAAATATATCACGAAATTAATTTTTTATTTATATGAATATTAGTTTAAATAAAAATGAAAAGAGTGATAAAAGAGATTTTACCCTACTTAAACCCAAGTTGAAATAAGAATTAATGGTCCCATTCCTGTTGGATAAATTTTTTTGGACTAATTAACTAATATGATAGTCAAACTTGCTTAGGATTGGAACAAATTTATATGAATTTAATATTTTTGCAAGGTCAAAATATTGGATGTAATTATCGTGCATCAACATGTATTTGAATCCTTATCTCTTTTTTTCTTTAGTGGTAATAATTGTTGATGTCGAAAAAACCACCTCTATAGTTGATTTTGAAAAAAAAAAAGGGTAAAATGCGTTCGGCAATCCTTATTTTTCTTCCATTTTTAACTCACCGACAACATCACTATATATATATATATATATATATATATATATATATATATATATATATATATATATATATATATATATATATATATATATATATTTGAAAAGGAAAGTTAAACATTTTACTAACTCAACGAAGCAAATAACAACATTCTTGCATCTCTCCAAAACTAGCTTAGTTTGAAAGTGAGCAATTGCATAACATGATCTGGGTATAATTACTATAACATTTCCTATAGCATCTCTAATAACAACCTCAAAACTTGAAATTTGTTTATCCGAGTTAGTGGTTGCATCCACATTCAACTTGAAACATCTATATGGTTGGGGCTTCCAACTCTGTTGCGTGGCATTTCCTTAATTATCCATATGTTTGTATGCTGATAATTGAGTTCTTTTGTAAGCATGAATAATAGCTTCAACCTTGGCCAGCACTATATGTGGATCTTCCTTCTTATTTTTAAACAGCAGCTGATTTCGTGCGTTTTAAAGCCCCCAACAAATAGCCACTAACATTTCAACATCAACTTTACTTCTTACACTCATCCTCCCGTGCAGCAAGCTTATTATATCTTGGCCATTTGTTCCATTTAGCTCTTCTACAAATTAAGTTAGCTTCTATATTTTTATAGCTCTCTTATGTGTTACCAGTGCATGAAAAACATTCTCCTTCTCATTTCTACAAATTTGACATATGGATTCTTGAGCTACCTTCCTTTTCCAAAGATTTTCAACAGAGGGGAGAAGGTTTTTGGCCGCTCTCCATATAAAGATACTCAGCTTTTTAGGTATCACAATAGTCCAAACAATTTTCCATTGACTACTAGAATTTGTAGAGCTTGTTGGGAGTGTACGACATTTCAACCTTAATGTAACTTGGGATCTATATTTAACACTGTAGTGTCCTATTTTCTCACAATACCAATAGAGTTGGTCATTCCTTGGTTACTGAGGTAGTGGAATGCTAATAATGTTATCTACATCCTCTTATCAAAATGGATATAGATTTTATTTACATCCCACTAATTCTCTTCATTAATCAACCTTGAAACACAAGAGTTTATTGGTAAAGTTGGTTGCGAGATAGGTCTAAAAGTCAAAGGCCTGGAGATCTGTTTTGCCTTATATATTTATATCTCATCACCCTGCCTAATCCTCCATCTTGAGCCAGCAGAAATAACTTGTCTTCCCTAAAGAATGCCTCTCCATATAAAGCTACGAATGGACCCCAGTTTTGCTTTTAGAAAATCATTTTGCCTGAAATACTTGGCCTCTAATACTTTAGCTACTAAAGAGTTTGGGAATTGTAGCACTCTCCATCCTTATTTAACCACCAAAGCTTGGTTGAAACTAGAAAAGTCTCTAAATCCCAGCCCTTCTCAACTCTTTGCTTGACTTAACCTTTCCCACCTTGCCCAGTGTATGCCCCTCTTTTCTTTTTTTTGATCCCCACAAAAAATTGGCAATTGCTTTCTAAATATCATCACAAATTCTCAATGGAATTCTTAATACGCTCATAGCATAAGCTGGAACAACTTGAACCACTGTTTTAATCAACGCCTCCTTATCCCCACAAAAGAAGAACTTATGTTGCCAATTTGAGATCTTACCCATCACTTTAAGTTTTACATCATTGAAGAAGCTACTCATTTTCCTCCTAATCATTGACAACAATCCGAAGTACTTTTCATGCCTTGAGACTACTTTGAGCTAGAATATATTCTTGATGGCTTAAGCATATCCCTCTTGAATGTTTTTGTTGAAGAACATTGATGATTTCTCAAAATAAAATAGCTGACCTGATGCAACAACATAATAATAAAAGATCTTTTTTAGATTCTAACAATTTAAAAGAGAAGCTCTGTGATAAGCCAAGAAAGTCTCAACGTGGGCCCATCAAGAATTGCAAGTTCACTGTCTAAAAGGAATGAGTCAAGAATGCATAGAGCCGTTGAGGATTTAGTGGATTTAGTGGAGTGGTCGGCTTAGTCACGTGCAAGTTAAGGCTTAATCAAGTTCTGTTAGCAAGTATTTTGTTATTTTAATAGGTGCCGACTTTATCTGGATTCAGTTACTAATTTTCAGTAGTTGTGACATTATTTTAGGAGGAGTCTGTTAGTCCTTTATGTATTTAAACTCAAGTATTATGCAGAATAAAAAAAAGAGTGAATTCAATAATAAATTCTTGTGGCTGATTCTCGCCTTAAGTAGAATTCTATTTACATACAAAATACAACAGCTCTGACTAGGACCTATTAATTGGTATAAGAGCCGCGTTATCTTGTTAAAAAACTTTATTGCTCTCATGGCAACTAACAAAGAAAGGATTGAAAATTTAGAAGCGAGACTTGATGGACTTCAAGATGGATTGCAACAAATGGAGGTTGGCATTAATGACAAACTGCATCAGCTTGAGGAGACCATCAATCGTATGTCTGAGGCTTTCTTTTCAAACAAGGAAGGGTCCAGCCATAACGTCAATAATCACCCTAATTATTCTTACAAGGAGCATACCAAGGAGGAAGCTAATGGAAGCAAAATGATTTTCTTCTGAAAAATGGCTAAGCTTGAATTTCCAAGGTACACTGGAGATGATCCTACGGAGTGGTTTAGCAAAGTTTCCCAATTCTTTGAATACCAGGGAACATCGGAGACACAAAAGGTTGCATTGCCATCATTCCATCTTGAAAGTGAAGCCAACCAATGGTGGCAGTGGCTACACAAAGCTTATAAAGAGGAGGGAAGAACGATAACATGGACAAATTTTGAAGAAGAACTATGGGCACGTTTCAGACCTACCGAGTGCGAAGATTTTGATGAAGCTCTATCCAGCTGGGTGCGGCAAGTGGGCACCTTACGTGATTATCAAAGAGAGTTTGAGAGATATTGGGCAATCGAGTTCATGGGTGGACGCAAAAAGCTTTAGTTGGAACTTTTATGGGAGGTTTTAAGCTTGAGATATCTGATGGCATCAGGATGTTCAAACCAAGAACTTTGAAAGAAGCTATCAGTTTGGCACGTATGCAAGTAGACCAAGTCCAACGCAAATTTTCTCAGCCATTCACAGTTAGCGGAACATCAACATCTAATGCCAAACGCTTGACGTGGGACGAGATGCAGAGACGTCGTGCCCAAGGGCTTTGTTTTAACTGCCCTGAGAAGTTTACTGTAGGTCACAAATGTATGGGCCCTCAAATATTGTTTCTTGAAGGAAGTACTGATGCAAGAAATATTACGTATGAAGAAAATGAAATTGCTGCGGAGGTTGTCCCAACAGACTGTGCCAAGTCAAAAAATTCATTCCATTCATTATCCGATAACAGAGAAGCTATTGAATCAGTTTAAAAATGTGGACCTTGAGGACAAGAGTCCACTTCTAGGGGAAGGTATTGATAAGCCAAGAAAGTCTCAACGTATGCCTATCAAAAATTGTAAGTTCATTGTCTAAAAGGAATGAGTCAAGAATGCATGGAGCTGTTGAGGATTTAGTAGAGTGGCCAGCTTAGTCACGTGCAAGTTAAGGCTTAATCAAGTTCTGTTCGCAAGTATTTTGTTATTTTAATAGGTGCCGACTTTATCTGGATTCAGTTACTGATTTTCAGTAGTTGCGACATTATTTTAGGAGGAGTCTGTTAGTCCTTTATGTATTTAAACTCAAGTATTAAGCAGAATAAAAAAAAAGTGAATTCAATAACAAATTCTTGTAGCTGATTCTCGCCCTAAGTAGAATTCTATTTACATACAAAATACAACAGCTCTGACTGGGATCTATCACTCTGGTGAAGATAAGGTTGTCATTCGGAAAAAAAAGATGGGAAATCTTCACATCTTTGTCAAAAGATAGGCCATGAATGAGTTTTTTCTGTTTCGCCTACACTAGTAAAGAAGAAAAAGATTTTGCACACATAATGAATAAATATGGGGATAGTGGGCATCCTTGTCTAAGCCTTCTCTAACGTTGGATTAGACCTCTTGGTACTTTAGTAATGATCACGACAAAAGAGATTGTAGTAATGCATATCATAATCAGATTCACCCACTTTTGGAAAAAGCCTAGACTGATCATTGCTTGTTCTAAAAACCTCCACTCTACTCTATCATAAGCTTTACTAATGTCAAGTTTTTAAAGCTACCAAACCATTTTTTTTCCCCTTGCTATGTCTGATTTTGCGTAAGCACTCATAACCTATAATAGTGTTATTTATTATAATTCTAGTAGGAGTGAGTGCACTTTGTGTTGAGGACATTACTAAGTGGAGGAATTGTTTAAGCCTATTTGCTATGGTTTTGGCCAATTCTATAAATCATATTCAACCAACTTATTAGTCTATAATCTGTAATTTTTCTAGGATTTTCAATCTTAAGGATCAATGCAATGTAAGCATGGTTTAAAAAAGCTATAGTACCTTATTTGTTGAGGATATGCATGTAAGTTGTGACGACCCTATTTTCACTATTCTCCAATACTTTTGGTAAAAAATTACTGGCAGCCCATCAGGTCCTAGTGCTTTTGTTTGGCACATTTGAAACAAAGCTTCAAAGATTTTTTCTACAGTAAAAGATTGCTCATTTATGGCTTCCACAACTCTTGGAGTTATCATTTTTAAGGCTGCTGTTATTTGTGCATGACTTGGTTTAAATGTGGTGAAAAGCTTTGTAAAATAATCACAAAACTCATGCTCCACCTCCTCAGCCTTTTCTGTCCAGCTGCCCGTTCCATCTTCAATTCCTCAAATTCAATTTTTATTTTTCTTGATTGAGGCTTTATAATGGAAAAAATTTGTGTATCTGTCCCATTCTTTCAGCCAATCCACCCATGATCGTTGCTTCTAAAAGATTTTTTTATCAGCAAGTATATTATGAATTTGTATTTCCAGTCGCTTTATTTCATCCACATTTTCATATTGCACACAGCTCTGTCTCAACCTCTATAGATGTTTCGTTAATTCCTCCAACTTTTTTCTCTTCTTTCAAATTCTTCCTTACTCCACCAGTTTAGCCTAGCCATCGATGCTTTAGTGACTTTCTAAAATAAAGCTATGAGTTTGCCTTCATTCCAGCTTCCACGGAAACTCCACTCCCTCTCAATTATTTTTTTATAAGCTTCATATGAACTTCTCATGGATCTTTTTTTCTCCATCATAATCCATTGCCTCTTTTGTGAACCTCCATCGGTACCGGACAATGATCTAAGGTCCACATTGGAATGTGAATGGCTCCACAATCATAAAATGTATCACTCAACTTCTCATTGCACAAAACATGTCCAACCGTTCCTTAATAAATTGTGATCTATACCTTCTATTAGCCCTAGTAAACGGATATCCTCTATACCCTACATCTACTAGATTGTAATCTTGTAGAGCTTCTCTAAATTCACTAATCATGCTTAACTCGTATTACCTTTTATTTTTTCATAAGGGTCTAATACCTCATTAAAATCGCCAAATGAAGAGGATAAATCTGCTAAGTGCCTCAAAAGCATCTATGTATGCTTTCATTGCTCCATTTGGAGTGACCATAAACACCCATGCATCTTAGGTGCTTCCCATTTTCATTTTGCACCTCGGCATTAATATGATGTTTACTGAAAGATTTGATTTGCACTTCAATCTTTGAGGTCCATTACATCGCTGCGTCGCCTCCTTTACGACTTCTATCCACCCTAAAGCAATTCTTAAGCTTTAACTTCCTACTTATTTGGTTCATTTGCACATGCATAAGTTTTGTCTCATGTAAAAATAAGAGTTGAGGTCTGTTCAATTGAAAATTTTTTGGTAGTGCTAGAAACGTTCGGGTATTCCTTAAATCCTGAACATTCTAGCTAATGATTTTTATAGCTTTCGGCGGGCTAGTTACCAGCCTTCGTCGATATGTCTGTTGCAGTTAAAGCTGTCAGCTCCACTTCCTCCATTGCCAATGATTCCTAGTTTAACTTGAGTTTACTGATGGAAAATGTTGTTGCTTATGCTCTATTGCTGGTTTTAAAGGGTTAGATAGCTTTGCTCTCTTATGCCTTGGGCTTGGTTCAACTGGATCATTTCTAGTTCATTTGGAAGCAATTGGGCAAATTTATAGATTCCTTTAGTATTAATAACACGGGTTTGCAGCTTCCACTTTCTTTTATTGGGACGTGAATGGTTTGTGCACAAGCCTTTGTCTACTTCTTCTTTGTTTAGACCTTTGACTTTGGTTGGATTTCCCTCTTGGGTTTGATAGTCAAGGCCGACTTCCCCTTTATAAACTTCAATTATTGCAGCCTCCTTATTTTCTCTTTTCTCTATATTTTTTTTTTCCTGCTTGATTGCTTGGATATCCAGAAACTTTCCATTGCCAACTATTGTCGCTTGTTGCTTGTTGCTTGCTTTGGCCTTGCCTTGCTTTTTTTTTTGGTTCTCCCACTGCTTGCATTAAATGATCCTCACATAACCGCTCCACTTCAGCATCGCCTACTTGTTTTGCTACTTGACCCACCATCTCATTAACGAGTTTTGACCTTGTTACAATACTCGAGTTCATTTCAACATGCCATTGCTGAGAAGCTTCGTGATCGTGCCGCTGCACTAAGCTTGTTAGTTTATTTTCCACTCTTCCGAAATTTCTGCTCCACCACTCCTTTTTTTCGATTATGTTTGGCTTTCTCACGTACTTTGACTGTCTTCATCCAAATACCATATGGCAGCTCTTCTTTTGGTTGTCCCTTATACTCACCACATTCCTAAAAGTTATGCCCAACGTGTCTACAGCAAAAGCAAAAATCCGGTATTGGGTTTTTTTCACCATCTTCTTGTTTGAGAAAAATCAATTTATTAAGCGGCTGTGTTATATCAATAGATATCTGTATTCTCGTGATTTCCCCAATGCATTCTCCATTCTCACCTGTCTCTACTTCCTCCATCGTCTCAATCTGCTCTCCTAGATCTTGAGTGTATTTCTTTCCATACATATAATGGATGTATTCCTGAGCCGCACCCAAAATGGTGTATGTGTGTAATCTTGTCTTGTAATCTCGCCGATACCTTTTGGCTCTGTGAGAAAAATCGATGCTCTGTTAAAACTTAAAATGCCATGGACCTCCTGACATTATTCTTCTTTTTTTTTGGTTCTAGAGTGAACTTGAACATAAAAATATTGTTTCCCAGGCCATCAATCCTTACTTCTTTGACTGTTCTCTATACTAGTTGTAGCTGCTCTTTAATCATTTACACTTCTTGTGTGAAGTATTTTGCTCACCAAACAATCGACCACCACTTCTCTCCCTTTATTTTTCACGCTTCCTTCAAAATTTACTACATTTTCTTTGTCTTCCCCTAACTTGCGGATTAGTTCTTTTGTGTCCATAGTTACAAGGACTCTTTTAAGGGCTTAAAAGGTCATTCTACTCACCTAACAATTTACTCCCAGTGTTCAAACCCTTCACCAACTCAGTCTCCCCAAGTTGTAAGACTCAACTAACTACTATTTTTGCCTTCATGTTTCCCCCGTACATGACTTTGTCCTCTTCTTCCTCTTCCAGCGTTATAACACTACATTTTCTTATTAGTTCTTCTGTTTCCATGGCTAAAAGAATACTGCTTACCTTGAAAGTTGTAACAAAGAGCTCACCAACCCCTCACTTCTCTTCCTCTCTTCACTTTAAGAGTTATGCCTAAAAAAGATTGATAAAAGATTGAAGGGAAACTTATGAAGATTGATAAAATATAAGTTCTCTTCCTCTCTTCACCACCCGACCGGTGAGTTAACTTAAAAAGTCACGAAGACCCTTTACTCTTCAGTCATATTTCTCTCTTAAGAGAGTAAGAGAGAGATCTTATGAAGGAGACCCGTTAGTACAAAATCACTTTATTAAAAACATTCCGGGTCACTTATTTTATTTTCCCCATTATAAAAATAGAAAGGTATTTCAAAATTCAAATAGAATACAAAAATTAAAAAAAAAAAGAAAATTTGTCTGGCCGCAACCCTACGTTAACCGCGAAGAAGGCGCACTCGAAATTCGGAAAGCACTGCAATTTCACCTGAGGGGGAGAAGAAGAAGAAGAAGAAAAGAAAGACAAAGAAAAAGAAGAAGAAAAGGAAAATAAAAAAATAAAATTAAAATGAGCGGAGAAAATATGGAAGTATGGGACGATGATTTCTTAGAGGAACTGAATCAAGTAGAACAGTTGGCTCTCTCTTCTTCTTCAACTGCTTTCTTCTCGCAACCTCCTCCTCTCATTTCCAATGCCATGAATAATAATAATAACTATAGTAATCCAATAATCAGTTACTCGCCTCCAAGAAACCTCTCTCAGAGAACCACCGCCGCCGCCCCCGCCTCCGCCGTTGACGCCAAGGATCTTGAAATTCAGCGTCTCAAGGTTAGGTTTTTACTTTCATCTCCTTTTCTAAATCAAGAATGCGATTCCTTAATCGTAATACTCTTTTATGAAATGTCTTTTTTTTTTCCCCTTAATTGTGATTTACAGAGGGAGCTCGGACTTGTATCCAAGCAGCTCTCAGAAATGGTATGGATTCTGAATTTTTTTTAAATTTATTTATTTATTTTTAGTTGGGCTTGCATTGATATTTTATTTTAAATGCGATTTCTCAGGAACACGAATGCTTGGAACTTAAGAAGGACAAAAATGAGAAAGAGAAGCTGATTGCTAATATTCATCACTCCAAGTGTCAAAAACTGTTAGTAAAATTGTTTTCTTTTTTGCATGTCATTTTCTCAGTCTTTTTTAATTTTAATTTTTTTAATTGTTCCATTTCTGGGGGAATTTATCTATTTGAAGGTTTTAGTTAAGCTAATGGTTGATCTTTTTTCATAATGAACTATCCAAGATTTTTTCTTTTTTCCTTTTTCATATAAGCTCGTATATGATTGAGATGGTCCATATGAGAGATCCTCCATTGCTAGTGTGGGAGTTCCTGAGCTAGTATATGTGATCTATTTTTAAATTAGTTAAATTTATCAGAAAATCTTTAATGTTTGCCTTGCGTAACAAGAAACTGAGTATGAGAAAAACTCCAGAATGTGGGGAAACAGCAGAATCAAAATTAAAAGCAATACAAAGCACACTGGCATAGGTAAAAATGGCTTTAAAAATTGTCTATGGTGAGAACATTTTTTAAGACTAAGTCACCCTTAATATTGCCTAAATTAATCACCCTAATTAGCCTTATTTTGAAACCAAAGAATTATCATGGTAAAACTTTCAGTGCTAAGATGATGGCACCTTAATATTTCTGACTTACTAACTCTAGACAATACCACTTAAGATATTAAGTTTTGTATATGTTCTTTTCCAGGGTATTTTGGCTTTGGATTGGTTGAAGTTTAGCTAATTCTAAAGATTTTCTAAATTTAGTGTTTTGTTGTACACTAGGCTAGGAGTACAGTTTTGAAGTTTAATATTGGTGTGTACCTGGTGTGTACCGTCTCATACACTAGAGGATTTGTATTGCAATTGGTTAATGGACACGTGGCATATACCACATTTTATAATGAGAACTTGTACCGAAGGATATCTGAAACTGAAGTGCCTCCAAGCAGTTATAACTCCTTATGTTCATGTTTTAGCACATATAATCTATTTTTTTATTGGAATATGTAATTGTAAATTTAAGGTAAAATTCGAAGTGCCTCCGAGCTGCTATAACTTCTTATGTTCATGTTTTAGCACATAGAATCTATTGTTTCAATGGAATATGTAATTATAGGTAATTGGCATTTCCATATGTATATATTGCCTTTGGTTGTAGCGTTAAAAAAAAAAATTGTGAATGATATTGGCTGTCGTAACAGGAAAAATGGAGTTCCTGCAGTGGATCATCATGAGGTTTTCCAACAATTTCAAAAGGCAAAAGATTCAGATCAGGTTGGCAATCAAATTAATTCAGGTAAGAAATGAGTTGGAGGCAAGAATGTGTTGATTTTTTTCTTTTTAGCTAGTTTTTTTTTTGATATTTCAGTGCTTTTTCCTTGTTGTATGTTAGCCAGCTCAAGCTGTAAGGCTATAGGAATCCAAGTGGATCAAGCTTCCCATTCTGATCATCTGCAAAAGTTGCGGGCCATATGGGGCTCCCCAGGAGACCAAGAATTGGGAAAAACTATGATATCCAAGTTGTTTGTGGATTGTTCACAAGAGTTTCATGCCCTTTTTGGTTGTATGAACATGAATACATCATCGATAATGAAAGTCTCTCTGCCAGTTAAAAGTTCAGTTGGCACATCGAAGTACCACCATGCAGACACTGATCCTAGTTCTGAAGCTGTAAATATAAGTCATCTCTATTCTGTGTTGACAAAGGTACTTCTCACTGATGCTGTTTTATATACTTGTTAAGACAAAACATGTTTGAAGACTGTGTTCTTCCATCTGCAGCGCTGGTTTACATGGCAAGTGACAGCAATTTGGAAAAGTTCGGGAGGATTTGTCCATGTTGATAAATATTTATTTTCCACCACCAATTTTCCATTAGTACACTTTTGAAATGCATTGAATATTGACCCTTGGTTGGTTAACTTTTTTTTTTCTTTTTTTTTGTTTCCACTTGCATTTCCCTTGTACTATATGCCTGTGGAGGTTAGGACATGGAAGCAGAACAGTGGATTAGATTATTGCTGTGCCCTGTTTCCTTTTCACAGTTTCTTGTTTTCCCTTTGAGTTATAAAAAGGGAAATATCAGTACTTTCAATTTCATTTCTAGTATAGTACCAGATGACCTTTGCCCATTCAGAATTCAATAGCAGCAAATGATTAGAGTCTTTATTAACATCATATTAATATATATCAATATCATACGACAATATCAATTTTCCTCTGCGGTCTTTTATTTTTAGTTCTACTGTAATGATGCCAACTATCAAACTTCCTGGTGCATTTTGGTGATTCCTATAGCATTCGACCCACATTTGTTTAACCATTCTCTATAAACTATATTATCGATTGGGATTGCTATGGACAATAATATTTAAATGTTTGGGTCTATGTGATACAATATTACTATTTATGCATTATTCTTATTTCTTGCACTTTAGTACTTGGTGCCACCGATTTAGTAACTCTCTAAAGAGTGGCCAAGTTTGTTATATATAGTAACTCAAGTAGCATCAATCACTGTTACCTATCATCTTCAGCCTAATCTGATTGGTACCCTGATGTTTTTACCTGCAATCCTAAACTGATTAATACTAGTAATATTGACTTTTTTTAGTTTGATTCATTCCTAAATCAGATTGGTAATGGAGTGATGCAGTTGGAGACTTTGCTTGAACCCTTACTTGGTCTTTGCAATGTTAATAATGTGAGTAGTGTTTTTTTTTTTTCTGTTTGCTATTAGTACGCTTACTTCCCATAAATGCATTATTACTTTTTATTTTGATAATGTAGATAGGAAGGGGAAATATCTATTTTTGTTTTATGATGTTTATATGGATTGGGTGCTCACTGAATTATTTATAACATATGAGCAACACAATGTAATTAAATTAAAAAGTAATGTCTATCTCCAACATTACTATTTGTATGATTAGATCTCAAATATGTATTCTCTACTCTATCTCCAACATTACTATTTGTATGATTAGATCTCAAATATGTATTCTCTACTTTGCTGATAATAGATGAGGAAAGGGACATATCTATTTTTGTTTTATGATGTTAATTGTGCTTATGAAGAAGAAGAATGAATCAACAACCACAATGTAAGAAGCTCTAGCACGGCATTTGGCACTCGCTGAAAATTTCTTTTTTCTTTTTTCTTTGAACATATGAAATTACACAATATGGTTAAATAAAAAAGTAATTTCTGTCTTTGATCCTAAATTTGCTAGAGTAAAATCACTTGGAATGTATTGATGTCCACAAGAATCTCTTCTATAAATGGTGCCAAGGATTACTTATCTGCCAAGCCCTAAACTCCTGGCTAGAGTATCTGCACGTGCACTATGGAAATTCACTATTGGATCAATATTTTACTCTGTGATATTCAGTTATGTAAGCCTATCCATGAATGTTTTGCCGCAAGTATGTTTATCTTGAACTTTTGAATGTTCTTAAATCTCTCTCTCTCTTTCCAGTTTCCATTATTTGTTTGTTTTAATTTTTTCACGAGTTTTGGTGATTTCCATTTTTTTTCAGAAAATCTGTGTTGTCCATGCTGAGGAATTTGTTCCTTTTGTAGGTGGTGGTGGTTTGCAACTCTTTGCGTGTACTAAAAGTGTTCTTGAAGCATCTTTTGACTTTGAAAAATAAAGCTGGAGAAAGGTATTGCTTCATTGGCATGACATACGCACTTGTAGACTAGTGCTCTTATTTTCATTGTTTTAGGTTGATTACATACTTTGAAGTTATGGGATTTTTGGTTATTGAGTTCAGGTTTCATTTATTCGTTACCTTTAATTGTGCCATGATCATATGTATTCTTTTTTGCTCCTTGGCAATGGTTTATTACAGCTGAAGTACTCCTACTGAGCTGTTGTTTAAGCTTCTAGGTTAATGGTAACCTTGGTAGGTTATTAGAGTTGAGATGACCATGTGGTCATGTGTCAAATCCTCTAATTTTATTTTAGTTGTACTATTGTTATGTCATGTTTGCATTTATTGGTATCCTATAGATGTGTTTGTGCTTGATGGACGTGCTTTGCATGTGGCTACAATTGTTACATTTGACAATATATAGTGATTTAAAAAGGTGGTTGTTAGCAACCGGGGAACTACTTTTAATTAAAGGTGTCAAAAGGGTGGGCAATGTCCAAATGTTGAAGCCCATTTGAGGTTCTGGGCTAGGCCTAGCTTGGGCCCACTAATGTAAGGTTAGGCATTACCCGCTTGCTGGCTTGGCTTATCAAATCGGCTAAATTCAGATTTACCATTTTATGATATGAAACAAGTTAAAATTCTTCAAATAAACGGAGTAATAAATGAGGCATGGAAATACGACTATGATTCCTTTCCTTATATTTTCTGTCATTATCAACTGAGATAATGAACAAAGTATTACAATAATAATGGGTCCACTTCAAGTTTACTCCTAGTGATAATGACTTGTGTTGGTCGATAATTGCAAGAAAATGTTGATGGTAAAAGTTCCATACCTGATGAATTGTTTAGATTTAGAATTGATTTAGCAAATATTTTAACTAGACAACAATCAGAACCATTAGACTTATTGAATTAGCGGAAACAACCTTTGAAGACCTTCACTATTTTTTGTACGATGGCTTGTGACAATATAACTTCTCATGTCAACAGTAATTTGTGGTTAGCTGGTAATGTAGGTGCCTAGATATTGGTTGATTGAATACTCGAATGCCTCATGTCATAATAAATGTGATTTTATAGCTGATAAAACACAAGATGATGGTGATGATGTGATTGAGGAAACCCAAAGATAAATGATTTTTACCAATGTACTTCATTTGTTTTATTTTTGTATTTAGAGAGCATTGCATGTGATTGATGTTGAAGTGGGTGCCAATGTAATTTGGTTTGCTAAAACTATAGTGATGCAGTTTTTAATCCTTATAGGTTTGTAATTAATGTGTACTTGTATCTTAATTTTATTATTATTTTTTAATTAATAGAAATAAAGCACTTTATTTTAAATTTATGGTGTAGCTATATTCGTTCCAATGATCTAATTATAAATGCAAAGAAACTTGAAGAACTTTAATTTTTTATATTAAAAAAAAGATAGATTTAAGTGGGCTTTGGTGGGCCTAGAATTGGCCTGGAGCACAAGCTAGCATGACCTGCGACCTTTTGGGCAGTCCCACCTGCTTGCCACCTCAGTTGTCCTCAATTGAATTCCTCATTCTAAGGTCCCAAAGAGGATTTTACCTAGGATATCATGGATACAGAATTTAGTTATTATTCCCTTTAGAGCAATGATGATACACCTACAAACTCCTTCGTACAAAATAATATATACAAACTGATGTGGTATAACATGAGTGGTTGAATGAAAACATCACTTGGCCCACTTTTTTTTTTAATTTTATATTTTCATTCAATCAATCATCTAATGCCATGTCAGTTTGTAGAAGAGTTTGTAGCTGTAATATTACTCTTTCCCTTTATTAACTTCATTTTGGGAGTAGACTAGTTAATATCCTCTTCATTCACCAGTTGCCTGATAGCTCGTGCTCAGTAATGTTATGCTTCTATCTTTTATATTTGCGTGCTTATGAACTTTGATTTGATCTTTCCAGTGCACTCTACTCAGGGAAAATGTCATGGTCGAGGGAGTTCTTTCTAGGGACAACGTCCGAGATCTTCATGGATCCTACACTGCAGAAAATAGACTGTTTTATTTAAGACGGGATGAGGCTTCTTCAGGCTGTAATCCTTTTGGAACAAGATTTTCTGATGCAGAAACTCTACACAAAAAGGGAATCTGGAGTCCTGTCATGGCAACTTCTCCTTCTCGTGTAAATTGGGTTTCTCTCTTTGAACTGATGCATCAAACAATTATGAGGGTTACTGATGAACATGTAAGATCAGAGGCAATTTCTATCATGAATATGATTTTGATGAGCAGTTATTCTGACATGGAGAGAGAAAAGTAAGTTAACAGTATTCTTCTTGTTAAATGTTTTAACATGACATGGTGCCCTTTTCTAAAAGAATTTCATCATTGAAATCCTGCTTAAACCAGATTTGGCCAGAAGCTGGTATTTGAAAATATTTCACAGCTGCTAAATAAAGAAGCTGGTGTACAAGTGCAAAAGGAAGCTGTGCACCTTCTGTATCTGCTGCTGAACTGTAAGCCCGCATCATTTTGTTCTCCCATTATTATCATTATTATGGGTGTTAGTAAATTGAATCACATGCAGTTACCGTTTTAGCTACTTATCTGTTTTTGTATTGACTACCGGTTTGCTCTTCTTTTGTTTTAGACTAGTTAGCTTCAATATTTTGTTAGATTATCTTGTACATAGCTCAAACATGTTTTTCATAACATTATCAGAAAGTTTTGTCAATCTAAGCAGCCAAATCAAAGTAAGGGTGAGAAGAAGAACTAGATGTTCAAACCTCGTATCAGATTAACCACTCTTAAGTTTCTGTCCATGCATGATATAATATGGAACCAGTTCCAACCCTTTTAAGTGGTAGTTTTCAGACAAGAACTCTAAATAGTGCTCTCTAATACTTTGAGCTGTTGTTTTTTTATTTTTATTTTACTTTTTAATTTCAAGCTGACTAGCAGAGCACTTTGAGTGATCTTAAAACTTACTGCTACTCTCATCTCCTCTCTGATAACCCCATTCATTCGTATGTTTGAGATTTAAAGTTGGCATGTATAGATTTGCTCATAGTTGCAACACTTTCGTAACAATTTTTTATTTCTTGATTGGATAAAAGGTCTGAAAATATTTCGTAGATTCTGCTCTGGTTATAAAGAGGAGAATGCTGGTGTTGCAGATGACAGTCATGTAAATCTTTTGCCTTCAATCTTGGAGGGCTTGGCAGACTGTATAGGTTGTTGTGGAACCAGTGTACAGGTAGCACTCTATTAGATGAATTTCAAATTTCAAATTTTCATTTATTTGATATAGTATCACTATTATCATCATTGCATTGAGTTATTGTGTCTCTAGCTGCTTGATTTTATGCCCTGCTTATGAGTTTACTTTATAATAACAAACTATTATTAGGTGTAAACCTTTGTGTTAGTTGCATAACTATTCATCCAAAACTTTAAATTTGTAGGGATGCGCTATAATATTTTAAAACAATCCACAGATGTTGATGAAAATTTAATTAATTGACATTGCAAGGATTTTAATGGAGGGTCAAGTTTCTCTGTTCTATCATTTAACTAATATAATAGCAGTTTCAAACACAAGATCACTTTGGTAAGATAGACTTAGATACATATGGAGGCACCATTAAACCTAAAAAAATTTAAGCTAGTAGTGTGGGCCTAACAAAAGTAGTGGAGCTCTTAGTATTTATCCCATGGCATTAATTGGTGCTTGTCAACAAGCTATCACTCTCATTAGGCATTGTAAGTTCAGAGCCTCCTCTCTTTCAACTCAACCTCTTGTTTCAAGTTGTCTATCAGCAGTTTTGATATGCTAAAATGATGAAAGTTTTGTGAAATATCAGTGAGGTGCGCATCATTGCAGGTTAAATATGATCTAAAAGCATCACTCCTGTTTTTTAAATTCTCTTTTCTTGTTTGATACGTATATGCCCTTATTTATGTTTTTCATTTTTAGCATTTCAACCTATTTTCTGTTCTCTATGCACTCTATGTTCTTTCTTTCCCTCTTGCAATCTTCTTCTTCTTCTGTATGAAAGTTTCATTTTGCATCTGAAACCTAGAGCAGATAAAGATGTCACCGAAAAGTTTAGGACCTAGTTATGTTATTGTATAAATATTACATTTACTAGATGTTTAACTCATTTCCTGGATCTAAACAATTGTGAGCACGTAACTTGTCTGTACAGTTGTCTCCACTTAAGGGTTTTATCTGTGGCCTCTGTCAATTGTTGGTCCATCAAACTCTCAGTTGAATAATCTTCAACCTGGAAGTGGATCAAAAAGTTGTTGCCTTTTGTCTTTTCTGAGTTAACTGATTCTGTATTAAATCCTATTTTTCTCAGTAATACCTGCCATAAAATTATGTCTGTTATACTATCTAAAATAAATGGACTTTCAGGACTTGGAACTTCGGAGAAATGCTATTATTCTGTTAGCTTTGATAGTATCATATGGGAGACCTGGTGTTGAAATTCTGGTGAGTCAGAAGCTACCTAGAGAGGCAAACTTCCTGATGCTGATTTTGCAAGTATTAGTAGCGGAGATAGACACAGAATCATCAGCTTATACCGTGCCTGCAGACTTGTTTAGAGCAAGGTAATTGATAGCAAAGGGGTGCCTAGCTTCACCATAATCTTTCTGTGTTCATAGCTGCTGATACCACGAGCACTTTTGTATGTAGGACATTGCTGATACGGGAAACTCTTATATTACTCAATCGGCTTGTGTCAAATCCTTCATACTCTTCTATTGTCTTGCAAGTATTAACAAGCAGCAGAGATATGGCCAGTTTGACTGTTGATGTTGCGACTAGGTTGTCAAGGAAAGAAGAAAGACGGGGGCAATCTGATAGCATAAGTAGGCAGATGAGGGAATCTGAAATTTTGGACTTAGGTCGGAAATTCAAAAAAAGGGTTTTTGCTTATTTAGGCGATAGCATATCATAGACTGGTACTACATAATATAGTTCAAATGATCTGTAAATTTTGTACGGCGTATGATGCCACTATTTATAATGACTGGAAGTAGCGTGGAAGATTGGGTATAGGAGAGGCAATCTCCATTTTGGTGGAAAATTACCCTTTAACTGGCAGGGCAGAAGTCGACATTTTGACAACATTCGGCAAAGATAAAAAATCTCAGCAACTGTAGAGTTTTACCATGACCTTGCCTTGTAAGAACCCTAAAGTAGTAGTAACGATTTTTGTTATCAAACCTATAAGAACAACTGTGCTAACAGTATTTCTTCATATGAGGTGTGAGTTGAACGATGATCACCACTCTTGCATATCTTTGCTAGAACTTCTTCTTTGAGAAATGTCGGGGCAATTTCCATGATTTTTCTTGGAACTTTTACTTGATAGTTCTCTTGCCGAAGCCACACGCATTGCCATGAGTGCGTCAACGGATGACCATTGCTGGACTTTCAAATTGTTCAAGGGGTTTTGTTGCTGATTTGGAAAAATCTAATTTTGTTGTTTGTCAATTAGTCCTAGGATTAAAATAATGTTCATCACCTGATTTGATGTTTATCGATAAGGCCGGATATTTTGTTTTGCATTTTAAATTTGCAGTTTGAATGAACTCAAGCGCAGTGCGCAATATTTGAAGGGAAGAAACGCACGCTTTTGTTGATCAAATCACAATGCTCCAAGATCGTGCATTACATAGAAAATGTGATTTCTAATCAAGGAAACAAATCCAAAGAAAAGTAGGCTAAGAAACGAAGGGCACTGACAGCGAAATAGAGCCACGAGTAAGCTTCATGTAGCTGCAGTTTTCCGGGGGTTTTCATAACCAAATCTAACAGAATCGTATTTTGTCTGTTATACACGTCAGCACACTTATTGTAAATATTTTCACAATGACCCAGAACTTTTACCAATTTTCGAATAAGTCCAAAAACTTTTGCAGATCAGCCCATTAACGCCATTGCTTTAGTCTTATAAATATTTGTATGTCATCATTTGCCATTCTTATGGAGATCATAGAAAAACATCACGTAGGGTTAACAAAAGGATATGATATACTAATTATTTGTACTTTTTGCTTAAGCTTGTCTACAAGTATGTTATTGTTGAAGCTTGTGATGTGGAATCTCTGCTTATGATTCATTTTGTTTATGCTTCGATAATGACCAATTATTCACCTGTTGAAATGTCTCTTGCTGCCCTTCTTCTTCTCCTCTTTAGTCTTACTTGGCTTCTTTGGACTTGACAATTGGCTTCATTCTAGTTTAATTATTGGCCTCATTCTTGCTTATTTTAACTTCAGTTGTCTTGGCTTCATAATTTTGTCTTGGCTTCATAAAGATCCCATCCTTTTTTTTGGCTCTTGGCTGCCTCTTTTGCTTGCTTAATTCTTTTATGGATTCCTCTTGTAACTTCATTTGTACTACTTCTTTTGTTTTCTACACTCGCCGTGCTTAATTTCTTAGTCTTGCACCCTTTTTATAGTGCGATTTTATATTCTTTTAATATTAAGCTTTAACTACTGTCTATTCATATGTGTTGCATATTTCTCTAAGTAATTTTATTATCTAATTACTATGTGGTATATTCTTGATTTCTTATTCTTAAATGGCATCAATACTCTCCCAAAACCCTGATTAATTATGAAGAGAAAAGAAAAAAAAAAGAGGCAAATGACTTCATCCTAACTATGAATTGCTAGATCAAAACAATGAACCGCAACCTTGAAGAGAAAATTGCTCCTTCAATGTTAAATGGCATCAAGATTGTCGTATCTAATATCATGCTTGGCATAGGGGAGCAATTGATTACCGAGAGAAGGGTTCGAGTTGGCCCATCATTGTGCAGATGATTCCAATGTCTTTAAAAGAAGGCATAAAACCTTTATTCTGACTGAAATATGATGGTTAAAAAGTCAAGATTGATGAAAGAAAAACTAAAAGATAAACGTATAAATTCTATACTATTACTTTATTACTATAATTCCATTTCAATATATAAGTTGAAATTTTAATTCTACACTATCAACTCAAAATTAAAAAAAAGGGAAATTATTAAAAAAAAAAAAGTTGCCAGCTTATAAGATGGTGCTGCGTATATTGCTATATGGAGAATTGATTTTCTTTATTTGACCCTTCTCGAGGGGAAGAAGTGGGAAGAGATACTTGACATCACTTTAGATAATTTTTTCAGCATATAACTTCTTTTACATATGTCATGGATGATCTTAGATGCTTGAGATCCTGCATGACGTTTATCTTAATGATCTAAGAGAGAAGTTGGTCAGCTCCTGCCTCATGTTCCTCCCTCCTATTGGAAATATTTTCTTGCTTAAAAGGGAGAGGAAAAGCAGGGGTTCTCCGAGACTGTAGTCTTGATTATTTTTTGGGTCTTGTGGAATGAAAGAAACTAGCTAGATAATCTTCGATAACAAAACCGGGGAAGATCCTTCACACCTGTAGGGTAGAGTAAAGTTCCGGGCTTCCCTCTTAGCATCTATTAATACTGAATTTAAATATATTTCTGTCTTTTTTATTTTGCTTGATTGGGAATCTTCTATGTCCTAAGAGGGGTTGCATTCTCGATGAACTATATTATTTTGGGTTTTGAACTCTTTTTGGTCTACGTAGTTTTTTAAGTGTTTTGTTTAGAATACTACTTCTCCTCCTTATTTAAGTATATTGTAGTCCCACTAATTCTTGTACATATCTCATATAGTTCTTTACATAATCTTTTGTTTCTTAGCAATAAATAAATAAATAAATAAATAATGTTACGGATGATCCCAAAGAACAGAGATTCACTCTTGGCTTTCCAAGAGGAGTTTGGCTCTATGGATGAAGCTAAGTTAACAAAAGTTTGTCTTTTTGCTAAAAGACTATTAAAGATCATTTTGGAAGCTAGTGCCACGGTTGTCAAACAATTAAACTAGGATAGCAACCTATTATTGTGATGGCTGAAGAAGCGTACTTGTAAGTGCTCAATATACTTATAGTATTTCTACTTTACAGTTCCCACGCTTCCTTAATTGAACATTTTCAAGATCATGGAGCAGCCATCAAACCAGCAAGGGCCAAACAAGTAATGACAAATTAAACAAGTATCCAACCAGCAACACCAGCCACTCCAAATAGAAGATTTTTCGGATGAATTGTCGAGTTCCATTATGCCAATTATCAATACAACGGTCATTATAATGACCATATAGTTCCTTATGCATTAGGAGACTATCTCGAAAGAAAAACTCTTATATTTAAAAGTTGCCAATGTGGACAATGTGGTTTTAGCTGGCACTAAAGATACTTAAGAGCGTGGGGACTGGGAGGTGTTGCCATGCTTTTTTTTTTTTTGGTAGTACTAGTTTAGTAAGTTTTGCTGCTGGTGCATTCATTGGTGTTATTTTTAATATCTTATTTGGTATGACATCAAAGCATGGCAACTTATGTACATCAAAGTAAAAAGTACTTAATATACCAAAGTCATGTACATCAAAGTAAAAAAGACCAAAAATTGGCATTTAAGAGAAAATTCTAGTAAAAAATCAATGTTCAGTCAAATATATATATATATGACTTTTACATTAAGAGTGCCAGCATGCCAAATAAATATACTTGATTCACAGACCATTTTTGGGATTAATACAGTCAAAACTCAATTCTCCTCCTTATTTCCTGAACACACCCTTAACTTTACCTATTTTTACCAAATCATGCAACTGATTACAACTTACAAGAAATAACTAATAATTTCAACCTATGGTTTATTCTTCGGATTTTTAAGCATCCCTACCCTTTAGTTCCAACAATTTACATGCATTGTCCTATCAAATATCAGGCATATATTTTATCTTATTAGCTCCTTTAAAATAATGGAAGTTGACTTTCTCGAACTTCAATTCATTAGTGACTCTCGGCCATTAATAATCAAATGCTTGCCATGTGGTGGCATTAAAGGTTGGAGGCTCATAATCCGCTGGCATCTCATCTTTGTTGTAAAAGATCTTCATTAATATAGAATGCACTGCGGCGTTGGGCCAATATTTTTTCTAAAACAATTTAAACATGTTGATTCGCTCGCAAGTAAAACTCCTCGTTATATTTGGAATAGTGCACACTTATTTGGAGCATCAGTTGGGGCATTATGATTATTTCTTCTGTGATAAGCAAATGAAAATGAATATTCTTCAATCACACATAGCTTTCTCTAGTCAAATACAATGACCACAAGACTTTCCAAAGATTTCCTGGTCAATGCACATAGAAGGCTATGTTTATCCAATCATTCAAGCAAGCAGTTTCCTGAAAGAGCTCTATCAACCGTATAGTTTCAACTTTAAACAGGGAATTCAAGTATTGAAACATTTCCAATCATCATAAATGCTTATGAGAATCAAAATTTGCTATATGGTGACCCGCACAAAGTTTCAAGTGAATCTACTTTGTTGATCATATTGAAGATGGCGAGCTGGGCAAGCGAAGATGATGGCGGGGTGTCATACATCTTTTTGCTGGTATCGTCTTGGCAAGGAGTTGCTCTGCTTGGTGTTGGTGCGACGAATGGTGGTGGTGCTAGCATGTGCTTGACGGTGAGGTGACCTGCAACAGTTTTTTTTAGATAAGGGTTTTATCAATTTTTTTTTTACCTCATGATCAAACTAAACCAATCAAATAGTTAAAAATAATGTAATATTTTGGCACAAGTATATATTAAAAAAAGGAATTATCTTGATGGGACATTTCATGGGAGCAGGTAGGGGAAGAGATGGTCGATGTTTCAAGAGAAGGATTTGGTTTTATTAATGAAGCTAAGTTGACAAAAATTTAAATGTCTTATTTTTAAAGACATAAGGATGTTGATTAAATACCAATTTTGTAATACTTTAAACCGATAGACAATTAAAAACGCTTGAACTTAATTTTTCTGAATTGTGGTTTAATTTGAATTAAATAGACATCAACCCAAACTAGTCAAAATTGGTAGGATCGGATCAGATTAATTAGGATTGGTTTAAAATGCACAATCCTACGGATAGGAGGCCATTATCGTGATGGTTAAAGAAGTGCACGTGTAAGTGGTCAATATACCAAAATTGTAGAGATTATGGTTAAAAAGAATAAAAAATGATATTTGTAAGATTGCACTAGTTTTGTATAGAAATAACTGAGTGACAGCACCTGGAAACCATCTTCTAGTAATAAAAATACAAGAAATTCTAGTAAAAAACCATTCAGTCAAATAGTTATTTTTAGTAAGTCTAACATCTATAATTAAGCAGTAAATTTACTAAAAACTAAGTTCAAAATATCAAGTCATTCAAGCATCACATGAATAATTTATCTATATATTTTTGGTTGATCTAAGTGAGAATCTTCAATTGATCAATGCTACAAAAATCTTTTTAGTAGGCAAAAAATTGCTGAGACAACAATTATCGCTTTCCTAGCTTTGCGGTCTTAAGTAAGAAGCTGCAACCCACTACTCTCTTTGAATCATTTCTAAAAGCTCATTGCAAGGAATTGCCCTCTTTCTATTAAATTGCACACACATCTATACATTCATTCGGAAGATAAGCTCTGCTTGCATTTGTTATGGGAATGAAGTTTAGTTTTCTCTCAATAATACTTCAAGGCCTTACGAACACATCTTCCTAGCTGCTTTTTTGGAAGGAGAAACAACCAATTAATATGCTCTACATCTTGGTGAATGAGTGGGTAAGCCAAGTATTGACCATAACCACAACATTTATCATCAGAAGGTCGCAACCATAAGCTAAGAGCACAGCTTTGTCAAGTAGGCTTCTACAAGATTATAAGTTCTTGTAATTCCTCCAATGCTTGACGGACATTTACATTTTTTTTGTAAAATTTCCTCCACACCTCTAACACTCCATTTTACTTGTCATATTATTCATTTCTTAGTAGGGCCTAAACCTTTCATTCTCTTCCAAACACTAGGGGTACAAAAACAAAAATTGTGCAAGATCTCCAATGTTTGGAACAGGAAGTTGGTCTTCTATATCATAAGCTTCAACAAGAGGATTAGCCCCTCGATTAGCACTGGACAAAGTAGGTTCAACGGTAGCTGTGTATTTGCCATTTCCATTGCCTTGCATAGGAGGTCGGTCTACTGGATCTAAAGTTGTAGAATTTTCCATCCCATTAAGCCCTCGCATAGGCTTCCCTTTGACATTTACCATGCTGGATGGATGCAGATCCAGAGCATGCTAACACTCGTAAGATTTTGAGTTTCACCACAAGCATAAATAAAGCATGATCTTTATTTGACTCTTCCCGAGAGAAGGAATGGGAGGAGATGCTCGACACCATTTGAACATTTTGTCCGTACATCACTTCTTTTGTATGTGTCACAGATGATCACAAAGAATTCTGTGATTTACTAGCGATGGCAAACAATGAGTTTGGGTCTTGCTTTTTCAATTGTCCTTAGACCCAAGCCCACTTTAGGTTTAGTGAGAGGGCTTGGATCGGGTTGGGGCTGCTTGGGCTATATTTAATTTTTTAAAAAAAATTTAAAATTATAAATTTAAAATAAATTAATGATCAACAAATTATTATAATCATAGATAAATAAATAAATAAATATTTTAAAGTAAAATAATAAATAAAGTAAATAAAAGCTCATAACTTTAATTTTTTTATATTAGATTCTTTAATTCAAATGTTCGCTTAATTAATTAATATAAAAGAGATAGTTTAGTATCATAATTTTAATTTTTTTAAATCATCATTGATTTATAAGTTAATAATTTAATTTTTCTTTTTTTAAAAAAATTTCTTTTCAATTTTAATTATATTATTCTAATTTATAAATTTATTTTTTAAAAAATAGTGGGTCTGAGTTTTTTTTTTCTTGGGCACTTGTCTAGACCCTCATGTATGAGAGCTGAGCCAAAACCCGCGGACTTGGGCCAGCTTGGGCTTTTTGGCCCACTCTAACATTTACTCATGACCTTTTAAAAGGAGTATGATTTTATTGATGAAGCTTATTCTTTAAAAGCATAAGGATGTTACTTAAATACCAATTTTTGGTCATTTAACAATGATATCTACAGGTGGTAAGCTTACAACTGCACTTCTTTAACAATCACAATATAACCCCTTATCCCATTTTAATTCTTCGACAACCATGGCAACAACTTGCAAAAGTGCACAAATGTTATATATAAATTACTGAGTGATAGCATTTAGAAACCATATTCAATTAATAATAATACAAGGAATTCTAGCAGGAAAACCTATGTTCCATAAAATAGTTAATCTTCTATCACAAGTATAACTTAGCATTATCTTTATAACCCTTCATGAGGGGAGGAATGAGAAAATGCTCCACATCATTTTGGACTTTTCGTCAGCATATCACTTCTCTTATATGTATCATAAATGATCACTAAGAATTTAGAGGTTTACTCATGACCTTCAAGAGGAGTTTAGTTTTACTAACGAAGCTAAGTTGACAAAAAATTATATGTCTTATTTTAAAGACATAAGGATGTTGGTTAAATATGCAAGGATAACATCTGAAAACCCTATTCTAGTAGTTAAAATACAAGGAATTCTAACAAAAAGTTTATGTTAAGTCATATAGTTAAAAACATTGTAATCTTCCGCCATAAATACAATTAAAGCATTGTACGTGATCATGTTAATGACATTTTCAGTATTGGTAGGTACTAGTTAGCCCCAATCGCCCAACCCTATTATATAATCTTCCCTATCACAGTAGCATAATATTCTAATAACCATGCATTTGCTTTAAGCATTGTCAACATGCAAGCTCAATCAGTTGCTTTTGACTTGATCTTATTTATAGTCTTTACAGAAGCATTTATGGGCATAATAAATCTTCCTTATGGTTACAATATCCTCAGGACAACAATATTTATTGACTTACAGCAACACTAATGCTATTTGGATGAAAAGTTTTTTGCTTACCTACCTACCAAATATATTAGTTTTGTATGACTCTCCTTCTTATGGATCCGGTGCTCATTTGAGCTTGTGATGAGCACCGGATCAATGGTCAGCAATTGTATTATGTAGGCTCCAAGTAATTGCTAACCATTGATCCGGTGTTCAGCACAAGCTTAGTTGAGCACTGGATCCTGGTCCCTCATTCTTAATGCACAAAAGTAAGTAACTTACTCCCAAGGTTTCATAGTTTTAGGAACAGTAAGAGAGCAATTTTTCCTGCCTCCTGTGCATATAGATCATACAATTAGAACTTGCAGTACTGTTTCCAATTTGCTTTTTCACAAAAGAGGTGAGACGCTTTAGGGCTTCCATAATCATAAATATGCCACATTGTATCTCTTAACTCAGGTGTTAGGGATAGTTCTATCGTTTCCATCAGTGTGGGTTTGAGTATATGATATGAAATGGATTAAGAGGTTTCAAGTGTTTGTGGTGAAAGTTTAAGAAATTAAAAGGTCTAGTATCAATACGTATGTAATAATATATAGTTTTTAACTACCGTCCAAAAATTGATATGTAGAGTCAATTCATGCCAAAAATCCAATATTAAACTTCAAAAATAATACTTTTGAATCTACTCTTTGGTTGATAGGCTAGAAATACACTATTTTGAAGTTTTTTAGAAACAGAAATGTTGCAATCTAGGATTTTAAATTGCGAGAAAGTTCGAAAAATCTTTTAAAGACTTAAAACCTTTAAACCGCACGATTTATGCATTTTTTCAAACTTTCCCACATTTTAAAATCCCATATTAGAACATTTCTCTTCTAGGAATATAAGTTTTAAATAGTTTATAGGTCTTTGTTGACAACTTCACATTATATATATTATTATGTATCAATCTCATGTGACATTGTCTCTTTTTTTTCTACTGTCTTTTATAATGATTTCAATAGCACTTGACCCACATTTATTTTAACACTCTCTATTTTGTTTATTTGCTTGGAATTTCTGTGGACAGTGATATTTAAATGTTTGGATCTAAGTAATATACAATTTGTTTTGGGGTCCTGTTATGTTAGAGTTACTTTACTGTAGAGTACTTCTTCATAATCACATGATCAAACTTATAATGTATTATTTACTATTTATTACTTTGCGTGTGTAATTATGATTGGTGGAGGTACTCCACGGTAGCCATTGCCTTTTTGTTAAATGCTTTGCATGCAGGGACAATTGTTTCCTTTGCGATGTCAAGTGATTTCAAAAAGGTGGTTGCTGGCAACCAAGGAACATTACTCGGAAGTTCAGGAGTCCAAAGGCTATGCCCAAATGTTGAAGCCTATTCGAGGTTATGGGCCAGGCCGATCTAAGGCCCATTAATGTAGAGCCCTCTATGGTGAGTTCATAATATTTTCAATATTTCAATAAAAAAAACAATATTTTCATATTTTTTTTTGAGAGACATAATATTTTCAATATAACATCTCTGAAACTAATAATAAAGAAATTGTCAGTAAATTTACTTTGTCATTCAATCACAATCAGAATGAAATTTCAAATGTTGCAGAATTCGTTTATTTACAACTCAAAACTGTTAATTATACAAATACCTATACACAAGCTTCTATCAAGAATAAAACCATGATAAATTTTGACTACTACTTATAGTTCCTTTACTTCTTCATCAGCCAAATAAATGAAGAGCAGGTATGTTTCAAGATTGTGCTTAAAATACACTGAAACTGCAAAAGAATTCAAATTCTGTGCAATGGCTGTCATATAAAGACAGTTCAAAATAATATTAGCCACTTTCCACTTAAATATATAGCATAACTAGGTCATAAAATAAACAAAAAGCTAAAATGTTGAGCTCTGGTCACACAAGCATACACTCAAGATGATGTATTTTAAACTAATCAGTGGGGAATGGAGGAGGCCTTCTTACTAAATTCAAGAATCTGAACAAAGGTGACGACGGACTAGCAAAGTTCATGCCAGAACCAAATGATGAAACTGTTCCCTGAGGGGCTGTACTGTTGAAGAGGGACGGGGATGACCCAAAAGCTGGAGATGAGCTGGCGCCCAAATGTGGGAGTTGATGTCGACGCAAATATTGAAGGTGTTGCAGACGAAGTTGATCCAAAAGGGTTAGCTGAAGATGATACACCGAAAGGAGAAGAGCCAAGCGCAGAAGTTGAAGTGGAAGTTCCAAAACTTGAACTTGTGAAGGTTGAAGTTTTGGGAACAAACAAATTAGATGTTGAGGAAAATGGACTGGCAGATGATTGCCCAAATGATGGTGGTGGAGGAAATGGACCACCTGAAATTTGACATCGAAATAAAGAGAACAATTGAATCAGTCAGTCTCATTCTAAAGGAACAAGCTCCACCAAAATTTTCCAGATTTCAGCAAATTACCTTTATCTCCCAACTGATAATCCTCCCATCTTAGCTCCTCATGAATTTTATCTTTGTAAACAGGCATGGCAGCTATTGAATCCAACTTTCCAGCAGGCTGTGAAGCACTGCCAGTCTCTGGCTCAGTCGTAGGAACAAAAGCAGCGATTCGACTTCCACCACGTTGACCCCCAAAAGTTGATTGGCCAAAGCCAGTGCTTCCAAATGTTGGTGTTGTACCCTGGCCTCCTGTGTGATAGCACATAACAGCACAGGAATTTTTATTTCTTTTTCTTAATAATTTTGGAAATTAATGACTGCAGTGCAACTTAATAAAGATTATAAAGCTAACCAGGTTCCTTTTATTCAAGACACAGAATGCTTATCTAAAGCATATTTCTGTAACAGCACATAAACAAAGCATATCCATTCAAGAAGCTTACCAAAAGAACTCTGAGCTCCAAGGGGCGATGCAGAAGTTCCAAATGGGTTGCTACTAAATGCCAAAGTTGACTGGCCAAAAGCTGGAGAGGATCCAGAACTGAACAATCCAGTACTGGATGTCCCAAAAGCAGTACTCGAAGCCCCGAAAGAGGGAGTGCTTGAAGCCCAAAAAGTGGGATTACTCGAAGCCCCAAAAGCGGGAGTACTCGAAGCCCCAAAGGCCGAAGTGCTTGATGACCCAAAAAGAGGAGTGCTAGAAGCCGCAAACACTCCACCAGATCCAAAAGCTGGAGTACTGGATGCACCAACGGCAGTCCCTGTGGTACCGAAGGCCGGGGTGCTGGTAGCACCAAAGGCTGAGGTGCTGCTAACTCCAAAAGGTGATGTGCTGGTAGCTCCAAAGGGAGGGGTGCTAGTAGCTCCAAAGGGAGGTGTGCTGGTAGCCCCAAAAGCAGGTGAAATAGTAGCACCAAATGCAGGGGTGCTGGTAGCACCAAAGGCTGAGGTGCTGCTAGCTCCAAAAGGTGGTGTGCTGGTAGGCCCAAAAGCAGGTGAACTAGTAGCACCAAAAGCAGGTGAACTAGTAGCACCAAAAGCAGGGGTGCTGGTAGCGCCAAAGGCTGAGGTGCTGCTAGCTCCAAAAGGTCGTGTGCTGGTCACTCCAAAGGGAGGGGTGCTGGTAGCCCCAAATGCAGGTGAACTAGTAGCACCAAAAGCAGGGGTGCTTGTTGCACCAAATGCAGACTGACTTGATGCTCCAAAAGGTGTTGAGGAACCAAATAAACTGCTTCCAAATGCAGGCTGAGATTGCTGAGTCGTGCTTCCAAAAGGGCTTGCTTGAGTAGAAGTGGACCCAAATCCAAAAGCAGGCTTCTGGCCGAAGATAGAAGACCCTGAAGATAAATGCATACAGTTAGAGAGCAAGATTTAATGCGTATTCTCATGAAAAGGAACCAGAAAAAAAAAGAATAATAAAATATGTTAAATAATTTTAGGATATAGCACAAACATACAGTAAAAGATGAAAATTACTCCTCAAATTTAGTTTATTTTTCTTTCGGGAAAAAATCCCACTTAAATCAAAGGGGCTTATCAACGCATACTGACCCTTAAGTTAAAGAGGATCAAGGCACACCAGTTCAAGAGAAAATAAAATATAAAAGGGAAAAAAAAAGATAAACCAAATAAAATACTATAGAAGGATGATAAAGCAAATACAAAGCATCTATAAAATGGGTTAACAAAAAATAATAATAATTAAACTAATGCTACTTCATGGACATACTCACCACCGAATGATGACGTTGAACCACCAAAAGATGGAGTAGAAGATGCTCCAAAGGCAGGAACTGAAAATGCAAACATGGGAGATGATGAGGCGCCAAAAGTTGTGGTTGATGAAAATGGGGAAGATGATTGGGGTTGGACCAAACACCCCAGTTGACGTGCCTCCAAATACGGAACTCCCTGTTGAGCCAAAAGGTGTTGTTGTACCCAATGGTTTGGGAGCAAATGGATTGTTACTTGCATTATTGTTCTGCCCGAAGACTGATTGAGATTCAAATGTACTACTAGAAGACTGCCCAAATGCTGTCCAACCAAAAAAAAAAAAAAAAAACTTAGCAAATGCAAGTCGCACAGCATGCTTGACCAGTCCAAGAATTCTGAGAAGAAAACGAGTTCATATTCTAAGTAGTTGCAATCCTGCCACAAATGTCTGAGACATAAAAATAGCATCAGGTAACTAGAAAACTCAATTTAACTCAACTATAACCTATAAAGTAAGGGCAAATGACACAACTCGTGAACAATTAGAAGAAAAAAAAGAGAGTTAAAATATCAATACAGAAAAGATAATGTACAAAGCTTTCAAAAATTAAAAGATCAAATAAGATTAAACTGCTAAAAAAACAATAATTTACTGCAAAAGATAAAGGTAAAAGAAAACACTTGCGATTAGTTGAACCGAACATTGTCACTTATTACTATTTCTTCTTCTCACTTCAAAATACTTACACAGAGTCTTGATTAGATTGCAACCTGAAACAATTGTCAAATACAAATCAAGGAACAAGAGAATCGGTCATTAGTTGAAAAAAAAAAAAGAAGAGAAACAGAAACATAGAAAGAAAATGTTTACTAGGATCAAATTAAACGACATAGTTTCAATCACTATCACTTTGCATAGACACAAATAAAATCAGAATAAGAAACCTTCGAAACAAAATTGAAGATGATCAGGCTAAAAATGAAATGCCAATAAAATCAGCATAGTTTCATTGAGAAGAACCAACCACAAATCGTAAAAAAGAAATTAAAATAAAACCGTAGCAGCAACCGAGCCATTACGTACATGAATTAGGACTAACCAAATACTCACCGTCGATCTGAACGGACGCTTACACTCTGGGCACAGAGATCGAAGGGTTTACACTTTCCATGCACAAAAACAATTGACAAAAGCCCGCTCATTAGCGTGAAAGATCACACTTTATATTTGGGATTTGGCACTCCATCAGCAGCGTAGCGTTGTTTTCAAGTCCGCAACAAATACACGGCGTAGGCTAAGCAGTGCTTGGTAAGCAAGCATAGCGTTGCTTTTATGTCCGCTTTTTTATTATTATTATTATTATTATTATGATTTAGGATGGTACTATCTACTCTCTAAATTATATTATAGAAAAATAATTTTAAAATTTTAATTTTCACTCCACACAATTTTTCAAATACTAAAATAGTCCTTAATAAAATTATATGCAATAATATTCTATTTTTCTATCAGTATTTATAAAATTATTTACCAAACTTAAATCATTATGCATATTTATATAATTAAACTTTTACATGGCTGGAAACAAATTAATGGTGTAGGAGTATTTTTGACATATAAAGTTAAATAATTTATTCAACATTCGTCATTACTACGATAGCATATGTCTGAATGATATGTTTGATTTTTAGTTTTTATTGTCTAACGGTAATTGACAAGTTGTTCTTTTTTTACAATCTTAAAACATCTTAAATCTAGTTTTTTCAAACTCAGGTCTTTGAAGTGTTATATATAATTGAAAGTTTAAATATTTATATACTTACATTGTTTTCTAGTATGGTAATACTTACAAGTTATAAATATTTATAAGGTAAGTATTTAAATATTTATAAGGTAAGTATTTAACACATAAATAAAAATAAATTCTGAAAATAATTTTAATAACATTATTTTTTAAAATTTGACATAATACTTTTACATTAAAAATTTGTTCTATAATAATACATGAATTCATGTAAAATTGAATAGTATATTTGATCTTTATTGAACCAAGTAAAAATTAAGAGCAAGAGAAATTTTAATATGACATGTAAATTATGCTCTAGTTTAATTAAAAAAATTGTTTTGGTTACAGAAAAAAATCAAAGGATTATTAGGTTTTATACATAAGGAAATAAATATATTTAAGGAGGGGTATTTTTTAGAATAAAAAAATTAACTTTTCATTCATTTGATCATTTAGATGAAAGTTAGGAATTTTTTTTCTATTCATATGAAAATATTTTACAGTAATACTTCAGATACAAAAATAAAAATATTAAAATAAGTTAAATTAAGAATTCATGTATCGAAACAAACAAGTTAGTGTTATATTAACCTTTTAAACTTTATTCAGAAATGTTTAATAAATTTTCAGTGTTTAATTGGAAGATAAGCACAACTAGAACAATTAAACGCTAAAACTCAAGGGATATTTAATAGATTTTTAGTTTTAAATTAAAATTTCCACAATAATCTTAGTATTTTAATAAAAAAGTAGTTTGAATTTGATAAATTATATTTTACAGTTACTGAGAGTTGAAAAATAGAGTACCTGGTTTGGTAAATTTTACTACCAAAGTGTTGTTTTATTATATAATAACTAAAATAGACATGGGTTGAAATTGTCTTTCATGTATATATATTAGGGTTTATGAAAAATAAAACATACTTTTTTTTATTAAAATATTAATTATATCATGGGAACTTAAAAAAAGTATGGTGCCTTAACTAATAAGCCATTAATAAAAAGTAATTCCTACATGTTCTTAATGACTGCTGTCAAAATGAAGAAACCTATGAAATAAGTAACTTTTTTAAAAATTTACCAAATATTTTTTTCCTAAACTTATGAAATAAGTTGCTTATCGTGTTTCAATTACAAATACTTTTTTTTTTTATCAATTTCAATAATTAGTTAAAAAATAAAAAACCCATTACTTTGTAGGTGGTTTGTTTATTTTTAAATACAGTCAACAAAGCAAATGTTCAAATTATTTCTTTCACAAAAAATTATTGGGGAATAGAGGAGCCCTTCTTACCAATTTGAGAATATTGTATTTAATACAAAATTCTCAAACGCCTTTGTTTCTGACCTCACTTAACAAAAATTTTCTCTCAGAAAATGTGAGCACGTATACCTTTCAAATAAACATAAGTAAATGAATACAATTAAAATTTTCATCGTGTTGAGTTGCATCTTTTTCAAATAAACATAAGGAAACAAAGTTACAAATCATGAATATAGCAAGAAAGTCAATTTGCGTGACAGATATTAATCTATAAAATATATGTCAAATTTTTTTTTTCATAAGATTAATAATACACAGATAGTAACTAACATGCCAAAATAATATATGAATCATGTCTCCTTAGAGAGATCAAGCTAACAGGGATAACCAAGTGAACGATGTCTCATTACATTTGTTAACTAATTATTAATTATTTTCACAATCAGCTAGCTGGGTTGAATTACTAAATAATTAATAGAATGAGGAGCTACAACTTGCCGTGTGTACAGAAAAGGACTTGGAGATTTTCCCCTCTTGATAATTCTCGATGCAAAATGGCACACAATATTTCATCCTCACTCAGATACAAAGTCGATGCGTTCACTATACTCGCAATACTTGAGCTTTGCTCTCTGTGTGTGTGTATGGTAGGTTCAAGAGACATTTTTAAATATAAGTTTAAACATAATTTTTCAACCATCAGTTTAGATTGAAATAAAGAGTGAAAATTAGATGATTTGAGTTTTTAATTTTATTAATATCTTTCTTTCTCATCTCTTTAATGTTTAATTCTCTTTCTTCTTTTATTTAAGACTTTTTTTTTCTCTCAAGTATCCTATAAATGATTGTAAATGGAATAATGAAAACAATCAAAATTAATTTATGTAGCTTACATAATCTTTTTGAAACTATAAACAAGCTCATTTTAATTAGCCAGAAGCACTTGTCCTTCTACATGCAGTACTACTTTTTCTTCAATTAGTGGCCGTGCTAACGAAGATTTCCTTTTTCTCAATCTTCTTCAACTGCATCATTATTTATTTATGTATGCTTCATGATGAAATGATCAGATTCATATCAATGTTTATTTTTATTTTTTTGGCATCATATGATTTTTTTTTTCGCTTCGTGTTTGTGTATAAACTTTTACTTATTCCATTCACAAATTATATAAGTAAATTAATTTAAAATATAATGAAAAAGAACGATGTTGTTTGATAGGAAATGATCGTGATTTTTGATTAAAACCTTTTACGAAGTTTATTGATGAAAGCTGTGCATATACGGCTTACTTGTAGTGTTGGCTCTGAAACTACAGATCGAAAATTGTATAAGTTGGTTCCATATATTGCTACTTTATTTCACTGTTTGTAAGTAAATTAATTTTGATGGATTATGTAAGTAAATTAATTTTGATGGTTTTAATTATTCTATTTAAAAATTTATAGGAGACAGAAAAGAGAAAATCTTAAATAAAATAAGAAAGATAATTAAACATTATAGAGAGGAAGGAGAAATATATTAATGAAATTATTAACTCAGTCACCTAATCTTATTCCTTCATTTCGATACAATCCAATGGCTGAAAAATTACGTTTAAACTTGTGTTTAAAAATAACCTATTTATATATATATATATGATTGAGTCCGGGATTGTGAATATAATATATGCGTATAATCACTAACGCTAGCGATGGTGAAATTAGTACTGTACTTATATTACCACAATAAACAAATTCTAAGCAAACGCGGTGAGACTTGAAAAAAATGCAGCATTACCCAGCTTGGCCCTGAGCATGCTTCTTTAAATATAAACCGGTTTCCAAGAAAAAATAAATAAATAAAATAATAATAAAAATTCCAAAATGGTCTCTTTTAAAGGATTTTATTTTTTATTTTTTGCTTACTAAAATTGGACCGGTAGTGAAAATTGTTTCATTGGAAGCAACGTCGCTTGA
The DNA here is from genome assembly GCA_029633175.1 of Citrus glauca. Lineage (NCBI taxonomy): Eukaryota > Viridiplantae > Streptophyta > Magnoliopsida > Sapindales > Rutaceae > Citrus > Citrus glauca. The sequence goes on from JAQOOD010000005.1 coordinate 23,200,899, forward strand.
TGGGCAACATTGTTCCATTGTTTCCAAATGGTTGATCCCCATTAAGCAATGTTGTTTCCAACAAAACAATTGAGTTTGCTTCAATTATCAGAGGCCAATGCAAATACAATAAGAAAATCCAAAATGCTCAATCAGCAGGATCTGCTGCTACAATCAGTAAATCAAAAAGATAATCCTCCAAAACAAGGGTGTGCTTTACATTCAATAAAAAAGTTGCACCCAATAACTCAAGACATATTGACAACCAAATAACTCTTGAATTTTTTAATACCACTCTTGGGTAGTTGTAAGTAGCATGACCCTTAATTTTAGATTATTAACTTTTTTTGTGTGTATTTAATTAGTGCTGCTGCCATAGGTCTGTAAATGTGCACGAGACATTTGCTTCTTTGGAAACTGGCAAACTGGTTTATATCTACGGAAGCACGCTGAGGAGCAGGTTGGGAAATGTTGCATTTTCACTGCTTATTCTATTAATTAAGGGTCCGTTTGGAATAGTTACGCTGCCACAGTGCAGCCACTCCACCCCCATATTCTAGGATATTCTAGGAGTTGAGCTATGGCGGCGTATCTGCCTCAAACGGACCCTAAGAAGAGATTTCCTTGATATGTGTTTATCGTGGTAATATTGCTGTTACTTTCACCATTGTTAGCATTGGTTATTATATATATAATTACATATATACATACACTGACAATTCCAGACTCATTTTCATAAGGCATATTCCAGACCCGATCCCTTAACGCATGAACGCATCATCTAAAATTAATCAGCAGATAATTGATTAATTTCTCAATGGTACGTAATTCCTTTTTAAGTTAAAAGAAAAATATATTATAGATAAATGAATTTACAAGAATGAAGAGCCATATTGACATTATCCCAGTTAGTCCCAGCGTGCAACTTTACCCACACCACACACTAATTTATTTGATTATATATAGGAAATGTTTATGATAATACTTCAAAATAAATAAACGATAGATCTCAAAAATTTTAAAAAGTTAACGCAAAAAAATAAATAAATTCATATCACATTATTTTAAATTCGTTTTTACGCTTGAATATTGTTCAATATTCATTCATTGCTGTAGCTAATTTCACTAACTTCGATTTGTCACTATCACAAACCAGTGAGAAATTAATATGCAATCACATATATTTAGTAGAAGGATAATCCGCAAAATCCTGTATAGAAGAATAAAGAATATAACTTTAGTAACAAATCAGAATTGAAAAAGAGAAAAAATAAAATATTGAAATTATTTGAACTCATTTTCAGAATACACTTGGACATCAAAATAGCGGGGCTATCTCATAACGGTTATAAGTGTGAGGAAAATTCTCAACTTTTTAGCTAACTTTTAAGGCAGCGAAGGGCCCAAGATACTCCAAAAACAAATCAAAATAACCTAGCACATTGACATCAGTCAGTAGTTTCAAAAAAATCGAGAAAAAAGATCTAAAATCTAGTAAAAAAAACTTAAAACAGAAATTGTTTTCGGAAAACTCTTCAACGAAAATAAATAAAAACGCTTCTCCAAAAGCATTGATAGCAATTGTAAAATAATCAGAGGGAAAAAAAATTCCAAAATCTAGAAGAAAACTGAAAACAAAAATTGTTTTTCGATAACGTAGTTGGAAATTCGACAGTGCAGCAGACATGCAACCAAACTGAAATTAAGCAGTAATGATTACACATGGACACTAGAATTTACGTGGTTTGACTTTTAACATACATTTACGGGCGAAGACAGAATAAAATATTTTACTAATGAAAATGAGTTATAAGTATTGTAGTATTTTGTCTCATAATCCAAAATCTCAATACACCAAAATTCTCAAAAAATTAGAACTGGAGCTCAAATCTCTTGACATGCTCAACTTACACCTCTTGGCATCCTCACTTGAATTAGAGAAAATGGGATGAATGGAGAGGGCAAATGAGGCTTCTATTTATAGGCCAATCCATGCCTAAAAATCAACAATAGTGGGTATTAAAATAATATAAATTTTTACTCAACTTTTCTACTTTGGAGCTAAAGTCAAAAGTTGATTCCTTCAACTTACCTTTATTTCCGAATTACTTAACAACTTTATGCCAAGAGTCAAAAAGTTGCATGCTAGCCACATGCAATTGTTAGCCACGTGCATGCACATGTTCAACAATTCTCCTACTTGAAGACTTGATTGAGAACCAATCATGTCTCCACACCATCCTTTCTTCTTTGCCATTATTATGTTGCTTACGTCTCTGCTAGGCCACAAGAGGGTTTACCCTATAAAAAATTGTTAGCATTGATTGGCATGGGTAAAACAACTTATATGTTCCCCTTGGTATGGATTTTCTGTATATCCACACTTCCGTCATCCACTACTTCTCGTACGAAGTGGTATTCGACCCCTATGTACTTTGTCCTGAAATGAAATGCTGGATTCCTTGCAATGTGCAAGGCGCTCTGACTGTCACAAAATACAAGAATTTTCCCTTGTCTATGCCCGAGCTCCTTTAATAACCTTTGTATCTAAATAGCTTTCTTGCAAGCTTGTGTAATTGCCATGTATTTTGCTTCTGTCATAGATAAAGCCACAACATTCTGTAGTTTTGAAACCCAGCTTACAGCTCCTCCTGCAAGTGTAAACATATAGCTAATAGTGGATTTCCTTTTACTAAGTCTCCTGCAAAATGTGAATTCATATAGCCCCTGACAGTAAACTTTGATCCTCCATAACATAATGCAACATCTGAGGATCCTCTAATGTATCTCATAATCCTATTCACAATTTTCCAATGCTCTCCACAAAGATTTACCATATACCTACTGACCACTCTCACTGCTTGTGTAATATTTGGTCTAGTGCATATCATAGCGAACATCACACTTCTTAGTGTTGATGCATACGGTACTCGAGACACCTCTTTCCTCTCTGCTTCATTGCTAGGACACATACTTGATGAGAACTTGAAATTAACAGGAAGTGGGGCAGAAATTAGCTTACAACCTTGCATGTTGAAGTGTCGCAAGATTTTCCGTCATCCACTACTTGTCGTACGAAGTGGTATTCTACCCCTATGTGCTTTGTCCTGAAATAAAATGCTGAATTCCTTGCAATGTGCAAGGCGCTCTAATTGTCACAAAATACAAGAATTTTCCCTTGTCTATGCCCGAGCTCCTTTAATAACCTTTGTATCTAAATAGCTTTCTTGCAAGCTTGTGTGATTGCCATGTATTTTGCTTCTGTCGTAGATAAAGCCACAACATTCTGTAGTTTCGAAACCCAGCTTACAACTCCTCCTGCAAGTGTAAACATATAGCTAGTAGTGGATTTCTTTTTACTAAATCTCTTGCAAAATTTGAATTTATATAGCCCCTGACAGTAAACTTTGATCCTCCATAACATAATGCAACATCTGAGGATCCTCTAATGTATCTCATAATCCTATTCACAATTTTCCAATGCTCTCCACAAAGATTTACCATATACCTACTGACCACTCTCACTGCTTGTGTAATATTTGGTCTAGTGCATATCATAGCGAACATCACACTTCTTAGTGCTGATGCATACGGTACTCGAGACACCTCTTTCCTCTCTGCTTCATTGCTAGGACACATACTTGATGAGAACTTGAAACTAACAGGAAGTGGGGCAGAAATTAGCTTACAACCTTGCATGTTGAAGTGTCGCAAGATTTTCTTCAAGTAATTCTTCTTAGAAAACCAAATCTTTCTATTATTTCAAGCTCAGTGAATTTGCATCCTTAGAATCTTGTTTGCTGGTCCCAAGTCCTTCATTTCAAACTCCCTAACCAATTGTACCTTTAATTATCAGACTCAATCTTTGTTGGGGCCTGTTACTAACATGTCATCCACATACAACAGGAAAATGATAAAATCAATATCCTCTAACTTTTGTAGTATGCACGATGGTCTAAATTGAGTTTGTTATATCCAGGGCTCATGATTAAGGAATCAAATCTCTTATACCAACACCTTGATGCTTATTTCAGATCATATAGAGATTTGTTCAACCTGTAAATCAAGTTCGCCTTGCATGTTTCAGCAAAACCTTCTGGTTGGAGCATATAAATCTCTTATTTAAGTTCTCTATGAAGAAATGGAGTTTTCACATCTAACTGCTCCAGAAATAGGTCAAATATAACACACATTGTCAGGACTATTTTGATTGTTGTGAGTTGAACTACCGAAGAAAATATGTCGTTGAAGTCAATCTTGCTCGATACTTCTCTACTTAATCATTACCATCACACTTGATCTTGTAGACTCATTTGTTACCAATGACTTTTCTATCATATGGTAGTGGTACAAGTTCCCATGTTTTATTCTTATGCAAAGATTCAATTTCTTCTCGTATTGCTATCATCCACAAAGACCCATCTGAGTTGTTAAAGCTTCAAAGAAAGCTGATGGGTCTCCATCATTTGTTAAAAGATAGTATGCAATAATGATCTTTGTAATATTTTCCGAGTGCCACATTGGTGGTCGTGTTTCTTAAGTTGACCGACGAACTTTTGTAGCCTCAGACTCAATCATTTCTTATTCCTCGTGCTCTAGTGCTGCTTTAGAAGAATCTTGATCTTCTTTTTTCTGGATTATTTTCCACATATATTGGCATAGTTTTTGATTTTTCTTTCACAGTACTGTTATCCCTATATTTCCTTTGTAATTGATCTTTTACAAAGATAACATCCATACTGATGACAATATTGTGGGTAATAGGATCCCACAGACGATACCTCTTTACTTTATCAGCATACATCAAGAAGATATATCTCCTGAATTTTAGATCAAGCTTTGTTCTTTCTTAGACATTGTACATCACGTATACATAATATCTAAATGCATGTAAATGAGAGTAACAAGCTGGCTTCCTAGTCCATATATCTATTTGTGTCTTCAACCCAATCGCTGTAGATGCCGATCGGTTCACTACATAACTGGCGCTCCTGGCTGTTTCTGCCTAAAATGAGTTTGGTAAACTAGCAGTCTTCAATATGCCTCTTATTTTTTCTGTAAGAGTTCTGTTCATCCATTCTGCCACTCTATTCTATTGAGGAGTATATGCCACTGCGAACTACCTTTAAATACCTTCTTATTTACAGTATGCAAGAAACTCACCGTCTGTATACTCTACATCATTATTTATCCCCAAAAACTTGATCCTTTTTCCGAATTCAAGTTATACCTGCGCTTTGTACTCCTTGAATATTAAAAATGCATATGACTTTTTCTTGATTGAATACACCCAACATCTCCTGAAATAATATCAATAAAAGTCACAATGTACTTTGCACCTTCCAAGGACTTATCTGGCGATTCTCAAATATCAGCATAAACCAAGACTAGAATGCATTTACTTCTGGTGTTAGATCTACTGAACTTCAATCTATGCTGTTTACTTATAACACAATACTCGCAAAATGGTAAGTTCACTGATTTGAGCCCCGGAAGCAATTTTTGCCCAGAGAGAATTTTCAAACCTTATTTCAACATGTAGCCAAGTTTGAGATACCACATCATCGTTGATTATTCTCCATTTGACGCGACACATGCATCAGCTTCCTACTGTGTATCCCCTTTAAGCATGAATATATTTACACTGATCTTTTTCATCTTCATCAGTATAAGTGCACCTCTGACAATCTTCTTGATTCTATTTTCACATGAGTTTTGCAGCCAAGACTTATCTATTTGTCCTAAAGATAACAAATTTTTCTTCAAGCCTTTAAGATGTCGTACCTCCTGAATAGTGCAAACTATACCATCAAATATTTTTATTTTGACAGTACCAACACCAGCGATCTCTAAGGGATGATCATCACCCATATATACAGATTCTCCCGAGATAGGTTCATATTTATGGAATCATTCTCTTCCAGAGGTCATGTACCAGGTAACTCATGAGTCTATAAGCCAAACGTCATATAGTTTTTTTCTGCCATTTGAAGAGTATATAGTCTTCTCTTCAAAAAGATATTGTTATGTAGTAACTTGACCTTGTACAATTTTGTTAAAGTATCCCAAATACTCTTTGTTGTCTTTTCTTCTACCACATTGGATAGCACCCTATCTGCAAGTGCCAGGTGTAGATCAGCAATTGCATTGCTGTCCATCTCATTCCACTTATCATCAATTATTTCTGCATGCCTTTCTCCAATTGCTTCTGAGCAATTCTTCTTCTTTAAGATTGCCCGCATCTTTATTTTTCACAAAGAGAAATAGCTTCTGTTGAACTTTGCAATCTCAAACTTTGCTGCCATTTTATAAATATCGTACACAAGTTAGTGTACCCCCTTGAAGAGTTAAGAGTGATCACACGTGTGAAAATGCACACCAGGAAAGTTCATAGAAAATACTAGAGGGGTCACAGTGGTCCCATTTAAAATCCAAACTCCTTAGCTCTTATTGCCTTTGTGACAAAACTTACTAACACCCTTACTTTTATGTATTTAACCTTCTTGTGATTTAATTATGTGTGTTTTATTTTAATTAGGTATTTTAAGTATTTTAGGGACACTATAGTCATTTCACAATGAACAAGAGATCAGATGGCAAAACGGACATCACTTTTGAACTCAGGATGGTCGAAAACCTTAGGAAGAGTATAAAAGAAAAAAATGACACTGTTTACATGTACGGTACTGTCTATGTTACTGTTCACGACTCTGTTCATATAGACGGATCGATGATGTGGCATTGACCGGTGATGTGGTGTTGACTTATGAGGTGTCACGATGCTGTTGGGCTAAAATTCTTACGCACTGTTGATTGGTGACGTGGCAACATATTAGTATACTAAAAATCGCGCGTATGGTACATGCATTATACAGGATTATTTTCAATTAAACCACGTTACTGTTCAAGCCAGGTCAAACCGTATTACTGTTCAAATCACGTATTGTTGACTGATAACATGGAGCAATCCTGAGCGTCCAAACTGTTTTTAATCTGATGGCCATGATTTGCTCAATGTATCTATAAAAAAAGGGCCTTTCCCTCTTAATTTGATATCTCTGAATCCATTTTTGGACTCTATTTTCTGTAATTCCTTCTCCATCTTATATTTTCTACGTATTTTAATAAATTCTTTTTTTGCTCCTAGTTTAATTATGAGTAGCTTTTCTTTCAAGCTTGGGTTGAAGGTGAAGTCTCAACATGTGTCATGGGTTTTATTTGATAAATTTATTTTCTCTTCCCCTCTAGTTTTTGTAGATGTTTTGACTTCTCGTCGATAAATAATAATAATCTTATTTAGATACCGTCTTAGTTTCACTGGCTCTCTAGTACAAGGTTATTATTATTTGGCACGATAAGGTTTTAGCACCATATTGATTATAGTGTGGTTCATGAGGTGTAGATTCCCCCCTCATGATTTAATTGACATTAATAAGGAATATTTAGCTCATGGTGAATGTTGATACGGATCCAGATATCCAAGTACGTCAATTTAATAATTTTTTCCTCAATTTATTCTTACCATTTTAATTCAAATTTTAGGATAATTCAAATCACTTTCACTACAAATCCAATCATCCCCATTTAAAAAATTAATTATACACACAATTAAAATCTAAATTCTCGTGGGATCAACACTTGTCACCATTGATCTATTTTACAATAGATTCATGCACTTGCGAGTTAAATGAAATTTGCACAATAAGATTTTAGTGCCGTTGCCGGGGAGATAAATCGTTTTAATTCGTAAAATTAATTTTTGTGAATAATTTTTTTTGTATTTTTTTATTATTAAAAAAGAAAAAAAGTAAATCTGCATTTAAAGGTAATAATTTCTTTTCTTTCTCTATTCTTTACAATACTGCAATTTAATTTTTAAGATATTTTTCTTTGTAATTTTTTTATTAATTTATTTTTAGTTAATTTATTTTCACGTATTTTTTAGTGTGTTTTTATAGAAAGGTTGTAATAGCGCAATAAGGTTAGTATCGTAATTTCTCCCTCTTTATTTTTTTTGTTTTGTTCTTATCTTTATTTTTATTTTATTTGTTTTGTATGCATGGTCGAAAATCATTATTACCTAATCTTGAACCTATAAACCTTCAATTTGAGAAAACATTTCGCACACACAAATAAGTAAAAAATAAAATGGATTTGCAACCACAGGAAATGCCATTTAAGGACTACTTTAGTCTTTTAGTTAATTTGAGCATATCATACATAAGATACCCAAATGTCAATGCTAGGAGTTTTGAATTAAAATCTAGTGTGCTAAATTGTCTTCCAATATTCTATGGTCTAGAAAATGAGTGAAATTCTAACTAGGCAACCCAAGAGGTGGGTGAGTTGGGATTTTAAAATTATCCTAAACAAACCACACAACAATCCAATCTAATGCCTTAATAAATTCGAAAACAATAAATTTAATGCAAGCACAATAATAAAAGAGTAAGGGAAGAGAAAAACGAACTCAAGGATTTTTACGTGGTTTGACTATCCCCGCCTACGTCCACGCCTCCAAGCTCACCCGCTTGAGGATTTCACTATCCAAGCCTCCCAAGGCTTCAAGATATTACAATTGACTTCAAGGTGTCAATGAACCTTTACAACAAGAGATTATATCTTCAATCTCTTTACCCCAAGTGTTTCCCACACTTGTAATCTCACAATTTGAGAAATGAAAAATACTACACTCAATCTCTCTTTAAGAGTGGATATAAAAATTGAAGAACAATGATGTTTCAACAAATGATGATTTCCGAAAATGAAGCTCAATGTATGTTGTGTGCACTTGTTTAGGCTTGCTTGGCTTTTCTTCTCATACCAAAAATGAATTGGTTTTGAGTTTATATAGTTTGAACTCAAAAATCAGTCGTTAAGCACATTTTGTGTCGTAACCGGATTGCAGGTTGTCTCATCCGGTTAGCCGCTTAATGTTACCGTTACAAGCACAAATTTAAAATTCTGAACTTCCGGATTGCCAGTTAGTCACTTCCGGATTGTCGTTTGCGTTTTGGTTACATTCTACTTCGAACCAGATTGGCGGATGTCATGAACCGGATTGCCGCTATCGATTCGGTTACGTTCTACCCAGAAACCGGCTTGCCGGATTTCCACATCCGGTTAGCCGCTTGCATTTTGGTTACTTGTTGCCTGAATTCGGATTTCCGGATTTACATATCCGGATTGCCGGTTGCTACAGTAACTGCTACAGTGAAATATTTTCTGAAATTATAGTTTGATCTCAAAACTTTATAAAACTATATTATGGCCCAAAACGTTATGAAACTTTACAAATAGGTCCAATTTCAGAATTTATAAAATATTACTTTGTTAATCCCAAAATTTTCTAAAATTATGATTTTTCCCTAACTTTGTGAAATTGTACAATGATCCAAAATATTTAAAAAGTTTCAAATAGGTCCAAATCCGAAATTTAAAAATAATATTAAAGGTTTTAAAACATATTTATTTTAGTCCAAAACACTTTGATTTTATAGCCTCATTTTCTTATTATAAAACATAATTCATAAATCTGTGTTTATTCAATACATGTGGTTTGTTATCATCAAAATCAATATCTATAGCTATAAAAGCTAACAATGAGGACCCATATAATCATTTAAATGATTTTCATGCTGTTTGTCAAACATTTAGATATGAGAATTTTTCAGATGATGATGTTAAGATTAGACTATTCCCATTTTCTTTAAAGGATATAGCTCGTTCATGGCTCAATACATTACCTGCTAATAGCATTTCATCGTGGGAACAAATGGTAACAAAATTTTTGAATAAATATTTCCCAATGCATAAAACTAATACTATTCGCAAGGAGATTTCAGAGTTTACCAAGAGAGAAGACGATCAGTTTTTCGAAACATGGGAGCGATTCAATGGGCTACTCTTGAAGTGTCCACGTCATGGGTACGAGAAATGATACTTATGCCAATACTTTTTGGAGGGATTATTGTCGAATGTGCAAGAATGGCTAATCGCAACAAGTGGAAAAGAGCTAATGTCAAAAAGTGCATCAGAGATTTGGGAATTCTTCCAGCGATAAGCAGATAATTCCTAACAACGGAGTCGATCACTCAAGAATACTAGAAGAATTGAGGGAGTAAATGAGGTTCACATTGGATAGTTAAGTTCAGAAATTAAAGAAGTCAAGGAGATGGTTGAAGATCTTGCTCGACAAATAGCATCGTTATCGACTGCTAAATCAAGAGAGCTATATGACCATGGCTCATGCTCAGATCAAGCCAATGCCATAGGTGTAATGAGAAAACCATTAAATTACAACCCATACTCCAATACATATAACCCCGGATGAAGAGACCACTACAATTTTTTATGGTCTCAAGGATTCCAACAAAATAAACTAGCAACTCCAGCTCCACCAATGTAACAAATTCCTGAGTGTTCCTCAAGCCTCTCACCTACCATTTAGACTATACAATCAGAATCAGAACCATTCTCAACTTAGACCTTGGGAGGATGCATTCCAGAATTTCAGGAATGTTATTCACTCCACAATTGAACAATAGAATCGTACCATTGATGGATTACGAAATGAGTTGAGAGTAGGCTTTAACTCAGAGGCCCAATCAGTTTTAAGCCTCGAGAAAATGATGGGACAACTTGCTTTTTCAGTTCAGACCTTAGCAATGACTGTTGAGAAAGGTAAATTTCTAAGTCAACCAGTGCCTAATCCTAAAAGAGTATATGAAGTAAGTACCAGTTCACCACAGCAGTATGGAGAGGTCAAAGCAGTCATGACTTTGTAAAAAGGAAAAGAAGTCGGCATTAAAGTGGAGATGCCGGTAACAAAAGAAAATAAATTTGTAACTGTGAATGTTGATGACTCACCATCGGAAGAGAAAGAAGAAACCAACCCACGAGAATATGTTTCCAAAGCTCCATTTCCTCATAGGTTAACTAAAGGAAAGAAAGGGAAATCCAGAGGTGAGATTCTTGAAATTTGCAAACAGGTAAGTGTTAACATCCTTTTACTTATTGTTATAAAGCAAGTTCTATCTTATGCCAAGTTTTTTAAAGACATTTATACTAAAAAGAGAAATATTCATGCTTAAAGGAAGACATTTTTAACAGAAAATGTTAGTTCTATCATCCAACATAAAATTCCTCTAAAATGCAAAGACCCAGGCTCCCCCACTATCTTATGTAGTATAGAGAACCACATAATTGAGAATGTTTTGTTAGATTTAGAAGTAAGTGTAAATATATTACTTTACTCAGTTTTCATGAAACTTGGACAGGGAGAATTACACCCAACTTCAGTGGTATTACAGCTTGCAGATCGGTCTACGAAAAAATCTTGTCTTATTGTGGAGGACGTGCTTATCTAGGTAGACAAGTTTTAATTTTCTGTTGATTTCATTATAATTGACACTTAACAAATACAGGATTCAAGGAAACACATCCCCATTATTGTAGGCCAACCTTTCTTGGCAAATGCGAATGCTCACATTCAATATATGAGTGGAAACATGCAGTTGTCCTTTGGCAACATGACTATGGAGCTAAACATCTTTAACATTGCCAAACAACCTCATAATGCAGATAATTGAATTATTGATGTGGATTTAATAGAAACATTAATTGACAATACTTTTGTTTCAAACCTTAGTAATGATCTTATAAATATATTTAACTCATTTTGGTTTGGATTTTGATATTGACATATCGGTCGATGAGGTCAACGCCTTACTTGACTCAGTACCATCCATGGACACTAATAAATGGAAGTCAAGAGTTGAACAACTAGCACCATCAGAAAAGAAACTCATCCCATCATCAGAATCACAACCGAAACTCGAGCTCAAACCATTACCCAACACTTTAAAATATGGATTTTTAAGAGAAGAAAATACTTTACCGGTAATCATCTCATCATCCCTAAATGACGAACAAAAAGGTATGTTGTTGGATGTCTTAAAAGATTATAAAGGAGCATTAGGATGGACCATAGCAGATATTGAAGGTATAAACCCAATAGAATGCATGCATTACATTCACCTAGATGAAAATGCTAAACCTACTAGGAAAATGCAACGTTAGCTAAATCCTAAAATAAAAGAAGTTATTAGAACTGAAGCCCTTAAGCTATTAGACACATGTATCACTTACCCAATTTTTTATAATTCATGGGTCAGTCCTATATAAGTTATCCCCAAAAAGTCAGGAGCCACAGTAGTTACGAATGTTGATAATGAATTAATACCAACTAGAGTGACTACATGATGGCGTGTATGCATTGATTATAGAAAGTTAAGTTCTGTCACACGTAAAGACCATTTTTCTTTACCATTTATCGATCAAATGCTTGATACATTGGCAAGCCATGAATTTTATTACTTTTTAGATGGCTACTCAAGATATAATCAGATTCCTATAGCACTAAAAGATCAAGAGAAAACTATTTTCACTTGTCCTTTTGGTACTTTTGCATATAGGAGGATGCCATTTGTACTATGTAATGCACTTGCTATATTTAAACGATGCATGTTAAGCATTTTTTCTGATATGGTTGAATGATTCTTTGAAGTCTTTATGGATGACTTTTCTGTCTTTGGTGATTCATTTGATCAACGTTTACATCATCTAACACTAGTTCTGCAGAGATGTATCAAAAAGAATTTGGTTTTAAATTGGGAGAAGTGTCATTTTATGATAAAATAAGGTATTGTTTTCGGTCACATCATTTCGAGTAAAGGTATTGAGGTTGACAAAGCCAAGGTGGATCTTATTTCTAATCTTCCCCCACCCAAAACAGTCAGAGAAATAAGATCTTTCCTTGGGCATGTTGGTTTTTATAGACGTTTCATTAAATATTTTAGCAAAGTTTCTAGACCGTTATGCGATCTACTTCCTAAGGGTGTACCTTTTGTCTTTAATGATTCATGTCTTATGGAATTTGAAAAATTAAAGCAGTTGTTGACATCAACACCTATCGTTCAGCCCCAAACTAAAGCTTGCCATTTGAACTCATGTGTGATACATCTGATTACGCAGTAGGAGCAGTGTTAGGACAAAGAGTTGATCGAATTCCCCATGTTATTTACTATTCTAGTATGACATTAAATGATGCAGAGTTGAACTATTCAACTACTGAAAAAGAAATGCTAGCAGTAGTGTTTGCATGAGAAAAATTTCGATCTTATCTCATTGGTTGTAAAACAATTATATTTACAGATCATGTTGCTTTGAAATATCTTCTCACAATGAAAGATGCAAAAGATAGACTAATTCATTAGGTGTTACATTTGCAGGAGTTCAACTGGGAATTTAAAGATAAAAAAGGCACAGAGAATGTTATAGCTAACTATCTTTCTCGTCTCCATTTTGACATAATTATGGAATCATTATCATTGAATGAGTCATTTCCAGATGAACAATTGATGAGTGTGGAAGTATTACCATGGTATGTCGACATCATGAATATCTTGTTACAAGTCAACTTCCAGAGCATTGGACCAAACAAGACAAGGCTAAACTCTTTGCAGAAATAAAGAATTTCTTTTGGGATGACCCGTATTTGTTCAAGTATTGTGTAGATCAAATTGTTAGACGATATATCCCAAAAAATAAAATTCAGAATATTCTTTTATTCTACTATGAACAAGCTTGTGGAGGTCATTTCAATGCTAAGAAAACAATTATTAAAGTTTTACAATGTAGTTTCTATTGACCAATTATATTTCGAGACGCTTACACTTTCTATTCTTTATGTGATAGGTGTCAACGAATGGAGAACATTACACGAAGGAATATGATGCCATTAAATCCAATTTTAGTGATTGAGATTTTTGATGTGTGGGATATCCACTTTATGGGTCCCTTTCCCCATTCTTTTGGCCATCAATACACATTGGTTGCTGTTGACTATGTATCCAAATAGGTAGAAGTAATTCCATGTAGAACGAATGATCACAAGGTGGTGATAGGATTTTTGAAAAGCAACATTGTTTTACACTTTGGATTCACTCGAGCAATAATCAGTAATGGTGATGCCCACTTTTGTAGCAAAGCATTCAAGACTCTTTTGACAAAGTATTTTATAACTCACAAAGTGGTGACTCGATATCATCCGCAAACCAGCGGCCAAGTTGAGATCTTCAATCGAGAAATGAAGCACATATTAGAAAAGATGGTAAAGCTGGACAAAAAAGATTAGTCATTAAGACTTGATGATATATTATGGGCATATAGAACGATTTTCAAGGCCCCAATTAGAATGTCACCCTACAGGGTAATGTATGAAAAAGCTTGCCACCTACCTGTGGAACTCGATCATCGTGCATATTGGGCCATCAAGAAATTTAACTTTGACATGCAGCAAGCTAGCTCAGAAAGAATATTACAGTTGGCAGAACTTGAAGAAATTCACTATGATGCATATGAAAATGCCAAGATTTACAAGCAACGAATAAAAGTCTTCCATAAAAAGCAAATTATGAGAAAATCGTTCACTCCAGGTTAGAGATAAAGTTCTTTTATTCAATTCTCGCTTACACCTATTCCTAGGTAAATTACGCTCTCGATGATCTGGCTCCTTTATTGTTCATACTGTTTTTCTACATAGAACAATTGAAATTAAGGACTGAAAGAACGGTGTTATGTTTAAAGTTAATGGTTAAAGATTAAAACTATATCTAGAGAACCAACCACATGGAGAAGACACTGAAATAAATTTGAGTGACCCACTAGATTTGAATTCATGTTTTTTTGGTGATTTGATTTTTTTTCTTTTTATTATTCTTTTGCTAATTGAAATTATTTTTGCATAAGTGTGTTTGTTTAATCATTAAGTTTTCTCTTATCATTGTTCGTCATGAGTACCATAGCTAAACAGTTCTTTCTGAACATTCTTAAACAACTTCAACATGTGAAATCTCATCTTAAATGGCAGATTCAATTTTATAAAACATATCGTATTTGGGCTTTATAACCACCAGAGTTAGTATCCTATGTTGAAGATTTAGAACGCCAACTCAAAGACATTGAGAGATGTGTCTACAACATCTAGTTGAAGCTTGAGGTAAATTTAATAAGAGGACAATTTTAATTTTTTTATGTGTTTTAATTTATTTTTCTGTTGGTGTGCTTAGTTTGTTACCCCAGTGAAGTGGTGGATAATAGTATTCCGTGACAATCAAGTCGGTTACTTTAGTTTTTCCATAATAACTGATATTCTGAGGCGAAGGTATGGACAGAAACGAGATTCTAGCGAAGCTTCACAAGCGATTCCTTTCACTTCTTCAGAATGCCCTCCTTACAATCTATAAAGTTCGGTCCAAACGCATGCGACTGCTCATGAGGAATAACATATCCAGTAACGTATGTTGGTTAATCGAGGCTAAAGTACGATTGGCAGGTGAGTTACCTCCAAAACCAAAATTTATTGTATACATGCCTGATTGTGGTAAAGGAAATTATGTAAGAAAACAACGAGCTCGAAGAATTTCTGTTGCTTGTCATAAGTGTGCCAAAATGAGTTGCGATAAAAAATCACATTCCTTAGGAATGATGTCTGATAACGAAGAAGATAATATTCAATTCATTAGGGATTACTTGAATAAGGAGTCATTAGATGATATCCTTTTGTCTATAGAAACGCATCCAAGTGGATATGTGCAAGGATCAATTCTCCAGTTATGGCCATTATTCCAGAAAGAGCATGCACGATATAGTCTTAGGAATCTGACTATAAACGACCTTGTTTGACAGTTTATAAGAAAACTGGATGTGAAGCCTATCCTTGACCCATAGAGGGCGTCCATGCTGTTTTGGACGTAAAACCAAAGGAAAATATGAGTCACAGTCGTAACTATCTATAAATATCATTTTACTTCACTGTTATTTTATCATTTGCAATATTGTCTTTAATAATTTTATTTTATCATTGTTTTTTTTCTTTTTACCTTTTACTTTTTGACTCGCTAGCCATGTGTTTTACGCATTATTTGACATTGACATGCCACCTCATACACAGTTGTGATCCACTGTCACCAAGATTCTTAAATAATACTTTTTGTTAAGCACTCACAAATTATTTTTGAGAAATATTCCAATGGAAGCTACTCCCAATAGACAATTCAAGAACATTTGTGTGCTTTCTGGATTTAACTATGGCAAACATAAAGAGTTTGTTGAGGCAGCCGTAAATCTTGGTCGAAGTATAGAAGAGAGAAAATTACACTTGGTGTATGGAGGAGGTAACCGAGGGTTATCAAAATTGTCTCAGAAGCTGCTTTTCTCAGAGGATCAGAGGAAGCCAAAGTGTTAGGCATCATCCCAAGAGTTCTAAAACCTTTAGGCAATTTGTCTGACTCACCGACTAGAGAAAAGTTAGTCGTCTCAGGTATGCAAGAATGAATAACTGAAATACTTAATCATACTGATACTTTTATTTTCTTTCCAGGTGATCTTGCAACACTAGATGCACTTATCACACTAGTATCTTGGGTCCATCTACATATTCACCAGAAACTCATCGGTTTGTTAAATGTTAATAACTTTTATGATGGCTTAATCACATTTCTTAACCATACAATAAAAACTACTTCATTCCTTCCAATGAGAAAAAGTTTTTTATTTGTGCTAACACTATTAATGAGCTACTTGATTTGTTACAAGCTTATAGGTCAGAGCCATACCCCTGGACCTTTGTGTTGGAGCATCCAAATAATGATGGTAACAATAGCCACAGTAAGAAGTACAAATTAGATTTAACTCTCCGTCTGTAAATATTTTCGTCTGTGTTGCACCACCTAGATGATGTCTTCTAAACTCTACTTCTTTCTTTTAAAACATTGAGGACAATGTTTCGTTCTGGTTGGAGAGAAGGAATAGTCGACAATTGTGAAATCTTGATTAAGTTTTTACTGATTTTTTGTTGTAGAAACTAATTGTTGCTAACCTTTTGTGTTGTAAATAGTTGAATATGGAGTGTAGTGACTCTAGAAACACATCTTCATCATTTAAAAAAATTAAAAAAAATCAAACATTTCTTTTTTTCTTTATTAAGCTTTGATATTTATTTTTCTTCTTCTTTTTATTTCTCCTTTATAAATATACATTTTCAAATTTTTGAGTCGAAGATGGCTGAATATGGAGTGTAGTGTCTCTAAAAACGCATCTTCTTAATTTAAAAAAAAAAACCATTTTCTTTTTCTATCATTTTAAGTGTAACTTTTGTAATTAGTTTTTCTGCATTCTTTTCACATTTCTGCATGCATTTTTTCCTTTCATGTTTAGAATAGGTTGGGGGGGGGGGGGAGGATATTGTTTGAAAAAAAAGTTATGTGAATTGTTTTAACGTTAGATGATGTGATTAATTTCAAATTTTAATATTTGTATTAGCTTTGGTCTTAAGTGAGTTACGCTATGTTTGCTACTCTACATATTGATGTCGGAGACAAATATGAGTTACTTGAAGGAATGAACATGTCATAATAAGTACCAAGTGAGTTTTTGAGCCTATCATTTTTCTTGGAGAATAACCCTTTTGCACATTCTTTATATAGCTTAGTAGTTTATTATTGTATACACGATCTGTAGATTTCTTTTGAGTTAACCTTTAAAAAAATTGTAAAATCAATAGCACCATATTGATTAGAGTGTGGTTCTTGAGGTGTGAATTTTCCTCTCATGATTGAATTGGCATTAATAAGGAATATTTAGCCCATGGTACATGTTGATATATATCCAAATACCCAAGTACGTCAATTTAATAGATTTCTTCTTAATTTATTCTTGCCATTTTAATTCAAATTTTAGGATAATCCAAATCACTTTAACCACAAATCCAACCATCCTCATTTAGAAAATTAATTATACACACAATTAAAATCCACCTCCCCGTGGGATCGACACTCGTCACCATTGATCTATTTCTACAATAGATTCGTGCACTTGCGAGTTCAATAAAATTTGCACAACAGTCTTTAGGTATTTTTATTTTAGCCCATCATAGAAATAGAAATTACTTTTAAATCTCTACACATTAACGGCCCACATTATATTAGATATATTAAAGCGCATATTATTGAAAACTTTAATAGGTAAATTTTAATTAGGCTTAATTTTATGTGACAGTATGCAATATATAATTATTCACATATAAGCCGAATGGTGAATTAAGGATCCAACAATGCTAGATTAAAATCTAACAGATTAAAATGTACAAATCATAAATTCTTTTAAATTAACTAGTTACAATATCATTGTAATTATTTAAATTTGATAGTAGTAATAATAATGTTAGGAAATATGTATTATTTTTAAAAAAGGATTTCCTGAGATATTTTTTTTTAGGATTCCTATTTAAAAAATAAGTAATTTCTTTTTGGGAACTTGACTTATTCAAGGAGGAATATTACTAATATAAGAAAATGATTACTTATCCTACAAGAAAAAATCACTATCATTGTAATTGTTCATGCTTATTGATATCGATGTCTCGATGAAGCGAAAACCCTCTGCAAGATCATGGTCTGAAACTTTCTTCATGAGGTAACTGAAAATAAGTTGTTGATCATTTGGCTCAAAGATCACACCAGATGGTAACGTCTCATTTTCTGGTGCAAAACCATTGGTAGATGATGATGCCATTAAAAGAGCCAGATAATTATTAATACTGCTTTTTTATGAAGATTGCTTATGAATAGTACTGATTCGCTTGCTTTGATGATAATTTTATACGTAACATTCGTCAATTAGAAATGAATTGCAATAAACACTTTCAATATGATTCTTAAAGTGATTTCTCTTCTTTTCCATGTCCAATTCTACTGTCATATCCATGAACCCATTTTGATTCTAGATATAAGTCACACTACCACTACCACACCCGTTTTGATTGCTTATGGATATTGATTTTGATAATTGTTCTACACCTACATTCGTCAATTAGAAATGAATTACAATAAGCACTTTGAATATGCTTATTATTAGAACTTTTAATCTCAACCGAACGTTAGATATAATTAAAGGCTGAGATCGCTTAACTGTTCACAAACAATAATTGATAACTTACAGGTGAACTTTTAATCATATTCAAAATGTTAATTGCAATTCATTTCTAATTGACCAATGTACGCATAGAATGATTATCAAAATCAGTATTCATAAGCAATCAAAACGGGTGTGGTAGTGATATTGTGACTTATATCTAGAATCAAAATGGTATCATGGTTATGATGATATAATTAGACATGGTAAAGAAGAGCAATCACTTTTATAATCATATCGAAAGTGTTAATTGCAATTCATTTCTAATTGACGAATGTTACGTATAAAATGATCATCAAAGCAAGCGAATCAGTACTATTCATAAGCAATCTTCATAAAAAAGCAGTATTGATAATTATCTGGCTCTTTTAATGGCTTAATCATCTGCCAATACTTTTGCACCAGAAAATGAGCCTTACCACCTGGTGTGATCTTTAAGCCATTGGTCAACAACTTGTTTTCAGTTGCCTCATGAAGAAAGTTTCAGGCCACACTCATGCAGAGGGTTTTCACTTCATCAGAGACATCGATATCAATAAGCATGGACCTTCAGAGATCTCAAGTACGTACATAGAACTATACATTCTTTTTGGTATTTTTGTTTTCTGATGAAGACTTTACCTATGTACAGAGTTAGCTCAACTCCGGTCACAAGAATATGTACTTCTTCACACCCTTTCACCAAAAAGGAAAGAATGCTGAGAGCAAGTCCCAGGTGGATTTGGGAAGAAAATTGGGAATATTGATTATTTCGAAGGTAAAATGGAAAGCTGGTTGCTAAAAAAGACATCACTGGCTTATTAGAAGAAGGATCCAACATCTGAATCTGCAGTGAAGGGTCAATGGCTAATGAAAGAGTATATGACTCTTGAGAGTGTCAAGATGCTGGGTTAATTACATGGTCCATATAATTATATAATGTCTTTTTAGATTACTATAACTTATCTCATGCACGATTATTATTAATTTGCTTTCTACTGCAGTTAACTCCAAGAAAGCGCTGCGTTATCTACCCAACGCCTCGTATGCAATAGGAAAATTGAAAGCAGAAATACAATCTGCAAGGATGACGACATCAAGGAAGAAGAGAGTAAACCCAAAAAACAAAAACTCATCCTCGCATCTCTTTTTACTCATGGCATTGATTCGTCATAGATTAGAGATGTCAATTAGTGAATAAGTGATTCCTTTCCTTTCTATCGTTTAAGTGATACACGTCTTATGTTATTACTTCGGATTTTTGAAGTGCCAAATTTGATTGAAGTTAGATTTCTGCCGACATTTGTAATGAATCATGATTCTCTTCTAATGTGATAATGTAATGAGCAAAAAATTCAATTGTTGATTAATAGTTAATAAAAAAAAGTTAAATTTTATCCATACACAACTATTAAAATACATATGGTAGAAGATCTTAAAAAGTTCAATAAAGCTCATATCAGAAGATGATCCAATTCTGTTTATAATCTCCCCATTTTGATAATTGACCAATGTCCCTTTTGTCTCCCATTTGTATACTAGTTATAATTTTCTATCTTAAGACTAATTGATTAGCTTTGCTAATTATAAAGATCAGAATTTTTACAAGCGCAAAAAAAAAAAAAAAATTGTTCACTAATTTAATACAAATACAAAAAGAACTTGGGTGACTGAAAATTAACCAAAGTTGAGAGCCAGCTGCCAAGCCAGTCTGTTTCTACTACGTTACATTCTACATACCGCCTTCCAATTCATATTCCTTTCCAAATCCGGATCCATGTCATGTCAAAATGTTCTCTACATGTAGTTAGCTAATAATTTAATTAACCTAATCAATTTTCTACATTTTTCTTTAGCTAATTCATATATACTAGTTTGAAGTACAATTCAATCGATTGCTTCTAACGAAACACAAGTTAACAACACTAAAAGCAAGCAAAATTATTAACTTTTTTTTTTCTAAACAACAACCATTACTGACTACAAGTGATTCAAGACTAACAAAAGTCAAGCCAAAAGTGATAAACCATTAGCAAAAAAGAAAAACTATCTAAATGTTCGATGAATTAATTAGAGTCGGACTATTAACACTCCTCCAAAATCCTATTCAAACCCCTTTTTTAATTATATTCCATTTAATGCCAGAAATATCTTTTTTTTTTTAAATGAACACTCTTTTCATTTATGAATTTTTCAGTTTATAATATTTTTCTTACTCTTTAGTCTTAATATTTGTATTCCTCTCTTCAAACTTTCTCTATTAATTAATTTTTAAAGAAAAAAAAGAAAACTATTATAATTAGAAAATAATAAAATTTTATGTGTCTAATACAATTTTATTCCACCTATAAAATTTTCATTTAGCAATTAATTTGAGAATTCTTAAAAAAAATTATTTGCAATTGGATAAAATTTTATTTAGCTTGTTTTTTCACTGTATTGTATCTTAATTAAGTTGTTATGTTTATTATAAGAATTTTGTTTTGACTTAGAGGATTACTTCTTAAATTTATATTATTTTAATGATAATAAAAGATATTTATATTGTGCAAGCAAAATAAAAGAAAAGAAAAAGAAAATATAAATGGCTTAATTCTATTTATAGTTGTCCTTAAATATAATTATAATATAACTTGGGTTTTATAAGTTTAATGAAGGGGTGCCAATAGTCCAACTCAATTAATAATCTTGATTACATATTAAAATCCCAGGGTCCCAACTTGAGCAAGTGTAATAAATTTTGCTAAATGCATGGAATAATAATTTTTTTTAAGAAAATGACACATACGCCTCCAAGGTTTAGGAAAATAATCATGTAGTTCTCTAAGTTTTTTATGAGAGATACCAAGCCCCCTTTTAACTATAATACTCTTTGTAGATAGCAATTAAAAAAATGAACTTTAAATTTTTTTAAGTGGTCTACATCACCATTTTCCCAAACCTTAGGGGTCTAGGTGTTCTTTTTTCTTTTTTCTTTTTTAATTCTTCAAGGCCCATGAAAATAAAACTTATTAATTAATCAAATAAAACTTTTTAATTCATAAGGTTAAGGATTTTTTTATTACAATTTAAATTATCTAAATTCCACTCTTTATAAAATATGCGTCTAAATTTTTTTTCTTTGTTGCTAAATTAAATTCAGTCTCGTCCTTAATTTTTTACATGGCATGCATTACATTTAATGTATTTTTCTCATATTGTAGAAAGTAGTTATTTAAGGTTATTATTGCTTGAGAGGCCTCTTTTGTCGAAACAATTGGTAAATAGAAATGTTATGTATTATGATCGTGATCAATAGAGGTATCCATTACCCTTGAATAATTTGTGGAGGAGATACTGTTAATTTGAGAATGCATGATTTGCCCTTTTTTAATAAATGTACCAACAAAACTCTTTTTCTTTTTTAAAAAAAATCTCTTTCTAAATTAATAAATATTCAGTTATCAACAAATTAACAAATTATTTGTTTATTGATAAGTAAATAGCTTTGCTAAGATTTTTTTTAGTCCTAAAAACATTATTTTATAGAGGTTTTACAGTAGTTATTAGACTTAGTGCCTATTTAATATGACTAATTTTGAACTTTTAAGAGTAGAGGTTGAAAAGTATTTTTAAAATGTTAAAATGTTTAAAATATATTTTATTTATTTGACAATCTTATATTATTTTTTATAGCATAACTTTAAAATTCTTATCTATTAAAATATTTCATAATTTTTAATAAAAACTCTCATTGACAACCAAACAATTAATTTTTTTGGGATAAAACTCTATTTGTAAAAACTCCACTAACAAAAACTCTACTAAAGTAAGTTCTATCTAAAATGTTATACCAAATAGAGCCTTAATCTATGAAAATAATGAATGTTATATATGTGTGTGTGTGTGTGTGTGTGTGTAAAACACAAAGTTTTGGGTTTAGCGTTTGAAAGACTTATTGTTCTTCTCCTAAAAACCAAATGCTAGCTTACTGTAGAGGAAAAAGACAATCTTGTTGTTGCTGAGAAAATGCATGCATTTATATTGCATTTATTTTCTAAATTAAGGAATGAAAATCGGAATGAGAATAATTGATAATGTTTACGTTTTAAAATAAAGGGGGGAATGAGAATGCAACATGTGGGACCCACATGTTTTGGGATTGAACAATGGAAACTTAATTCCTATGGACTATGGAGGGGGTAGGGAATTAAGTTCCCATTTCTTGAACTGTCCATTTTACCCCTATCAAATATCTTAATTTTGTCCTCAAATAAAATATTATTATATTATTGTTATTATTCTTACTTTTATAATTGTTGTTGTTGTTGTTGTTAATAATAATAATAATAATAATAATAATAATAATAATAATAATAATAATCATTAATTAATGGTAATAATAATAATTTTTATTCTTATTATATTAACAATAATAATATTATTAATAATTAATGATGATGACGACGACATTGGCAACAACAACAACAATAATTTTAACGATAATGATTATCATTATTATTATTGTTAAAATTATTATTATTCATTTTATTATTATCACTATTATTATTATTAACACTAATTATTTTGAATAATAATAATCACATCATCATAATAAATAATGACAATAATCAACTAATGTTATTTAATAACTTGCGACATTCTATTTCAATTCCAAAACAAGGTAAACACATCAATGACAATATATTTCATTCTGATTTTGATTCATATAGTTAAAGTAATCAGTTTATTCTGATTTACATTTCTCATTCTGATTACGATTTAGTAAATGCACCATTCTAGTTAAAAAGAAAAACTTGTATACTAATGCGGTGAGCCTATCCAATGCTAAGGGTCCTATTTTGGGATTCACGAAATGTTAAATTTAAAAGATTAGTAGCACTCATTGTGAGTCACACCATTCTACCACAAAATGGAGCAGTATTGAAGTGGTGAGCCTAGGGGTGGCAAAATAAATAAACAAATCGAATTCGAATTGAATCATAAATGAATTGGATTAAAATTCTACTGATTTATATTCGATTTGTTTAATAAATGAATCAAAATCTCAGGGATTCAGATTCGATTCGTTTAATTCATTTAATAAAATAAATAAACTAATCAAATCCGAATCTTTGAGATTTTGATTCGTTTATTAAATGAAATAAACAAATCGAATCAAATCTGGATTCATTTACAATTCGTTTGTTAATTACAATATTAACCTTCAAATTTAAAAAAAATAAATTTAAAACTAAAAAAGTAATTTAATTAAATGAATGGACCATATTCGATTTGTTTATGATCAATTTATTAAATGAATCATAAACGAATAAATGAATCAATATTTTTAAACCGGATTCGATTTGTTTAATTAGTGAATCAAAACGAATTCATCCATTTATTAAATAAATTAATTTTTTTAAAACTAAATTTATTTAATTTATATCGAATCGAATTGAATAAACGAATTTTATCTCATTTTGCCACCGTTGGGTGAGCCTGTCTTACACAAGTTTCTCCAGACAATCAAAGGGGCAACCATTCGAAAAACTTACTACCATTGGGCTATCAAGTCTTTAAGTAATTAAGGCCGAACAGTCTTTGGGCTCATGGTTCGTGGTTGGCTGGCTAGCTCTATGTCTTCGGGCTTTGAGAAGATTGGGTCTTGTCTTAGAACGTCTTTCAAATTGGGATTTTATGTGGTCAGAGGGACAAGTGTTGAAATTTCAAGTCTTGACAAGTGAAATTGTGAAATCTTCAAAACTTTGATAATGGGACAGGATCAAACCAAAACAGAATCAACAAAAAACCCAGAACAAAGAACAAGAAAATGAAGAACTCAGTTGCTCGACACCATCTTGTAATGAAAAATCTACTTCTTTTATTGATCAAAACACTCGTGATACAAATCAGATCTACGGAGGAGATTACATTGAACACATAGAAGTAAATTCTAGGCCAAATGAATAACAAACAAAGAAGAAATCTAACTGACACCAGGGGCTATTAATTTAGCTCTGTTTTATACTGATATTTCTGGAAAAAGCTTAAGCTTATAATGGCCATTTGCCACGTCAGCGTTATATGTTACTAAAATCGCTTGAACTGGAGTCCATCTACACAGTGGCCCCATAATTTCTCCAATTTTGCATTGAGGTCCAAAAACACAAATGCTTTATCCAAATCAAACTAAAATGAATATTGGAATCATCCTTCTATTAAAGTTGGCGAGCATGGACAATACTTAAATAACATTCTATTTATATATGTGATTTTGCATCTTAATTTCTTACTGGTTTGTGACTTAATGACAGATCAAAGTTAGTGAAACCAGCTAGCAATGAATGAATATTGAACATTTGAGACTTAAAAAATGAATTAAAAAATGTGGTATGATTTTTTGTTTGTGTTGTATTTTCAATTTTTTCGATCTTTTATTTATTTTGAAATATTCTAATAACATTTCCTATATATACATAATAATCAAATGAATTAATACCTCGTTTGGGTAAACTTGCATGTTGGAACTAGCTAAATTGGGATTATGTCAATATGGCCGTTCATTCTGGTAATTATGCACAATTGGGAAATTAACTCATTTACTATCTCCTGATTAAGTTAATTTCTTTCGTAATTATCTATTTGCAGTGTTTCATGCAAGCTGCGTGGACTCACGGCTGAATAATAAGATATAAAATTTTAATTTGTATGTAACTCCGGACTTGAATGTGCTACTATTTGTAAGTAAATCACAAGATCAGCTAGCTAAGTTTCAGGCAATGATAGCAATATGATTTTTACACTTGGTTGTCCCCCTTAGCTTGATGTCATTTGGAGACATCATTCGTATATTGTTTTGGCATGTTACTTAATGTCTGCAAATAATTAATCTTATGAGGGAAAAAAAAAATCTTGACAGATCATCCATTTGAAGCCACATGTAACGGTCAAGTGCACCTATCCGAATCAAATTCAGAATGAGAAATTAATGAAAGAAACACAAAACAATCTCGAAAATCAATTTCAAGGTCACGGGACATCCAAATTAACAAAGTCAAAACCCCATCGAGCAGTCGCATTTTATTGCTTTACTAGCATGCTAGCTAGGCTAATGAGTAAACAAAATCACAATAAGCTAAAGCAATTCAATTGAATCCTCTATTCCTATCTTCCATTGAACTCAAAGAGAGTATTCTATTCCTATCTTCCATTGAACTCAAAAAGAGAGTAAGTGATAGGATGAATGAAACCTAAATTGTGAATAACAAAAATAAAGCCAATCAAGCTCAATACTTATTTATTGCATGGTAACCTTATTCCCCATAGTAACATGGCGGGTTCTATATACAAAAGGAAGGGCCTATAATTATTGCACTATTTAGCCCATCAGAAGATGCAGTGGTAGCAATCCTTTTTTTTCCATTTTTTTTTCCACTGACTGAACGGCTAAATGGGGGCAGCCATTTATTTTTTATTTTTTAAAAAATAACATTTGATATTACAATTTCTCAATTTTTTTCACAATTGCCAAATTATCAGCATGGTGCAAGGAGGGATATATGTGTGCTTGTTATTGCTCTGTTTGTAGGCAAAAGGAAAAAATAAAATAAAATAAATGATAGAATCGAACAAGCAATGGCATTGCCTAAACGAAGAAACGATACTCAAACTTCAAACTCAAATGTAATGGAATCAATGAGAGAAGAAAATAACATGCTAGTCTAGGCTAGATTTTCTTATAGAACGATCTTTTATTTTTCATTTTTTGAAATCCGTTAAAATACTAAAAGACTTAGTTTTCAAGTATTTCATAACTTTGAACATCTTTTTTCTCAAAATACAACATTAATTTGTGGCTTATTTCTACCTGTCAATTACGCTAGGTTTCTTTCTTTCTTTTTCTTTCAAATTAGTTCGATTATTCCATGTAACTATCAGTGTCAAGCTTGATTGGCTCACGTGTGTGTGTGTTGTCCCTTTTTTTTTTTTTTACCCAAATCCACTTAAAACAATGTGTGTGTAGCACACACACACACACATTGTTTTAAGTGGATTTGGGTAAAAAAAAAGGGACAAAACCTCACCAAAATAATGAATTTATTTTTAGGGATTCATGGTACCTCAATTAATCACAGTCTGTGGGCTATTTTGGGCTTCAAAAGATGCGAAGAAGAGTGAGAAAGGGGCTGATAATGGTGAGAGATCAGATGAGTGGGAAAGGGTTTGAAAGAATGCCATTGGACCTGCACAACGACAAATAGAGGTTAAAGGTGGAGTCGAGGGTGGCCGACGATCACACTTTGATGCTCAAGTCAGCTAGTTGAACATTTTTAGGTGATGAGAGCTTGCAAGCTCTCTAAAATGATGGCTGGAGGTTGAAGAAGACATCAATACCCTTTTTTGTGTGTTTTTGTGATGAATATGAGAAAAATAGAACTTTATTGCCTTTATAGACTAGACCCTGGATACCCTGCCACATGGTATTTAGTGATCCTTCTACTGTCATTTCTAAAATTTTCACGTCCTTTTATCTTTATGATGATTTTTTTGACCGTTAGAAGCATGCTTGGAGAGCAAGGATGCATTTTTTTGGCAGATTTTTTTCATTTTGTGTACAAGACGTATGCTGTAGGTGGTATAGGGCACCTTTGTAGATTTTTTCTAAATGGTGGCTGGTGTGACAATTAAGACCATTGTCCTAAAGGTGCTATTTTTGCCTTTTTGCAAGTTTGTCAACCAACTGTCCTCTCTTTTTCAATAAGATATTGATTATTTGATTTTGCCAAATCAAATATCTTCTTTAGGCAATCGAAATATCACATGTGGTGGGTATTTTTAGATGTTTTCTTTAACTATCTTAGTTTTGATGTGGCGTACCCCGCTTACCCACTTAACAGGTATAGGTCAAGAACCCTATAAGGGTAACTTACAATCAACAAAACCTTCTCATCGAAACATGGTGCTTTATTTTTAATTCTCTATTTATTCCCCAAACACACACACATATATAGATAGATACAAAAAGAGAGAAAGAGTTATTCTCTTATGCAAGCGCCCTCATTGTTTGTTCATTCGGACACACTATTACAACATGTGGTTAAACAGAGCTATATATCTCTTGAAGGGCAGTCAAACTAACGACTATAAAACAAGTGCTTCTTGGGAGGCAACCCAAGCTTTTTAAACTTTATCATCATCATCATCATCATCATCATCATCATTACTATTATTATTATCATTAATTTTTATTTTCCTATATTTTCTTTTGTTAGCCTTTTCTTTTAGTTGCTTTATTTTGTATTTTTAGGTTTTTGTAAAAGTTTGAGGGTCGACGAACATCAACTTTTCACATGCCTTTCAACTATTTAACTACAAATTCACATCTTCAAGTGCAAAACTTGGGAATTTCTCTTTTCTCTTTCTTTTATTTACATTGAGGAAAATGTTAATTTCAAGTTTGGGGGTATTGAAATATTTGCTTTCATTTAAAAAACAAACAAATGAAAAAAATTAAAAAACATTGTGTTGTTTTACATTTTGTTTTTATATCGATGATGAGTATATGGTTGAAAATGAATACAATTCTTAAAAGGGGGATTATTATTATCTCACTTTATACTTGATTCTTGTGTTAATTTTATCTTGATCATGATTCTTTATATATCTTGAGCATTTACATAAATTATTTTAAAGTTTTTACTTGAGATTTGAGATTGATACAACCTGAGTTGAGAATTTTAAATTGATTAAATGAATATTTACCTTGATTCTATATTATTTAAATTTACACAAGCACCATTGTTAAAAATGACTATCTATAACTCATAAGAGTAAAGCTATCATTGATTAATTTGTGTCTGTGTACCATCAGTATGTATACAATAAGAAAAATGTTACATTAAGTAATAAAGTGAAAGCTCTTGACTATAGATATTCAAAAAGTTAAAAAAAAAAAGCATGTGCTTTAAGAAACATTAAAAGAAAATGCAAATTTATGCGTATGGATATTTAAAAAAAAAAGGAGAGATGATAAGATTGGTTAGACTTATTATGTTATTATTCAACACAAGTGCTATTGATATTAAAGATTTTGAAATGATTGTGAGATGAGGTTAACTATTAAACTAAAGTTAGAACTTTGCCAACTATATATCTATATATAGGGGTGGATCAAGAGTCCTCTAAAACTACACTTAATTTTACACTAATTTTGAGCCTTTGAATTTAAAACATATCAATGGTGAGAATTTAGTGGATTAAATGATATTAATCTTTTTACTTTTTATCATTAATGCACACTTTCTCTCCCCTCTCATCCATCTTCTTCTCCAACGCTTTCTTCCTTCTCATCCATCTGAAAAAAAAAAATTGGAAGGAGTTAATAAAGTAATTTTTTTTTTATCGATAAACAAAGGAAATTTTAAATTCAGACAATTTGACTCGAACAAGGTAGCATTGTTGTATATTGATTTGACATCATGGGGTTATCCCCCTACCTCTAACGAAGTAAAACAAATTTAGAAAATTGAAAACTTGTATACATGTTCATAGAAAGCAACAAAAATCTCTTATTTAAGGAAAAATAATAATAATCAATCAAGGATTTGAAGATACAGTTCTTTGCACGGTGTAGTCTCAACTACAAAATTGTTCCTCGAACAAATTATGAATAGTGCTTTCTTCATTCAAGAGCACATAACGCTATAAATTGGTATGTTCCTACCGTGTACATTACAATTAACAAAATTTTGTTCTTGATATTGCTTGCCACTATACTAGTGTCTGATATTGGGCAATAGAACGGTGGACAAAGCTCGTAACTCTCAAACTTCTTCAACCCACAATAGAGAAATTAAGGGTTTATCGAGCAACGGATTCTCCATGAATCTTTAAATTGAAAAATAAGTTTGACAGATTGAACATTTAGTTGTTTTCTTGAGTTTAATTGAGAGTTCAAATGACCTGAGGGAGACTCATTAATTTGAGAATAGCTTTGAATGAGAGGAGATAAAGCATTGGGGAAGAAGATGGACGAGAGGAGAGAGAAAGCAGGTATTAATGATAAAAAGTAAAATGATTAATGTTATTTAATATATTAAATCCTCACCGTTGATATGTTTTAAATCCAAAAGTTTAAAATTAGTGTAAAATTAAGTGTAATATATATATATATATGTATATATATATATATGTATATATATATATATGTATATATATATATATATGCAACCTTTGAGGCATTTTTGGTGATGTTTATAGTATCATCACTAGAAACTCTCACAAGCTATATCTTGTCCACTAGGGTTACCTAGAGGTTTAAAGGTTTTTGTATAAGCTAAATGCAATTGGGATCACCTACAAAAGTGATTTACTTAGGATTTTCTTTTCGCAGTCTTTAGTTTAATTTTTGCTTGAGTAGTAGCAAAATGTCAAGTTTGGAGTTTTTTCATGTGTTTATAATTTATATATATTATTTTAATACTTTCCTAACTTAATTTTTTATTAAATTATATTTTTCTATGTTAATTTTTCTCAATTTTTATATTTTGTTGTTATAGTTATATTTTAAGAATAAAGAGGAAAAGCAATTGCAGTGAAATAAATCTTAAGATACCAATTTTAACTAGTAAATGGAAGACAAAAGGGCCTAGATTGTTTTGAATTAAATCAATTTAACATCGTGTAATCTTAAGATACCAATTTTAACTAGTAAATGGAAGACAAAAGGGCCTAGATTGTTTTGAATTAAATCAATTTAACATCGTGTACTTCACCTGCGTGCAACAAGCTATGAATTAACTTGGTTTGGCTTTGTTTTAATCCATTTGAGTTAAGGATTTAGAAAAAAAAAAAAAACAAGAGAGGGGGAGGAAGGGAGAGAGAGAGAAGTTGCCGCAAATTTACAAAAGTATTACGTAAATTTTAATGTACTTGCAAGTGCACAGGTCTATTAAAGTATGGACATGGGATAGCAAGGTCAAATCTATAGATACTATTAATTTTTAGGAAATCTAAATTTAAACTGACCTAATCATAATTCTACCCTAATTGAAGAGAAAATATTTTGTTTTAGAAAATTAAAGCTAAAGATGCAATTAAAATTAAAACGAGTAAATAAACATAAGAATTCAAGAGATTGAGTATACCAAGGTTTTAGAAACCACCATAGTGCAACTTAACAATTATCTAGTTACCAACTAGTTTTCAATTTTAGAGTTACTGCTTGAAATCAATGTACATCTTATCCATGAATATGGTAATTAAGTCAAATTAAAATTAATCTTCTGTAAGTTCTTTTTCTATTTACTAATATGATATCTAAGCATCCATGTAAATACATTAAATAATAAAGATTCAATATTTTCCTAAGCACTCTGTGTAAATAATTTAATTAAAGTAACTAAATAAAAAACAATCATATATAAACTTTATACATCCAAATATAAATTTAGTCAAATATTAATCTTAACAATTAATAATATATGAGAAAATTAATAAAAAGATTTAACTATATTTAACCAAACAAATGAAAAAAAAATCATAAACGTTAAAACACATGTATAGGAAATTAATTGAATAAAAAAATAATTTATTTTATTGAACATGACTTCATCCTTAACCCTAGTACAAAATATTTAGTTTCACATAATTGAATTGGGAATGAAAAATAAGAGAAAACCAGTCACCTAGATTAATCCATGCGCCTGGCTCTTCTCCAAAATCGCGGCTGCTGCTCTGCTTCAATTCCTCTTGGTCGCTTCCCTTCTGTATTCGTCTCCCTCGTGAAAGCCAAAAACGTGGCTTATATAATGGCCAAGCCAATTAAAGCAACCGACTACATCAAATTTGGAAGCCAAATCCTAAGGTAAAAGCACTTTACAATGTTAAAAGCCCATAATCTTCTTTCCTCAGATTTGGTCCACCTTCTAATTACTTGAGCGCGTAATTCTTTTAAAGTCATCATGGCTTCGGCTTTTTGTTTAATTTCTCTTCTTTGTTATGCGGCTTTGAATCTCCGTGTTTAATCTCTTTAACTTCTAATTCTCTACCGTTTGATTCCTTTAAGTATTGTTTATTTCTTAATCTTCAATTTATTACATGTTTAATAAAATAATGTAATTTGTTGGAGAAAAACTAAGTTTGTTTTATATAAAAATTAATGGGACTGATTTCATACAATACATAGGAATTTATAATCTAGAAAATCACATCTTAACAATTCGATTTGGCTTTTTCGTTGAATTAATCTAGGCTCCCAAATCACAATCTACACCACCACTCCTGTTAGATCACTATTCGTCACCATCAATCTTGTTAAATCACAATCCGTCATCAATGATCTTCCAAATTATGATTTAAGTTTGATTTGCACTTGATATGTGGGCACGTTTATCACCATTAAAACTAACTAGTAAGAGACAATATTCCTCTCAAAATTAGAGAGAAAAATCTTTTTCTCTGATATGTACGTTGTGGCTCTCCTTTTTCTTTTTGAGAAAACAAGCTTTTTTATATTTTTATTTAATGGAAACCCTAGACTTCATATTGATATATATATATTTTAATTCTATTATATCATATTTGATTTAAATTAAAAAAATAAAATTAAAAGTAGTGTTGCTTGTTCTTGTGTTATAAGGGCACACCTTGTAAAATAAAACAAGGTCTCTTACACACAAGCATATTAAATGAAGCCCCCACTAAAAAACATATTAAGACTTTTAATCCAAATGGCTAGTTATCTTACTTATTAATCTAGTAGCGGTGCAATCAATTAAATGAGCTAACTTGAAAATCATATGGGTACATACAATAGTGATTATAATAATTAGGCATGTAATTAAACTAGCCCAATTATTTAATTCCAAATTTACTCTACTAAAAGATTGGATTAACTTCCATAATTGTATGCTATCTACGATAGTATTTTTGAATAATAATTTAACCTATGCCACATTGATTTCTTTACTGCATAATCATTTGCACCACGTCGTTAATTAAATCGATATCTTAACTATCTAATCAATTTAATTACATCTTTTTTCTTAATACTTACTGGTTTTATCTAATGATCATTTTCAATACATTAAATATATTGACACACTCTGACTGGAGAATTCTGTGATCAAGTATTGAAAACTAGGGGTGGGCATTTTACCTGACCCGATTCGAAAAAGTTCGGGTTCGGGTCGGGATTGAAACCTGATTGGATTAAAAATTCACCCGACCCGATCTGAATACCCAATCGGGTTGTAAAAAAAAATAAATAAACCTAACACTGCAAACTGCACAGCACACACACACATGCTGCACAATACAGACACACACACGCTACACACAGTCAGTCAACAACCCACAAATTCACAAACCTAACACACACAAACACACACTGTCACCCACACACCACCACAAGACAAATCACGAGTTCACAATTTCACAATTTCACTGTCAAGCTCAAACACAAACAAGGCAGCCGAAAGTTCGTAACCAGCCACCACAAGACTAACACACAGTAGCCCATGATCTATTGCTGCCAACTGCTGAAACCACGATTTGTTGCTGCCAAGTGAAGCCGCGACCAGCTGCTGCCAAGTCAAACCGTCCAGCCGTGAGCCATCCGCATCCAGCCGTGAACCGTGGCTACCAATCTGTTGCTTGAAGGCCAAATCATCACAATCCGACCCAACTTTCTCCCCACCCGAACCCGATTTTGAAGCTTTCCACTTTCAAGCTCAACTTTCAAGTTACCTAAGCCATAACTTTCATGGTATATATATACACTATATCATTATATATGCATAATTGGTTATTATATAATTGATTATTATTTAATTGTTGTAAACTTGTAATTTTGAATTTATAAATATTAGTAATAAAATCAAGAAAATTGGTGTATTGATGATTTTGTTATGAATAAATATTTATTAATTGACTAATTGTTACTAAATAACAAAACTTTTGTTAATTATTAATAATTGAAATAATATTAATTGATAATTGTTAATAATAGTTAATAATTGATTTTTTGGAATAAATTAGCACATTAGGTAGATTAAATATTAAAATTAAGTATTATGTTGTATATATTTTATAATTATAATGTGATATGTGATATGTAATTATGTGCACTTGTGCAGTAGCTTTAAGCCTTCAACCTTAAAAAATTAATAAATTCAATTAATATTTTATTGTATGTTAAATTGTTAATCATCTATTAATCGTTAAGTGCAAGTAATTTGAACTTGAAATTAAAGGTTTATAATAAGAATTAAGACATAGATACGCAAATAATATCATATTATTATGGGGAATGGGTAATTGGATATTATAAATTAGTTAATTAATCATGAATTTCTTGCTTTTTGTTTATGGAGTATGAACAATTTGAATTGAAATTACTAATTAGATTATGTTAATAATATTTCTATGTTTTGATTTTTGAATTAATGATTATTTTTTATATTAAGATGCTTGGACATTCAAGATCGAATTCAATGAGTGACGAAGAAGAACAAAATATACAAATGGAAGGAACTCAAAGAGGAAAGGAAAAGGCAAAGCGGAAAAGACCGCAAATGAAGAAAAGATCGGAAGTGTGGAATCATTTCATTTTACTTGAAGATAATCCAAATAAATGCATGTGCAACTATTGTGGTAGACAACATCAATGTCATTCAAGAAATAATGGGATTACAAATATGACAAGGCATTTAAAGACATGTCAATCATTCAGGACATTTCGCGAACAACAAAGTGGAAGTCAATAAAATTTGATAGATGAGGGCAGTGAAGAAAATGCAAGTAATTTGGTTTAGGATAAAGGATGGAGTCAAGATGTGTGTCGAAGGGCAGTAACTAAAATGATTATTATGAGTGAGTTGCCGTACAGTTTTATAGACAACAAAGGATTTAGGCATTTCTAAGTGTAGCTATCTCGCAGTTCGTTATGCCATCTCGAAGAACTATTGGTAGGGATGTTATGGAGTTATTTTTGGAGGAAAAGACAATGTTGAAAGTTTGATTTGCAACAACAAGTAGCGGGTGTCTCTTACAACTGATTTATGGACTTTTGTTCAAAACATGAGCTACATGGTGATTACAACTCATTTTATTGATAGTGATTGGTGTTTGAATATGAGAATTATTAGTTTTAGCGCAATCGAATATCATAGAGGGAAGTCGATTAGCAAAAAGATTGTGGCTTGCTTACAGGATTGAGGGATAGAGAGGTTATTTGCAATAACTGTTGATAATGCTATTGCAAATGATATTACTATTGGTTATGTCACTATGCAGTTGCTTGCTTGGAAGAATGATAATGCACTTGTGTTGGTGGGACTATATATGCATGTGCATTGTTGTGCACATATTTTGAATTTGATTGTTGTTTCAGGATTGGGAGAGTTGCACGCCAGTGTTACTGTTATTTGGAATGCTGTGAAGTATGTGAGATCCTCCAGCATGAGGCTGTGGACATTTAAACAATGTGATGAGCAGGTGAATTGTCCAAAAGGAATTGTTGTTTTGGATTGTCCTACCAGGTGGAATTCCATTTATTTGATATTGATGACTATGCTGAAATTTCAAGCGGCATTTGATAGAATGACAGAAATGAATAAATTTTATGAGGCATACTTTGCTGAGAAGGAAAATAATGTTAGAAGGGTGGGCCCACTTGGACTGGAGGACTAGGAGAGTGCTGAATGAATTATGAAGTTTTCGAATGTATTTTATGATGCCACATTATTGTTTTCCTCCTCTTTGAGTGTGACTTCTAATATTTGTTATGATATTATTGGCTTAATTGAGAGTTCATTGATTGCACTGTAAGAAAGTACAAATCCTTGGGTGTCCTCTATGGCTTATAGTATGAGGGAAAAAATTTTATAAGTATTGGGAGTCTACAAGAAAGATAAATAAAATATATATTGTTACCTTTATTCTTGATCCATGAGCGAAAATAGATTTTGCTAAACATATTTTTGAGATCATTTTTGGCAATGATAGTTTAATGGTTGAACAAATGACCAAAGTAGTGAAGGACTTGTTAAATGAGTTTTATGATGCAAGTAGTGCATTCTCCGCTAATTCCACACCATCGATGTATAGTGAGAGTGGTCTTAGTGGCAGCTATGGAGGTGCAAGTTCTTCTCAAGGTTTTACAACTGAGGCTAATTTAGTGGATGTTGCTGGTGGTGAATGTGATGATGCTTTTCAAGTTGCTCGCCCTTTCCTTGAATATGCCACGAAGGTTTCTATTTAAAATGAGAGTAAAAGAGTAGTATCCAAGGGGGAAAGATACCTAAAGGACCTAGTTGAAGATCCCAACAATCTTAAACTTAATGTTTTACGTTGGTGGAGGGTGAATGATTCAAGGTATCCAATTCTGGAGAAAATTGCAAGAGATGTCCTCGTTGTTCTTGTTTCCACAGTGGTTTCTGAGTCTCCCTTTACCACCAGGCGTTGTATTATTGATGAGTATAGGAGTTCTTTGACCCTGGCTATAGTTGAGGCATTGATATGCACTAAAAATTGGTTGCAGTCTAAGCTTTTTGTCAATCCCATCTACAACCTCCAAGAAGATATTAAGGAGCAAATATTTCATATGGAATTACAAGAAGGTAATGTTTTTAATTTTTTATCATACATTATATACATAATATATTTAAAATGCATTATAACTTTTCTATAGAACATCTACATGTAGTCATGTACTTAAATTACTAATTGTTTTTTTTTATAGAGCTTATAAGATCGCAAGCTTCGACTGTGGAAGAGGTCAGCGCTAACATTGGTGTTATGGATGTTTGAAAGGTAACTTTTAATATATATTATTATTCATAATTTGATATTATAGTACTGTTAGTATTTGGTTGTAATTTAAACTATAATTATAGTTGTTATAGTTTTAAAATTTTAAGTCTAATTTGTAATTGTTTTAGTTAGACAAGTTGAAATTGATAGAATGTTATTATTGTCTAGTATTATTATTAACTTGATTTGGTGATGAATGCCATAAAATAAGCATGATTGACTTAATTATTATATAATCAAGTGTGTGTGTATTGAAAAATTTGATAAACATATATATTTATTTGTAATTATAAATTTATAATGATATAATAGAAATTAAAAAGATTGTAACACCCCTTTAGCTCAATTAAAGATTGAATTGGATTTATTTATTTTTGTTTGTGTTTCATGTGTAACCTTATGAATTTGGTTTATTTGCTCTATTTTATATATGAATTGAGTTCGTTCATTTGTAATGTGGCTTAAAGAAAATATTTATTGTACATTTCTTCATATTTCTGTAGGCAATCGGCACTTGAACTTGGAGTTCAAAATTTTGAATTTAGAACTTGTCAAAGTGTTTGCACGGAGCCATGGAGGAACCAAGGTGGAAGAATCAAAAAAGTCTATTTAGTTTTAATGTTTGAACTTTGAACTTTGTGATTTGTGTTTCTAAACAATTTAATTATGTTTAAATTTTTTTGACTTTGTGTTTCAAACTTTCAAAGACTAATATTTGGAAATTGTGTTTTGCACTTTGTAAGTTTGTATTAATTTTAACTTTTATTTAGTTTGGACT
This sequence comes from Citrus glauca, assembly GCA_029633175.1. Taxonomy (NCBI): domain Eukaryota; kingdom Viridiplantae; phylum Streptophyta; class Magnoliopsida; order Sapindales; family Rutaceae; genus Citrus; species Citrus glauca. The sequence continues at coordinate 23,238,466 of JAQOOD010000005.1, forward strand.
TTGTTGGTTGAGCAAATAATAGTCATAATCCTACCCTCCAAGTCAATAGGCAAATAATCCTATTTGAGCATTTTAACTTTATTCATTTGATTTAATAGCATTTTCTTTCCTTTTTTTAGTGAAAATTAGTAAAAATGACTACAATTAAGAAAAATGTCTTAAAACTATCATAAAAACTACAAAATAGGAAAAAATAGAGCTCAAAATTGCATTAACCGAATGTGACCTGACTCGATTTGACCCGATTTGAATCGACCCGATTTGAATCGACCCGAACTGACCCGAACTCAATCAGACTTGTTTTAAATCTAATCCGATCCAACCCGAACTTAATCCAAATTATTGACCTTACCCGATCCAACCCGAATATGATTCTTGTCAAACACGAATAACTTGAAATCCGATCAGATTGACTCGAACCCGACCCAAACCCGATTTTGCCCACCCCTGCCCAAAACCTATTAAGAGATGTGTTGTACAAATTCTATATTGTTAATCTATAACTCCAATACTCATAATTTCTCCTACCAAGATACCAGATAATTTTGATTATAAGTGTGCGCTGTGCCCATTGATAACTCAAATGAAATAACAATTGTAATAATGAAATCATAATTAACTCAAGATTAATATTACAGTAAAATAAATGCATCTGAGATTTAATAAGTCTGATAGTTATTCAAAAGTTAATTAAATCTCATATGTGATCCTATTTAATGTAGTCGTATTACATCAAGAAATTCATACATGATTAAGACAAATTATTCAATGAATTTATTACAATCTATACTTAAATAAAATGATCAACTTCATTTATCAATTGCGAATATAATTTACTTAATCATAAGATAACTTGTATTTATATTTTCTGTGAATCCGCATGGTGATTACATAAATACATATAATATGATTAAATAGACTTTACTCAAAATATTAATGCAATTAAGATACTTAAATAAAATATTTATTTTATTAATTAGAAAAATTGTTTATTACAATAAAATAAAGACACATGCTTTTAAAAAACATATTTTCCTAACGATCTCCCACTAGCTCTCAAAGTATATTTGGCATCTCATGCATGCCCATGGATTCTAAGTGCAAGTTAAAAGGTTTCCCAGGCATGGTCTTAGTAAAAGGATCTGCCAAGTTTTCTTGTAACGCAATTTGAGTAACCTCCACATTACCTCTCTGCACTATATCCCATATAAGATAATACGTCCTGTCAATATGTTTTTATTTCTTATGGTTCTTTGGTTCCTTAGATTGAGCCACCTCACCACTATTATAACAAAATAGTTTAATGGGTGCAGTTACAGGAGGTACCACCTCAAGGTCTTGTAGGAACTTGCGAAGCCATACAACTTCTTTTGTAGCTTTAATGCAGCCACATATTCAGCTTCAGTTGTGGAATCTACGATATAAGATTATTTCACACTCCTCTACCTAATAGCTCTAATTCTTAATGTAAACACATAGTCAGAAATTGATTTTCTAGTATCCTTATCTGACATAAAGCCAGAATCAGTATAACCCACTGAAACGAGTTCATCACTAGAATACACAAGCATATAATTTTTAGTTCTTTTTAGATACTTCATTATATGTTTGACTACAGTCCAATGTTCAGGTCGAGGATCAGATTGATATATGCTAACCATCCCTACCGCAAAATAGATGTCTGGCATAGTGCAAAACATGATATACATGAGACTTCCCACAGCTTCTGCATAGGGAACTCGTCTCATTCTCTCTATCTCTTCATATGTTTTCGGTGATTGATTCTTAAATAATACAATTCCATGTCTGAATGGTAATAAATTAGTCTTGGAATTTTCTATGCTAAATCTAAGTAATATCTTATAGACATAGACCACTTGAGACAAGGCTAAAGTTTTGTTCTTCAGGTCTCATAGTAATTTGATACCAAGAATATAAATTGCCTCTCCTAAATCTTTCATATCAAATTGTTTTGCTAACTAACTCTTTATTGTATTCAATACTCCTATATTCTTTCTAATTAGGAGATATCGTCTACATAAAGAATTACGAAGGTTACAGTTTTTTTCCTGAATTTTCTTGTACACAAATGTTTCATTAATATTATGAATGAATCCAACTGATTTAATCGCTTGATCAAATCTGATTTATGGCCTTTTTCTAAAATTCAACATCTCTATCTATTGGAGGTTCGTTGTAGCTAGTGGGATCTTGTATATGTTCATCTAAGAGAGCCGTATAGGTTTCTCCCAATAACATATATCTCACAGGTAACCTAATTACCCTCCCACTATGACAAGATTCGAAAAGTGATACTTGTTCAAGGATAATCTTATGTTGATCAGCTGGTTGTTGTTGTTTTTCATGTTCTATATAGGTGTTGAAAGCTGAGCATCAACTTGATCACCTAACAGTACTTCAAGTATTACCTTACTCTTAAGTTTGAAGTTATTTATATAATCTTCCTCCAGGGAAGTGAAATGTGTACTGACGATCACTTTCCTATCTTGAGAACTACAAAATAAACCTTCCATTATTCCTTTGGGATACCCCACAAACATACAAACCTCAAAAAGTGAATCCATTTTGTCTGCCTTTAGTTTTAGCACACGTGCTAGTGATCCCTAAATACAGACATGTCGTAAACTTGGTTTGTGACTTGACCATAGTTCTATTGGGGTTTTAGGCATTGACTTAGATGGAACTAAGTGGTGTTACTTTTTATCTCTATTTGGTGGAAACCATGGGCTCCATATTTATATTTTTTTAATTCTATTAAATCATATTTGATTTAAATTAAAAAACAATAAAATCAAAAATGGCATTACTTGTTCTTGTGTTATAGGGGCCGACTTAGTAAAATAACACAAGGCCCCTTATACACAAGCATATTAAATAGAGTCTCACACTAAATACTATATTTAGGCTTTTAACCCAAATAACTAGTTATCTTGTTTATTAATCCAGTAGCGGCGCAGTCAATTAAATGAGCTAACCCGAGGATCATATGAGTATACACAATAGTGGTTATAATAATTAGGTCTAAAATTAAACTAGCCCAATTATTTAATTCCAAATCTACTCCCCCAAAAGACTGGATTTGACTTCCATAATTGTTTGCTATTTACAATAGTATTTTCGAATAATAATTCAACCCATGCCACATTGATTTTTTTACTGCAAATCTTTTGTATCTCATCGTTAATTAAATCGATATCTCAACTATCCAATCAATTTAATTATATCTTTTTCCTTAATACTTAATGGTTTTCTCTAATGATCATTTTCAACATACTAAATATGTTAGTTCACTCTGGCCACAGAATTTTATGATTAAGTACCAAAAACCCACCAAGAGATATGTTGTACAAATTTTATATTGTTAATCTATAACTCCAATACTCATAATTGCTCCCACCAAGATACCGGGTAATCTTTACTACAAGTGTGTGTCGTGTCCATTGGTAACTCAAATTGAATAACAATTACAATCATGAAATCATAATTAACTCAAGATTAAGATTACAGTAAAATCAATGCCTATGAGATTTAATAAGTCTGACAGTTATTTCAAAGTTAATTAAATCTCATATGCGATCATGTTCAATGTAGTAGTACTACATCAATAAATTCATACATTATTAAGACAAATAATTCAATGAATTTATTACAGTTTATACCTAACTAAAGTGCCCAACTTTATTTGTTAATTGAGAACATAATTTATTTATTTATAAGATAACTTATATTTATGTCTTTTGTGAATCTACATGGTGATCACATAAATACATATAATATGATTAAATGAACTTTATTCAAAATATTAATACAATTAAAATACTTGAATAAACTACTTCATTTATTTTATTAATAAAAAAATTGTTTACTACAAGTAAATAAACACATTTTCTTTTAAAGAGCACATTTTCCTAACACAATTAACTAAAGTTATCCTAAAAAAAAGTAAAAATAAAACAAAGGGTAATATATTTTTAATCAGTTCCTTGTTTACACTAGGATTTTTCATAGGACTAGGGTTCTCCATTTATTTACTAACCAACACCGGTATTCTATTTCCCCTTGTCCTTAGATAACATTGAATTGAACCACCATTTTTTCATATAGCTCTCTTGTCCCTATTTACATGAAAATGCAAGATTATAATAGTCAATTGGAAGAAATCATTCTTTCTTGGAGACACCAGAGTATCACTTTGCTATGTACGGCCCTTTTCAATTCGAAATAACGGGGACTCTCGGGTTGTATAAAACTCGCATTAAAAAAAAACAATATCTATTCTCTCCTATAAATGAACTTTTCTTATAAAATCGAGAGAGCTTGTGTATGTATAATATGCTCATCAAGAAGTCGAGAGGAAGAGAAGTAGCAGCTGCAAGAGATCCGAGAGAAACTAAGATTAATTCATGAGTTTTTCTTTCCTTTTCTATATTGCTTTGCTTAAATGTTCACAATTAAATTTATACATTCTCTTTATATTCCCATAAACTAATTTATTTTGCTACGGCTAAGATGTAGCCTAACTATGAAGATTTAGTTTCATAAATCTGTATTATTTTTAGTTTATTATTCCATGATTAAATGTTCCTTATTGTGCTTAATACTTTTAAATATGTGGCCCATATTTGAATGATTTGAGGATACATGATGAGATCAAGAGAAGATTTATGTCTTTTTTTTTATACAATGGATGCCGTGAATTATATGGGAGATACAGATGGACTAACTTTATTCGTGCAGTTAATCTAAGAACACCATAAAAGTTAATGAGTTTTCATATATTATATTGAGCATAGAGATATACTGTACGAGTAAATGGGAATACGTGAGAAAGGGTATCTAAGGAATTAGGGTTATTCAACTGTCAACATGGGTAATAATTAATCTTCAATAGGATAGATAAAAGATTAAATTAAATTGATTATGGTCGGATGTCCTATTATCTTAATTGCTTGGTGATTTCTGTTATTGGTGGCATCTGTATTTAATTTTTAGTTATTTTATTTCATTTTATTTTTTAAATTCATTTATTCAATTGTTCAAATAAATTTGGGTTAGAATAATTTTGGTAGCTAATTAGATATACAATCTCTGTGAACGATACTCTACTCTTCATTATATTACTTGTATTTATTAGAACACGTGATAATTATGCAACACATACATTGACTAAATTTAATGTCTTTAGCAGCATAGCGTTTGCTTCAACTCAATTTACTAGTAATCTGATACCCAAAAAAAAATCGTAAATTTCCGTTACATAAACTATTAATTACATAACAAATCTTTAAAAAATGAAAACCGAAATATTATAGAAAGAAAATAAGAAAATCTCACCAACTGATGAACAATGTTCTTAGCTGGCCTGCAATTAAGATAAACACAAAAAAAAAGCAATAAAAAAGTGATTTAAATTTCCGAAACTCATAGTAAAATATATATGAAGTGGAGAAATCATGTACTTGAGGCTAGATGATAAACGAATCGGATTTGAATCCTATGCTTAGTTGAGTTTCTACTAAGTTTAGTGTTTGTGGGATCCTATGATATGTCATAATTATTTTTAATGGCTGAGATTTTTTTCCTCATTAAAGGCATTTTGTTAACAAGCCTTAACGGCCTATGATTAATTCAAAACAATTTTTTAAAAAGAAAATCATTTACTTGAACGCGTTTGATTAACTGATTTTTTTTTAATCTTACTCTCTTCTAAAACATCTTTGTCTTTCTTTCTCTCTCTTTTCTCACTCTTTTATTTTTTATTTTTGGGAAATTCAGAATAACTCTATTCAACCTTAAATTTTCAACAACAATTGTGGATATGAAGAAACAAAAATAACCTGTGGGTATATAATTAATTTTTTGTTTCAATTGCTGGAACCGATTCATGAAGATATTAAATTTTCATATATATGCAAGGAATTTGACTTAGATCGGATTGGATTTTTATAGTGAAATCTTGATTTAGTTTTATATTTTCTTCTCTTTTTGTCTAATTTTTTTTTTTTGTTAGTTGGAAAATTTTAACTTTTATCTTCTCCACATAAATCAAGGATTTGTAATGCTCCAATGTTCGTGAGATAGGAAGAAGGAGAAGCAGGAAGAAATTAGCTGCCCAGAATAATTTAAATAGAAAAATAACGAAAAGAAAGAAATGTAAGAAGAAGAAGGACAAGAGTCTGACGAAATTGGGAAAGTTTCAGCCCATCTTATAAAAAATTCAAGGGAATAATAGAGCGTTTTATAATAAAAAAAAAAGAAAGAAAATATATATAGCCCTTAAAAGCAATTCTAACACATGTCATATAGGATACAAATCCGAACAAATCATGGTTTTTGAGGGTCCGCGGAGATTATTTTCTTAAACAGATGGCGACTTCCGGAAGGGTTAAACCCTAATTCTTATGGCTTAAGGAGATAGATATAACATGAAAACCTAGCTGACAAGATAGGGATTATTTCCCCTCGAAGATGATCATATGACTATGCAAGACGGATCTTTTGATTTTAGCCTTTTAGTGTGACTACGATTATTTTAATTATCTACACATGCCACGATAATTTTGAAATTATCTACATATGCTTTAAATAAAACAGACCAAGTAATTAATTCCGGCAAATACCTTAGAATCATTACACTTCTTTTTGGAATTCTCATTAAACCGAACACTAAATTGGAAACTAATTCATTTTTTTGGGTTAAAAAAATTAAAGGATATTATAATCGAAAGGAGGTCTTGGTATTCTTATTGAAAATTTGGGGGTTTATTCAACTGTTTTCTCAATTCTTAAAATTATAGGTGTCCTTTTCCATAATAATAAAAGGGTCACATCATTTTAATTGTCTTACCAAACACGCGTTAATAAGAAATTAAAAGTCATAATAAACGCTAAACTGCTGATTTCAAAAATCAAATAATGTATTAAATCACATTCACAGTTAGGTCACACTAGCTATCATGTTTTAAAACAGAAACGAATTAATGCGTGTTGACATATTAGAGTGAATAATACAGATAAACACAGAGTGGATGAACGAATATTGAAAATTTCTCGAATTCCCTAACTGCCAAATTAAAATGCATTCATTATTCATTGAACAGAAGAAAGACCATCCAATTTCCACGAAAGCATTTTTTTCTTTATTATTTTTAGCAAAATTCTCTATCTAATCAACTTGAGGCGGAAAAAAAATTCTACTTTCAGAAATACTTAAAACAATATTTTCAAACCTAAATCAGCTTTATTTTTCTAAAAGAAAAAATCACAATCACCGCCTGAAGTTTTACTCAGAAGAAATTCGTACATAATAAGAGAATTTTGGTAATGTGTGCAAAATGTTTTTACAATTTAGAAAAAAAAAATGATCGAATCATTTGTGGTTCGTTTTCTTGACCGAAAGTCTTTGCTTGAAGTACACTTCAATGTCGTAAAAAGAAAAATTACCCTTTACATTCCATGTGCAGTTGTTTGTTTTATTTACAGTAAAAGTAAATACTAAATTGATATCCCATACCATGCGTGACTTCAAAGAGGCTTTTCACTTGATTGTGTTTAGCCGCGTGGCATCTCAAAGAAGCCATCAAAATTTTTAGGCAAGAAGGTCAGTATAAGGAAAGAAGGTTTGTGAATATGAAAGTAAGAGTAAATGTTCGTTTCCTCCCTATAATTTGAGACTGGGAGCCAATTACTCAGTTAGTCTATACATTTTAAAATGAAAAAAGAAAATAAAAATGTTTCCGTTAAAATCTACCTCATTATATCCAATAACTCTAGAAGAAACGGTAGAGATTTTCTGGTTAATTTTTAAAACTTTTCGTAGTAACTTTTATGCAGTAACTGATGATTGACTCAAACTAAGGGGAAAAGAGTATTTAGAAAGTAACGCTTTTTTTGTGAAAATCAACTCTAATATATGCTAACATCATCAAATATTTCACGGATCGGTTAAAGAATATGTAATCATTCAGCTTTGAAGAAAATTTTAAAGAAAAATTTGAACTTTACTTGGGCAAGAGAATACTTGCGATATAAGGTTTTTAATTTTTGAGAAATTTTCACAATACAAATTTTCTTCTTGGATATATATCTCAAAATATTTTATTTCAAATGGAATGACATTGAACAAGGCGTAATGTAATTAATTCACTCGTAACTTGTGAAAGTCTATTAATTACCACTGGATAAATGACACGCCATATCTTTGTTATATGGTAATCAATAAAAATAAAGAAAAATAAGATTCCTTCCTTTATTGCTCGAATGTAAAAGCCTGCATAACCTACAAATGTACACTTCAAATTTAGCAAAACTAAATAGTGTTGCGAAAGAAATCATAATGACCAAGGAAAAAACCAGGAAACAGAAGCAGCTTGTCAGTAACATTCATCGGAGAGAATTTCTCTGTGACAGTTAAGAAAGGAAGCTACAGTGCAAGTTCTTGGCTCCTCGCAAAGCCCCATATATAAAGAGAACCCATTCACAGACTTACAAACTCGTTCCATTGTTACGGATTCTTGATCTTTGTCCTCATTCTTTTTTTTTTTTTCAGCCATGTCTCTATGCTTATGGGGAAGCATGGAAAGAATTTGATAGATCATATCCTTGGTTTGCACAAGAGATTCGTAATGTCAGGATGGGTCCTGCAACAGATGGCTTCAATCCTTTTGGTAACATGCATAATTCTTGTAGTATGTGACTATTCATACTTGTGCCATATAATTTACCACCATAGAAATGCATAAAAGATCCATTCGGGATGATGTCACTACTCATCCCAGGACCAAAAGTACTAGTTTGAGATATTGATATTTACATAAGGCCGTTAATAGATGAATTAAAAGAGTTGTGGAATCATGTTATTGAAACCTTCGATGCATCCACTGGACAAACTTCTAGAGAAATATATATATATTGACTTGTAAGCGATATTGACTTGTAAGCGCATGTGTAATGCTTTATTACAAGCTTCAAATGTAAGCATTCATGTTTTCTTTATCGTATTATATATATAGTGTAAGCTTTCTTGTGTTATTATTTTATATGAAATTAATTTATTTGTTTACTAACTTTTATAGTGTAACTCTTATATCTTTCTTTCACGCAGCTAAGTATTCTTAAGGAATTATGATACAATCAAACGGACTTGTCCTTTCACTCCTTCATGCACGGTTGCCTTTTAGCTTATTTCTATCATTTTTGTTTTGTTCATGTTAAAAGAGCCTAAAGAAATATTCCAATCTACTGAAAAATAGAAACTATTTCGGTCTTTGTCCCTATATGTTCTGCACTGCACCATGTAAGACAGAGAAAGAAAAGAAGAGACAAAACTTCAATTAAGTGAAAAATACTAAGTAACAACATTTGATGTGATTCCTAACGTGTACATCGAACCAATTCAACTTTATAATGCTAAAATTAAACCATAAATTAAAACCAATTGAATAAAAATTGATAACTTCAGGAACATGCATTCACAAAGGAAATAAGAAAAACACACCAGAAAAGATTAACCTTCTATATGTTTGCAAGACGCCATATAGCTTCAGGTCTCCTAGAAACCTATTATATTTCTCCTTTGTCCATCGTTCATGTTGCTTCCTTTTCTACCATTAAATAAAATTCAAAATTCATATATTTTATCCTTAATAGCTATTTCATATCACCAAAAAAATTAAAAAATAAATAAATAAGAAGAAGAGACAGAAAATATAAAAGGAATTAAAGGTTTCTACTTAACGTAGGGGTCCATAACCCTCAAACCCGAGCCTTAGCCCTAACCCTCAAAATCAATCACAATCCCACAAAAATCAAAGAGATTACGCCTAAATATGCAAAGACCCTAACCCCAACCCTCATAATCAAACAAAATCCCACCAAAATCGAAGAGATTACGCCTCAGTATGCCAGACCCGAACCCTAACCCTCAGAATCAAACATAATCCCACCAAAATCAAAGAGTTTACCTGCAACGACCATGGACAAGAGCGAAGGAGCGATAACGAGCAGGTCTAAAAGAGCGAATATAAAATTTAATAGAGCGGAATAAGCCAGCTGCACAGGTCTAAGAAAGTAAAGTGAGTGAAATGGCAACGGAGAGTGATCGATTTCAAGCAAAATAAAGAGAGCTTGAGCAAAAAAAAAGAGTCGCGAGAGACCGCGCGAGGATGTGAAGAGAGTGCCTTTTCAAGTGTTTGAAGATAAGGGAAAATTTTGATTTAACATGACTGTTTTAATATTAACCGTCATTAATTAACTAAAAAAATCAATATCTCCAGTAATGACAGTTTTTTTTAAAAACGGTCATCATACGATATAGATTTATGACGGTTGTTGAAATAACAACCATTAAATATTTTTCGTGACTGTTCTTAAAAGGAACGGTCATCATATATTTCGTGACTGTTCTTAAAAGGAACGGTCATCATATATGATCATATTTATATTTTTATAATAGTAACTTTCAATGACTGTTTTTTAATATAACCATCATTAAAAGTAATAGCTTGAAATTTAATGACGGATATACACTAGACCTTCATTATAAATTTTAAATTTTTAATGACCGTTTTTATAAATAACCCACCATTAAAAGTAAAACTATAATTTAAAATAACATTTAATGATTGTTATATAATAGAACCATTATTGTAAATGTTAGATATTATGACCGTTTATATAATAACGGTCATCAAATATTTTTAATGACGCTTATTAATAAAAACCGTCATAACTTATGAGTCATTATTTTGCTTTTTTGTAGTAGTGTGTGTTTTGGCGCTTTACCTTTTGGGAGCTTATACATGCAGTCTGATGATTATAGAGATACAAATATTAAAATACAAATAGGTAATGAGATACAAATGAGATAGATCATATAAATAAGATATAGGCTTTTGAGGCTCGTCTGAGTACACACAAAGGACCAGTTTATGCATGCTCAAATGTTATGAGATATGAGATGGCATTCCCTGTCTATTCATTGTATCTCCAAGACATGATGGTTACCTAATTGCCCATTGGTCGAGGTCTGGATATGATGAAATTATTTCCTTGGGTACTTATTCAGTAGTTGATATTATAAGAGTTATGATTTCATTGATTTTATGCAGATTTATGTAATATTGTTATTTCAATGCATGATTTGAATTAAATAAGTTTTATTAAAGTTCTTATGATATTTTGATGAAATTGCTTAGAGAGAAATTAAATTATTTTAAAACCAATTATTTTTACTTTTTTTAATAATAACATTTTATATTACAATTTCTCAATTTTTCCACAATTGCCAAATTATCAGCATAGTGCAAGTAATGAGACTAAGAGGAGATTAATGCATTTTTTTTCTCTATGTAATGGATGTCCTAAATTATATGGGAGATACAGATGTACTAACTTGATTCATATAGTTAATTTAAGAATACCATAAAAGTAAATGAGTTTTCATATATTGTATTGCACATTGAGATGTGGTGTATTAGTAAACGGGAATATATGAGAAAGGGTATCTAAGGAATTAGGGTTATTCAACTGTCAACATGGATAATAATTAATCTTCAATAGCATAGATAAAGGATTAAATTAGATTGATTATGGTGAATTCGGATGTCCTAGTATCTTAATCTCTTGGTAATTTTTACTACTAGTGCCATCTTTATTTAATGTTTAATTGCTTTATTTCATTTTATTTTTTAAACTAAATTCATTTATTCAACTATTCAAATAAATTTGGGTAAAATAATTTTAGTTGTTAATTGGATATTACTTGTATTTACCAGTACACTTGCTAATTTATGTAACACATACATCGACTAAATTTAATGTCTTTAGCAGCATAGCTTTTGCTTCAACTCAATTTAATAACAATCTGATACCCAAAAAAAAGAACATTCATAAATTTCCGTTACATAAATTAATAAATTACATAGAAAAACTTTGAAAAATGAAAACCGAAATATTACAGAAAGAAAAAATAAGAAAATCTCACCTGCTGGTGAACAATGTTCTTAGCTGACCTGCAATTAAGATAAAAACCAAAACAAAAGCAATAAAAAAAAGAGATTTAAATTTCGGAAACTCATAGTAAAATATATATGAAGTGGAGAAATCATGTACTTGAGGCTACAGGATAAACGAATCGGATTTGATTCCTATGCTTAGTTGAGTTTTTACTAAGCTTTGTGTTTGTGGCCTGTGGGATCCCAAGACGTGTTATAATTATTTTCAATGTCTGAGATTTTTTTTTCCTCATTACAGGCATTTTGTTAACAAGCCTTAACGGCCTATGATTGTCTCAAAACAATTTTTTAAAAAGAAATTTTATTTACTTGAACGCGTTTTATTAACTGATTTTTTTATCTCACTTTCTTCTAAAAATCTCTCTCTCTCTTCTCACTCATTTTTTTTTTGGGCAAAATTCACAATAACTCTATTCAAGCTCAAAATTTCAACAACAATAGTGGATATAAAGAAATAAATACATTTAAAAAACTCTCTCAGAGTGATTGTAAGCCCTTGAGATTCTAAGACTCCTCATGAGTTGAGATTTTTCTTCAAACTCGGTACGTAGTGTTACTGTTCATGTCGCATTACTATTTATGCCACGTTACTGTTTAATTCGCGTGGTCAAACTGTGTTATTATTCACCATGAGGAAACCGTGTTACTGCTCACCATATTTTATTTTTTATTTTTTACAACTTGAACGATTTTTATTAACTATTTTTTTTTAACATGAAAACCTAGCTTACAAGATAGGGACTATTTCCCCTCGACGATGATCATATGACTATGCAAGACGGATCTTTTGATTTTAGCCTTTTAGTGTGACTTCGATTATTTAATTATCTACACATGCCACGATAATTTTGAAATAATCTACATATGCTTTAAATAAAACATACCAAGTAATTAATTCCGGCAAATACCTTAGAATCATTACACTTCTTTTTGGAATTCTCATTAAACCGAACACTAAATTGGAAACTAATTCATGATTTTGGGTTAAAAAAATTAAAGGATATTATAATCGAAAGGAGGTCTTGGTATTCTTATTGAAAATTTGGGGGTTTATTCAACTGTTTTCTCAATTCTTAAAATTATAGGTGTCCTTTTCCATAATAATAAAAGGGTCACATCATTTTAATTGTCTTACCAAACACGCGTTAATAAGAAATTAAAAGTCATAATAAACGCTAAACTGCTGATTTCAAAAATCAAATAATGTATTAAATCACATTCACAGTTAGGTCACACTAGCTATCATGTTTTAAAACAGAAACGAATTAATGCGTGTTGACGTATTAGAGTGAATAATACAGATAAACACAGAGTGGATGAATGAATATTGAAAATTTCTCGAATTCCCTAACTGCCAAATTAAAATGCATTCATTATTCATTGAACAGAAGAAAGACCATCCAGTTTCCACGAAAGCATTTTTTTCTTTATTATTTTTAGCTAAATTCTCTATCTAATCAACTTGAGGCGGAAAAAAAATTCTACTTACAGAAAATACTTAAAACAATATTTTCAAACCTAAATCAGCTTTATTTTTCTAAAAGAAAACATCACAATCACCGCCTGAAGTTTTACTCAGAAGAAATTCGTACATAATAAGAGAATTTTGGTAATGTGTGCAAAATGTTTTTACAATTTAGAAAAAAAATGATCGAATCATTTGTAGTTCGTTTTCTGGACCGAAAGTCTTTGCTTGAAGTACACTTCAATGTCGTAAAAAGAAAAATTACCCTTTACATTCCATGTGCAGTTGTTTGTTCTACTTACAGTAAAAGTAAATACTAAATTGATATCCCATACCATGCGTGACTTCAAAGCTTGATTGTGTTTAGCCGCGTGGCATCTCGAAGAAGCAAAATTTTTAGGCAAGAAGGTCAGTATATGGAAAGAAGGTTTGTGAATATGAAAGTAAGAGTAAGTGTCCGTTTCCTCCCTATAATTTGAGACTGGGAGCCAATTACTCAGTCAGTCTATACATTTTAAAATGAAGAAAGAAAATCAAAGTGTTTCCGTTAAAATCTACCTTATTATATCCAATAACTCTAGAAGTAACGGTAGAGATTTTCTGGTTAATTTTTAAAACTTTGCTTAGTAACTTTTATGCAGTAACTGATGATTGACGCAAACTAAGGGGAAAAGAGTATTTAGAAAGTAACCCTTTTTTTGTGAAAATCAACTCTAATATATGCTAACATCATCAAATATTTCACGGATCGGGTAAAGAATATGTAATCATACAGCTTTGAAGAAAATTTTAAAGAAAAATTTGAACTTTACTTGGACAAGAGAATCCTTGCGCTATAAGGTTTTTAATTTATGAGAAATTTTCACAATACAAATTTTCTTCTTGGATATATGTCTCAAATATTTTATTTCAAATGGAATGACATTGAACAAGGTGTAATGTAATTAATGCACTCGTAACTTGTGAAAGTCTATTAATTACCACTGGATAAATGACACGCCATATCTTTGTTATATGGTAATCAATAAAAATAAAGAAAAATAAGATTACTTCCTTTATTTCTCGAACGTAAAAGCCTGCATAACCTACAAATGTACACTCCCAATTTAGTAAAACTCAATAAGTGTTACGAAAGAAATCATAATGACCAAGGAAAAAACCAGGAAACAGAAGCAGCTTGTCAGTAACATTAATCCGAGAGAATTTCTCTGTGACAGTTAAGAAAGGAAGCTACAGTGCAAGTTCTTGGCTCCTCGCAAAACCCTATATATAAAGAGAACCCATTCACAGACTTACAAACTCGTTCCATTGTTACAGATTCTTGATCTTTGTCCTCATTCTTTTGTTTTCCGCCATGTCTCTAACTCTTAGGTCTCGGAAACCAACTGAAAATACAACGCCGATCAATGAATTAGATCTTGACCTCTTGATACTTTCAAAACGCCACCAAAGAAGGTGGCGAATGGCCTTCAGGGTCATATGCTTCACCAGAGCTCTTGTTTCAATGCCCAGAAAGTGTCTTCAAAACAACAATCAAATCTTGCTTCGCTCGCTCTCTTATGTTGCCGTCGACATTAGTACCAGTGACGATCATGAAGTTCCCTTTGTCGGGGTCGACAAGCAGATGCTCTCAAAGATGGTGAAAGAGAAGAGTTTTGAGTCCTTGAGTAATCTTGGAGGAGTTAATCAAGTTGCTGCGATTCTTGAAAGTGATACCAAACGTGGCATCAGTGGCAGTGAAGCTGATCTTGGTCACAGGATTAATGTTTTCGGAGCAAACAGGTACAAAAGACCGAAACCAAAAAGCTTTATAAATTTTGTTTTTGAGGCGTTTAAAGATACAACTATTATCATACTCTTGGTTTGTGCTTTACTCTCTTTGGGGTTTGGTATTAAACAAGAAGGCTTGAAAGAAGGCTGGTTCGATGGCGGTAGTATCATATTTGCTGTATTTTTAGTTGTCATCGTCTCTGCTGTGAGTAATTTTACGCAGAGTAGACAATTTCAGGCTCTTGCTGATGAGAGCAGTGATATAAGAGTTGAAGTTGTGAGAGATGGCAGGCGCCAGGGTATGTCAATCTTTGATGTTGTTGTTGGTGAAATTGTTTGTTTGAAGACTGGTGATCAAATTCCGGCTGATGGGTTGTTCTTGAACGGCCATTCTTTGAAGGTTGATGAGTCTAGCATGACTGGGGAAAGTGATCATGTTGAAGTTGATGAGAAGAGTCCTTTCTTGCTTTCGGGTACTAAAGTGACCGATGGCTATGGCTTCATACTGGTCACTTCTGTTGGAATGAACACTGCTTGGGGTGAGATGATGAGCTCTATTAGCCACGAGTTGAATGAGGAGACGCCATTGCAAGCTCGGCTCAACAAGCTGACTTCTTGCATTGGGAAGATTGGGTTAACAGTGGCTGTTCTTGTGCTTGCGGTTATGTTGATTCGGTACTTCACAGGAAACACAAGAGATGAGACAGGAAACAGAGAATTTCTCGGGAGGAAGACGAAGGTCGATGATGTGATGAATTCTGTGATCAACATTATTGCTGCTGCTGTCACCATTATTGTTGTGGCAATTCCTGAAGGCTTGCCTCTCGCTGTTACTCTTACGCTGGCTTTTTCGATGAAGAGAATGATGAAGGAACATGCTATGGTAAGAAAGCTCTCTGCTTGTGAGACTATGGGCTCTGCAACAACCATTTGCACTGACAAAACAGGCACTCTCACTTTAAATCAAATGAAGGTTACGGAATTCTGGATTGGAAAAGAAGCAATGACGGGCAATGCTAGTTCCTCAGGATTAGCACATAATCTCTACGAGTTGCTGCAAGATGCAGTTGGTTTAAACACCATTGGTAATGTTTACAAATCGAATTCTGAATCGACTCCTGAGATTACTGGTAGCCCAACTGAGAAGGCAATTCTTTCTTGGGCTGTGCTTGATTTGGGGATGAATGTTGATGAACCGAAACAGTGCTGTAAAGTAATCAACGTGGAGGCCTTCAATTCACAGAAAAAGAGAAGTGGAGTTTTGGTGAAGAGGATCCGCGAAAAGACTGTTCACATACACTGGAAGGGAGCTGCAGAGATGATACTGGCCATGTGTTCTCATTATTATGTCAAAATTGGGACAATCAGAGTCTTGGATGGTGAAGCAAGAAAGCAAATTGAGATAGTTATCAAGGACATGGCAGCCAAGAGCTTACGATGCATTGCTTTTGCTCACACCAAAGTTGCAGAGGCTGACGGGCAGGTTCAGGAGAAGCTTGAAGAAACTGGCCTGACCTTGTTAGGCCTTGTGGGCTTGAAGGATCCTTGTCGTCCAGGTGTCAGAGCAGCAGTTGAATGTTGTAGAAATGCAGGGGTGAATGTCAAGATGGTAACTGGGGACAATGTGCACACGGCTAGAGCCATAGCTATTGAATGTGGAATCCTTAATCCTGATGTGGGTTTAAACAATGATGATGCAGTAATCGAAGGTGCGCAATTTAGAAGTCTCTCAGCTGAAGAAAGAGTGGCAAAGATTGAAAGTATCAGAGTGATGGCAAGGTCTTCCCCACTAGACAAGCTTCTAATGGTTCAAAGTTTGAAGCAGAAAGGCCATGTTGTAGCAGTGACAGGCGATGGCACAAATGATGCTCCTGCTCTCAAGGCCGCAGATATTGGACTCTCAATGGGAATTCAAGGAACTGAAGTGGCAAAGGAGAGCTCAGATATCGTCATTATGGATGATAACTTCACCTCTGTAGTGACAGTTCTGAGATGGGGACGATGTGTCTACAACAACATTCAGAAATTCCTTCAATTTCAGCTCACAGTCAATGTTGCTGCTCTTGTCATCAACTTTGTTGCTGCTGTTTCTTCAGGAAAAGTCCCACTAACTGCTGTTCAGCTGCTCTGGGTGAACCTGATAATGGATACACTGGGAGCATTGGCATTGGCCACTGAGCAGCCCACCAATGATCTCATGTCAAAGCCTCCCGTTGGCCGATCCGAGCCTCTGATAACAAAACTCATGTGGAGGAATCTCATCCCTCAGGCCATTTATCAGGTGACCATCTTACTGACTCTGCAATTTAAAGGAAGATCAATCTTCAGCGTGAATGAAAGTGTTAAAGATACCATGATTTTCAATACTTTTGTCTTCTGCCAAATCTTCAATGAGTTCAATGCCAGGAAACTTGAGAAGAAGAATATATTCAAAGGGATACACAAGAACAAGTTGTTTCTAGCAATCATTGGAATTACCATTGTTCTTCAACTCATAATGGTAGAGTTTCTGAAGAAGTTTGCTGATACTGAGAGGCTGAATTGGGGGCAATGGGCAGCTTGTATTGGCATTGCAGCTTTGTCTTGGCCAATTGGTTTTCTCTTCAAGTGCATTCCCGTTTCTGGCGAGCAGCTGCTTTTCAGGCAAAGAGCTTCATGAATCACAAATTCATAATCAATTCTCTATCAGTTAATATTGCCTTTTGTCTTTGTTTAGTTTCATAAGTTTCTTAGCTCCATTTGTAAATATAAGTCTAATAGCTAATTAGTTCATAATGAAATTTATTTTGAACAAAAGAGAATTTTATTGCTTCATCAGGTCCATAGAATTTCATTTGACCAATTAAATATATAGTTATAAAATACATATATCTTTAGCAAGTACTAAACATTAAACTTGAAGAAGAGGATTCGTTGACTATAAAAGAAGTAAGAAACGTTAGTTTAGCAGGTGTTTGTTAAAAGTAACTGGAAAAAAGTGATAAGTGTTTTTTAAAATGTCCCAGTGAAGCTCAGGTGCAATATCACACTTCATTACTTTTAACAAACACCTGCAATGGAATAAAAATAAGTGAAAGCTGTAATGTGTAAGTACTACATGCAGTAGCCGTTGGATGCATTTAATCCAGCCATAGGATTAGTTTGTAAAGATTAAAGACGTAATGAGAAATTACAAAGCGATTCCTTTGAAATATCTTGCGGAAAACGTCTAGCTCAAGGGAAACCAACTTTAATGCTTATACAAGCCTAGTTTGCACAATAATTTCTAGAGTAAGGCTGCACTTTTCCATCTTAAATTTATCTATTTATGAAATTTTCTACTTCTATATTGATTGCTTCCTTCTTATAAGTTTTGAGACTGCCTGCATATTTGATTTTGATCGAAAGGCGCTTTCCATTGAGCTTTCATTTTGCCAACTCCACTCCACAATTTTGAGGCCACAAAACAATGACGAAAAAGATGATAGGAAGTATCTGCACTTGAGTTTAATGTACCTTAGTTTAACAAGTTACATAAATTATTTGGTGCATTTTCATCCTCACTACTACAAAAGGGCCAATTCAAAATATGCTGCATAACAAAATAAGTCGTCAACACGCTTAACTCACAATTCTTAACCTGCGGAGTTAGAAAAGAGTAAATTACCCTTATGGGACAAAGTAGCGATACACATGTAGCAAAGTAGCAACGAATAACTTGTATATGACCAAAGAAGCTTGTACAAGCGTGAAGTTTACATATCAGCAGATTGATGCGTGTTCAATGTTTACTATCTTGCAGCTTTTTGTAAAAGTAAAAAATGCATTAACTTACCAAAAGTAGACCGTAGCAACTCAGAAATTTGTTTCTCAATTTCAATAATAGCTAATCCTATATTCCTATAGATCTTGCCGCTAGCCCTACACGAGTTTCAGGGGCAACAATACGTGAATCAGTCTTCATCATCAGAGTTGTTAAATGGTATTTTTTTAGCCTTGGGAGCATCGGCCGAAATTTCTCTGAAGTGAGCTCCATACAGCTTGGACTCCTGCAATGCGATGAGGCACAGTGAAAACTAATTCAGGGCAGAAAACAGATGACTAAGCATGCTTGCACAACATTTCCAAACATATGTGCCAGGCAAGTGGATAAACAGCAAATCGAATGGAAAAAAAATGCAACAAAAAGGATAGAACTGTACACCTTCTTCTTTGCATGAGTGCCAAATTTCTAAAGAGCATCCGGCACAACTTGTCTAGCTTCTCTGAGAACATTCACCAGGTCCCCAGCAAGTGCCTGAAATAGCAATGTGTTAGAGTGCAATTTATGCACTAGTTTTGCATTGTTTACTTCCTTTAATATCGATGTTTTGCACTTAATAATAGTGATTTACTTGTGTTTTATTTCTGTAGGTGCAATTCTATTGATTGATGCTAAAATTGAGTTTTAGAAGAACTTTGTTGATAAGGCATGGGCACGTGCTGTCAAATACGGACCTGCAGTTTTTAGTTTAACGTATTTTGTCTTTTTGGTTATTTTTGTAATTACGAATTTAATATTTAGATAATATTTTAGATATTAGTATTTTATTTTAAAAAGAACTCTAGAGGAGAAGAAGAGAATTTAAGGGAGGAATTTATTGTCAAAGAGGGAGGAAAAAAGAAACTCTAGATCTAAATTTTTCTCTTCTCTTCTCTCTATGAAAACCTAAACCTATTATTCTGGTTGAAAGTTAATGAAGCTTTGATTCATCACTATTGTGAGATCTTTCTTATGCTTTAATTGTTTTATTGCTTTTTGGATATTTGTTTATTTCCTGAATTATCGTCATGATTATGTTTGTTAATTAGATAATTGGCCATTATTTAATTATCAACTTAATCTATTATCAATTAAAAGATTCATCGGATGAAGATTTTAATGTTTGTGACAAATAGCATAGCAATGCGTTGTATTATGAGAATAAACAATCTAATTTAAATGAACTATTGTATGCGTTTGTTAATTAGGATTTGGGTCTCTTTGGTTTTTCAGACTATCAATTGATTAAATCCTATGATCGTATCTAGGGTTGTCTATTGATTAGGGAAATAACCAACAGTCGTACCTTAGTTATTGACTAGTTAAGGATAGATTGGCTATTAGAGAGTCTCAGTAGCTATAACTGGTCTATTAATAAGTTGTAATGATTTATATTTGAATCAATGATCAGTAGTCGAATCAAGCTGATTTAATTCCTTCAACCAGAGCTTTCCCCAATTTGAATTTGCATTCTTCTTATTTTAATTTAATTTTTATTATTGTCAACAATTCCCCCATTTTGCATTTCACATTTGAAAATGATTTAAATAATTACCGATCTCTGTGGACACAACCCTACTCAATTACTATACACAATTTATTTAAAGTAGGTATGTAACATATGCACTTTGATTTTCTTAATCAAGTGTACGATTTAATTTTTTTCGCTTCGAAACAAATTGAGCGTGATTAAGAGCTCGAGTGATCGGATTTTAATTCCGTTATGGGTCCGGTATAAGCTTAATCTGTATTAAGCTTAGTTTAAAAAAAAAAAAAGAAGAAAAAGCCGGTTTATATTTTCTGGACATGGGGGGTATTTTTGAAAAGAAGAGAGAGAGAGAGAGAGAGAGAAATAGAGAGAAAACCCGTTTGACTCGGCTGACCCGACCCGGACCCGCGGCTATGACCCGGCCGGATCTCGCGATTCCGGCCACCTCATCGGCCGTGCTTGGTATCGATCTGAAGCTTGGAAGCCGGCCGACGTATCCCTGCCATCATCGTCGTCGGAAAATGCCTGGAACGCCGCCGGTTGGAGCTTGAAACTCGCGGCCAAGACCCGTCTTCGTCGCCGTCGATTTCGCCGGAATTTTGGCACGCCACCACTTGGTTCTTGTTCCTCAGCTCACCAGCACCATTTTCCAACCGATCCCGTCACCTGAATCGGCCGGATTGCCGCCGATTAGCACTTGGAAGCTCGCGGTTTTTGGGGAGCTCGATCCCCCGCCGGCAGCGCGCGTGGGAGGTCACCGCCGCCACCATTGGACTCAGCGTGGCCGGAACTATGAGACCTAAGCTCCCCGTCGCCGTTGACTGAAGTCCGGTCACCGTTGACCGGCAGGGGCAATTCGGTAATTTCATAAAACTTTGGGGGTCATTTTGTAATTTGTAAAATCAATGGGTAATTTGGCAATTTGAGGTTAGGGCAGTAAGGTAATTTGTGATTTCGAGGATAATTCGGTAATTTAAGTTGTTAAGGACATTTCGGTAATTTTACGCTCTAAAGGGTAATTTCGTAATTCCTAGTATTGTGATTATTTCCGTGATCCGAAATGAGAACAATTTGGTAATTGAAGATTCTATGAATATTTCGGTAAAATAATGATGTTGAGGGCATTTTGGTAATTTTGGCATGTAGGGGTATTTTGGTAATTTTATACATGCGGGAATAATTATTATTGATAGATATTCGTTTCGAGAAGTATTATATAAGAATAGTTGTATTTCAATTTACGGAGAATGATTATGTCGTTTCCTTGATTAGGAGGATTCGCGAACGAGAATCAACCCGCGGACGTGGTTGATACTGAGTCTGGACATTGTCACTGTGAGTGGAATATACAAAATTTATTTCTATAAGTATATGTTAATTTTATGATACAGTGCAGTATGTTTTGAAAAATAAGTATTTGATGCTTCGATTTAATGATTCTAGAAAAGTGAATTTATTTACATGTGTTGATTTTATTATTACTGAGAAAGAGTTTGAATAATGATTTTATTACCGTTTTTAAATAAATGCTTGATATAGAATTGAATGGATTTGAAATACGTTGAAGAAAGAGAAAATGAGATTTCAGATGTGATTATATGTTTTCGTACATGTGTATTACGTGTTATTTGAGAAATTGTTAAACAGTACCCTCCCCTCCAGATACAGAGAAACAGATAATATGAGATGAATACAGAGATACAGATGAGATGAGATAGAGGCCTTTGGGGCCCGTCTGACACACATAGAGGCTTTGGGCCGTGTGTTGGGCGCTTTTGCCTTTTGGGGGCATATGCATGCAGTATGATGAGTACAGATATATTGATATGAGATACAGACAGCTGTTGAGATACAAATGATACAGATGATATATAGGCCTTTGGGGCCGTCTGAGTACACACAGAGGCTTTGGGCCGTGTGCTTGGATGCTTTTGTCCTTTGAGGACTAGATTGATATGATGAGATATGAGATTTTCCCTATCTATCCGTGTAGCTCCGGGGCGTGGCGGTACCCAGATAGTACGTCATTGCCTGTCTGTCGAGGTCCGGATATGATGAGATCATTCCCCTGGGTACTTGTTTGATGATAATTTTTGATATACAGTATTTGATATGACAAGTATTATGATTCCATTGATTTTACGCAAATTTATGTAAGATAGTATTTCAGTGACTGATTTAAATTAAATATTTTTATATAAGTAAACTAGATTTCCAAATGAATCACAATAAACGATATATATGCTTGATATGTTTGGAAAGTCTATTTTGTTATATGTACAAATATTGATTTATATGTTCTGCCCATGTGTTTATGTGATGTGTTGATATGAGATGTTGATATATGTATTTATTGACATAGGCATACGTATGAATATTTCATTGGCATGAGCACGAAAATACACTATGTTTTCCATATTTCCAGGAAAAATGAGAAAGTTGATTTTAGCAAATGAGATTTGGAAAGAAAGAAAGATTGTTTTACAGTTTTAGCTTGAATGCTTGAATTCGTTACTGGCTTAGTGGAGGACTCTCGAGATGTTTATAAAGTTATGAGATAAGTGGGCGAAGGACGCATTGCGAGAAGCCCAAAGAGTATGAAAGAGAAAGTTATGAAAGTTAAGAGAGTGTCCTACTAAGCAGTAATCGAATGAAGGTAGCTCAAGTAAGTGATTTGAAAGAGAATGTGAAAGTTTGAGAAAAATAGAATGATATTTTGATAGAATTGTTTTGAGAAAAAGTAATTCATTTTAAATAAATTTATTTTTCGAGAACTAGTCTCCACTCACTGAGTTTTATACTCACTACGTTTTTATCATGATATTTCCCCCCACAGGAGATTTGCAGGTATATCCGTCGACCCAGTATCGGTAGTTAGATTGAAATTATGGCCGCGTGATGGTGCTAGGAGTTGTAGATTTAATATATTGATATTTGGGATTTTGTGAGTTGTACTTATTGTTATATTTTGTAATTAAGGATAACTATTGTATTTGTTTTTATATTAAAGTGATTTGGGGCGATATTTGATATGTTGACTGGAGAAGTTGGTTTTGAAGTTTGGATGGTTATTGAGATACTTTTGGGAGTGTTGTTTTGTAATTGTAATCTTGAGGATGTTGTATTTATAGGGGATATTCTGTCGAATTTTCAGCGGAATTCTTAGATATTATTTTTATTATTGATCCGATTTTACGAGATTAGACAGACTCGCCCTAGGAGTGCGGGGCGGGTCGTTTCAGTTGGTATCAGAGCATGGTTATAGATTCTGTAGACTTTTCGTAAATAGAATAAGTGTTATTGTTATTAAGTCAGAGTTGATATTTTGTAAGCACCATCATGATTCGTCGTAGCAATAGACGTGGCCGTAGTTGTGGCCATACTATGCTAGTAACTGGGTTGACTTCAGTAGATGTACTTGTGGGGGAAAATGATCCCATAGACGAGGGAATAGTTGAGTCTTCAACGCACGAGATTGTGCAACAGGCACAGGAGATGCTCCGATTATCGAGCAGTCGATTGATAGATTAGCTCATATTGTGACTACAGTAGTACAGAATCAGACTCATCCGCATGTCGGTCATGTAAATACTATTGAGTGTGTGCAAAGTTTAGGGGCAAAGATTTTTAATAGTTCTGGTGATCCATCTGAGGCAGCGTCGTGGCTTATTAAATTAGAACGTATTTTTGATGTGATGAGATGCTCAGAGGAGGACAGACTTACATTTACCACTTTCCTACTTAAGGAGAGAGCTTATCATTGGTGGCAAACAGTAGAGCGTAGATACCAAGGGCAAGCTACGCTTACATGAGTTATTTTCCGTAAGGAATTCTACGATCATTATTTTCCAGCTGTCTATCAGGATATTAAGCGGAGTGAATTTTTTTTTGGCTGGTTCAACGATCCATGACAGTGGAAGAGTATGAGAAGAAATTTTTGGATCTTTTTAGATTTACTACTTCAGCAGTTGGTGATGAGAGAGAGCCTGAATTGCTAGATTATGGTTTGGTTGTTAGTACATCTACCAGAGGGTCACTATTTGCGGAGTGGGTGTATCGAGATTATATGATTCGATTGGGTGAGCATGAATTTAAGGCGAATTTGATTATTTGCGGCTTACCTTGTATACGTAATAGACACTGAAACTCAGAAGTTGAGATTGGAGGATATTCCAGTAGTTCAAGAATTTTCAGATGTATTTCTAAAACAGTATTCACAACTTCCGCGTATTGATGACTTGTTTGATCAACTTCAGGGAGCCAAGGTGTTTTCCAAGATTGATTTACGCTCGGGATATCATCAGCTTAGAATTAAAGAGGCCGATATTCCAAAAACAGCATTCAGAACTCGTTATGGACATTATGAGTTCTTGATGATGCCATTTGGGTTGACTAATGCCCCAGCAGCTTTTATGGATCTTATAAATAGGGTATTTCGTTCTTATTTGGATCGATTTGTGATTATGTTTATTGATGATATTTTAGTGTATTCTCGAAGTCAGGAGAAACATGAGGAGCACTTGCGGATTGTTCTGCAGACTTTAAGACAAAAGCAATTGTATGCCAAATTTAACAATTGTGAGTTCTGGTTGGATAAGGTAGCATTTATGGGCCATGTGAAATCAGTTCAAGGAATTTTTGTTGATCCTCAAAAGGTCGAATAACAATTGTAAATTAGAAACGGCCTACAAATGTGACCGAAGTCCGAATTTTCCTTGGATTAGCTGGCTATTATCATAGATTTGTGGAAGGATTCTCCAAGATTGCTACTCCTCTGACACGATTAACCAGAGAGAATGCTAAGTTCCAGTGGGATGATGACTGTGAAAAGAGTTTTCAAGAACTCAAGGTACGACTTACTTCAGCACCAGTTCTTACACTTCCATCGGGTAATAAAGGGTTTGTGGTATATAGTTATGCATCCAGGCAAGGATTGGGTTGTGTTAGTAACATGGGAAAGTAGCGGCTTACGCTTCTCGATAACTTAAAAAGTATGAACAGAATTACTCGACTCATGATTTAAAGTTAGCGGCAGTGGTATTTGCACTCAAGATATGAAAGTATTATTTATACGAGTAACATGCCAGATTTTCACTGATCATAAGAGCTTGAAGTATTTGTTTACTCAGAAGGAGTTGAATATGAGACAGAGGAGATGGATCGAACTGATTAAGGACTACGATTGCACTATCGATAATCATCCGAGCAAAGCAAATGTGGTAGCAGATGCACAAAGTAGAAAGTCATCCAACTCGATTGCTCACTTGTGAGTGAAATATGTACCTTTGTTGATCGAGTTAAGGTCTTTGGGGATAATCGTGGGGTTTTGATAGCTACCTTTCGAGTTAGGCCGACTTTGATTGACAAGATTTATCAGATGCAAGATTAGGAATTGCAGTTACTAAAGTTGAAAGAGGGTGTGCAAAAAGGCTTTAGGCACTAAGTTGAATTTTAGTACAGTTTTTCATCTGCAAACTGATGGCCAGTCAGAGCGTACTATTCAAACCCTAGAGGATATGTTACGAGCTTGTGTTTTGAAGTTTAAGAGTAGTTGGGACATTTATTTACCCTTGATGGAGTTTGCTTATAATAATAGTTATCAAGCTAGTTTCGAGATGGCACCTTATGAGGCTTTATATGGCAGGAAATGTAGAACTCCTGTATGTTAGGACGAGGTTGGAGAGTGGAAGCTTTTTGGTCCCGAATTAGTGCCGAATACTAATGAGAAGATACAACTCATTCGGGAAAGATTAAAGGCAGCCCAAAACAAAAAAAAAAAGAAAAAAAGAAAAAAATGAAAAAGCTATGCAGATAAGTGTAAGCGTGAACTTGAATTTGAAGTGGGTGATAAGGTTTTCCTATGGATATTTCTTTGGAAAGCGGTACTTTGATTTAGGAAGCGTGGGAAGTTAAGTCCACATTACACTGGACCATATGAGATCGTGGAGCGTGTTAGTCCGTTGGCATGCCGATTAGCTCTATCGCCTGAGTTATTCAGAATCCACGATGTGTTTCATGTCTTAATGCTCCAGAAGTACGTGTATGATTCTAATCATGTGTTATCGAGAAAATCAATTGAGTTGAAAGAAGATTTGACTTATAAAGAAGAGCACGTGGAAATACTAGAACAGAAGCATCAAGTTTTGCGTTAAAAAACTATTCCGCTAGTAAAAGTATCGTGGAAGAATCATGTAAAGGAAGAGGTTACTTGGGAACGCAAGGACTTGATGCGATCTTAATATTCCTATCTCTTCTTATCAGGTACGTAAATTTCGAGGACGAAATTTTTATAAGGGGGGATGATTGTAACATATGCACTTTGATTTTCTTAATCAAGTGTACGATTTAATTTTTTTCGCTTCGAAACAAATTGAGCGTGATTAAGAGCTCGAGTGATCGGATTTTAATTCCGTTATGGGTCCGGTATAAGCTTAATCTGTATTAAGCTTAGTTTAAAAAAAAAAAAGAAGAAAAAGCCGGTTTATATTTTCTGGACATGGGGGGTATTTTTGAAAAGAAGAGAGAGAGAGAGAGAGAGAGAAATAGAGAGAAAACCCGTTTGACTCGGCTGACCCGACCCGGACCCGCGGCTATGACCCGGCCGGATCTCGCGATTCCGGCCACCTCATCGGCCGTGCTTGGTATCGATCTGAAGCTTGGAAGCCGGCCGACGTATCCCTGCCATCATCGTCGTCGGAAAATGCCTGGAACGCCGCCGGTTGGAGCTTGAAACTCGCGGCCAAGACCCGTCTTCGTCGCCGTCGATTTCGCCGGAATTTTGGCACGCCACCACTTGGTTCTTGTTCCTCAGCTCACCAGCACCATTTTCCAACCGATCCCGTCACCTGAATCGGCCGGATTGCCGCCGATTAGCACTTGGAAGCTCGCGGTTTTTGGGGAGCTCGATCCCCCGCCGGCAGCGCGCGTGGGAGGTCACCGCCGCCACCATTGGACTCAGCGTGGCCGGAACTATGAGACCTAAGCTCCCCGTCGCCGTTGACTGAAGTCCGGTCACCGTTGACCGGCAGGGGCAATTCGGTAATTTCATAAAACTTTGGGGGTCATTTTGTAATTTGTAAAATCAATGGGTAATTTGGCAATTTGAGGTTAGGGCAGTAAGGTAATTTGTGATTTCGAGGATAATTCGGTAATTTAAGTTGTTAAGGACATTTCGGTAATTTTACGCTCTAAAGGGTAATTTCGTAATTCCTAGTATTGTGATTATTTCCGTGATCCGAAATGAGAACAATTTGGTAATTGAAGATTCTATGAATATTTCGGTAAAATAATGATGTTGAGGGCATTTTGGTAATTTTGGCATGTAGGGGTATTTTGGTAATTTTATACATGCGGGAATAATTATTATTGATAGATATTCGTTTCGAGAAGTATTATATAAGAATAGTTGTATTTCAATTTACGGAGAATGATTATGTCGTTTCCTTGATTAGGAGGATTCGCGAACGAGAATCAACCCGCGGACGTGGTTGATACTGAGTCTGGACATTGTCACTGTGAGTGGAATATACAAAATTTATTTCTATAAGTATATGTTAATTTTATGATACAGTGCAGTATGTTTTGAAAAATAAGTATTTGATGCTTCGATTTAATGATTCTAGAAAAGTGAATTTATTTACATGTGTTGATTTTATTATTACTGAGAAAGAGTTTGAATAATGATTTTATTACCGTTTTTAAATAAATGCTTGATATAGAATTGAATGGATTTGAAATACGTTGAAGAAAGAGAAAATGAGATTTCAGATGTGATTATATGTTTTCGTACATGTGTATTACGTGTTATTTGAGAAATTGTTAAACAGTACCCTCCCCTCCAGATACAGAGAAACAGATAATATGAGATGAATACAGAGATACAGATGAGATGAGATAGAGGCCTTTGGGGCCCGTCTGACACACATAGAGGCTTTGGGCCGTGTGTTGGGCGCTTTTGCCTTTTGGGGGCATATGCATGCAGTATGATGAGTACAGATATATTGATATGAGATACAGACAGCTGTTGAGATACAAATGATACAGATGATATATAGGCCTTTGGGGCCGTCTGAGTACACACAGAGGCTTTGGGCCGTGTGCTTGGATGCTTTTGTCCTTTGAGGACTAGATTGATATGATGAGATATGAGATTTTCCCTATCTATCCGTGTAGCTCCGGGGCGTGGCGGTACCCAGATAGTACGTCATTGCCTGTCTGTCGAGGTCCGGATATGATGAGATCATTCCCCCGGGTACTTGTTTGATGATAATTTTTGATATACAGTATTTGATATGACAAGTATTATGATTCCATTGATTTTACGCAAATTTATGTAAGATAGTATTTCAGTGACTGATTTAAATTAAATATTTTTATATAAGTAAACTAGATTTCCAAATGAATCACAATAAACGATATATATGCTTGATATGTTTGGAAAGTCTATTTTGTTATATGTACAAATATTGATTTATATGTTCTGCCCATGTGTTTATGTGATGTGTTGATATGAGATGTTGATATATGTATTTATTGACATAGGCATACGTATGAATATTTCATTGGCATGAGCACGAAAATACACTATGTTTTCCATATTTCCAGGAAAAATGAGAAAGTTGATTTTAGCAAATGAGATTTGGAAAGAAAGAAAGATTGTTTTACAGTTTTAGCTTGAATGCTTGAATTCGTTACTGGCTTAGTGGAGGACTCTCGAGATGTTTATAAAGTTATGAGATAAGTGGGCGAAGGACGCATTGCGAGAAGCCCAAAGAGTATGAAAGAGAAAGTTATGAAAGTTAAGAGAGTGTCCTACTAAGCAGTAATCGAATGAAGGTAGCTCAAGTAAGTGATTTGAAAGAGAATGTGAAAGTTTGAGAAAAATAGAATGATATTTTGATAGAATTGTTTTGAGAAAAAGTAATTCATTTTAAATAAATTTATTTTTCGAGAACTAGTCTCCACTCACTGAGTTTTATACTCACTACGTTTTTATCATGATATTTCCCCCCACAGGAGATTTGCAGGTATATCCGTCGACCCAGTATCGGTAGTTAGATTGAAATTATGGCCGCGTGATGGTGCTAGGAGTTGTAGATTTAATATATTGATATTTGGGATTTTGTGAGTTGTACTTATTGTTATATTTTGTAATTAAGGATAACTATTGTATTTGTTTTTATATTAAAGTGATTTGGGGCGATATTTGATATGTTGACTGGAGAAGTTGGTTTTGAAGTTTGGATGGTTATTGAGATACTTTTGGGAGTGTTGTTTTGTAATTGTAATCTTGAGGATGTTGTATTTATAGGGGATATTCTGTCGAATTTTCAGCGGAATTCTTAGATATTATTTTTATTATTGATCCGATTTTACGAGATTAGACAGACTCGCCCTAGGAGTGCGGGGCGGGTCGTTTCAAGGTATTTATTTTTGCTGGCTTCTACAACCATCACAATGTCACTAGCTAAAACAAGATATTTGGCATAACACAAGGATACAATAGTTTTGACTCCAGAATTCAAGCAAAGATAACACGAAAAAGTTTGATATGCTACCTTATTATGATTTGTGGAGAATGGGAGAGAGACACCCTTCTTAGCGGCCCGGCCAGTCCTACCAATTCTGTGAACATAATCCTCCGTGGTTAAAGGGAAAGAATAGTTAATAACTACGTCAACATCGGGAATATCCAATCCTCGTGCAGCAACGTCAGTAGCAACTTGCAAATACATTCACCGTCAATACTACAACAATCAAGTTCTTGGAAATATAAAAGAGATGACAAAAACTTGGAATTGATATTACACCCAATCATTAATTGCAATAATCATGTTGTGCTTTTCTTACACCATATTTAGTTAATCAGAAACAGATTTATTAGTTTGGATGTGCACCTCACTGTATTTTTTTTTTTTAACAATTTCATTTCCTTTTAGTTTGCCGAAATCCCACAGAATTACTACACCACAATGCTTCCGCTGTTGTAGTCAAAATACTGATTTGCAAATGCGTACCATCAAAGGACAAGTTCCTTCCTTGAATAATGACAGTGACTTTGTACGTTCATGCTGTGCTTTCTAATATATAAAATATTTTACGACCTTCCAACCACTGGGAGCAGAAGAAAAAGAAAAATAAATAAATCTAAAAAGTTACTGGCAAATGGGATTCATCAACACAGTTCTACCTCCAGCTGCTTGATGCCGTAGGAGTGCCAAGACAGAAAGAACATTTTAACTTTAAAAAAGAAAATGTTTGTCTTGAAAGAAAATGATTAATAGATAAAAATTTGTTGTACTAGAAAAAGCTTTTAACAATTGGTGGGTAGAACACTTTTTGTTTGTGCCCCGTTGATAGAACATAAAGACTTTCTTCTGTAGTTAGATTTTTTTTTTTAATTTTAATTTATGGTTACATTTTATCTATTTTGCAAATTGCAATGCCCATTTGTGATTAATTCTAACTAGCAAAATTTTTTATCATTCGCTTTATGACATTTGAAACAAGGCATAATTTCAAAATTATAATTGGTGTTTTTTTAATTATTAAAACTTTGGTCCTTTAAAATCATTAATAATTGTGAAAAAAAATTAAGCATAATGATAAACTGTGGGTACTGAATCTGGATGTTGTTGTGTTCTTTTGACATTGAAGTGATTCACAGTTCATTTCACTAGTATAATTGTTTTGCAAAAATGTAATTTATTAGGGATAGTTTAGGCATCGAATTTTCTGCTACATATATTAGTTCGGTTCGGTTTTTCATTTAATAAAGAATAGTTAAGTATTGTTAATACTCACCTGCTTGAATGCGCGTGCATTCTATTAGCTTTAGTAGAAGATATAAAGAATATAAGTTTAGTACTAAATCAGAATAGAAATTAAAAAGCGCAAAACTAAAATATTGAAATTACTTAACTTATTTTCAGAACATACTTAGGACATCAAAATGTTGAAGTTATCCCACATCAGTTGTGGTAAAAGCTAGTGATGAGTTTATAACTCTGAGGAATATTCATGTCCTTACAGCTAGTTTACGAGGTTGAGAAATGCCCAAGGCCACGCCAAAAACAGATCAAAATATATCAAAAAATCGCAGCATCATTTTCCAAAAGGATTGATAGTAGTAACAAATTAAAAAAAAAATCCAAAATCGATTGTTTTCCAAAAAATACTTGAACAAAAATAAATGAAAACACTTTTGCCAAAATAATCGAGAAAAAAATCCAAAATCTACTAAAAAACTGAAAACAGAAATTGTTTTCCAAAAATGCTTGAATAAAAATAAATAAAAGCACTTTTCCAAAAGCATTGACAACAGTTTTAGAATAATCAGAGGAAAAAAAAGTTCCAAGATCTTGTTGAAAACTGACATCAGAAATTGTTTTCTGAAAACACTTGAACAACAATAAATGAAAATACTCTCAAGAAATAAAATACAAAATCTAGTAGAAAATTAAAAGCAGAAATTGTTTTCCGGAAACACTTCGAATAAAAAATAAATGAAAACACTCAGGAACGCATGAAGCAAAGAACATAGGAAAACACGTGCAACACTTTTTAGAAAAGCTCAAAAACGCATGGCGGAAACAGAGGAAACACTGGGAACACTTATAAGAGGACACTCAAAAACACTTAAGAACAAGGTAGTTTGAAAAAGTTGTGAAAACAAAGACAATTGACAAACGAAAATTAAAATGAAAATAGAAAGTGCCGAGAAAATACAAACCTCGTGAATGTTGGGGCAGAAAAGTGCTGAATGTGAAGAAACGAAGAGAAGAGAAAACCTGCAAAGAAAGAAAATTAATTAAAAAAAGAAGTAATTACCTAAAACGAGAAAAGATGAAATAACACCGGATTCTGCATGAGCTCGAAATGAGAAATTCTTTTAAAAGGAAAAAAAATTTGAACTTGAAAGACCAAAATTTGCAAAGAAAAAACTATTAAAAGGGGGAAAAAAAATTCCTGAGATTTCATGCGTTAACCTTTGGAGATGATCCTTTGTAGTCTTTAGTGAAAGAAGCTGAAAACAAATTATATGCAGAAAAACCATGTAAGCTGAAAACAAAACTTTTGACAATGAGTGCAGATGAAGCATGGAAAGCCCATTTGAAAAAACAGAAAAATCAAAAACAAAAAGAAATATGAAGCATCACCATCTTTTCTCAAAATCCTCTGGGCTCACCATCTCCAAATCAACACAAACCCACACCTCCAAATCTTCAAAACCGACAATGTGAATTTTCAGTCATGAACCCAAAAAGAGGAATTTATGATTCCTTTTCGACTCTCTTAATTAAAAATGACCACTGCACTCTACATATGTATATATATATAGAGAGAGAGAGAGAGAAGACCACTGCACTCTATATATTTATATATATATATAATTTCCCTTGCTTTTGTAATAATTTTGTAGTTGTTAGTACAAAAACAAGACCACTACCGAAGAAGTTTACACATGTATTTCCTCACACATGTGGTGTGCCCACTTCATCATCTCAGTCTAAGTTGAAAATGAAAAATAAATAATTATAGACTACAATAATTTTACTATTATTAGTAAACTATGCTTAGAGGAGCACTAAATTCCCATTAGTTTGGGCACCATTAAGTTTGATTCGGTTTTTTATCGAATTGGGCTGAATTGGCTTCGGTTCGGTTCTCTTTAAATGGTAATCGAATTGAATTGAAAAGCGAATGAATAGAATGGAAATTGACTGGTTCTGCTTCGACCTTTTGTATATTGAATTTTTGGACCTCTGAGTCTTTGTTATCAGTTGAATTTTTTTTTTCCGATCTATGATTTTTAATTTGGTTTCAAATTCAATGGCCTGAATAAAAAATAAACCAAAAAATTGTTTCATCGAAAATGAACCAATCAAATATTTCATTATTAAACTGAATCAAACTGACAGTTCGAATCACAATTTAATTATTCTGTTCCTGAGTTTTATTGCCAGCACCGGCCCAGGTACCCATCGTCTTCAAGCAAAAGACAAAGTTACAAAAGATAATTACTCGTGGATCTAAATGTTATCATTTTATTCAGTTTTATGTTCTTGTACATTTTATTTTTACCAGTAAAATCATTCCTTACCGTTTGTTTTCAAAGGGCCTGCAAAATCACTTTTGTATCCAAGTGTAAAATAGAAAGGTAATTAAATTGATCAATGATATAACAACGATACCTTTCTTACAACTTGATAGTGTGAAGTATCACCCACAATACCATACCAAATGGTTGCACTTGACTTAACAAAAATATCATGATCTTAATTCAGCAACAATAAAAATATAATTATCATTCATGTTGCTGAAAGACATTCCCACTTCAAAACCAGTTAAACACTAAATGACCAAAGTCCAAAACCTTAAGGAATCATTTACTTTTAAATTGTGTTTTCAGTGACATTTGTCTATGAATTTGAGCCTGAGGCCGAGAGCTAGAAAGGCTTTGGGGTTAATCTCTAACTCGTTTTCCAAATATTACAAATTAGATTAAGACTATGATATTGTAAATTTTAACGATTTCCAATGTAAAATTTTCCATCTTATTTATTATTGCAATTAACTCAATAGTTCTTTCAAAGTATTAGATTTGGTCCCATGATAAGGACAAATTAAAAAGGAGGAAAAAGGAAAGCATGTTTTCTATTTTGGGAAAAATTATTTTGAATAAACACTAATGACTATTATCAAGCTTGATTGGACTGTATAATTCCATCGAGCTAAAGTGACAAGCATGCTTCAATCACATTGTCAATTTGTAATAATTCAATTCTCTCTTGAAACTTTTTATTAATTAGGGAACAATGACTCATCATTAAAATTAAACTTTGCTTTCTAGGATCGCAAGTTCATCTTCAAAATTCCTAAATAGCTATCTCTTCATTGTCATCATTTTTATCCACATTAATTAGCCTATTCTTTTTGCATTCATTTTTCTTTATTTTTGTGGTTTCTGGCTGTCTCCAACTCATATTTTATCCTTTTTTTGGTTTTTTTTTGTTTGGGGGGTGGGTGTTCGGGCTTACTGATTAGTGGGTTAGTCATGAACTAAGCAATAAGCAAACAAAATATCAAAATCATAGTTACCTCAGTTTATTTGATTCATTAATTCTCAATCTCATTTCATGGACCCACATCGCATTGATGCAATTTGGTTTATAAAGCAATAGATGAATTTCATGATGAACTCTCATGTACAGCTAGCTATTAATCTACAAATATACTGTGGTATTATGATTTGTTGTAATTTTATATCCCTGCTAATGCTCAAATTGTTGGAGAATTTGAAGAATAAAACACAAATTTTATTAGAGAAAGCTCAAAAACATTAGAAGAACAATTCACAGACTCTACAAAAATCACTCTTTAAAGCTAGTTTACTTCTTATGCTTTCTTCTTTTTCCACTTGATGCATACAACACAAATGGCATAGGTATTTATAGTGAATTTAACACAAACATAATCATAACAATACACATCACCTAACATGTTCCACCAAGTTTTCATCATAGCACCAAACATATTCCACTCACCTAACATGCTCTAAAGGAATCCTTTAATGGCATCAAAAGTGTAAAGCTAATCTCTACTCAAGTGAATGCTTTATGGGCGTAATATTGTAGGACCATGATGATGAAGCATGATGAGGGGCCATGTGCAACTCAACACCTCATTCCACTTGAATGAATTATTTGTGTAAAACAAGTTTATTGTTTTCAACACTCTCCCTTAAACTAGTTTTATGACACTAAGTATATTTCTGAATCTGATAAAATCTTCTAGCTTGAGTGGTTTGGTGAAAATATCAATTGTTTGATCTTTTGACATCACCCAATCAACTTTTGTATCTTTTCTTGTGATGCATTCTCTTATGTAATGATAGCGAGTATCGATATGTTTACTTCGATCATGGAAGACTGGATTCTTGAATAGAGCAATTGTTGACTCGTTATCCACACAAATCTTGGTTGGCTCTACTTGTGGTAAACCCAACTCTTTTAGTAAATTTCTGGCCAAATTGCATGGCAAACACTTAATATAGCAGTTACGTACTTGGTTTCACAAGTGGAAAGTGTGACAATTGGTTGCTTCTTTGACATCCATGTGAAAGCAGTATCTACTATAAGAACACAAATCTGGCAGTGCTCTTTCGATAATCTACATCTCTACCCAAATCAATGTCGCTATATCTAACAAGCTTATAGTCATTAGGCAATGAATATAACACGCCAAAATCAATTGTACCTTTGATATAACGAAGGATTCTTTTTACAGTCTTGAAATGAGTGATATTTGGATTCTCCATGTATCGACTTACAAGTTCAACAACATAAATGATGTCAGGTCTCATACTTGTCAAGTAATGCAAACTTCCAACAAGGCTTTTGAAAAAAATTGGATCTACTTCTTCTCCTTCATCATACTTGGATAACTTGACTCTGCACTCCATTGGTGTGCTTATTGGATTGCAATCACATCTTGAACTTTTCGAATATCTCATTTGCATAACTTTCTGAAAAAATGAAAATGTCATCTTCATGATACTTGACTTCAATGCTGAGGTAATATGCCATCAATCACTCTCTTGAAATCTTCAAATAAGCTTGGATTACTTCCAGTGAAGATGAGATCATCCAAGTACAGACATACAATCAAAATATCTCCATATTTTTTTGTAATGTAGAGAGCATGTTTGTGTGGGCATTTGGTGAAACCATTTTCTTGAAAATACTTTTCAATTTTGCTGTTTAGTGCCCTTAGTGTTTGCTTTAACCCATAAAGAGTTTTCTTCAATTTTACAACTTTGTCTTCATGTCCTTTCACCACATAGCCTAATGGTTGTTCTATATAAACTTCTTCTTTAAGGAATCCATTCAAGAAGACAGACTTCACAACTATTTGAAAAACCTTCCATTTTTTTCCAAGTAGCCAAAGAAATAATAAGCCTAATAACTTCAAGTCAGGCTACAGCAGTAAATGTCTTATTGATAACTCTATGAAATGAGAGTTATATGACACTTTTAAACTTAAATCAATATTACATAGAAAGTAAATGACATATTGTTAGAAAGTAAATGACATATTTTTATTGCATTCTAGTTGTATTCTACATGAATATCTATTTTAGTTTATTTTTAATAAACTATGTTGTTTTATAATAATTTGTGTGCTTAGATTGTGTGCATAGTTGTAGGTGATCGGAGGCTCAAATTTCAAAGGAGGAATGCTGCTGCAATAGGCTTACAAAAATAAGGAAAGAACTTAGCTACAAAAGAATTGAAACAAGTTTGGAATAATGTAGATTTTGTAACCGTTACTATAGCAACCGTTGCTATAGCAATCCTAGAACATTGACAGAGACGATTTCGTGCGAGATACTTATAAGATTACGATCTGCAGTTTCCAAATCTGGAAGATACGTGCCTTAGACTTGCGGATGTCCTAATTTTCAATTATAAAAGAAGCAGACATGCAAAAGAAAAGAGGAGCTATCAACAAAGAAGAAGAACCGAAAATAAACAAGAGAAAAATATAATTGAAGAGAAAGATTTGAGGCTGCATCAGAAGAGAAAATTTACAGAGATCAATTGGAAAAATAGTTCTTCTTAATCTTTATTGCTTACTCTTTAATCATGGGCTGTATTTGATGGCTGAAACTCTTTTATTTATTTTTCATTTGCAAAACATGAGCTAAATTTATTTGTGATTGAGTGATAAATATTCTTGATGGTTACTTAACTGAATATATGTGTTGATGCATGTTTGTTATAGCATGTTGTTTTGATAATACTTATTTTAATTCACTATTTTAGTTGACCACCCATTTAGTGATATAAACTAAGAAAAAGCCACAAAATGGCCTATCTTAGTAGAACATAGTAGAGCAATACTTAGTTTTAAATTGGGTTTCCTGAATTGAGTTTAACATGATTCCAAAAGGGTCATGCTTGATCTAAAATTAGTGATGAACTGACATAAGGATTCATCTTGTAGAGTAAATAAAACCTAAACATGTAATGATATATCTTATGTTAGCTTAGCAATTGGTTACTGTTAAGTTACATTAAGGTATAAGATATCCAACAAGCGACAACTGAGGATACATAAGGATTCTGCACAGTGCTATAGCAGATGTTGTGGCAACTGAACAAAAAATTAGAAGAGATGGTCAAAACCATTAAGAGAGTTTAATAACTCAACTATTCTATTCTTATTGGTTTTATCATTGTGTTTGACGTTATAATTTTATTTAGTATATTTCTAATTATTGCATTTTTATTTTTATTTATTTATTCGTTTAATTAATTTAGAACAAAAATTGTACTATCGAAAGATTGTTATAGCAAATATGATAGCATCAGTCCCTGTGAAGACGATATCAAATACTTATCATTATATTACTTGTTGTGTATACTTGTACATTGACATTCATAATAGAGAAAATACACACCATTCATCATAGTCTATGCCAAACTTTTGACTATAACTTTTTGCAATCAGTCTTGCTTTGTGCCTACAATTTCTTTTCGTCTTGTACACCTATTTGACATCGATCGCCTTGTGACCTCTGGGAAGAGTAATAAGTTCGCAAGTGTTATTCTTCATGATAGTTTTGATTTCTTTATCCATTGCGATTCTCCACTTCTCATCTTACGCATCTTCTTAGAAGTTGATTGGCTCGCAATCAGCAAAGAAGTAAAAGAGAATGAGATTGTCAAGTCTCTCAGTTACCTCATAGAGATCTTTAAGACTCCTTGTACGTTTCTCGATTCTTTCATTTAAGAAAAATGGTGGTGAATCTCCACTTGTGATTGATGCTAGTGAAATAGGTGGAGTAGCTGGCTCTTGTTGTTCTTCTACTTGTTTTATCTGTGTACGATCATCTTCTTCAATAAGAAAGAAGTTGAAGTCATCCACATTAGAGACAAAATCTCATTCTCCTTCTTCACAAAAACTACATTTTGGCTAATCACGATCTTCCCATTGTTTGGCACATGTACATGGGTAATGTTTCTAAAAACTGTCAGATGGGCGATGACATGCTTCTTTCCACTCTATGCTTCTTGTGGCATCTTGCCCTGTACACCTCTTATTGGAGATTGATTGGATAAGTAGACTGCACATGCAACATATTCAGCCCAAAATTCTTTAAGTAGCCTCTTACTCTTGAGCATGCTTCTTGTCATGTTGGGGATGATTATGTTCATCCTTTCAGCAACACCATTTTGTTGGGGGGATCTTAAAACTGTTAAAGTGCGTCGAACTTCATTAGCTTTATAAAATTCTATGAATTCTTTAGAAGTAAACATTCCACCTCAACCAAATCTCATGGCATTAATATAGTATCCATTTTTTTTCACTGCAACTTTAAAATTTTTGAAAGATTCAAAGACTTCTGACTTTTACTTCAAAAACTACACCCATGTTTTTCTTGAAAAATCATTAATGAAAAAAAAGAAAGTAGCTACTTTTACCATGGGAACTTGGCTTGAATGGATCGCACACATCAGTATGAATAAGCTCGTGTGGCTTCCGAGCTCTTGAGTTTGACTTATTTGGAAAGCTTTTTCTAAACTAATTGCCAAGTAAACATCCTTTATAATGTTGATTGGGATGATTGGTTGAAGGTAAGCCTTTCACCATGTTCTTCTTTGATAGTAGTTCTAGTCGACTAAAGTTGAGATGCCCAAATAGAAGATGCTAAATCTAGGTTGGATCTTTGTAAGAAGCCTTGAGACACTTTGCAATATCATTTTGAATATTTAAAGGAACCATTCTATTCTTCGACATTCTCACCCTTATAATTAAATTTCCTTTATCATCTCTTAGAAAAAGATTATAATCTTTTAAGTGCATATCATAGCCTTTTTCTAAGAGTTGACCTAAACTGAGGATATTGCTTTTCATACTAGGCAGATCTTTTGCACGAAAAAAAAATGTTAATGTTAACCTTTGCTAGTACTTTTGAATCATCTCCAAAAGTGACATTGCCATTCATAGATTTATTTAGTTCTACAAACATACTTTTGTTTCTGCTCATGTGATTACTAGCACCTGTATTCAGATACTATATTTTTTCTTGACCTTCTCTAGTATTATTGCGTGCTAGTAAAAGTGTATCATTTTTACCATTATTCTCTTCAATATAATTCACTTTCTTCATTAATTCTAGTACTTGGAGCTCTACATTTTGAAGCATAATGCCTAAACTTTTAACAATTATAGCACTGTACTTAGAATTGGTCATACCTTGATCTCGGATTGCCTCTACCTCATCCTCTGGTTGAGCTTTCTTCTTTTGCATAATTAGAGTAGTTGATATTCCAACCTCATCTATAACCACAACTCTTCCTTATACTTGACCTATACCTCAAACATATCGTGTTTTCCCGTTGTCGGTGCTTTCTTCTCTTTTATTTGGATTGACTTCCATCTGAGAAGTTGTTTTTCAATTTCTAGCTTTTTTTTTAGTTTTTCTTCATAAGCTTGCAACATTCCTAACATTCCTTGAAGTTGCTCCATCGTCATTGCCTTCAAATCTTTTGTTTCCTCAATTGTCACAATAATATGGTCAAACTTTAAGTCTACTGATCAAAGTATCTTTTCAATGATCTTTACCTCTTTTAACTCCTCATCATTTCTTTTTAGTTCATTGAAAATGGTCACAACTCAAGTAAATTAGTCAGAAATCAACTCTGATGCCTTCATGCATAAGGACTCAAATTCTCCTCGTAATGTTTGGAGAAAAACCTTCTTAACTTACTCCGCCCCTTTGTAAAAGGTCTTTAGCTTTTCTCATATTTCTTTTGAAGAGGTTGCACCAGCAATCATTAAGTCTTTCAAATTCTCCTTTTGCACCGCAGTTAAGTAGCTTCAATTTTTTGGTAGCGTAAAACCTTCCTCCATGACGTCCCATACATTATGTGCACCCTATAGAGCCTTTATTTTGATACTCTAATTGTCGAACTTATTTCTTTTTAATTGTGGAACTTGAAATAATATCATACACAATTTTCCATAACTTACAAATTGGGTGACAATTTGAAAATTTTAAATGCACGGATGGATCAGGAATGTCAAAAAACCTTAGGAAGAACTTGGATCAACTTTCGGTCAACGGTCAACGCCAATCAATGATCAATGCCGGTAATGGTTAACTCCAATCAACAGTCAACTTTGGTCAACTCAAATCTGGGTTGGTTTAGCTTGGTTCAGCTTGGTTAAACTTGAATTATCTCGGTGAGTCGACTCAGCTTCAAGACAGAAACTTCTGGTGGCGAGTGTAGGCGCGTCTGGATTTCGATCGGGCTAATTTTTAAGGTGTCGCGTTCCTCTCGTCGAGATCTTCGATTTGATATGCGACTATATATAGTATCGAACACTAGCTCTAATACCACTTTGTTAGAGAATTAAAAAATAAAACAGAAATTTTATTAGAGAAAGCTCAAAAACATTACAAGAACAATTCACACAGTCTACACAAATTACTCTTAGAAGTTATTTTGCTTCTTTTGCTTTCTTCTTCTTACACTTGATGCATACAACAAAAATGGCATAGGTATTTATAGTGAATTGAACACAAACATAATCATAACAATACACATCACCTAACATGTTCCACCAAGCTTTCATCATAGCACCAAACATATTCCACTCACCTAACATGCTCTAAATGAATCTTTTAATGGCATCCAAAGTGTAAAGCTAATCTCTACTCAATTAGATGCTTCATGGGCATAATATTGTAGGACCATGATGATGAAACATGATAAAGGGCCATGTGCAACTCAATACCTCATTCCACTTGACTAAATTATTTGTGTAAAACAAGTTTATTGTTTTCAACACTCTCGTAAACTTGTTTTACGACACCAAGTATATTTCTAAATCTGATAAAATCTACTAGCTTGAGTGGTTTGGTGAAATTTTTTTTTTCTACTTACTAGTATGACATCTAAGCATCCCATATAAACATATTAACTAATAAATAGTTAAAATATTTCTAAGCACTTTGTGTAAATAATCTAATGCAAGATACAAAATCAAAGATAGTCGTATATAAGCTTTTATAGATCCAAGGATAAATTTAGTCAAATATTAATCTAACAATCAATATCACATGATAGAAATAGTGAAAAAATTTAACTATATTTAACCAAACATATGAAACAAGAACCATGAACGTTAAAGCACACATATAGGAAATTAATTGAATAAAAGTAATTTATTTTCTTAAATAGGACTTCATCCTTAACCCTAGTACATAATTGAATTGGGAATGAAAAATAAGATAAAATCAGTCACCTACATTAATCCAAGCAATCATCCCTTCTGAATTCGTCTCCCTTGTGAAAGCCAAAAACTTGGCATATATAATGGCCAAGCCACTTAAAGCAGCCGACTACATCATTTTTGGAAGCCAAGTCCTAAGATATAAAACAACTTTACACTTGTAAAAGCCCACAATCTTCTTTCCTTTGATTTGGTTCCCCTTCTAATTACTTGCACGCATAATTCTTTTAACATCATCATGGCTTCGACTTTATGTTTAATTTCTTTTCTTTGATGTGTGGCTTTGAATATTCATGCTTAATCTCAATAGCTTCTAATTCCCTCCAATTTGATTCTTTTAAGAATTGTTTATTTCCTAATCTTCAATAAATTACATGTTTAATAAAATAATGCAATTAAATAAAATTATCAAATAAAAATACCTAGTAAATATAAAACGAAGGGTAATATATTTCTAATTAGTTCCTCGCTTACACTGAGATTTTCAATAAGACCAGGGTTCTCCATTTATTTACTAACCAACATTGGTATTTTAATTCCCCCTGTCATTAGAACATCAAATTGAACCATCATTTTTTTCATTAAGCTTGGAAGATCAAAGTCCATTACAGTCTCGCAAAAGCAAAGGAAAGTAAAAAAAAAAAAGGATTAATGAATTCAGGGGAAGATACTGAACTTTTGTGTTTGAAAAAGGTTTCAGGTGGGATTTCTGACATAGATGGTGGAAAAAGTCAAAGGGGAGAGCGCTAGAGCAGGCCCTCCCATAATGATACAAAGGTGCAAACCCTTGATAATCAGTGTCGAACAAAGAAGTATAATGTATTATGCCGTCGTCCCTATTTAAGTAAAAACACAATGTATGAATAGTCAATTGAAAGAAATCATTCTTTCTTGTGAGACCCCCAGAGTATCACTTTGCTATGCAAGAACCTTTTCAATTCAAAATAGCGGCGGCTCTTGTATTATGCAAAATTTGTATTTGGGGAGAAAAGAGAAATATTTGTTCTCTCTTATAAATGAACTTTTTTTTCATAAAATCTAGTATGTGTTTGTGTGTATAATATGCTCATCAAGAAGCCAAGAGGAAGAGAAGTAGCTGTTGCAAGAGATCTAGAGAGAAGCTAAGATTAATTCATGAGTTTTTATTTCCTTTTCTATATTGCTTTGCTTAAATGTTCCCAATTAAATTTATACATTCTCTTTATATTTTCATAAACTAATCTATTTTGCTACAACTATGATGTAGCATAACTATGAAGATTTAATTGCATTTGTACTTGGGAGACCACCTATTGTAAGTAGCGTGTATTTATGCATGTCGAGGAATGTTCTGTTAACAAGGTGATAAGAGTCTAAAGAGTTTGGGTTTTAAATGGGACTGTTGTGACCCCTCCATTCTACTCAAAACTTTCTTGGTGCATTTATTTACACAAAATTAACATCATAGAGGTTGTTTTTCAAGTGTAAATAATTGTTGAAGGCACTAGTATTTTGAGTTAAAAAGGATGGCATATGTGTCGTCATCGTCTTCATTAGCAAGAACTACTACAACTAATGCAAAATTGAAAGTGGAGAAATTCAATGGTACCAATAATTTTTGTATGTGGCAATGTAAGGTGTTGAATGTCTTATGTCAGCAAGAGTTGGAACTCGCTCTTGAAGAAAAGCCTGACAAAATGGATGACAAGGAGTGGATAAATATCAATAGACAGGCATGTGGTACTACATATAGTTTATGTCTGGCTAAAGATCAAAAGTACTCTGTCATGATAGAAACATCAAAAAAGAAATTGTGGGAAACACTTAAAGAAAAGTACATGAATAAACACCTAAAAAATAGGCTTTATACGAAGAGAAAACTCAATCGATTCATGTATGCACTAGCATGTTGATGAATGATCATGTAAACTCATTTAACAACATATTGGTAGATTTGATAAATTTGGATGAGAAATTTGAAGATGAAGATAAGGTATTGTTGATGTTGAATTCTCTTCATATTAAATATGATTATCTCACCACCACTTTGCTTCATATGATGGACAGTTTCACATTTGATGTTGTGTAGTGTGTTGTATAACTCTAAGACTAGAAAGAAAGACAGAAAAGATCACAGGGATACAATTGTTGAAGCATTGACAATGAGAGGTCATTCACAAAGCCGCAAAATTGGAAAAAAAGAGCAAGTCTAAAGGAATGCCTGCCAAAGATGAATATGCCTTTTGTCGTCAAAAAGGGATTGGAAAAAGAATTGTCCTAAGCTATAAAAGGGTAAGGCTATTTCTGATGTATGTGTAGCAGAGCATAATGAGGAGTCATACTTTAGTTTGGTTGGCATGACATTGACATGTCACTCAAACGAATAGATTTGGATTTGGGTTGTACTTATCATGTGTCCTCACAAGGAATGGTTTTCTAACTTCAAGGAACTGCACGATGGAGTTGTTTTTATAAGCAATGACAATGCCTATAAAACCATGAGAATAGGTACAATCCAATTGAAGA
The DNA here is from genome assembly GCA_029633175.1 of Citrus glauca. NCBI lineage: Eukaryota > Viridiplantae > Streptophyta > Magnoliopsida > Sapindales > Rutaceae > Citrus > Citrus glauca. The sequence goes on from JAQOOD010000005.1 coordinate 23,282,817, forward strand.
ATCATGACAACTCAATCTAAGTCTTGACAAACGTTCGCTACGTACCAAGTTTAAAGAAAAATCTCATCTCATTAGGAGTCCTAGAATTTAAAGGGCTTACAAACACTCTGAGAGATGGATTTTTAAAAGTAGTAGCTTGTGTACTGACAGTGATGAAAGGCACAAGAAGAAATAACTTATACTATTTCCAAAGAAGTACAATTATTGGATCAGCATCAACAATTTATAAAAAAAAATGCAGATTCAAAAGCAACCAGGTTCTGGCATATGCGTTTGGGACATGCTGGTGAAAAAGCATTACAAACTTTGGTAAAATAGTGCTTATTGAAATGTGCATATTCTTGCAAATTGGAATTTTATGAACAATGTATTATAGGCAGGCAGGCAAGGGTAAAGTTTGGTTCAGCAATTCACGATACAAAAGGAATTCTATACTATGTTCACAGTGACATAGGGGGACCTACCAAAACAACTTCTTTGGGAGGTATGTACTATTTTGTTACTTTTTTTATGATTATTCAAGAAAAATGTGGGTGTATTTGATGAAAAAAAAGAATGAAGTTTCAGCACATTTTTTAAATGGAAAAAAAAGGAGGCTCAGACTAGTCGAAAGGTGAAAAGAGTTTGCTCAGACAGTGGTGGTGAGTGCAAGAATGATCCATTTCTACAAATATGCCTAGATGAGGGCATTGTATGACACTTCACTGTTTGCGATATACTACAACATAATGAGGTGGTAGAATGCATGAACCGGATTATACTGGAGAAAGTTCAGTATATGTTGTCCAATACTGGATCAGGCAAGAAATTTTGGGCTGAGGCAGTTGGATATGTGTGCCATCTAATCAACTGTTTTCCATCAGCTGCAATTGAGGGTAAAACACCCATGGAGATGTGGACTGGTAGACCTACTACTGATTATGATTCTTTACAAGTTTTTGGTTCCACTGCTTATTATTATGTAAACAAATCTAAGTTAGACTCAAGAGTAAAGAAATCATTATTCATGGGTATAACCAATGGAATAAAAGGATATCATCTCTAGTGTCTTGTTACAAATAAGATTATTTTCAGCAAAGATGTTACTTTTGATGAATCAGGCATGTTGAAACAAAAAGATTTACAAAAGGATGACAAAACTAATGGTGCTTTGCAACAGGTCGATTTTGAAAAGCTTAAAGCTGATCTAGCTGGAGTCAA